>CM034146.1:252615365-253259481 GCA_019776745.2 Taxus chinensis | reverse complement strand
GCTTCCAACACAAAGATGTTATGAACCAATTCAGGTTTACATAGCAATATCAAAATTACAGTGCTTAAAGAAAATAATCTTTTTAAGTAAAATAATACCTTTAAACTAAATTACAAATCGAGTAGTTATATACTCATTATTTTACATTAGCTTTTCAGAGTATAACTTAGTATACATGATGAATTGTATAAGGCTCAAGAAAGATTCATAAATACATTCACATGTTCATGGGCAGTAGTGTTCTAATAAGAAGAAAAAAAATTGATATCAACTAAAAATCATCGGTTTTTCCATAAATGAAAACACCTTATATAGTCAGGGCTCTAGATACACAAAATAAAAGGAAAGTACATCTATACAGTTACATAAAAATACCAAGATACATTTACAAGCATAGATTCAAGAACATCAAAGATAACTTTCAAATGCAATGAGTCATGTTGAAATTTCACTTTCATCTAGACATAGTTTAGTTGAAACATAATGGATATAATAGATCTTACTACAAGGAGCTAAAATGCACATAATTAATTTTCAAGTGAAAAGGAAAAAATTTCAATGCACAGGTTTTAAGGAATCAAGTTACAAAGTTATCAAAATAAGAGAGCACAAATTCTCATAAAGACATATTAGCCTTGTGTCTCTAGAACTAGAAATTGGAGGTTGCAAAATTTCATTTTTGCACAAGAGAAAGGTTGGCAACATATGCATCATCTCAAGCAAATGATATTGTTTTAGTATTTCATAAGCATTGTTAAACAACCATCAACGGGGAATATATACAACTAAGACAAAAGCCATTTAATGAAGCATACAAAGCTATTAAATTGGGAATTGTAAGTTGATTACATCAATGGAAAATTAAGGTAACACACAAATCATAACTTAAACAATTGGAAAATGAGAAAAATGCAAACAAGGAGAAGGTCATTTCCATCTCTCAATAATCTATAATGTCATGAAGAAGATGTTCAAACAAAAAGCTTACACGATGAATTTTTGTAAAAGATACTAGTATATAACATGAATCTTTTTGTAGACATCAATGTTACAACAACAAGCTATAGGTTCATCAAGTTACACTTACAAAATCAACATATATAGACCTCCAGTATGGAAGAGTAACATATTGTTATCTCTCGAAAGTGCACCCTATAGAGAGATGGTAGCAAAATTTCTATGCTTGAAAAATATCTCTCTCTCATAGATATAATGGAGACACCTTAGGTCTGTGGGTATACCTATTGTGAGGTGAATCTTCAAGATTAAAAGGACGGTTCCTTATTGGTGTATAATGAACTGGTTTCTTGGGATTTTTAAGGGAAAAAGATGACTGAAAATTAAAAATACTAAGGTGATACACCAAATTTGTGTGAGAACTTTGACTGAGTGATATACATAGCTGATTTGTGAAAAATTCTTTAATGCATGAACCAATTAATACCTTTTGCAGAAATCTAAGAGCAAAACACTTAATTTGTACTAAGGGAGATTCACAACACTACTAGTAAGCTAACATCCACAATAAAATTTAGTAGAAAGGATAAGGTTGCAGAAGGGTAAAGAAGTTAATCAGGGAATTTTATTCACAAGATTAATGTTGACATACACAAGACTGCAAAATAAATTGGAAAGGCAAAAATAATTCACACTCAGAGGGAAAAAATGGTAGAAATGGTTTTAGTACTCATATATCAAAAGTTCTCTAGGAAGTTCTCTAGAAAGTCACCCTGCCTTGTGCTATGTAAAAGCACACAATATATAGCAAAAGTTCACCCCCTTCCTAAAAATAGCCTAAAAATTGCACTCGCCCATGCATCCCAATTTTATCCTTTATTTAATAATAAATAATGGGATAAAATAATATAAACTAAAGCATGTAATAAAAATAGGCATTAATAACCTTAGATACAATAAAGTCAAATTGAAGTTGACTATTCTATTTTAAAGAAAGAAACAGTGAATAATTTGCTTAAAATATAATTTGCTTGCTAGGCAAGTCTTCCTCCATGTAAATTCATCATCTTCTCTATTCTGTCCTATTGTGAAGGCATGCAAAAATATCATTCCCTGTATGTGATCAAAAGCTGCAATCCTTAGCAATATTTGTAAAAATAATGTGTGGGGACCACCTCCAATGTGCACATGCTCTAATTTATCTCTTTTCTAGAATGGTCACATGAGTGAAACTTTGCAATTTAATCTCAAAACCCCTTGTGGGGAAAACCTTTGATTTGTTTGGTTTGGTATGCCACCATGTGGAGTTAGGTGATTTCATGTTTTATTTGGGACCCCACCCTTGATTAGCCCACTATTGTTTATTTGAACGACCATACTATCCGCCACCTTTGGCCTTGGCATATTGTAATTTCACCTTTCGGTGATCATGGCATATAACATGGTTTTCCTTTTATTATTTTGGAAACATGCATTATTAGCTCGGACTATGGTTTGGACTTGGAAAGTTACTGCAATGATTAATATCCTGGGCCACTTAGGTTGGCCCCTGCCATGGTGACTCAACCCTTGCAAACTTGAGCTGGTGGTAACTTAACCCACATTGGGTTTACTTCGATCTTCGGGAGAATTTTCGACCCTCGATCTCTACTCATCTGACTACGCTACCGTTGATCTTTACCACGGTTAGGGTTTCAAACCCATGCAATTAATACAGTCTGTGCGGCTAACTGGGGTTGTTTGTTTTGATCCTTGTGCTTGAACCTACACCGTTTGATCATGTACTCGATCTTGCTGAACCACATATTATTAACTAGTGGTTAGGGTTTTGAATCCTTTGTCTCAGTGGGAAGTTAAATAAGCTCTTTTCATTTTTCATTTCATTTGGTTTTTTTTAGCTACACAAGAAAAGCCCTGGCAAAATTTTTTTTCCTCTGCATTCTTCGAAAGAATCATGGAGGTTTTGGTGGCTTTCAATCCTGCACACTCTTGCTTTGGCTTGGATGCTATTGTTGGTTGCTCAACCATGCATTTTTAATAAAACTTGAAGGTATTCTTTCCTTTTTGTTTCTTGTAGCTGGTTTCCTTTTGTACATGATATGTAGATCATTTTAATCCTTTTTCTCTGCTTATTTTCTCTATGCTAAATCACCAATCTTCTATTTCCTCTCTATTTTTTGTGGTCTTGGTTTCTATTGAGCTCGAACACGAGCCTGCGAAGGAAGTTGTGGCCATTTTTTGCTCATTTTGACTTCGTATTTGATCATGGTGAGTTCTCTAATTGTTCTCTTCTTTGCAAGTGTTTTAAAAAAAGGAAAAGGCCTTTGAACTATCTTTTATTTCCCATTTTCCTTGAAATACAACTTGAATTATTGGAAACTAACTGTAGATGATCTTACTTTACCCCTTTAGACTTCTGTATTGCTACTTATTGTTCATTTCTCTTTTACTTGGAAAGACTCCACTTCTAAGTGTAAAGTTTTGTCGTTCCTTCGAACTGGAAGATGACTGTTGTTTGATTCAATTCTTGAGTGCATGTTTTTAACTCGGTCTATTGAAAACCTGACCATAATAATCTTCATTGTACATATAAGATGACTGTGATTTGTTGATACTTTTAGGTCTGTGCACTGGGTTTTGCTTTACTATTCAAAATAATGTTAGATCATTCTAGAAGTTGTTGACTGATCCTTTCTTGTAAGCATGATTATATTCCACTATGTGTAATGAAGAATAGGTTTCCTTTTCTGAAAAACAAAGAAAATCATTAAGTTTTCTTTTTTGTAATGACTTTTCTTTTCAGAAGTCATAATATAGCAATTGTATTTAAATTTTAGCATTAGTTCTCAATTCTATTTTTATGAAAAAACCCCATTTTGCAAGGGAAAACTTTGGTAAATTTTTTTGGAAACCTTTCTTTCTCCAAATTTCTGCAACTTGACCATTTTGAAAAAGATATGAAAAAGTATTTCTGGATTGTCTGCTCACTTGGTTGAATTTTTTCATGCATGCTTTTCTTGATCCATTTCATCTTTGGAAAACTGTCAAGTAGTTGGCCTTTTATCCACACTTGAATTTGGAAATAAAAATAACTTTGAATAGTTACATCTTGATGAACTTCTAGAATACCTGTATGTTTCATTTGATCATGATATCAACTTAATAATGATGAAACATGTACTTTTATTGACTGTTTTCATTCCTTTTGAAGTTCAGATAGCTTATAAAGCATGTAGTAGCTGAAAAAACATGTGTTTCAATTCTATTTTAAATCAAAAGTCAATTTTACAAGGGGAGACTCTGGAAAACATTTTCCAAAATCCTATTTTTCTCTCTTGTTTCCTAGATTTTCAACTTGATTTGTAAAAATATTCCTTTCTTGACCTATTCTGATGCTTCTTCCTTCCTGTAAGCCATCTGGAAATGATGTTTGTTTTACATTCAGTAGTTGCTTCTTTCTTAACTAGTTAAACTGATTTTTCCATTCTTATGTCACCACTTGTTCTTGCAAAACTCATAAATAAGTTAGAAATATATAGGATTTTTGGCCTCTCTTGCATCCATATGATTTTATTTTCTTCTTCATTCTTCTTCTGTAAACTACTTTCAACTTCTTTCATGTGTCATCTCCACATCTGTTTCTTTTGTAAGATTTTTTCAAATTTTGCTTTCCTACTATCAATCCTTAGCTCTTTTATTTCTTTCTGCCGCTCATTTTTATTTATGTACTCTTCTCTCCTCTGCTGCTAAGCCTATTTGTATCCTTTAATTACCTTGTGTCATGTGCCTGTATTTATTTCTTTCAAGTAACATTAGATACATTGAACTTAGAATATGTATTTGCTTTAGAACAAGTGTATAGGAATAAAAATGTACCCTGAGCTCAAAATTTGACATGTTCTTCTCTTTTTCTTGCAGGTGAAAAGAAGATGGAGATTGAAGTGGAAGATGGAACGAGATGAAGTTGGAGATGTGGATGATGTGGAGTGGGAAAGAAGATAGAAAAGGCAATGACGGGTTCACTTTTATTCCTCTACTCTTATTCTTTACCACATGCAGTATTCTCTTTTCCATGTATATGATGTTGTTACTTAGTCAGATCCCACAGCTTGTGTGGGAAAACTTATGATCTCTTATAAATAAAGCATTAAATTGAAATAATTAGTTGACTATCTCCTTCTGCATTCATTTTTTTCTTTTGATTGTACAATGATGTATACAACTCAATATCTCAATAAAATGAAATAAAGTAAGAGATAAACTTAAAATGAATTTCTGTAACTCTAGTAAACCATCATTGAATGAGATGTGCCTCTTTGTATGTTGTTTGACTACCTTATCATATGCTCTTCATTTTGACTCCTTCCTACTACCTCCATTTAGACATTATTGTCACTTTTTGTCTATCGATATTTTCTTGATGGAAGTAGTAGGAAAGGAGTCACTTGTAACATTTTATGTCAGCATAGATGGATGTAATTTAGTTAATTACAAACAACTTTGATGAATACGGAGAAATAAATCTGATGAGCACAAACATAATAATAATGAACCTGATCATTTGAAAACTGTAACTATGTTTCTTGTCCCAGGACCATACACTTCACATATTCTGCAACTTGGTGTCTTCATCAAGACAATGCAGCTGTTCTTTGGGGCTTGTGTTCTTTAGCTGAGGATATTCATGAGATTGTAGACTATGTGTTCTGTTACATTTTGTAACACCACACATAGCTACAGATTTCACTTAATCTTTTTCATAAATTAGTAGTAACAACATAATCTGATATAAATTCCCCTAGCTTAGGTATACTTCACTAATGCTATCTGTAATGACAAAGTTTCGAATTGCCCATTTCTACGCAAGTGTAGAAATTGTCAACACATATTCAGATACATCAAGATTTAATGATAAATTTCAAGTCTACATCTGTATGATTTAATTTTTCAATTATTTTAAAAACAATACAAGGAACCTACTGTTGAGGAAAAATCAAAGTACCCTCGAATGGCCTCAGATCTAAGTGGGGAATCTGATGTGACTACAAAACATTGGACCATCTCTCACATTGTGGGACTTGTAGAATTGAGATGGCCCTATGGAGAAAGCCAACTTATTCTTCCAAAACTACTTGCCACAAGATACTCTAGTGCAGGGAAACTATCTAATCCTAATCTAACCTTCCAAAGAGATAGGGAGAGAAAGAAAAACATAAAAGTAGAGCATACACTAAGTTGTGATAAACTAGAAGAGGAAGTGCCTGGTCACAATCTTAACTTCTTGAAATTGAGAGAGGTGAGCAATCGAGAGGGTGGACAAGATGCACCATAGACCAGAGATGAAGTTCACATAGAACACCACTTCAAACCCATTAAACAAAGCTCCCAAAACATATAATAGACATTAGAGATATGCACATTATACCCTGCAATGAAGAGAGGTAAGAAGAGACAATGAAATAAGAAAATGATGGACAAAATGCATCACAAAACATATTTTATTGCTCTAGGATTTCACACAATACATCATTAGTGGGAAAGAGGTAAGAAAATTGCATTACAGAGCCAAGAGAGGAGGGTTAGACTCTGCATTCTACCCTAAGGAAGAAGTAGAGGGGGGAAGGAGAGAAAATAATGACCAACCTTTAGAAAAATGACCCCCCCTTTACAATATATAGAAGAAAGAGAGAAGGAGAGATGGAAGAATTCAAACTCTACCTCAACCATCCCTGGAAGAACATTGAATCCATCTACTCAATGAAGGTATTTACTGAAAAATCCATGCCCCCATGTGCTATTCCTTACTGGATAAGAAAAGAGGCCCATTTTTCATCATGGCGGAAGGTGGGAGACTTGACAGCCTCAAAAATGGAGGGCTGAAACATTAATGGTGGCAAGTGAGAAGTCGACACTGAGAACTTTCCAAAACATCCCTTCTCACCCAAATTTGAGCTTTTAATCAAAAGATATGGCTATCTCAACACACTTTGGGTTTGGGGTCTATCCCTACGAGATCTACATGGAGCCCCACACATTCTTAATATTTTACCTCCTCCTTTTACTCCTGAAATGGCACAAAAATGACACGTGGCAGCTTCCGTGGGCTCCTCTGTGTTATACCTAAGTCCCTCCTATTACAGAGAAACTCTTCCTGACCCGAGACACATGGAGAAATGGCACATGTTTGGGGACCACTTTTTGATTCACCTCGTGAAAAAGTACCGAAGAGACATGTGGATCCTTTTGCAGCTTTGCTCTATTTCTTTGTGTTTTGTTTAAGTCCCTTTTGTTTAGCTGGGCAATATGTCTAACCCCGGACACGTAGAGGCTCAGCGCACATTTGGGACCTACCTCTAAATTTTTCCTTTGAAGTTACATGAAGCTGACATGTGGATGCTTCCCCTGATCCATCTATACTTAGCCTATTTGGGGCCAGTTAAACCTCTTTTGACTTATGGCCACATGGGGAGCCTGCACTTGCTTGGGAACCACCTCTAGATTTTAACCTTTAAGATGTGTCAAGCTTACATATGGAGGATTCCTTCAGTCTATCCCAAGCTTGGAATTTTCAATGGTCGGTGTCCCCTTTTTGGACCCTAGACACATGGAGGGTTGGCGCTAGTTCAGGGTAGCTCTTTGGGTAACACCTTTGAATTTGTGTCGATAAGGCATGTGGCACCATACACTTTCCCTTATATACTTAGCCAATTCAATGGTCAGCTCTATCCCTTTTTTGGACCTTAGACACGTGGAGGGAAAGTGCTAGCTTATGGGACAACATTTGGAGTTGATATTTGAAGTTGTGCCGACTCGACACATGGCACCTTCTAATGGCTATGCCCCATTTTGAATTTTCAACTGTCAAATCTATCTCCTTTTCAGACCTGGGACACGTGGAAGCCTCACACTCATTAAGGGAATGTCCCTTGGGTCTCACCTCTAAAGTTACATGAAAAATGCATGTGGCACCATTTGTGGGTCTATTCTTTACTTAGCCAATTCAGGGCCTTGAGTGAACACTCCCTCATCAGGTTCTGACTACGTGTAGACTTCTAGCGACCCTATTGCTTGGCTCTGATTTGACTCATATGTGAAGTCTGAAACTTCGAGCCCTTTCTTTAATCTTCTTCTATGAGCCTCTGACATCCTTTGAAATTTTCTGATCCTCCATTGTAGAGCCCATCTACCCCTTCATTGTTGGATTTGGAATGTGGGCTTGAATGACTTGACCGGCCCTTCCAATTTTATTTTGTGTGGGGTAGTGTTTGATCAATTTTTCTGGGGGGGCTAAATTAGGATAACAGTTTGGCGACTCATGGGGACATCTACCTGCTATATGTAGAGACCATTAGCCTTGGAAGTATCAAATTGGCATGGATTCACGAATGATAGCCTAGTACTGATCCTTTCCCTAAAACTGTGAGCCCAACTACTTGCGCTTGGTGACCCTAAACTTGCCTCGATGTCCATACTCTCAATTTTTACTTGGTGACCCTAAACTTGCCCCGATGTCCATACTCTCAATTTTTTCAAGAAAATCTTGAATATCAGGTTCTAAGAGTAGAAAATTGTATTGACCTGGGGCTTTCACCTGTCCCTAAATGGACTATCTCAAAACTAGATTTTAGTTGCTATTTATTTGGATCTTTTGAAATTAGAAATTATTACAAGTAACTATGGGTCTCTCTTCCATGAATATTAAAGATCCTAGTGCACTGTACCTCTAGGGAAATACGAACAAAAATTATATACAAATATTAAATCATACATACCTCAAATAATACATGCAAAGTGTGCAAAACAACTTATTCTGCTGAAAGCAAATCTACTCCTAATCCTACACTAACCCTAGCAAAGAAAAGTTAAAAAAATCCTTCTATAGAAAAGGAGAAATATCTTCTCTTCTCAAAAACAACGGCCATGTATATGATTTGGTGCTAAACATGGAAGTTATAATCAGTGAGAAACTGACAAGAGGCTGATCTTCCACCTAAATCATCAAGGTATCAACATCAATCAAAAATACCTCCTCAAGTTGATTGGCATTGGAATCTTGGAGGTGTTGATGGTGACCCTTGGTGCTTTGATACTCATCCTCATGCCCTGAAGTGGGTATGATTGTTTTTTGCTTCCCCTTGGCTCCAATGAAGCCAAGTACCTGATTTGGCACGGTCTGATCCGATGGATGTGCCCATTGCTCTGAATTTCAATTCCAAGAATGGAGTCTTCTTATGGACCTTCTTGGGTGGATGATGTGGACAAGATGGGATCCTTGTGTTCTTTTCCTTCCTCCTCCTATAAAGAACATGGGATATTCATATCTTCCAACCTTTCTTCCAGAGGGCTTTTGTGAGATGCAGGCTACTATGATTGGACACTCTCCTCCATGGAAATGGACTCATGTTCTTGGAATAAGGATGATGGAGTAGAAAATGATGTGATCTCCTTGAGATCCTTTCCATCAAGGCCTTCCTCCAAGTCAGAAATATAATCTACCTTCTCATTTTCCTGCTATGTGTGCTCTACCTCCTCCATGGTGTCCTTTGGATCTACAATTGTCTCACCATGTTCCCCTCATCTTCAAACATAAAGTTTGAAAGCTCAAACTCTTCTTTGACATCAAATATTTAAGGGGAGGAAGTGGGAGGAAGAATTGAAGGTTCTTTTATGGCCAGTTCTACACTTGGAGCCTCTGGAACCGTATGGTTCTCCTCCTTCATGGGTTCATCAATCAAATCAGGCCCTTTAAATGAAAGTAAAAAATCATCAATAATTATTTCTTTATTAAGTGGCCTCAAATATGATTTGATCTCCTCCAGTTTCTCCTCTTTAACAGGACTTACAGCTAGTTGTTCTTCCCTTGCTTATGTTGTAGCTTGGATTATATCAACATCCTCTTCAGACAAAGTTCCATTATGGACACTACATTTAGAGCATACAAACTAATGATCTTCTTCCTCTTGTTCTTTTTCTTCTTCTACTGTAAACTCAACCTCCACCACATTTGGCTTGACCTTGACCTCAGCTGAAGGCTTGACTAAAAAAGGGATCTTTGTAATCCCAAATCTAAGTGCCAAGCTTACCAAACTTTTGATCATTTCTTCTTTGGCCAATTATTCTTTTTGTTTCTCTCCTTGGCTGGTTTTTGGAGTCTCTCCCTGACATGGACTTGGGAGAGTAGGAGTGGTGGGTGGGGTCTCCACTAGTTTTTTCATTGTTTGTGGTGGAGGGGAAGGCACTGATTTTGGCTCTTATGGAGGGGACTTGGATCTGGAAGAGAAAAGGGAAGAATAATTAAGGTGATATGGAAGACTAGAAGATGAAGAAGGGAAATCAACACTTGGGGCAATAGATGTGAAGCTATACCCATGACACTGTTGCAGTGATACTGATTGGGGAAGAGGAAAAGAAAATCTATGAGATGATAGACTTACCCATTGACAAGGTTGTCTTGTGTCCAACTCATAAGCCTTAATCTCCTCATCCCACTACGCAAGTTAGGATAGAATCTCAATCATGAAGTCAAGATTCTCCTGTGGGCTATAGTGTCTTGGAAAAGGGACGACCCATGGAAAAGGTGCCATGCAACCAATCCTGAATGCTTTCATCTATGATGTAGCACTTGAATGCACCATGCATGCATAAATTTTTTGAATCTTCTCCTGCAAGTCAGCATTCTCCATGTATTTGATTTCACTGCATACATATACCTTGTGGCAGCTTCCATAGCTGAACTGATCCTAGTACTACTCATAGGGGTAGCCATAGTGATTTTGAATATGATCATAATGCTGATCTAGAGGAGTCATGAAATACATTGGAGGTGAACTGCATTGTTGTTGCTGCAAGTGTGAGTTCCAAGTTGGGAATGAAGTCATGAGTACATAACTTCATGGAATGGGAGAAAATGAAATATGTGGAAGGAATAATGGGTTGAAATTGATGGGAAGAAGGTCTACAACTTTAGATATTGGTTTGTTGACTAGATGGAGTTGCCTTATGTGCTTGAAAGTGCCTCCAAAGGCTGATATCTACACTAAGAGCACATCAAACCTAATGAAATAAAGTGGTAAGGTGCTTCAAACATGTCCCATAGGGAGTTAAAAAAAAATTGAGTAAAAATCATAGCACCCTCGACTGGCCTTGGATCTGAGTGGGGCATCCGGTGTGACTACACAACATTGGACCATCTCTCAAGTTGTGGGACTTGTGGACTTGAGATGTTTCTCTAGAGAAAGTCAGCTTCTTCTTCCTAAACTACCTGCCACAAGCTAATCTAGTGCAAGAAAACTATCTAATCCTAATCTAACTTTCGAAGGAGATAGCGAGAGAGAGAAATACATAAAAATAAATCCTACACTAAGCAGTGATACGCCAGAATCAGAAGTGGCTGGTCACAATCTCAGTTGCCTAAAAAGGAGAGAGGTGAGCAATGGAGAGGGTCAACAAGATCCACCACAGACCAAAGATGAAGTTCACACAGAACAACACTTCAAACCCATTAAACACAGCTCCCAAAACTTGTAATAGACATCAGAGATATGCAGGGTATACCCTGAAATGATGAGAGGCAAGAAGAGACAATGAAATAAGAAAAGGATGGATAAAATACATCACAAAACATATTTTATTGCTTCAGGAGTTCACAAAGTACCTCATCAGTGGGGAAAAGGAAAGAAAATTCCACTACAGGGCTAAGAGAGTAGTGTTAGACTTCAAATTATACCCTAAGGAAGAAGGAGATAGGGGGGTAGGAGAGAAAACAATGACCAACCTTTAGAAAAATGCCCCCCTTTTACAATATATTGAAGAAAGAGAGAAGGAGAGGGGGAACAATTCATACTCTACTTCAACAACCCTTAGAAGAACATTGAATCCACCTACTCAATGATGGGATTTACTACAAAACCCATGCTCCCATGTGATATTCCTTGATGGACAAGAAAAGAGGCCCATTCTTCATCATGGAAAAAGATAGGAGACTTGATAGACTTAAAAATGGTGGGCTGAAACATTAATGGTGGAAAGTGAGTAGCCAGCACCAAGATCGCTCCAAAACTTCCCTTCTCACCAGAATCTGAGCTTCCAATCAAAATATATGACGTTCTGAAGGAACTTTGGTTTTGGGGTCTATTCTTGTGATATCTACATGGAGCCCTGGCATGCATTCTTAAGACTTTTCTGCCTCCTTTCACTCCTGAAATGACACAAAATTGACACATGGTGGCTTTCATGGGTACCTCTATGTTCTACTTAAATCCCTTCTATTTGCAGAGAAAATCTTCCTAACCCAAGACACATGGAGAGTTGGTGCATGTTTGGGGATGACTTTTTTATTCACATCTTAAAAGAGCACTAAAGAGATATGTGGCTCCTTCTGCATCTTTTCTTTATTTCTTTGTGTTTTGGCTATGTCCCTATTGTTTGAAGGGGCCATATGTCTTATCCCAGACACATGGAGGCTCAACGCACATTTAGGACCTACCTTTGGATTTTACCTTTGAAGTTACACTAAGCTGATGGATGGAGGTTTCTGATAACCCTTCTATACCTAGCCGATTTGGGGCTGGTTCAACTTATTTTGACTTCTAGCCATGTCGCGAGCCTATGCTTTCTTGGAGACAACCTCCGGATTTAAACCTTGAATATGCACCAAGATGACGCATGGAGGCTTCCTTCCACCTCTCTTGAGCTTTGAATTCTCAACGGCCGATGTCCCCTTTTTAGACCCTAGACATGTGGAGGGTTGGCACTTGTTTAGGGTCTCTCTTTGGGCTGCACATTTGAAGTTGTGCCGATGAGGCACATGGCACTGTCCACTAGCCCTCCTATACTTAACCAATTCAATAGATGGCTCTACCCCTTTTTCATACCTTGGACACATGGAGGGATTGCGGTAGTTTGGGGGACTGCCTTTGGAGTTGATCTTTGAAGTTGTGCTGAGTTGACACGTGGCACCTTCCGTTGGCTCTGCCCCATTTTGACTTTTCAACTACTGACTCTATCTCCTTATTTTACCTAGGACACATGGAAGCATCACACTCATTTAGGGACTATCCCTTGGGTCTCACTTCTGAAGTTACATAGATGAGGCACGTGGCATCCTCCATGGGTCTGTTATTTACTTATCTGATTCAGAGCCTCAGTTGAACACTGCCTCATCAGGTTCTGACTATGTGGAGGCTTCCATGACAAGTTTTTCTTGGCTCTGAGTAGAGTCATATGTGAAGTCTAAAACTTCAAGTCCTTTCTTCAATATTCTCGTGTGAGCCTCTGGCCTCCTTTTATTTTGTTTGATCCTCCATTGTCGATTCCACCTACCCCTTCATTGTTTGATTTGGAATGTGGGCTCACATGAATGGACTGGACCTTCTGATTTTCCTCTGTGCAGGCTTGTGTTTGAACAATTTTTCTAGGGGGAAAAATTTCGATAAAACCTAGCATACACTATTTAACTACTTCAGGGTTTGTTTTATGTAGCAGAGCAACAAGTAAGAATCGATAATACAGCCTCTAAGGCCAACTCAAACCTGTTTTGGATTTACAGAATGTTTTCAGTTCCTAAAAAAAATCAAGATAATATATAGTAAGACATTGTAAAATTTAAAATTAGAGATTTCAGATATCAAAAGGAAATCCCTTTTGGTTTTTTTACCTCATAGAAATATAGAACAAGAGTATGACTCAAAGTAATGGAAAACCCTAACTCGTGCAAATGTAAACCGATCTGGAATGGAGTAAAAAAATAAATACAACTGAGTCATGGAGAATATCAATAAATGTACAGGCTGAGTTCAACATTGAAAATCACGAATGCAAATAGATCATTAATAAAGTGTCATGAAATGAATAGCTAAAAAGAGGATCTACAACACCAAATCAAATAATCAGGGTTTGGAATAATGAAGTAGAATATCTATATGCCAAAGAGATTTTCCTTCTATCAAAGAAGGTTGTTTCTTGAGCTCAAAATAAAGTATGATAGGCATGAGTTTACTAATGAAAAAGGGAATAACAGAGCTCATTAGTTCAAGAAACCCCGATGAGCATCAAATCATGGCAACTTCTCAGGAACAATGCAAGAAAGTCACAGTCTTATTAGGAGATGAATATTTCATGACGTATAGAGCTAAAATAAAATAAAAAATACCAATTAAAAACATAGCTTAAGCATAGAGAAATACCCAAATGAAAATGGGTATTCGAACTCTAAAAGTTCCACAATAAAGGAAAAAATTCCACTTACCTCTAGTTTCATCCTATAAATTGAAACCCAAAAATCATGGCATCAACAGTTCAAACCCAAACATTGAACTAATAAATAGAGCTCCATATGGTTTCCATGGATATGCAGAGTCTAAGAATAAGGGACGGCCACATAAATTTTGCAGAGAGTTTCGAACTAGAGCTCAACAATGGCATATTTTACTTAGAATATAATAACCCATGCTAAGAGCCTCAAAGATGCTCAAGATTCAAGCTCAAAAACAAAATAATATCATCAAATGTAAATTTGGCTTGGGATTTTCCCTTCAAACACATAAAAGCAGAATGACCAAATTCATGGTTAGAGAGAAGTTTTAGATTTCCAACCAAATCACTCACCCACTAACTAACCCAATGAGTTTGGGATCAATGGTGAGGATAGAGCTCCATATGGTATTTGAACTTTGAAAGTTCTACAATAAAGGAGAAAATTCTAGTTACCTTCAGTTTCGTCCTCTAAATCGACACCCAGAAAGCATGGCGTGAATAATTTGAACCCAAAAAGAGAAATACTAAACAAAGTTCCATACATTTTCCAAGGAGATGTAGAGTCTCAGAAAAATGAACGACCACATATAAATTTTACAGAGAGTTTCGAACCAGAGCACAACAATGGTGGATTTTATTCAGAATATAATAACCCATGCTCAGAGCCTCCAAGATGCTCACGATTTAAGCTCAAAAATAGAATAATGGCATCAAATGTAAATTTTTCTAGGGTGTCGCCTTCAAACTCATAAAATCAGAATGACTGAATTTAGGTTTAGAGAGAAGTTGTAGCTTGCCAACCAAACCACTCAATCTTTAACTCAACCAATGATTTTTGGATTAATGGTGAGGATTGTGAAGGGACATGGATCAATGATCAAGATTCAATCTCCAATTTCCATACAAACTCAGGACCTTAACTGCAGTCACTACTAACTCCACTGCAATCAAGGAACACAATTCAATTGTGAGGATTATCATAGTGCAAGATCTAATGATGTACAATGAAAACAACATGCCAAACACAAAGTAATCACTAATGGTCTAGATCAAAATAATACTTATATCGACAACCAACAATCATTTTTCTTTATCAAAGGAAACTCACGGTTACAATCAAACTTAACTATAGTTAAATAAATTGTCTTCACCACCAACAAAATAGAAGGGTTGAGTCATCTTCATTATGGGGGCTAGCCCCATGATTTATAAAATCATTACATTGACCTTTGATAAAGGTTTGAACCTTATCTCTATGACTTAGAAAATAAAAAGAACATGGTGGCAAATAATTGAAAAAGGAGTCTATTAATCACCACTAATAGTCAAGTCTATAACATATGCCCAAAGAATAAACTCAAAAGGTACCAATTATTTCCAATGCAAAAATGATTTGCAAATCATAATATATGTGCCATGTTGAGGTCAACACAAAAGGGAAAATGCATTCATAGGGTCAACATTAGAGATCAAATAATGGAGCCTTACCTTATTTTTCACAAAGGTAGTAATCAGAAGAAAAACAGAAGGAAAGACAAAATTTGAACATGTGCACATCAAAGGTGGTCCCAACAATGGAGTTGGGTATTTTCACAAAGTATTACAAATAAAAGAATTATTTTTTCTCATACATGGAGGTTATTTTTGCATGTGCATCCAAGGGCCATAA
This sequence comes from Taxus chinensis, assembly GCA_019776745.2. Lineage (NCBI taxonomy): Eukaryota > Viridiplantae > Streptophyta > Pinopsida > Cupressales > Taxaceae > Taxus > Taxus chinensis. Next base: position 253,243,601 of record CM034146.1, on the reverse strand, counting down.
TTAAAGAGTGCTAAATTTATCACTACAAGTGGATGAAGTTACAAGCGTCACATCAAATAGTTTGTATACACATTGGAGTAGATTTACACAGCAAGCAAGGTATATTATTAGCCAAATTATTCATCCTACTTTATTAAATATATATCAATGAATTACCCTTGGACTGAATTTTATTTTTGTAACCAAGCCTATTAATACATTATTGTATTAGCATGTCTATTTTTATTCCTTTATTTATTCATGATACTGGGGTAAAATTACAATGCATGGGTGAGTATAAATTATAGCCTATTTTTAGGATAGGATGGGTGTATAATCTTGTTATATATTGTGTGCAATTGTAAGGCACAAAAGTAGGACTTTTTGGACATAGGAGTGATGAAGAATTCTTTTCCATTTTTCCCCCTTGAATGATAACTTATTTCTACCCTTTCAATTATTTGCAGTGGTGTGCATATCTAATTAATTCTTGTGAATTTCAAATTCCCTAATTAATATTATTACCTGGCTACAAATTTAGTAATTTTTGCATAATATTAGTGTGCATGTTTATCTTACTATATTTTTTGATTCATTACCTCAATACACAAATTGTTTTACCTTAATATTATGGTAAAAACTATATTTTTGTGCATCCAAAATTCATTCTCAAATTGATTGTGCATGTACTCAGTCAAATCCCTCAACAAGTTTGGTGTATCACCCCATTTTCAATTCATTTATAGTCATATTTTTTACCCTCAAAACCCCTAAGAATTAGTTTAGGATACATCAAAAAGGAACCTTCCTTGATACCAAAGACTCACCTAAAATATAGATATACTCATAGACCTTAGGTGTTTCCATTTTATCTACGAAAGTGAGATATCCAGTGCCAACTTAGAACACCTACAATCATCTCTCAATAGGGTGTGATTTCGAGAGATAACATTACCTTGACTACTTTTATCCAAGCCAGATTTAGGACAATGCAATTTCTCAATATTTTCAAACATGGATTTATAATTCCTACACTCTACCACACAATGATTAGATAACCCACAAAATGTGCATGGGTAACTATACAATATTGATTGCATATCATAATAAAAAATTTCCAATGTAGAAATTGGATCATTTTTTTCACCTTTTCCTTTACGCTTGTGGTAAACCAAAGGTGGAGGGATGTCTATACCTATCCCTAGTGAATTCTTTCCAGATACTCTTGTTAAGGATGAATCACCTAAAGCTATTGGCAACCTCTTTGCTGTTAGAAGTTTTTCTTCTTCTAACAATCTTGGAGTTATCTCCAATTTCATTTCTAACACTAGAGTAACCCAAACCTATATAACGAGAACAATCCAACAGTAAATATATCCATCAAATTTTCCAACAGCTTAGATTCTATACCTTTAGTGTATCTTTCAAAAATACCAAAAGCAAGATTACCCGAGTCTGAGTCCGAATGGGATGAGGAATATGATGGTGTCATAATTACAATAAATACATTTGTCATGGTTTGTGCATCTATATTCAAGGAAATCTCCCCTTTCTTAGCATTTTGGAATCTTTTCAAGTGCTCACCCTTGGCTTGTATTTCAAGTTTCAACTGAAAATTTTCCTCCTCTTAGGAGAAAAAAATTAATCTCAGAAGAGATTTCTATTCCTAGATATGGTAGTTAATAGCCTCCAGATCATTCAGTTTCTACTGTTTGGATGACTTGCCCAAGATTTATTATTTCTTGCAAACAACCTATAATTCCTAATACTACACACTGCAATAGAAGATTAGAAAACCCAAAAATAACTGTACACTAAACACTTAAATCACACAACTAGAATCTAGTTCAATAATTAATTGCTCTGATACCAAAACTTGATCCGAAAATGGTACTAGTTTAAACTGTAATTTTCAAAATTTATGGATTCTTAATTTTTCAATATTTTAAATTGATCAAGACTATTTTTTGAACCAATTTTGGATGTCTTGAATTCCCAAATTTAAAAATCTTCTGAACAATCACTTATCTTAATTTTCTAACTTTATTGAAATATATGAATCTAGTACAAATCCATTAAATTATTCACAAGTGGAATTTATAATTCCCTAAAACTGACTTTTCGTTTCCAAAATTTGATACGTGCATTCATTTATTGTTGTGGGTTATGGATACTGAATTTTTTCCTTTAATCCAATTTAACTAGTTATCTGATTGCTTTATCAATTAAACAAATAAAATATATTAAAAAATTTATGTGATCAAAAGCTTCCAAAAAATGGAAAATTAACACCACAAATGTTTGATAACAGAGGCCACCCAAAGGCTATGTCTCTGGAGTCTTGGAAAGAGAATATATCTATTCAACATCCAATGAAGTACAATTAACCCTTTAATAATAACTAATATAACTTTATACCTACATGTGAGTTGTTTTATGACTCAAGGAACTCTGGAAAATACCATTAAGTTCTCCAAGATCAATTTTTGGCCCCTACTGTTCTTCTAAAGTATGATTCGCTTGACAATTTGATCTTTAAACATGTACAACTGAAAATATATAATACTTCGGGAAGAATTAAGACCACCATATTATTCATATGGAAATTATGAGCAATTTTTGTTTCAAATTCAAGTTCTAATTCGGACCAAAAGTGCCTCAAAAAAATTTATCTCTACAAACTTCCCTTTAAGAACTCCATCCTTCCTTCACACAGTTTTCTCATCGTATCTGTTTAAATTTCAATGAACCCATTTTATAGCCTTTCAAGCTCCTTTGGCAAGTTGTATTGGGTTGAAACTGCGAGGTCAGGGGGTTGAGTCACCTTCCTATGCTTTTTTCGCTCCCACTTTTCATTCAATGGGGATAAAATCCCATATTCTCCACTTAGATAAGGGGTTCGCTATTTTAAATATAGGCAATCATCACTTATATCACCATAACACATAGCCACATCCTCCACTTTTTTTTGGGTACTTCTATAGTTGGTGAGTTATTCGCTCAACACATTGGGTTACATGGAATGGATGTGCATGCTTGGTTACACTATGAGCACCGAGTCATCGTGCTTCATTGTGCCAAGGTGATACTCCCTATGTTGGGTTGTGTGTTGGAATGGTCATCCATTGTAATGTTTATTGAGCCTAATATGACTGAGCTAAGTGGATTCACTGTGAGTTTGTTTCGCTATGTTTTTGACTTCATTTGTAGTGTCAAGTCATGCAATGTTGATCCTCCCATACAATGTGGATTCGGTTGTTTGATTAAACCGTTCATCCTATAAATAGGTGTCAGCTCAGTTATGTGGGAATATTACCCAAGAACATAGGATATATGACTGACTAATGTAGATAATAGTGTGATCAACTTAGTAGGGAGTTGATCACCCCACCAAGCTAGAAATATAGCTTGTAAAGCCAATATGTATAGGCCTACAATGCAAAATTGAATCCTCGAATACAATAATCCCACATGCGAAATGTAAAAAGATAAGTGGAATATAAAATCAAAAATTTGATAATGATAATATGAAGTAAAGGTGATAAAGGTAACCCTCCTACAAAAGAGTGTACCGAACCCGGCTGAGGGCCCCCAGCTAGCATAAAGTGCGGCCCACCAAATTTTTAGTAGTTTTTCAAAGACTTGAGGTCAAAAACACAAAATGTAACCCTTTTTAGCTTTTACCATTTTGCCACGTGTCATGTCCAGATTGGATTCTTGACCAGGTTTAACCACTTTCAAACCTTTACTTTGACTTGCAATATATTTTTCATATGAGATCTGTTTTCTAAGTTCCACCTATCAATGGAAATCTCTCGAGACACCCTATAGGCTTGAAATGGTTTATATATTTTTAAGAAATATATCTACACTAAAAAATACTCTAGATAAAGTAATAAGCTTAAGAAATATGAAACCATAAGTAAAAGAGAGAGAGTAGAAGACTTACTTTATTTTGCACTTGATCCCAAAGTATTTTGGACTAGAAGATTTATGAACTTAAGGAGAAGGTTTTGGAAATAAAACATAGAAAATCTTGGAACTTTTAGCCATAGAGAATCTTTCCTCAATTCTAGTTTGAGCTAAAGCAATGTCTTTGTTTGTTTTTTTCTAAATAGCTTAGAGGCCCATGTGTTTTCTTTCTCTATCTAAAATATTTCTTCCCTCAACTCCACTATGACTGGCTCAACAATGATCACATCCATCCGTAAATAAAGGTTAAGATAGGTTATTTAACTCATATTACATTGCACACAGTCTAAGAAATGGCTAATATTCATGACTATATTCTTTCAATTGGAGTTAAATTCAGTATGGTAAGTTGTAAAAGGTTAACAGTTTCTCAAAAATGTATCTAGATGCTTTGGGTAAAAAATTTCATTATTATAACATCAATTTATTGTTATTGGGTGTGAATTCTTGTAACAGTCAAGATTAATAGCACATTTGTGCTAAAATCGTGATGTTCTTGTAAAAATGAATGTGAAGCACGGATTCATTCTTGTAGTAAGACTCTTTAATGAAGTAATCCTAAAATCATTTTGACATAAAAATGAAGAACAATCTGTAGAAAGCTTCAAAACATATGACTAAGGTTTACATCTAGAAACCCTAACCATGCAACATTTGAAGATCAAACTAATTTAGTCTAATTGGCATGATATCAAAAAATGGATGGTCTTAAGGAGTTGTCCTTTAGTCTTAACCCTCTTGAAAGGTGAACCTAGAGTTATACCTAAACGAGAAAGGTACGAGTTTGTTTAATCTTTGAAGATGCATCTCTATTTTAGTAAGACAATACATACCCTATTTTAGTGGCCGCTTCACGAGGAATTTATGTAGTGTCATGTCTTCTTGACTAGAATAGTTGAATAAATTCTCTCAAATCTATCTTCCCAATATGTTAAACTCTCTCTCTTTAGTATGTCAAGTTCATGGAGGAATATGTTCCATTTTTTCTAGGACGGAATGCTAATGATTTTGAAGATAAATGTGCAAAATGCCTCTTCCTCTAGTTTATGAAGATCTCCAAGCTCTCATAGGTGATATTAACCATTTTTGAACATGGTATTCCTTAATATCCATCTTTGAACATTATTTCTTAATCTGACTACTCCCTCTTGTTTCAAAACATAGATATATAACATCCTTCCTCCAAATGAAGTCATATGTGCCTTTATGATTTGTTAATACTAAATGGAAAACAAGAAAGAAGGTATAATTATTTTCAAATAAATTCAGGGGTCTTTTAAATCTCTTTCATGATGAAAAAACTTGGAGGAGTTATTTTTTACCTACATGACAAATCTCACTCATTGAATAATAAGAAAACATATGTAGAATGATGGGCTATTATTTAAGATGATGGACTACCCGAGGGTGACCCATACATAGAAGAGAATGGTATAGTTGGACATGCCCCAAGAATCGAAGATAGTGGACTACTTGAAAATGTCCCACAAACAGAAGAGGGAGAACTACTAGAAGGTGACCCACACCTAGAAAAATATGAAGGGATACTTGGCATTAAACCCATTAGATATTGTGATTGAAGAATTATGATAGACAAAGATTAATTAGATCATGAGAATATAGGCCATCGATCAATGCAAGACCCAGGAGTGTCATCACATTATGAAGAACGTGAAGATGGAATAATAAGAGGAGAATCAATTTGAATGCTTTGAGGCTCTTCCTCTGTTTATTAATAAAAGGAATAAACATTTTCCTCATTAGACATGGATGTATAGAATTCTAAAGAAAATCCTTGATCGTAATATGCTAGAGGAATATCTTTGTGTGCACCTATGAATTCCTTGATTGTTTCTTCATTCTGAAAGAGATCAATAGGTATATGTTTTTGATCAACCACCAGGCGTTGATAGGAAGAAAGAGGTTCAATTGGTGTGGAAGAATTATAATATTTTTGATGAGGATTGAACATATGGAGATTTGGAATTTTTCAGTATAGTTTTCCCTATAATACAACATCGTAGAGGAAAAATAAGAGGATTTTGTATCCAAAATTCCATAGATTTTGATGCAGGAGTTGACTTAGATGATTGACTAGGACTTTGAGTTGCATGAATATTCAAAGAAGGAAGATTTCATTGAGGTTTTTGATAAAAGAGGTCCTGTAAAGAAGGGTAGGATAACGATTGAAGAATTGCATTAGATGTTTAATAAAGAAGGTGCTGAAAAGAATGGAAGGATTACGAAACAATAATCACATTAGATGAATGATAAATAAGGTCTTGTGAAGTAGGGGAGGACTGTGATTCACGAATCACATTAGATGAATGATAAATAAGGTCTTGTGAAGAAGGGGAGAACCATGAATTAGGATTCAAATTAGATACATCTGAATAGTATTTTGGATCCTAATAATAAAAATAATTGGAGGAAATATTTGGATTGGAATCCTTAGAAGAATAGGAAATGTTTGGATTAGAATCAAAAGTAGAGTGGGGTGAACCTGAATAATAATTTTTATCGTAAGTGTCCAAACCATACCCATGACTATGAGATAAAGATGGGGAATAGGTTACCCTAATGGTTTCTCTAGTGCAAAGAACCAAACAAGGTATAGTTTTAATGGGTGTCTTTTGATGTGACCAAAAATTCGACTCCTTATTATCGTATGTATAAGGGACCTTGCGATAATCAGTCATTGTTGGTGTGTGTTGGGTTTAAAGGTATAGACCTAGATTGTATGATCAAACTTATTCAAACTGAAGAAGGTTTCATGTTGATTTGGGAAATATAATGACAACCAGCTAGAAATTTCATAAATATGGGAATGCTTGTGTGATTTTCCAAAAGGGGAGATAAGGAAAACATACATCATGATGACTCAATATTTATAATCCAATAAATTTTGGAAAAATTTTGGAAAACAAGCTTGGAGGTGTAAATGTAAAAGGATTGCTCAAAATTTGAGCAACATAAAGGATACAAAAGAAATATTTCCAATGTTTGATTGATGATAAAGTTGCTTGATAGGAAATTTTTTTGCCAAGGTTTGAAAGATATGTTCAAAAATTACCATGAACTTAGGCAAAAACAAGAAGATAAATATTATCAAATATGAAAATGATTATCCTAGAAATGAGTTTCTAAGGTGTATAAATACAAGCAAAACTCACACAAGTTAAAAACATAAAGCCAAGTTAATTACCAAAGAATAATGAATGATAAAGAATTAATGGATCAAAGTGGTTGTCCTAAATGGATAAGTCAATAGTGAAAAACAAGATACAATCACACAATGTCTAGTTCTAGACCAATCAATCAAATGATGTACATCCTAAGTCTGTTTTAAAATTGTAGTTGGTGTTTCAAAATGATTAACAAAATCTCTACATTTATGTCAAGTTCAAAGAAATGAGCAAGACATAAGTAATAACAAGAATTTAATGCGATCCCTAGAAAGAGTATACTAAAATTGAGCTTGAATCAAATCAAGATCTATATCCCAAAAAGTGGCAGTCACGATTGTGAATGACATAACAATACCCCAAAGATATATTAATGAAACTTTGTGAAAAATTAAGGTATTAATATCAAGATGATATTGATATAACGCACACAAATGGTAACATTCAACACTATTAAATATTGAGGTTGTCAATGAAATCAAAATGGGGATAGAGTGTACCAAGGAATTGTTAGAGTGTGCATAGTGTAATCTCACAATATAGATATTTAGGCCAAGCTTACGAGAAACAACACGTAAATACCAAAATTGTAGCGACACAATATAAATAAAATAACAGTTCAAAGCAAAATCAAGGTGATGAATCAATCCTAACTACTATGATGATATTGACTTGGGTATCAAGATAAAAAAATGCTACCAATGATATGAAAATGTCTCCACACACTTAAGACATTTAACAACTCAGCCACAAACATGAATGAGCATAAAAAGACACAAAAGTGGCAATTACAATCAGTTAGAAACACAAGGGTAGTCACTCTTCTTCTAATCAACAAAGTGGAAAAAGAAAGTGAAGTAAGTAGATCAATTGGGGGTGAAAAATGTTGATCTCACTTTGACAGAGTTTTGCCTCACATTAGGGCAAGTTAAAAACTAAGAAAAAAGTAACGCTTCACACATTTTCTGATGAATAATGGCTCTAAACTCAAATTGGTTGTGAAATTATCAAATTTGGCTCCTGGTCAAATATAACTTCCTAGGTGGTTCACTTAACTAGGTGTCACAAGTTATCTAAGAGCTAGCTCAATTTTCAAAGGTTTCCCAAGGATTATCCTGGCCTTACTTTATCCCTTTCAAGTAGATTGGACAATAAATGCATGCATCGTGTACTCTCACTAGGGTCATGAGACAGATAACTTTCATGCTAAATCTCATGTGTATACTAGTCAAGTAGGTGTGTGGAGCACTTCCCATTTCACCCACAAGGTTCCATCTTTTGTGCACTACTTTGGGGTTCCTAGGACCATCCCCATTGTTCTATTCTATGGCTTATGCCCAAAAGGTTATGTCCTAGTTTTCAGTGAATAGGGTGTACCCTTATCCGAACGTGCAAATCAAGTGTTTTTAATGTGGTGTATTTTTTATCTTTTAGAATTAATTTGTTTTAGTCGTTTGCCATTTGGCAACCTACAACACACATCTAGTTATAAAAAAATTGTTTCAAACTCCTTTCTTTGACAAGCATTTTTAGGTTTTGCACTCAAATGTTAGTAGTTTTCCATGCAAATAACATTATTTAATAGAGGATTAAGAGTTGATTTTGATTCTCAAGATCATCCAAGGATGTAATAGAATATCATACACAATAAATGATCCATTTAAAAACTAAAGGAAAGCTTTGCAATTAATGAACCATACAAAATTCTTGATAAATATTCATTTCCTTAAACAAAAAATGAAAGATGAAGTTTCTAGTTAACAAAATGTTAAATAATGAATACTAAAGTTGCCTTTGATTCTCAATATCACCTTAAGGTGTAAGAGAAGAGCATACAAAATTTTTATCCCAACTATATAAAAATGGAAAACTTCAAATCAAAGGACCATAAAAACAATGGTTTGTAAAAGGTTCATTCCCTAAAGCAAAATGAATAATAAAATTTTCAAGTTAATCAAAATGTTAAGAAGATAGAGATTAAATTTGTTTTTGATTCTCAAGATCACCAAAAGGTGCAAGATAAGATCATACACAAGCTTTGGTCTAAATTAAGTAAATTATGGAAATACAACATTCATCAAAACATTAGACATGTTAAAAAATGAAACATTTTACAATAAAGGTAAAAAATAAAATTTATGTAAGTATAAATCCAAAATTTATATTTTCATTGCATAACTCACTTCAATACCTTTCCAAATTAAAAAATAGAGTCATTTTGAGTTCGGGAACAAAATTTATGGCCTTCGAAAGATGGGTTACACATATGCTCTTATGCTCATGGGTCTGCACTTAACATGTACTAAAAAATGTGCAACAAAAACGTCCCTGAATATGCAAAAAGGTAAAATTAATGCAACCAAGTTTCAATTTTGAAAACTCATCACATTAGTATATGAGTAGAATACTCAACACTATCAAACATTAAAATTCATAATTAAAAATTGTTATCCATATTTTACCCCCGAGGAAAAATATTTGATCAGAACGACCCCACACTAAAAGGACCTATGAAATCACGTTCGATTCATGCAAGCAGATTGCAAGAGGAATCTATAATGGAAATGGTGCAGGCTTGCAAGAATAAAACAACCTTGTCTAGGATAAATTTACAAAACAACTCAAATGAGTGAACCCATGCTTTAAATTCATTCTACAGGTTACAGGTGGGCTCGAAAAAAGAGTAACAGGGTGAAAGGAGAAGTAGTGTCACGGAGAGGCCAAGGGAATGAAAAAGAAGAAGCTACAAGATCTGAAGTCTTTGGACTCAAAATAGTTCAAAACGAGTCCAAAAATTAGCTAAAGATAGTGGAGAGAGCCACATGTCGGAACGATGCTTCTCCAAAATTAAATTCAAAGAAGGAATCTCAAATGAGTGCTAGGATTCCATGCCTCCAGAGCCCCAAAAGTTATGCAGCCATTGAAAAGTCTTCAGCTAGGTAGGAAGAAGCCAGGTGTTGGCTCAGCACAAATCCAAGATTGGAGTCCCAAGGTGGGGACTCAAACTTGTGCGAGCCCTCCACATAGTAAATACTCAACCAAGGTCAAAAGATGAGCAAAGAGGGACTAAAAAAGGGCCAATTATAGAAGTGTTGGTGGGGAACTGCCATGTGTCGAAGCAGCACACCTCTAAGAGTAGATCCAAAAGCAAAGACTCAAACTCGCACCAGTTTACAACATAGCGTCGGGCCTGAAATGGAATGAAGAGGTCATTGAAAATTTCAAAGACCTGAGTAGGCTTCCAAGTGTCAAATCAACACTTCTCCAAGGGAAAAACTTTTATCAGGAGTTTGAGCAAGCGCAGAGCCTCCACGCGTCTAGTATCGAAAAGGGTACAAAGTTGAGTTAAATAGTCAATGCATGGTGTCAGATTGATGGAGAGCACCAAGTTTCCAAATGACGCTAACTCAGAGGATTGCATTGAGAAAGGGTTTCCAAACGAGCACCAAACCGCCACTTATCCCCGATCAATAAATATGACCCGTCTGAGCAAAAGACTTAGACAGAAACATAAAAATTGAGTAGGCCGGCGGAGGAACCACCTTGTGGCAAGCCTAAACAATCAGTGCAAAGGCAGGCCATTAGGGAAAAAGTTGGTTTTTTTTCCCTTTTTTAATCTAAACATGTAAAAATTGAAAAATGGGCCGCAACTTCACCCAAAAGGAAAAATTCAGCGTTTGAGCCCGAGTCAAGGTTGAAGCGGGGAATCGAAGGAAAAGGTGAAAATCATCTTTTCTAACAAAAAAAGGCACAAAGATGAAATTTGAAGCACATCTCCCCAGCCAACCAAAGGGTGCCACATGTCCAAGCAAAGTGACAGGGCCATGGGAGTTTTCTAGATTTTGTGATTTTTGCAGAAAATGGGGAAAAGATAAATTTTGGACCCGCAAACCTCATTTTATACCTAATTTTCCCTCCATGTGTCCCATAAATAAGGGGGGGGGTCCATTTTTGAAATAGGTTTTCTTGCCCTTTTGTACGGACCCGATACAAACCTTGAAAGGGCATATCATTCAACTTAGTGATTGAAATATTGTAAATCTAACACCACTGGAAAGATCTCGGTTTTGCCCATGCCATGGAGATCTGAAACTTTAAATTCGGGGAGGCTACGTAAAGAAAAATTGATAAAAAAACTTCAGCGCCATTAATGTGGATCTATCTACCTCAACAACCATATCAGATTCGATATGTTCTGTCATTTCCTCTTCCTTAAAAGTGCCGAACAAAAGATTGATACATTCAAGATAGATTTGGGATGGTAGATTTCATAAGAATCATTAATAGCAGTGGTTGATCTTTGACCTACTTTTCCAGCTTCTCTCTCTTTCTTCTCTTTGGTAGAGTCTATAAATACAAGTTCAAGACTCATTGTAAAGGGTTGGACATTCTTCTATTTTGCAGGCTCACCTTTTCTTATGCTAAAGGAAATCGTGGAGTTTTCAAACCTTCCACTCGACTGTAATATGTTTTCTTCCTTTTGGCCACTTTGTAATACATTGTATCAATCTGTAGAGGAATAAAACATGTCTTTGATCGATTTTCGATCCTTTCTTGTCTCTTTTGCTTTCATCAGGTCTTTCATTATAGATTTGGTTATCTGTGCTTGGTTATTGTATGCATTTTTTTGGTTTGTGTCTATTAACAAAAAAATGTTCATCATTCCTTTGGTGCATCACCTTATAACTTAGTTTGATTTCCTACATCCCTTTTATCCTTGTCTCCTTCGTAAAACTAAGATTAAATTTATGAATAGGCCCTCTGCAAGTTTTCATGCATGCACCTAAATAGAGGAATAGGAATTGACCTTTAATCTGGAGAGTTTTCTCATTTTCTAAGTCCCGCACTTTGGAGAAAACTCAATGTTATGAAGATCACACCAAATGATTCTACCTTATAAAATAAGATCTTTGATGATTCATTTGGGTGTGCTGTGATTTTGCACTAATAATTTTGACATGCTCGGTGGGACAAAAAAGTCTCCATATTTATTACCATAAGATTGATGTACACTTGATGTGATTCTAGATTTTAAGAATAACTGCACATTTGGTGACTCCAAAAGGAACATAATACACTGGTTTAAGTAGTCTAAGTTTCCCAAGTTCATAAGAAGAATACAAACATGGTCAAGAACAAGAGAGGGGGGATTATTTTTCTATCTAGAATTATCCCTAGACAGTGGGAGAAGAGAAAGAAAAGCCCTCAGGTCTCTATCTCCACCAAACAGAGCCTTATCAACCTCCTCCTAGTAGGTCATTCTTTCAATCAAGAAGGGTGCTCTGGCCGATTAGGATGGCTCATCCAAATCCTTATGTCAATTTCACTGGTAGTAGCCCACTCACTTTGAATGAAAAAAATCCGGTCTTGATAGCAGCATTAAAGAGCATCCCATATTTTACTGGGGAAAACCAAACTTCTCCTAGTGACCACGTCCAAGATATTGCAAATGTATGTATAATCCATGAGATGGATATTGCAGTCAAATTACTATCCTCTTCACTAAAAGGAAAAGCTTCACAATGGTTCAAAAGCCTTGAAGTAGGCTCTATTCAAAATTGTAACCAGTTGTGCATAGATCTTCATGACCAGTTTAGAGAAAAAGGTGATAACTTATCTTTGTTGGAGCAACTGACAACAATTAAGAGAGCCCCGAATGAGAAACTGACGGATTTCAACCTCATATTTAAACGGACTTAGGAGAGGATTCCAATGGCAGTAAAGCCCACTAATGAATATGCCTCCATATACTTCCTTAGAGTTTTAACTTCTGATATTTTTTGATGATTCACTCAATGGGGGGATCAACCTTAACTGCAACCTATAGCCTTTCCATAGGATTTAAGAATCATTTGATTCAAGTTGGAAAACTTATTCCTAGACCATCTATGCCTTTATACCCCAAACTACAAAACCCAAGCACCAGCCAAACACCCATAATAGCTCCTATACTTACTCCTAACAGTAAAAGTTCAGCTAAAACCTCCACCTCATTTTATGACACCTCAAAAGAGCTTGAAGAAGTCATGAAACAACTTCAGAACCTGGGAAACAAGCTAGTGACAATCAAAAGACAAAAGACCTAGAGTTATAGGCCATATCACACTCAAACTGAACATCAGGCTAGACCCCCGTATCGGTAAAATAGATCACCAACCTAGGCTATAAATCAGAGTCAACACTAAGGGAAACCTAAAGTTGCTAGACCTTTTAGGTCATATGACCTAAAAACAACTTCAATATCAAGGGCATTGGTTTCAGCATAGAATAACATGACACAAGAGTATGAATGGTGTTTCCCATATAAAAAGATACATAATCAGTCGATGTGCTTTAATGGTGCATTGAATCAGGCTCTGATGGTGCAAAATGAAACTATACTCGTCAATTTCCAGGTTGAAGACTTTTGTGGAATGAATCAGACTCCTTCTCAAAGTATAGCTATCAATACACTGTCTAAGAGGAGAAATATTGGAGAAGTAAATTCACCAAGCTTAGGATATCTTCAACCCTCCATTCCTCCACAAGGTATTGGCACTCAAAATATAACTCCCAATGTGTAGAGTCAATCTAAGCCACCTTTCAGACCTTCTCAGGCATAGGTTGTAACATTCCATGCACAAGAGAAAAATGTGTCAGGGAAGGGGAAATAGAAGGACAACTTGTTTAATATCATTGAGCGAATGAAGAGGAAAAGTGTGAACATTTCACTAAGGGAGTCATTGGCTATTCCAAGAAAGAGGGAAGTATTGCAAACTGCCATGCAAAATTGGTCAAGCTCAAACCAACCCCCTAGCTAAGAAGAGAAAGTGCTTATCAATGCATCTCAACCTGAGAGAAACCAAAGAGAAAAAAAAGGTAAGAATCTGAAGCCTCCTCTAGTTTATGTCTCATTAATCATTGGAGATAAATTGGTGCATGATTGCATGATTGATTCAGGGGCTAGTAGAAATGTGATGCCCAAACAAATAGCTTATCAAATGGGCCTCCAGTATAAATTCGTCTCTAAAGGAGTAGTACAATTGGATGGGACAACAATGACCACTATTGGAGTCATCAAGGATCTGATTTTCACTCTACATGCCTACCCTAATGTGACTGTATTGTTAAACATGTAGTCATAGACTTACCACCACATTTTGCGTTGTGTTTGTCCATGGAATTGACTACCAAACTCAAAGGCTACTTGTGTACTGACTGGCCACATATGCTCTTTAGAACAAGGTATGGAGGAAAGGCCACAATCTGATCCAAACCCATAGTAGACTATCACATTGAGTCTTATGTACCAATCTCAATCAATGCAAATTGTTCACCTTTCGATCAAGAGGACCTCTTAAACACTTCTGAGGCAGTTACTAAAGTAGGTTGTATCCTAGACCTGACTCTTGATGAATGGGTAGTCAAAAGGCATGCTTTTGATCCCTATAAGGAAATGAAAGATTATAATCTAGGAGACTGCCTGCATGAGGAGAATCATCCTCTTCCTGACATCATTAAGCCAGAGTACAAGGACAACAATGAAGTATAGAAATTGTTCTTTGATGGCTTGATGAGTAGACAAGGAGCCAAAGGAGGAGCTATGCTTGTGTCCCCCAAGGTATGAATTATTATTTAGCCTTTAGATTGTAGTTTACCTGCTCAAATAACACTGCGGAATATGAGGCTTTGGTCCATGGATTACATTGGGCTAGAAGACGAGGGATCAAGAACCTACAAGTGTTTGGTGACAGTGAACTGGTTTCCAATCAAGTCAAAGGATAGAATACTATCAAGAATAACCTGCTCAAAGGTTACATGAATAGGGTGTGGGACCTCATTGAGGATTTCAAAACCTTCAACATTATATCCATACCTAAAAAGGAGAACAAAGCTGTTGATAGGCTTGCAGTAGTTGAAGCAAAGTTTGATGTGGTTTAAATCATCAAAATGGAAAAATAACATCCACATATCCATGTGGTTATGAGGCTAGTAGTGCCAGATAACAACAAATCCTTGTAGGTGTTTGAGAATGATCAGCAGATCATAAATTTTTTGCAACAGGAAGCTGAATTCTCAGTTAGAAATCAAAGTAGACTGGAGAAGCAATATGGATATCAAGTAGTGTAGCTTTCTTCAAACAAGCTTCCCAAGGGTCAGGTGATATTGTATTCTCTCTTCAATCCCAATGATCAGTTTCAAAAAGAAAAGGCTGATAAAGAAATCAAGAGAGGAGATTTAGAGCGAATTCTTGTTAGAGGAGGCAAAACACTTCAAATTGGCAAAGTGGCCACTGAGCAAGAAAGGTATAAAATCATGTAACTCTACCGAGATTTTCTAGACGTATTTGCTTGGAGCTATGAGGACCTCAAAGGGTTCAATCTAAAGTTGGCACAACACATAATTTCATTAGATCTAGGTGATAAAGCCATCAGGCAAAAGCACAGACCAGTCAATCCACATATTTAGCCTTTGATGAAGAAAGAGTTGAACAAGCTGATAGAGGCAAGTATCATATTTCTAATCAAGCACTCAAGCTAGGTTAGAAATTTGGTCCCATCTAGGAAGAAGAGTGCAGAGATTAGGTTGTGAGTTGAATTTCGTGACTTGAAACAATTTTCCTTCAAGGACCACTATCCACTTCCCTAAATGGAGAAAATTCTACAAGTGGTATCTGGACCAGAGAGATTCTCTCTCCTAGATGGCTACTTGGGGTACAACTAGATCATGGTGAAGCAAGATGATTAGTGCAAAACTACTTTCACCACCAAATGGGGCACCTATTCTTACACAAAAATGCCATTTGGATTGTCTAATGCTAGATTCACTTTAGAAACGTCAATGGATATGGCATTCAAAGGGCTTATCAACAAAATAGTACTAATCTACCTAGATGACATTACTTTGTTCTCTAGAAATGCTACAAACCACCTTTTCCACCTGAGGAAGGTCTTCTTAAGGTGTAGGAGATTCAGGGTATCATTGAACCTGTAAAAATGCATATTCTTGGCCCATGAGGGTAGGCTTCTAGGCCACATTGTGTCAAAGGAAGGTTTGGCAATAGACTAACAGAGATTTGAAGCAATATGAGTGTTTCCATTACCAAGCCATAAGAAGGATCTTGAAAGCTTCTTGAAAAAGATCAATTTTGTCCATAGGTTTTTACCAAACTTTGCAGCCCTTGTCAAGCCAATCACGTTGATGTTAAAGAATATTTTTGCATTTAGGTGGATGGCTAAAGGAAAATTAAGTTTTGAGGCTATCAAAGAAGCCATAGCACAAGCCCGACCTCTCATGAATAAATTTTTTCTAAGGAATTCATATTATATGCCTTTGGTGGTAGTGACACAATTTCTACAATCCTAGTACAACAAAAAAAAGAAGACATGGAGCAGCCAATTGCTTTGTTCATCTAGGGTCTGGAAGATTATGACGTGAGATACTCCTTCATCGAGAAGAAGGTCCTGGCAGTGATTAGAGGATTAAATAAGTTTAAACATTTGGTTTCAAAAAATAAAATCCAATTGTTGGAATCCCATGCAGGGGTTAAAGACTTTTTGTTATCCAAAATTCACCCATCGAGGAAAATATTGATAACATGTATCAGATTCTTCAGTCCTGAGCAAGTAGATTGATTCAATGCCCAAAATCATGTTTTTGGGGCCCCTTTGGCTTCTCTCTAACTCTCCCATCCAAGAAAAAATCCAAATGAGTTAGAAAAAATTGAAAAAATGTAAAAAATGAAGTCGCAGGCTTGTTTTAATGCATTACGGGTCTGAAGGCTGTGGGTTGTAATAGTGCGAGTCGTACCAAGTTTGGGGCCGAAATACAAAGGAATTTAGCTAAGTTAGAAATTTTTATCCCAGGCGGTCCACAGGACAGTTGGGACGTCGAGACGTGTGGGACGTGCAAAGCCAAAATGGCCGTAGCTAGTGAAAATCGGTGAATGCGGAAGCTTTTGTTCCGCGCGGTTTGGGACAGCCGGGACAAAAGTATGTGCGGGACGTGCGGAACATGAAAGGGAAAAAAGGCCGAAAAAGGGGACAAGGAAGCCCGAATTCGCTGATGTCGAAGAATTTTTTGGAGACAGTCGGGACACGTGGACCCGATTTTTTGCAATACCCGCAACTCAAACGACAAGTCAACGTTTGACTCCTGAAACTTAAAACGGCCATAAATTTTGACCCAGAGGTCTAATTTTCACAAAATTGGACTTTCTAGAATGAGCATGACATCCTCTGCCTCAAAAAAACATATTTATTAATTTTAATGAGGTTATATATATTTAAATAAAATAAACATATTCCACCCCAAGTCAGTTAATGCTCATTGGACTGTCAAATGACAAAAAACGTTTACCAGACCCGAAATAGCTACTCGCACTCATAAGGCCATAACTTTTGCATTTCTCAATGAAATCGCACAAAACTCAGTACCGTTGGAATCATGGCTCCGAGCCCAACACATAATAAATCACATAAATTCTAGATTTGATAAGAAATAGATAGAGTATTTTTCATAAAACGTGGCCGGGTTCATGACATTGTTTTATCTTGGTAGTTGGGGAAGTGCAATTAAGAGGCATGGTCATCATTCCTTCTCTTGCTACAGCACCTGGGACAGTATGGGGAGTCCTTTTGCAAGTAATATACAATAATTTTACTCCATTTAATGCCTCTTACAAGTGGTTGAAGGACATATTTCGGGATTTCCATTTTCCCCTTCTCTCTCTCTTCCATCATTTTTCCTATAAATTGGAGTGTTGGGCTCATTGTAAGAGGTAGAGTAGTTTTTGTAGCAAAGCTCTGAAAAAATGTGCTTTATGAATCCAATGTGCTGCAAGCCATTGTTAGTGGACTCCTTGCATGGTGATCCAGGTCACTTATCTTGTAACAGATTGAACTGTGCATATCATGAAGCAATAAAATATAAGTTTGTGGATGCATCTTCCCCTGCTGTGTTTTCTTGCATTCTTCTTGCGACTTCAACCTTCATTAGAAGTGTATTGTGTATATATTTATACTCTTGCAAGGATCCATTATTATTGTGCATGTATGAAACATTGTTGTTAATGCATTTTCAGATTTTGGAGAACTGTTATCACCCCTTCTAGTATGCACTTTACTCCTAGTTTTCACACATTAGAAGAATACTCTCACACCCCCTCCTTTTTTGGTATATCACTGATTTAGTGTAGGATTTCATTTTCATGCATTTTCCCTCCTTAGTCCCTTAGAAATTTAGATTAGGAACAGATATTTTTACTTGCATTAGAGTAGATTATGGCAAGTAGTTTAGGAACAAGAACTAGCTTTCTCTGGAGGTCTATCTCAAGTAGAAAGTCCCACAACTGGGAGATAGTACTCATGTTATCCAATCACATCGCGAGTTAAAGTATATGAACTTGTGTAAATATAAGGGTGCTGTGATTCGGTGATAACACTTCCTTCTCAAAAAGGATCTGAATGAGTAAGTGGGGAGGGTTGATCAAACTTGTGCCTTTAAGTACTCCTACCCTATCCTCTCCATATCCTCCCTCATCGCCACCACCACCTGGTCCTTGGGAAGTGATCTCCTATGAGTACGATCTTGCACCCAAGTCAACAAGAAGAAGAAATACCTGGACTACCACTTGCCACCACGTACCTATAGGCCACAATCAGGAGGAAGAAAATGAGGATATCGCCCACTCCTTGTTGGACTTAGAACAGTGGTGCACTTCCTTCAAACATATTTGTGTCCTCTCAGAAATGAATAAAATCTATAAGGAGGAACTTCCATACTATTAGGCCATCCCATATGTACTTATTGACATCTTTTCTTCAAAAGGGACATCAATGGTCGTCTTGTTAAGATGCATTAGGACAAATAAGGTTTAGAGAGTGCTACAAGAGTTCCATGATGAAGCAGTTGGAGGCCTCATTTTAAAGCTCCATGGGTGATAACACTCAAGATCATGAAGGTATGTTATTATTGGCCAACAGGGTGTTTAGTGAATACTATCCATGGATCAACAATGTAGCCCCATGAACTTGATATGTTGTCTCAAAAAAGAGAGGCTAATGCAACACTACCCATTGCACCATGGTATTTCAATTGACCAACCATTCATGCAATGGGGGTTGGATTTCATTGGGTTCATCAATAAAAATTCGATCTAAGGCCACAAGTTGATTTTGATGGTAATAGACTATTTTACCAAGTGGACCAAGGAAGTGGCACTCAAATAAGCTAATGAGCTCTAACATATCCCCTAGACTTCTATCAAGGTATAAAATGACCAGATTTAGAGTGCCAACCACCATTATATCAGATAATGCATTAGCATTCATTGGTTCCAAAATCATAGGATGGGCCATCAGGGATGGAGTTTACCTGATCACTTCATCAAACTATTACCCTCAGGGTAATGGCCAAGCAAAGTCCTCAAACAAGAACCTACTGAAGATTATCCTCAAGAACTGTGTATGAAAATAAGAGAACTTACACACCTCCAAACTCAAATCATCCTTATGGGCTGATAAGAAGTGCACCTAATAGGTCTACAGGTAGCTCTCCATTCAAACTCCAAGGATCTATGGGAAAGAGGAATGATTCCCACCTATATCACTTGAGTTCCACCATCATTAATAACTCATGAAGCAGCTAGAGATTTCTGAGTTCAAACCAATGGAGGCCAGGTATACAAGGCTGATGGAGTTGGAAGAAACCAAAGAACATGCACTTTAGATAATAGAGAAGGATCAAGCCTCAATTAAGAGATGTTTTGACAGGAAGGAAAAAACTAGGACCTTCCAGGAAGGAGACCTAGTCTTGAAATGGGATGCAAATTGAGTAAAACTAGGAAGGCATTTCAAGTTTGATGCCATTTTGAGTGGCCCTTACATGGTCACAAAATGTAAAAGTAGCAATGCTTTCCAATTTTCTACATTAGATGGTGAAGAGTTGAAGATTCTTGTGAATGGAATCTATCTTAAACACTGCTACTAAAACGAAGGTTGTCACCCTATACATATTAGTTTAGTTTCTCATTCCTCTAAGTGCTTTTGCACATCGTATTGTTGTAGTTTAGGTTACTTTTCTCCTAAGTGATTTACACACTCTACATGTTCTACTTAGAATGTGTATGATTTCAAATTTTATATATTTGTGGTGTTGTTTTGTTGCTCTTGCATAACTCATTCAGAAATAGAAGAAGCCCCAGGTCAAAATAGTTTTCTTCTCTTAGAAATCATCATTTCAACATTTCTTATAAATATTGAGAGTACAAATAGTCCGGCTCATGAATCAGAGGTTGCACCAGTATCAGACCATCACTCTAGAATTCATGCCAAACGGATACGACAAGGCAATTGGTATTTTGATCTAGCAGGCAGATACCCCTTTGAGTCACGAAATTGTTATCCATATTTTACCTCTGGGGAAAAATATTGGATCAGAACGATGCCACACTGAAAGGACCTGAGAAATCACGTTTGATTCACGCAAGAAAATTGCAAGAGGACTCTATAATGAAAATGGTGGAGGCTTGCATCAATCAAATAACCATGTGTAGGATAAATTCATAAACTAGTTCAAATGAGTGAACCAAGGCTTTAAATTCATTCTACGCACTACAAGTAATCTTGAAAATAGAGTAGTATGGTCAAAGGATAAGAATCAGTGTTACAGAGAGGCCAGGGGAAAGAGAAAGAAGAAATAGTGAGATCTGAAGTCTTTGGGCTTAAAACAGTTTAGAACGAGTCCAAATATCAGATAAGTATGGAGAAGACAGTGGAGAGAGCCACATGTCAGAACGAAGCTTCTCCAAAGTTGAATCAAAAGAAGGAATCTCAAATGAGCGTCAGGCTTCCATGCATCCAGAGCCCCAACATTTTTGCAGCCGTTGAAATTTTTTTGGCCAGGTAGGAAGAATCAAGGATTCGTCTCGGCATGAATCCAAGATAGTAGCCCCAAGGTAGGGACTAAAACTCATGCTAGCCCTCCACGTAGAAAATAGTCAACCAAGGTCAAAAGGTGGGAAAAGTGGGCCTAAAAAAGGGCTAAGTATAGAAGTTTTGGTGAGGAAGTGCCACATGTCCAAGTAGCGCACCTCCAAGGGTAGATCCAAAAGTAGAGACTCAAACTCATGCCAGTTTGACACGTAGCTCCAGGCCCCGAAAAGGAAGGGAGACGTCGTTAAAAAATATAAAGACCTATGGAGGCTTCCAAGTGTTAACTCAATGCTTCTCCAAGGGAAATAAATTGATTGGGAGTTTCAGGAAGCACAGAGCCTCCATGCGTCCAGTCTTGAAAAGGGGACAAAGTCGAGTTTAATAGTCAATGCATAGTGCCAAATCGACAGAGAGCATGAAGTGTCCAAATGATGCTAACTTAGAGGATCGAATTAATAAATGGTTTCTAGATGAATGCATGACCACCACATGTCCAAGGTCAAGAAATATGACCCTGCCAAGTAAAAGACTTAGCCAAAAACATAGAAATTGAGTAGGCTGATAGAGAAAGCACCACGTGGTAAGCCTAAACCAATAGCGTAAAGGCAGGGCATCAGGGAAACAGTTGGTTTTTATTTTCCCTTTTTTATTCCAAAGATGTAAAAGTTTCAAAATGGGTCGTAACTCCACCCATAGGGAAAAATTCAGAGTTTGAGCCTGATTCAAGGTCAAAGCAGGGAATCAGAGGAAAAGGTGAAAAATTTCCTTTAGTAAAAAAAAGGCATAAAGATTAAAATTGAAGTGCATCTCCCCAGCCAACTAAAGGATGCCACCTAACTAAGCTGAGTGGCAAGGCCACAAGATTTTTCTAAATTTTACAATTTTTTTAGAAAAGGGGGAAAAGATAAAATTTGGACCTGTAAACCTGATTTTTTTCCCAATTTTCCCTCCATGTGTCCCATGAAAAAGGGGGGGTCCAGTTTTCAAACTGGTTTTCCCGCCCTTTTGTACGGACTCGATACAAACTTTGAAAGGGCATATCTTTCGAATCTGGGCTCAAAATATTACGAATTTGACACTGTTGGAAAGATCTTGGTTTCACCCATGCCATGGAGATCTAAAACTTGAAGTTTGGGAATGTTAGGTAAAGAAAAATTGAGAAAA
Organism: Taxus chinensis; assembly: GCA_019776745.2. NCBI lineage: Eukaryota > Viridiplantae > Streptophyta > Pinopsida > Cupressales > Taxaceae > Taxus > Taxus chinensis. Next base: position 253,221,388 of record CM034146.1, on the reverse strand, counting down.
TGTCTTTAGGGCCATTAATGCGGATCTATCTACCTCAACAACTAGATCAGATTCGATCTATTCCACCGTTTCCTCTTTCTTCAAGGTGTCAAACCAGAGATTGATATAGTCAAGACAGATTTGGGGGGCATATTTTGTAATAGGCATTAATAGCAGTGGTTGAGCTTCGACTTGCGTTTCTGCTTCTCTCTCTTTCTTATCTCTTATTGAGCCTATAAATACAGAGTGAGGACTCATTATAAAGGGTTGGACATTCTTCTGTTTTGTAGGATCACCTTTTCTTCTGACAAAGGAACTCATGAAGTTTTTAGACCTTCCCCTAGATTGTAATATGTTTTCTACCTTTTGGCCACTTTGTAATGCATTGTATCAATCTGAAGAGAAATAAAACACGTTTGTGATCGATTTTAGATCCTTTCTTATCACTTTTGCTTTCATTATAGATCTGGTTATCTGTGCTTGGTTATTTTATGCATTTTGTTGGTTTGTGTCTATTAGCAAAACAAATGTTCATTATTCCTTAATGCATCACCTTATAGCTTAGTTTGATTTCATGCATCCATTTTATCCCGGTATCCTTGGTAAAGCTTGGATTAGGTTTATGAATAGGCCCTCTGCAACTTTTCACGCATGCATCTAAATAGAGGAATAGGAACCAACCTTTAATCTGGAGATTTTTCTCATTTTCTAAGTCCCACACTTTGGAGAAAACTCAATGTTATGCGGATCACATCAAATGAATCTACCTTAGAAAAGTAGATTTTTGATGATTCATTTGGGGGTGCTATGATTTTGCACTAACAAAATCTTAACATTTTTAATCAATTGACAAAACTAGCATCTAGAATGATGAAAAAATAAGCTCTATAAATTAAAACATAAAGAAATCTTGAAATTATCTCACCAAGATTTAATTTTGACAGCAACCCATGACATTAATATGTAAATAAAACACTCAAAACTATCAAACACTAACCTACATGCTCAATAATTTAATATTTTCAAGAAATTGATACAACTAGCATGTAGAATGTTGAAAAACGAAGCTCTAAACATGAAAACATGAAGAAATCTAGAAATGTTTCCATAAAAATACAATTTTTGCAATACTTCTCCTCCTTAATACCTATAGGGAAGACTTGGCACATGAAAACTCAACAAAACAAGTTAAGATAAACAAGTTAGATCAACATGTGTAAAAGAGGGTGAGTAACCAAAATTGAAACATAACTATAAAAGCATTAAATTAAGTGAAAAGAACAATGGAGTAAGTCCTACCGGGCATGCCGAATGTGCTCATGCATAATTAACTAAGCTATAAATTTAAACTAATATTTACATAACTTCAAAAGCAAATGTTAATTAAACAATGAACCATCAAGATAAGAGCTTACAGGAAATGCTTCTTCAATGCATAAATAAAAGTACCTACTAAGTTGTTTTCTACTCTCTATGATTGCTAACTTAAACTATGAACCTATGAAGAAAATAATCAATCAAAGTGGGTTTTTACTTGATCTCAAAGATTGAGAAAGGAATTTCACCAAGAATGGCTATAAGGCCATTCTGGATATTTCCATATTACTCAATTTTGAGGGAAAGGATGCAAGATGGAGAACTTATTTCTAACAATGGAGAATGTATCAAGATCAAAATGCTTATAGTTTTCACTATTCAAAGCATGGTTCAAGAAAAAAGTTAAGAAGGAAGGTTCTTTATATATATTTCCTGAAGAAGCAAGGCTAGCAAATTGATGAAGATGGGATAAAGGTAAAACAATATTAGGAATGGATAAGGTTACTTTAGAAAAGGTAATCTACATTTATAAGAGTTAAATTTATCATTAATAAGTCATGGGAGTTGGGGATGTTTTAATTAATCAAAGGTAATTAATTAATAGGTAGAGGTAAGATTATAGAAGCTAATTAGAGGAAATTTACTATGATTTGTTGGATGTAAGAGTGGAATTTGATCTAATAAATGGTAATTTATTGATTTAGAGTTGTGAGTGTAATTATTTAATAATAATTAATTAACTGAAGTATAATCGATATTAGTTAATGAAAGGTCATTAATCAACATCCGTAATGATAGGAAGGCTAATTAGTTAGCGAACCGTCATTAGTTAATGAACATGAAGATGAATGTTAGCTAATTAGCGAAAAAGTGCTAATTAGTATAATCTTAGCATTAAAGCCTACGTGAGCGGATTTTAGGTGTCTACACCCTTGACCTATTTCTGGGTACTTGGGTTTGTAAAAAATGTTAAAACTTGATTCCGATATGGTCACCAAGGATTTGCACTTGTTTCTCCTTTGGTCACATGTATGTTGTACTTGGATCACTAAGATATATGTAAATCTACAAAAAAAATATCCACCTATAAAACCCTAAAAAAGACATCAATTTTTTTTTTTAAATGATGAAATATGAGTGGTCAGATAATCCTCAACTATCATAATGGTTAACTTATGACTGTGTGATGCACTACATCTCATACCTCATGTAATTCTACGTGATTATGTGTGCAATAGTCTTCCTAGGTGTTCCTCACACCAATGATGCTAGGATAAAAGGATGTAGCTAGATAAAATGCAAATATGTGGATGAAATAGAATGAACTTCCATTGCTAAGTAGTGTTTATGGATATTAATGCACTCCCTTTATCTATCTAGATAGCTAGTCCATGATAAGAATTATCCACCCCTATAATGGTATGTATGTTTTATTTATATAGGGATATCTTGCTTGAATTTAAACACTAATGACCCAACATGCCAATGCTTACCTCAGGATATAAGAGAGAAAAGCAAAAATATTGACCTCAAATGTTAAAAATAAGATCAAACATAAAGAGGATTTTTTACCAATAGTGTTGTATCTAACAAAATTTCTTATTATATCATATCACATTCATTTATGTTTCCATATGCTTAGTAGGCATGCCTTTCTACTTTCATAGCATTGTAGGGTATATATTAGTTATTATCTAGTATATCATAATAACATAAAGTAATTTTCTCTTATTCTATTATGTGGAAGTTACCTCCATCAATTGTTTAGGTCATTCAACTTGCATAGCTTCACAATTTATCTATATTTAGGTGTTATTTTCTCTTATATTACTACTGAAATTTATACTTATCTAAGTAATTTCATTACATAAAATATTAAAAATTTAGAAACTACTTATATTTAAATTTTTTCTGCTCGATGAATTTAAAAGAATGAGATAAAAAATCATGTAGTTTTATATAGCTAGGTTTTTATAAGGAAATAGATTTATTTAGTTACAAACATGAATTGGATTGGGTGTAAACTACGTTGAAGAAAAAATAAATAAAGTAGGACAAATAATATATTATTTAAATTTAGTACCTTATCCATTGTCTATAGTTGTCAAAAAAAATAGGAATCACATTTAGTGTTGTATTTATTGTACACATATTAGGGTCCCAAACATTTACACATAGAAATAGAAAGGGAAACCTACCAAATTGAGGGAAAAGAGGAAATCTTTATAAGTTAATAAATAATAATAAATGTTTTGTGCAAAACTCATGAATAGTATAAGAAAATTAGGTACTTCTAAGGAGATATGAAATGAATGTAATAAGGTTATGAGAATTGTAAATAACATAATGAAGGAATAATATGAAACATCAACTTCATTTACGAAGAATAATACAATCACAAATACTATCACAAATTTATATTACATTGTAAACTCAAATGATAAAAATAACAATATCATTACTTTTTCAAATATTGATGTCTTGTTTTTACGATAATATATTGAAGAATAATGCTCACTCCTATCTATTAACCCAAGCACCAATTTTTTTCAATATCCATTACCAACATCTCGATGTATGTAAATTATTTACTCTCAATTTTTCTCCTCACAAGTAAGTTTTTTCACAATATTATACTCTTAATATTTAATCTTAATGGCTTAATTTAATTCAAATAAGTGTGAGATGAACCAAATATCACTTATTTTGGAGAATAACATTCCTTGGTAGCATACCCACAATATGTATTTGTTCTTGTGAAATTTATGATGTGCAATCTTTTCAAAAGAGATGATAATTATCAGCATCTTCCACCTTCAAAATTTATAATTTAGTGAGAATAGATATTAGACACTATTCCTCTTAGTGGTAGAAAATATTTTATACAATAACCTTCTCTTATTTTATGTTTTCTCACTTATAAACTATTTTAGAATAAATATCACTAATAGCCTTTGTATGAGTAACCAATGTTTTCTCATCAATAAGTGGTTTGTACTAAACTCTTAGATATTTGATTATATCTCTTTTTTTTCTAAATTTAACATATTGGATAAAGCATCAAAAAGTAAAAGAATGTTTTGACATCCAATTTAACTTTAATTTCATGCATGAAAATTTATGAAGATAAAGAAAGCTTCTTGATCATAATTTTGTCCTCTTTTACATATATACTTAACGAACATGAATCCTTGTTGAAATGGTATAATTCCTTCTAAGACACAGGTCTTAATTTTTTTTGCAACAAAAAATATCAAAGATATCTATCATAAGATGAGATGATTTCATGGAGAAAAACTTCATTTCATCGCATTCCTTGGCATATTTATTTTTTTGAAAGATAGATTTGAGATAGAAGGCATAAGGTTTCCCAAAAAAGATAGCATTCATAAAAATCACCGAGATATTGATTAATAAGAATAACTTAATGGTTTTTTTAAATTGTAACAATTAATTATAGCATATTGATATTTGTTTCCTTTCTAAAAAATCCCTCATATTCTTTGTATTCCAAATAATAGATTTTGTAAATTCTATTACCTCAAGATTTAGAATAGAATTGAGCTCTAGTTTTCCTTCTCTATTAACTCTTAAAACTAATTGTTTCTTCAATGCAACCATATGTTCATATCCATAACCAAAAAAAAAATCAATATGAAGATTTAAAAAGGTTTATTATATGAGATTATAATAAATCCATGGTTATAACTGCATTATCTTCCCCAATAAATGTGTCCACGATGAATTTTTTGTTATAAAAAATAATGTTTAATTTTATACCTTGTCAATAGAGTCATCCTTTAATTGATTTGGTACCTTAAATGTTTACACCATTTTGTACATTTTTCTCATTTATTTCAGTAAATATTTAGATTAATTATTATCATCATTATTCCTTTTAAAACACTTATTTTGAATTTATCTCAAAGTTATTTGACTAAATATGAACTGTTGAAACAAAATCATGTGCTTGGATACATTTCTAGGTCCTATAAGAATACTAACATTTACGTGATTCCTAAGAAAAATTACTAGTGGTTGACAACTATCTTTGGCCTCTTTTTGTTGTCTCCTATTTTTTATTTGGTATTACACACCCTAAAACTCAGTCAAAACATTACTGATTTATCTTTTCTAGATTCAAAAATTAGTGCCTAGAAAGGACAGTACTATCCATGCGCTCATATCCCCTCTGGGTTTCATTTATTCTTTCTCACATTAATCACTCCTTTTCAGTCTATTTTTTATTATTGGAAAGATGCTAACTTATGGGTCAACCTTCCAGTCATCAATTATGAAATTTAAATAAATGAATCATATAAATATGTAGTTATGTGTTCAAAATCAATGACCAAGCACTAAGCATTAATAATATTGTTGAGATTTGAATATATATGGAGGCTTCCATGATAGGTCATCTTGAAGCAGTTGAAAATTTTATAATAACTTCCCATCTTATGTCATTTGGGAAATTGGAGATATAAAACCCGAGTTACGTCATCTAGGAGGATAAATTCATTGTGTTTATGTTGGCTGATTTATGTGATTCAATTTTGTCAAGATTCGAATGTATGTGATTGATATATTTGTTACTCATAAAGATATTTTACGCTTGTTTCCTACAAATTAGGTCATTAGGTAGAATCATTAGAAAGTGATGTGAAATGTTTGATGGCATAAGAGAAAATGTTTGATAATGATGGGTTAGAAATGTAGATTGATCACATAATGGTGCAAGGGTAATCATAAGATGACCTCAATTTTATTCGCATAATTTCCATGAAATTGAGAGTGATGATCAGAAGAAATGTTGAACAGAAAGTTAGAACACAACAATGTAATGGAGAGAGTATGATAAATATCAACAAAGTAGGTAGATATAAAATGGAAGCAATGTTAAGGATATATATTATGTGTGAAATGTTTATGATATGGTAATAGGCATAATTCTGAATATACCGACATGAAGGGGATATAAATCATAGTAAGTATGCTCAAGGTATGATAGAAATCGTGCAATGTGTATTAATTGAGAAAATGTGCTCAAAAAATGACTATAGTTGTTCTCATTTTTTATTAACTATGATATAAATTGAAAATAATATCTACATAGCTTCAAAAAGAAATGTTAATTAAACAATGAACCATCAAGATAAGAGCTTAAAGGAAATGCTTCTTCAATGCATAAATGAAACTACATTCTAAGTTATTTCCTAAACTCTATGATTGCTATCTTAAACTATGAACCTATGAAGAACATAAGAAAACAAAGTTGATTATTACTTGATCTCAAAGATTGAGAATGGAATCTCACAAAGAATGGATACAAGGAAATTTTGGATATTCCCATATTACTCGATTTCGAGTGAAAGGATGCAAGATGGAGCAGCTATTTCCAACAATGGAGAATGACTCAAGATCAAAATTTTAACAATCTTTCACCATTAAAAGCATGGTACAAGAAGAAAGGTAAGAAGTAGGGTTCTTTATATAGCTTTCCTAAAGAGGAAAGGCTAGATAATCGATGAGTGTGGGATAAAGGTAAAACAAGATTAGGAATGGATAAGGTTGGTTTATAAAAGGTAATCTTGATTTTGAAGAGTTTAATTTGTCATTAGTAAGTCATGGTAGTTGGGAGATGTTTTAATTAATCAAAGGTGATTAATTAATAGGTGGATGTAAGCGTATAGAAGCTAATTAGATAAAAATTAGTATTATTTATGGTATGTAATAGAGGAATTTGATCCAATAAATGGTAATTTATTGATTTAGAGTTGCGCGTGTAATTAATTAGTAATAATTAATTAACCCAATTAGAAGTGGATATTAATTAACGAAAGGTCATTAATTGACATACTTAATGATAGGAAGGATGATTAATTAACGAAAGGCCATTAATTAATGAATATGAATAGGAATTTTAGATAATTAGTGGAAAATCGATAATTATTATGGAAATGATGACAAAAAGGATAATTAGTGAAATATTTAGAATTAAAGGTTTCCTAAGTGGATTTTAGGTGTCTAGATTTGCCCCTCTTTGGGGTGGTGTAAGTGATGCCACTTTAAAGATAGTAGACAAGTACAAACAAATAAGTTTTTGGAAGAGATAGAAGAAAAAATAATAGAATGAAGGATGCCCCCTCGAGTGTTGATGCGGTGATGAAAGAGGTCGATTGACGATCAAAAAGATGTAAGAATATAATAGAAGAAGTAGAATAATTAATCCCTCTTGCCCCAAGTTGATTTTAAAGAAAAGTGTTGAGAGAAGGAGAGTGATATGGAAGAAAAATGAAGATGAAAAGAGATGGATATAGTGATTATCTTTCTGATGTAAAAACCAAATTTATTTCATCATTTTGCTTATGATCGACATCATCAATCTTTATTAAAAAGAATGAACAGAAGTGTAGTATGACATGAAAAGCCATATACGAAAAAATTTCCATAGCTAAAAACACCAACTCCATGCAACATAGAAAATGAAATGCAATACGAGAAAGTAAAAAATGCCTAACTCCCTACAACATACATAATGTAATGCAATGCGAAAAATTAAAGAAGATAACCTGAAAGAGAAATATAATACAATATTTTTGTTATCAAACTTTGATTCCGACTTGAGTGAATTAACGAAAAGGGTTAAAAGATGGTGCCCCAAGAGATGCAAGGGGAATAACAAAGGATGCTTGGGTCCTATGAAAAGTAGTGCACTATGAAAAAATACCAAGAAACATCATTGTTCCCCATAGTATAGACATCGTAAGCAAGTCAGCTTTGTTAATGGACGTAGATCAATATGATCCACAAGTCGCACAAAAGAACAAGCGAGAATAAAAGAGAAACATTTTTTAGGATGATTTTTATTTTTTTTAATTTTTGAGAAACATATTTGAATGTTTTTTTATTTTTAATTTTTTCTGAAACTATGTGTTAGAAGACAAAGAAGCAGGGATTACCCCAGTGATAGATGCGATGTGCAAGGGTAGAATGCCATGCATATGCACAAGAAAGTGAAGATGTAAAAATTCGCCAGTGATTAGGTGGGTATATGCAAAGGAAAACTCTTCACATGCTAAAGGGGGATCAAGGCCAATATAAAATCAATTCAATCATGAATGAGCAAGGATACCCCCAACTTAAGCTGGCTGAGAAACACATGAGAGAAAGCAAGTAGAAAATTGTCTTATTAAAAAGGGACAAAGGTGTCCACAAACATAGAAAAAATGTCATTCTATACACATGGATGTTTTAAATGATTTTTGAAGAAAAAAGGATTCTATGAAAATATTTAGATGACAGTTGATGAAAAAGTGATTAGCCCAAGGCACAAATTATGAGACAAGACATGCTCTAAAGTGAGAGTTTGAACAAGGTCCCAAAAGTAACAATTGGTAACATACTAATCTCGTTTACTCATTGAGATCCTATGTGTGCACATGGAAATGAATTACCTCTTGAATGAAAGAGTTGATAGACAATAAGTGAAGATAGTATCCAATATGTGGGAATGATTTAGTTTGAAAGGTGATGTGTGAATGGATTGTGGAAGGAGAGCCATACATTGATTCGCTTCCATTCACGCATCCATAGCCTTGATAGAGATGCATTTGATTATAATCAAAACATTTCTCTACTACTAATCAGGCATCCATAGCCCCGATTAAAATCATTTGAAATACCCCAAGAGAGAGTTATATATCAATTTTATTTTGCTTTTAGCTTTTGGTTTTTGATTGATTGATTTTGATTCTTTTGCTTTCTGAAAACTTATTTTAGCTCTCGTGTTTGAAAAGGGGTTAAGAACCACTTATGGCTTGATGGAAGGATGTGGAAGTGATTATGATGATGAAATTGGCTAGTGTCAACAAATACAACCAAACATTCTACCCAACAAGGCTATTATATGTAGATAGTATATGATATCTAAGAGGTCAGTCATTTTTTAATTTACAAAGGTTATGAAAGACCAATGTCAAATGGATAACATAGAGATAAATTTCACAAAATGTGTATGAATAGGCTAACCACAATAAGATCGAAGTGATGAAAATGGTGGATGACTTGTAGATGAATATGAAAGAAAGGGAATAAAGAACATCCATGTGTATGCAATACATGATTGCAATGTTTGATCTTTTTACCTTTGATATTATTTTTGTAATGTTTTAATGTTTTCTCATTTTGTTTGTATTTTTGAACTATTTTATGATTTTTCTGAAAGTTGGGACCAACAATGTCAATCTACATGATAGGATCCAATAATTATGTGTGTGACTTCCTTGATAAGGGAGACAAAGCAAGTTTTTTTATCAAGAGTGATATTATCCTTGATCTCGATGATCATGGTGAGTTCACACTCAAAAAATAACTGTGATTTGTCTTGAAACATGGGTTTTGTATGTGGAGTTTGAGTTCCCTATCCATAGGTTTTTGCACTTTGCCCCATAATTTATGGGTACATTGGTGTGCATTCTAGAATTGTGTTTTATTTTGGATTTTATGATTGTTTGAGTTATTGGGATCTTTAGAGATCTTTGGCGTTTTCATCTTGGCTTGAAAAAGAACATGTTTGGGTTTCTTATAAGCCTAATGCTTGACTTGTCTATTTTAAGAATTGAGATAAGAATGTGGATGTTTATAATTAATGAGAGGAAAGGCAGTGGGATTCTCACAATCTTTGGTAGAATAATAATGTGATGGATGAAAAGGATACGGTCCAAAGATTGAAGAATATGTGCTACTAGGAGGTGAGTTATAGACAAAAGATGAAGGGACACTAGGATGTGACCCATAGATGTAAGATGATGGGCTACTAGGATGTGGCCCATGAATAGAATATGATGGACTACCCAGGGGTGACCCACACATAGAAGATAAGGGGCTAGTTGGATGTGCCCCAAGAATAGAATATAGTGGACTACTCAAAAATGTCCCACAGATAGTAGAGGAAGGGCTACTAAAAGGTGACCCACACCTAGACGAAGATAAAGGGCTACTTTGCATTGAACCTATTAAATATTCTGATTGAGGAAGTGTGATAGAAAAATAGTGATTGGGTGATGAGAAGATAGGACATGGATTAATGCAATACCCAGGAGTTTCATCACATAATGAAGAATGTGAATATGGAAGAATAATAGGAGGATCAAGTACCATGATATGAGGCTCTTCCTCTATTTCTTGATAAAAATAATCAACATTATCCTCACAATTTGTGGATGCATCGAATTATAAAGAGAATCCTTGCTCGTAACTTATTAGATGGATATCTTCATGTGCCCCTATAAATTCCATAAGTGTTCCTTCTTTCTCAAAGAAATCAATCAGTATGGGTTTTGGATCAAGCATGGGGGTTTGAATGGAAGAAAGTGGTTCAAATGGTGTGGAAGACATAGAATATGTTTGATGATGATTGATAGAAGAAGGTGATGTGGGGGACAAAGTAGACGTGGAGCTAGATGTCTCAGGAGTAGAAGAAGGTGGTGTGAACTTACCTAAACAATGGTATATCATCTCTAAAATTGTAGGATTAATTCCAAAGTCTACAAATTGTGATGTAGGAGACGATTCAGACATTTGACAAGAATGAATTTGAATCATACGAATCTTCAAAAAAGGAAGAATTTTTGGGGGTGATTGATGAAGAATGTCCTATGAAGAAGCTGAGGACCGTGATTCAACAATCAAATTAGATGAATAATAATAGGGGTCATGTGAAGACATAGAGGACCGTGATTCAAGAATTATATTATATGTTTGATTAGAGGGATTTGGAGTCACATGTATCTTCAAAGGAAGAAGACATCATTGAGGCTACTGATAAAATGGGTCCTGCAAAGAAAAGGAGGACCACGACATAGGAGTCATATTAAATTGATGATGAAGAGGGTCTTGCGAAGATAGGGAGGACCACGACGTAGGAGTCACATTAGATGAACGATGAAGATAATTTGAGGTGACACAAATCTTTAGATGAGGGGATTTTCATTTAAGTGACTGATAATAGAGGTCCTGCAAAGAAGGGGAGGACCACGACTTAGGATTTGGATTATATGAATCTAAATAGTAGTTTGAATCCTAATCATCAGAAGAATCGGAGGAAATATTTGGATTGGAATCCTTAGAAGAAGAGGAAATGTTTGGATTAGAATCAGAAGAAGAGTGGGGGGAACCTGAATAATAAGTTTGATCTGAAGAATACAAACCATACCACCGACTATGAGATGAAGGTGGGGAATGGGTTCTCTAACGTGAAGAACCAAACATGGTTTAGTCATGATGGGTGTATTTTGATGTGAATGCACTGAAATTTTGATTGTTTATGGTTCATACGTAAAAGGGGACCCTATGATAATCAGTCATGGTTGACATGTCGTTAAGTCCAAATGTCATAGACCTAGATAGTGTGATTTAAAATCTTTCAAATAGAAGGAAGATCCATGTCAATTTGAGCAGTATAACGGCAACTAACTAGAAATTTTACAAACAGATATGGGATGCTTATGTTATTTTCTAAAGGGAAGCTAAGGAAAACATACATCGTGATGACTCAAGATTGATAATCCAACAATTTTGGAGGCGTAAATGTCAAAGGATTGATCAAAATTTTAAAAACATAAAGGATACAAAGGAAATATTTCCAATGTTTGATTGATGCAAAAGTTTCTTGATAGGAAATTTTTTTTCAAAGGTTTAAAAGATATGTTCAAAGGTGACCATGAACTTAGGAAAAAACAAGAAGATCAAGAGGATCAAATACCCAAAGGATTGTCCTAGAAATTATTTTATAAGATGAATAAGTGCAAGAAACAATCACGCAAGTTCAAAACACAAATCCAAATTAATGACTAAAGAATAATTAATGATAAAGAATTAATGCATCAAAGTGATTGTCTTTAAAGTATAAGTCAAAATTGATGATCAAGACACAATCACACAATATCGTTCTAAACCAATCAACCAAATGAGGTACTTCCTATGTTTTTTTTCAAATGGTAGTTAAGTTTTAAGATGACCAACAAAATTTCACCACTTATGTCAAGTTCAAAGAAATGAACAAGGCATAAGTAATAACAAGAATTTTATGTGATCTCCAAACAAATTATACTAAAAGCGAGCTTGAACCTAATCAAGACCTATATCTCAAAAGGTGCTAGTTATGACTGTGAGCGACACAAAAATACCACTAAGATATGTTTACCAAACTTTGCGGAAAAGTAAAGCATTAATATCAAAATGATATTGATACAACACGCACAAAGGTAACACCCAATACCTTTCAAAATCGAGGTAGTGATTGAAAGCAAACTAGGGCTAGATTATACCAAGGAATTGTTAGAATGTATGTATTGTAACGTCACAATATAGATACTTAGGCCAAGTCTATAAGAAACAATACATAAGTACCAAGATTTTATCGACATGATAAAAAAAAAATAACAGTTCAAAGGAGAATCAAAGTGATGAATCAAGCCTAACTACGATTGACAATCTTGACTTGGGTATCAAGATCAAAAAGGATACCAATGATATGAAAATGTCTCCACACACTTTAGACATTTAAGAACTGATCTACAAACATGGATGAGTGTAAACGGACACAAAAGTGGCTAATATAATCAATTAATAGCACAAGGGTAGTCACTCTTCTTCTGATCAAAAAGTGTCAAAACAAAGTTAAGGATGTAGATTAATTGGTGTTGAAAAGATATTGGTCCCACTTCGACAGAGTTTTGCCTCACCCTAGAGTGAGAGAAAAACTAAGAAAAAGTAATTCTTTACAATCTTCATGATGAATGATGCATCATAACTCAAAATTTTCTTTGATATGGACTCAAGTCCCCTCATGGTCAAAGATATATTCCCCAGCGTTTCTGACTCCAAAAAGGTGTTACAGAGCTGTCTTGCGATGAGCTCAATCAACTTAAATTTGTTTAGATATGGTCAAAGTTTGGGAGTATCTCGGATCAAGATTAGCCCCTTCAAGCATAGGTGGTTCAACTCAGTGTATCCACGTGTACTATCAAAATTGGATCTCCATAGAGACAACTGCTCAATGCTAACTCACAAGGAACAACTAGTAAAGTAGGTTGGGTGTATCACTTACCGTTTCATCCACAAGATCCCCTCTTGTGTGGAATAATTTGGGGTTCCTAAGACCACCCTGTTAGGAAATAAGAGATAAAATATTTGAATAATCCCTTACAAAATCACAACAATAGAAAACTAATATGCAGAAATTATTACAGATCTCAAATAAAAGTGTACAGAATAAAATAACACAACATAAAGGAGACAAGTATTTAACATGGTTCACCCAATTTTGGCTACGTCCACCAAGAATCACTTGCTCAGATTTTATTACAAGCCACCACTCTCTCAATACAAAACCCAGATCCATTTGGAGCTATGCTCAACAAACTCTACAGAATTCACACCCTAAATTCAAAACACATCTACAATAAATTTGTCTTGTACATTCTATCATATGCATAAGACCATATAAATAGACAACTGCTTAAGCAGTTTTGATACAAAACCGTGGGTATCAAAACCATGGGGAAAAACAAAACTGTCCCATAAACCTATGGGTAACCGAAGAGGCGGTTTTACAAAACAATGGGTACCGAAAAAATATGGGCCCAAAAACAGCCCATAACGGTTACCCATTACCCATGGGTTAATAAACCACCCATGGAAAATTTGCTTCGGGGGCTTCGCCCCTAGAACCCCCCTAACACCGCTCACCGGCGAGGGCGGGACCGCTGTAAAAATACCCGAGTGTAACACATAGAAGGTGCACCACACTCTAACATGAAAATAGGCTCCACAAACATAACAATCTCCAACTTGGAGACTGATTTCCACTGAGCAAGCTTCTCAACCCTTCACTGTCATCCGTGAAGGCCAACCAAAGCTGAACATAGCTTTAGTTTATCCCTTGTGACCACCTTGGTCATCATGTCTGTAGGATTCTGACTGGTATGAATCTTCTCCAACTTCAACTTATCTTCCTCCAAAGTTGTCCTCATGAAGTGATATCTCAATTTTATATGCTTCATCCTGGAGTGGAAAGCAGAGTTCTTAGCTAGGTGTATATCACTCTGACTATCACTATGCAGCTTACATTCTTCCTGCTTATGCTCCAATTTCCCTCAAGCAATTGTTGTAACCAAATCATCTCTTTGCTTGCCTCTGTGGTAGCAACATACTCAGCCTCCGTGGTTGACAAAGCCACCAGCTTCTGTAGTCATGAAATCCATCTCACTGTTGTCCCACCTATAGTGTAAATATAACCTGTCATGCTCCTCCTGCTGTCTACATCTCTAGCCATATCTGAATCTACATAACCACGTAAAGTGGTGTCTGATCCACTGTAGCACAAAACTGTCCCCATGGTCCCTCTCAAATACCGAAGGATCCACTTTACTGCTTGCCAATACTCTTTACCTGGATCATTCATAAATCTACTCACAGCTCCCACTACATGGGCAATATCAAGCCTAGTGCACACCATAGCATACATCAAACTGCCAACTGCTGATGAGTAAGGTACCTTGGACATCTGGTTTCTTTCCTGCTCTGTCATGGGACACTGCTCCTTTGATAACTTGAAATGGCCTGCCAAAGGAGTCCCAACCGGTTTAGCATCCTGCATGTTAAACCTATCCAATACCTTCTTAATGTACTCTTCCTGAGATAAAGTCAACTTCCGTTCCTTTCTATCCCGAGTTATCCTCATACCAAGGATTTGTCTGGCTGCCCCCAAATCCTTCATATCAAAGGATTCACTTAGTTGTTTCTTGAGTAATTTTATTTCCTGCATGTTTTTACCTGCAACCAGCATGTCATCAACATACAAACACAAGATAATATAACTTCAATCCTCAAATTTCTTTGTATACACACAATGGTCATGAATGACATCTGATATAACCTTGCTCCATCATGAAGCTATCAAACTTCTTATACCATTGACGTGGAGCTTGTTTTAGGCCATAAAAGCTCTTCTTCAGTTTGCACACCATCTCCTCTTTACCTTTGACTTCATATCCTTCTGGTTGTAGCATATATAGCTCCTCCTCCAAATCACCACGGAGAAATGCAGTCTTTACATCCAACTGTTCTAAGTGCAAGTCTTCTACTGCCACTATTCCAAGAACAGTTCTAATAGAAGTATTTTTTACTACAGGAGAAAAAATCTCATCAAAATCTATACATTGTTTTTCTGTGCAAACCCCTTGACCACCAACCGGGCCTTATATCATCTCTTTCCTCCTTCTTCATCTTTAACTCTATACACCCACTTGTTCTGCAATGCTCTTTTTCCTTCCGGGTAGCTTCACCAAATCCCAAGTCTAGTTCTCCATGAGAGACTTATGCTCCTCGTCCATGGCTTGCTCCCACTTCTTACTGGCATCTACCTGCATTGCTTCATCAAAGCTATCTGGCTCTCCACTATCAGTGAGTAATAAATAATAAAGAGAAGGAGAAAAAATGTTCAGGTTCTTTTCTTACCCTAGAAGACCTCCTCACTGTAGGAGTTTGGGGTTCCTGTTGAGTAGGTTCCTGAACTGATTCATGGGTCACTTTCCCATCCGGAAGATCCTCTACCACTGCATATTCTTTCTTGGATTCTTCCCTGTTTTCCTTCAACTGTTGCTTATACATGACTTTCTCATTAAAGACCACATCCCTAGACCGAATGATTTTCTTGTCTTTAATACTCCAACATTTAAATCCCAAAATCATCACCACCATAACCAATAAAATTGCATTTTTCATGATTTAGCCTCTAGCTTGGTCCTATCATCCTTGTCAATATGAACAAACACCTCACATCCAAAGAATCTAAGAAATGAGTAATCAACTTTCTTACCGTACCAAGCCTCCTCAGGTATGCCTCCATTTAAGGCACTTGAGGGTCCTCTGTTTATCAAGTACACAGTTGTGCTCACTGCTTCTGCCCAAAAAGAAAGAGGCAGTCCTGCATGTAACCTCATGATCCTAGCACGTTCCATTATTGTTTTGTTCATCCTTTCTGATACCCCATTCTGCTGCGGAGTTCCTGGAACCGTCTTTTTCCTACAGATTCCATTCTTAGAATAGTAATCATTAAATTCATTGCTGCAATACTCCCCTCCATTATCTGACCTGAGACATTTTAGCTTAAGACCTGTTTCATTCTCTACCAAGGCTTTCCATTTAACAAAAGTGTTAAATACATCAGATTTATTTCTAATACAGTAAACCCAAACTTTCCTTGTTGCATCATCAATAAAAGTAACCTAATAACTTGAACCCCCAAGAGATGATACCTGAGCTGGCCCCCACACATCAAAATGCACCAGCTCTAACTTACTCTCTTTCTTTGTAGGTCCAACCTTAAGAAACCTTACTCACTTCCGTTTCCCATATATGCAGTTCTCATAGAAATCCAAACCTGTTTCTGTATATCCAGGCAAATTCTTCTTTATGATGTTCATGCCCTTATGGCTCATATGACTGAGCCTATAGTGCCATAATGTTGTGTCTGCATCTGAAGCCACAAGATTACAATCATTAGTACTATCAGTGGTTAAATACAAGGTTCCAACCTTCTTACCTCTTGCCACCACAAGAGCACCCTTGGTAACCTTCCAAGAGTTAGCTGTAAATATCACAGTACAACCATCACTTCCCAATTGCCCCCCCTGATATCAAATTTCTCCTTAATGTAGGCACATGTCTGATCATCCTTCAATAGCCATATATTCTCATTCTACATATTAACCTGAACAGAACCTTTTCCAACTATACTGCAAGGCTCATCATCACCAAGAAAAACATGCCCAAAATCCCCTTGAACATAATCAACAAAAATAATGCCTATGTGGAGTAGCATGAAAAGAAGCCCCAGAATCTAAAACCCAAGATTCAGTAATATTAGGTCCAAAGAAAGAATCAAAAGCATCCTGGCATACATTACCCAATGCCTCATTTGCCTCCTTGTTTTCTTCCTATTGTTTCTTCTTATCCCGAAGCTCCCCAATAGTCGTTCTTTACATGCCCAGGCTTTCCACAATTCCAGCATACAATCTTGTTCTTGGATTTTGACCTTGCCCGATCTTTTGATTTTCCACGGTTTCCTCTATTCTTCTGTTTCCCTCTAGTTTCCACTGTCAAAGCATTCCCTGAAGTAGAAGATTCCCCGAAGCTTTTTCTTCGCATTTCCTCACTTAGAATCACCCCTACAACATCCTCAAACTTCAACTTTGAGTTAGCTAGAACCGAGTTGCTTACCGCCATTACCAGGATATTCCAACTCTCAGGTAAAGAGCACAAAATTAATAAAGCCCTAACTTCTTCATCAAATTCTATTGTAACCAAAGCTAGCATATTCACAACCATATTGAAATTATTTAAATGATCTGCTACTGAACTATTCTTAGACATCTTCATATTAAACAAATTTTTCATTAAAAATATCTTGTTAGAGGCAGAGGGTTTTTCAGACAACTTCCCTAATGCATCCATTAGATCTTTTGTAAGTCTTTTCCTTTGAAACATTAAATAATACCGAAGATGCAAGACACATCCGGATCGTTCCAAGTGCCTTCCAATCTAACAAATCTCATTCCGCATATATCATACTTCAAGGTTTGTTCACCTTCTCAGACAGTGGAGTATAAAGATCCTTCTGATAAAGGTAATCTTCCATCTGCATCTTCCAAAGACTGAAATTCTACCAGTTGAATTTATCAACCCTAGATCTTCCATCATCTGCCATAGTTCCCACTCAAGCTAAAAACTTTCCCTGTGATTCAACACTTCAGCAAACCAAACCAGGCTCTGATACCAATTGTTAGGAAATAAGAGATAAAATATGTGGAATAATCCCTTACAAAATCACAACAGTAGAAACTAATATGCAAAAAATATTACAGATCTCAAATAAAAGTGCAGAATAAATAACACAACACAGAGAGAAGATTTAACGTGGTTCACCCAATTTGGGCTACGTCCACAAAGAATCACTTGCTCATATTTTATTACAAGCCTCCACTCTCTCAATACAATACCCAGATCCGT
The DNA here is from genome assembly GCA_019776745.2 of Taxus chinensis. Lineage (NCBI taxonomy): Eukaryota > Viridiplantae > Streptophyta > Pinopsida > Cupressales > Taxaceae > Taxus > Taxus chinensis. The sequence goes on along the minus strand of CM034146.1, from coordinate 253,203,019 downwards.
TAGGAGCTATGCTCAACAAACTCTACAAAATTCACACCCAAATTCAAAGCACATATGTAATACATTTGCTTGTCTTTCTATCATATGCATAAGACCATATAAATAGACAATTGCTTAAGCATTTTTGATACAAAACCATGGTATCAAAACAATGGGTACCGAAAAAAAACCATGGGCCCAAAAACAACCCATAACAGTTACCCATTACCTATGGGTTAATAAACCACCCATGAAAATTTTCTTTGGGGGCTTCACCCCCCGAACCCCGTAACCCACTCACCGGTAAGCGGGACCACCATAAAAATACCCGAGTGTAACACATAGAAGGTGTACAACACTCTAACATGAAAATAGGCTCCACAAACATAAAACACCCCAATTTTTGTATCTTAAGGCTTATGCCAAAGGGGTTATATGCTAGTTTTAAATGAATGGAATGTACCCTTATCCGAACATGAAAATATAATGTTTTGAATGTGGTGGTATTTTTATCTTGTTTAGTTTGTTGTGGTTTTCTTGAAAACCTTTTGGCAATCTACACAAAAACTATATTAGTAGTTTAATTTTGTTTCTAACTGCTTTCTTTGACAAGCGTTTTTAGGTCCTACACTCAAGCGTTAGTAGTTCTCCAAGGAAAACACAATATTTAAATGAGGATTAAGAGTTGATTTTTATTCTTAATATCATCCAAGGATGCAAGAAAAGAGCATACACAACAAATAATCCAACTAAAAATTAAAGAAAATCTTTGCAATCAATGAACCATACAAAAAGCTTGATAAATGTTCATTCCCTTAAACCAAAAGTGAAAGATAAAGTTTCTAATTTACTAAATGTTATAAAATGAAGATTAAAGTTGCTTTTGATTCTCAAGATCACCCTAAGGTGTAAGAGAAGAGCATACACAAACTTTAGCAAAACTAGATAAAATTGAAAAAATTCAAATCAAAGGACCATTGAAAAATGATTTGTAAAAGGTTCATCCCCTTAAGCAAAATGAATAATCAAATTTCAAAGTTTAATCCCAATGTTAAAAAGATAGAGATCAAAGTTTTTTTATTCTCAAGATCACCAAAAGGTGAAAGATAATATTATAAACATGCTTTGGTCTAAATCAAGTAAAGCATGGAAATACAACATTCATCAAAACATTAGACATGTTAGAAAATGATAAGTTTTAAACTAATAGAAAAACCCTTAATTTCTATAACTACAAATCCCAAATTTATGTTTTCATTTCATACTTAACTTCAATACCTTTCCAATGTAAAAATAATGGAGTAATTTTGATTTCATGAGAAAAATTTATGGCCTTCGCAAGATATGTTAAGCATATGCTCTTATGCTCACGGGTATGCACTTGACATGCACTAAAAAAATGTCAAAAAAAAACATCCCTTAATCTGCAAAATGGTCAAATTTTGACAACAATCCATCACATTAATATATTAATAGAAGACTCAACGCTATCAAAAATTAACATACATGCTCAAGAATTTAAGATTTTCAAGAAATTGGCAAAACTAGCATGTAGAATGATGAAAAAGTAAACTCTAAAAAAGAAAACATGATGAAATCTTGAAATTTTCTCACCAAGATTTAATTTTGATAGCAACCCACAACATTATTATGTAAATAGAAGACTCAACACTATCAAACACTAACCTACATGCTCAAGAATTTAATATTTTCAAGAAATTGACAAAACTAGCATGTAGAATGTTGAAAAAGTAAGCTCTAAAAATAAAAACATGATAAAATTTTAAAATTTTATCACCAAGATTTAATTTTGAAATCAACCCACCACATTAATATGTAAATAGAAGACTCATCACTATCAAAAACTAATCTACATGCTCAAGAACTTAAGATTTTCAAGAAATTGACAGAACTAGCATGTAGAATGTTGAAAAAGTAAGCTCTAAAAATGAAAACATGAAGAAATATTGAAATTTTCCAATCAATTCCAATTTTGACATCACTTCATCTCATTTATACCTAAAAGTAAGACTCAACACATTCAAACTCAACAAAATAAGTTAAGAAAATTAATTTAGATCAACATGTGTGAAAGAGGGTTAGTAACCAAAAATGAAACTTAACTACAAAAACGTGAAATTAAGTGCAAAAGGCAATGGAGTGAGTCCCACTAACCATGCCAAATGTGTTCATGTTTTATTAACTAAGGTATAAATTGAAACTAATACCTACATAGCTTCAAAAGTAATTGTTGATTAAAAAATGAACCATCACAATAAGAGCTTAATGGAAATGCTTCTTCAATGCATAAATGAAACTCCATATTAAGTTATTTCCTACTCTCTATGATTGATAACTTAACCTATGAACCTATGAAGAACATAAGCAATCAAAATATATTTTTACTTGATCTCAAAGATTGAGAATGGAATCTCACCAAGAATGGCTACAAGGCCATTTTGGATCTTCCCATATTACTCAATTTTTACTGAAAGGATGCAAGATGAAGAAGATATTTCCAAAAATGGAGAATGACTCAAGATCAAAATGATTATAGTAATTCACTATTCAAAGCATGGTGCAAGAAGAAAGGAAAGAAGGATGGTTCTTTATATAGCTTTCCTAAAGAGGCAAGGCTAGCAAATTGATGAATGTGGGATAAAGGTAAAACAAGATTAAAAATGGATAAGGTTAGTTTATAAAAGATAATCTTGATTTAGAAGAGTTTAATTTAGATGTGAAATTTAATTTGTGTTGATATTATAGATAGGTGTATTTACATATGTATGATGGTGTAACAATGTGTTTTTTGTTTTTTGTTGTGTGTAGAGGGACATACATTCTACTGAGTTTTTTGGTGTCGTTATTTCGAGTACATTGTTAGTATTTGTGTTATTAAATGATGAGTGTGATGTTCTAGATCATTCTAGCCTTTGGCACATGGTGACAATGGAGGATGTGCCCCATAATATGACTATGATTACATCTTTGTTTCAGAGGTGGTGTGAAGATACTTGAACCTTTTTGTTACCTACAAGGGAGATAAAAATGAGTACGGAGGACATGTATCGCATCATGCGATTTCAAATAATTGATGAGATAGTTCAGGTTATGGCCATCAATGACACATAGACACTAATGAATGCCACAAGGCTATATTTTTTGGGTATTTTATTTCATATGGAGGTACACATTACCCTGTATGTTATTATTAGATCAGGGGTTTTGTCAATACAAAATTTCATTACTATTGTGATTGATTCCTCGATTGCAGTGGAGGGATGTAATGTAGCCATTTTTTATAAGATGAATTACATTTTTCATCAAATGGAGGAGTACACCAATAGGTATGCCTATGAATGATGTGTATTGGCTCACTTGTATAGGGATCTATACAAATTTAAACAAGAGGACTATGGAGGTAGTATTGTAGTTATTACGTTACTACATGTATGGGCCAATGAGTATATTGAGGTATTGACATTAGGTTGTGGACAATGAGGAGAGTGGGCTAGACCAAATATGTTTTTAGGGAGATGAGTAGGTGCTTACAAAAGGAAAATGGATACATATACTTATAGGGTGATGTTCTATTATATGGGGTAAAAGGTCGTGATATGGAGGCCATAGTAAGACTATGGGGGATGAATAGAGGATGCAGTAGAGTTATGATGCATTCAATAGACTATGTGTCTAAAGGATCGATTTGTAGGGTTGATTAACTTATTTGAGGTAGAGTGCATATCACGACAGTTTGGTAAGTTTACATTGCATACACATTATATAGAAAGGGGAGTTCATTTCCATTCACACATTTTCATTTAATCTAGATAGCATCTACTATCTTGGTGTCATTGGTGTAAGGGAGATATAAGAGCACTATTACATAGATAAGTGAACAAAACTACATTAGGTCTAAGATGGAGTGCAGTGTTTAGTCATAAGTTCACCATTGTGAAAGATGAGGATAGTTTGACCGCTTATTTTTCATCTTTATTTCTTAGGATTTCACATCTTTTTGAGGGTTTTCCAAGAGGATATTTGTGTGTAGGTTTACAGGTGCCTCGTCGATCCAAGTGTGACATACAATTTATAAAAGGTGAACAAGTGTGATGTTGTACTGACCATATCAAAACTAGGTTCTAACCTTTTTCGCATACCTAAGTGCCCATAAATAGGTCTAGGGCATCTGCGGGTGCCCTTTTCCCTCTCTAAGAACCCCATTCCAGCCATTTGCACATCTCCTGCATTTTTCTATTACTCATTGTGATTGTAAGTGCTTCTGTTGCATCATATTATCCAATCTAGACTCAATGAAGGATAAGTGAAATTAAGATAAGTACATTACCCTTCTTATTCCCTTTCCGAGATAAAATTAACTAATTTATTTAACATTTATATTTCATTGTATATCGTTTATAGTATATCCTAGCATTCATATTTTAATAAAATAATCATATTTTATTCAATCATTTTGGTGAACCTGTAGGTTAGAACTTTTTTACCTAGGATCCACTAAAACCCTAATAGATCCTCACCATTCTAGCTAGTCAAGCCTCATGTGAATATCATTCCTATCTATGATGAAAAAATAATATCTAAACTCATCAGTCTATATAACAACATTTTTCTTCTAAATGATACTCAAAGACAACTCTTAGCTAATGAATGCAATGTGCCAACTAGCTTTGATCATTCCACCATTATAATTCTTCATGATATGGAAATATTTAATGGTTTTTGACATACTTATTTAGTTCTCCATACTCCTTTGTATGTTATTTATAATGAGAACTTAGATGATGCTATTATTATTTTCATGTTTAATCTTGATGACGATTCTTTATCTATCAAACAGGAAGAAAATAATCATGTGCATGATTTTGTTTCTCATAGTAGTAGGATCATTCTTTAGTTACATTTTATACTCTTTCAATTTATGAAATTTTTTCTTACAATGTATCGCATAATAGTTCTCCTCCTCCTTCAGTTTATGTTGATAATATGCTTAATGAAATTATTCCATGTAAATATTTTTTCAATTATGGTGAAACATGTGTTAGTCATGATTCTACATCTTTTCATATTTTTGAGTATGAATCCCCCACTCTGCTCTCACCTTCTTTCGATATTTTCTCTAATAACATGAATGATTTATCTCATTCTATTATCTCCTAATTATATTTGCGATGCTAGTCCTATTGCTTCTATTGACATTACATGTTCTTCACTGTCTATTACTTCTACGGAAACATTATTTAGTGTTCCCTTAGCATCAATATCTTCTATGTCTATTTTTTACATTCCTATAGTCACTCATAATGAAATATTGAAACCACTCAATACACTATTTCCATCCTCTATTGTTCCTCCACGTGACATCTTATCTCTCATGCATGTTCTTAGCAACTTAAAATCGCAAGTATAATCTATCACACTAGAAATCAAGGACTATTATGCTTATATTGATAATAATTATTTACATGAAAATCCTATTCCGAAAAATATTCATAATTCAAAATTCCCTAAGGATTTTATTATGACTACATTCACATGTCTTGATGGTAATGTAAATCCTTATTTACATCTCAAACGTTACCATATGGATTTGGATTCATACTATAATGATCGATTGTTGCTAAAATCCTTTCACAATAGCCTTATTGACGATGCTATCCAATGCTACGCACATCTACCCTTCAGATCTATCAACACCTATTGTTAGATGGAAGAAGGTTTTCTTCATCACTTCATAATCAAAAATGACGCTTGAGTCACATATGATCATCTAATTTCCTTACATCAAGGAAAAACATAACCTATCATTGATTACATTTTCTATTTCATTTCTTACATACATCAGTTAGTCTTCTAGCCCATTGAATTAGAGAAGAAATTCATCTTCTGTCGTGGTTTTATTCCTACTTTAAAACAACGATTGTAGTATGAAACATGTGAATCATTCATGCTCTTGTGATATAAGATCATTGATATAGAACAACATCTCATTGTTGTATATGTTATATATCCTCCTCTTATCATTGTTACTGCTACATAATATAGTTCTTCTCCACTCCCATTTTTTGATTAGCCTCAATGGTCTCAATATCATCCATGTTATAAGCAAGTCTAGTCTTCTCCATTACATATAAGCATCCTTTATATTCTCCTCCTCCTCAGGCTACCCTTGAAATTTCTGCACCTATTACACGTGATATGTTATGATTTTGTGAACATGCTAGACCTCATGATTTTTTATGTACCTTGGTTGAAAACTGTTTAATTCTCTTACCTTCTAATCAACATTATCCACCTCATAACTTATAGTTCCCAACATGATAGAACTTACTACAACTATCATTGTATCAATAGCCATTGCAACAGTGACTGTTGCACCCTTCATGATATATTACAATAATTAGAAGATAAGGGTGTAATTTCCTTTTTCTCTTTCTCTCAAGAGAATTCTATGTCTCCACTCCCACATAGGAATGTTGTTACTCTGGTCTGTTTACATCCTAAGTCTAGTTCTAAGGCTATTATTCATCCACCACCATAGGTTATTACTCGTTTGCACTCTCCTTCTTATCTATCCACCACTGTAACATCTCATCTATTACACCATGTTACTAATGGACATTGTATTACACAACCCTCAAAATCTCTACTTCCCACAATTACATAAACCCAACATTAGATCTATTCCACATGACATTCAGTTCAATTCATACACTCATAAGTAATTTATTCAACATGATTCACCGGTTCCACACTGAATTTGACTATGGTAGGTGACTTCTATCCCCTTACCCCTTGATGATGCACTCATGTGATTATAGTTCTTACAAGACTGTTAAGGGATCCGTTATAATAAGAACCTCTCCTCAATGTTACACTACACACCTTATCGATCAATTAATTTTATGCACACTATCATATCACTTCCTGATGACACAATATTATTTTACTATTCATTATTGACTGCTGAGGGTTCTTATATAAATGAACCTTATCATATATACATTGGGGGCGTAATTTTTCTCCCACCATATTCATCAAACTAACATGCACTTCACTACAGTATTAAGACCATCTCATAAATTTACACATTAGTAATTTTTATTCTATCATTCGCCACAACTTTATTCATACACATAATCCACTTTTTCACACTCACATTGCATACATCACCTATCATCATATACACTATATCACCATCACATTATTCAATATCAAAAACTACCAATTGTGAATAGAATCAACAAATCAATACTCAAAACATCACGTATCATATATCAAAATACCAGTCCCAATCATTACATCATCACATCAATAAAATACAATGATCATACACCAATAAATCCATATATATATACATATCGTTCACAATCATAGTTATAAAAGATCTCATCACTAGGGGGAAATGCCCCCTACATCAATATATCAATACATCAATGCACATCATATCTCCTCATCGCTATCACTATCTGTCATTGCAAGTGCTCTAGAACTAGAATCTTTACCACTCAAACTAAGTCTTTAGTCATCGCCCCTATATCTATCCACCTTCCTATCCAATACTTTTAGCTTACTTAACTGCTTTGTGGAGCGACCCTGTAACTCAGTGAATTTTGTAAATACATCCCATTCTAGGGGACCACCACCAAAAACATCTTTAGAAAAATATGTAAGATACATGACATCTATCATCAGATAGAGGAGGATATCACTAGGTATGCATAGGAACGATGTGTATTAGCTCACTTGTATACGGATCTATACAAATTTACACAAGAGGAACATGGAGGTTTAATTATAGCTACTACATTACTACATGTATGGGCCTATGCTAATGTTGAGGTATTGGCATTAGTTGGTGGACCATGAGGAGAGTGGGATAGACTATATATTATTGTAGGGGGATGGGTATTTGTTCCTAGAATGAAGATGGATACATATAATTACAGGGTTATGTTAGATTGTATGGGGCTAAAGGCCGTGATATGGAGGCCATACTCAGACTACAGGGGATGGATAGAGTAATTAATACAACTATGATACGTTATAAAAAAATATGTGGTGAGAGAATCAATTTATAGGGGTGTTTGATTTATTTCAGGTGGAGTGCGTATCATGACAGTTTGGGCACATTACACTAAATACACACTACATAGAAAGGGGAGTTCATTCTATTCCATCCACACATTTGCATTTTATCTAGGTATCTTCTGTTATCTTGGCACCATTTGTGTGAGAGAGATATATGAACATTATTACACACATAAGCACACAAAACTTCATCGGGTCTAAGATGTAGTGAAATGCTTAGTCATAAATTCACCAGTGTGAAAGATGAGGGCCTTATGACCCCGCATTTTACATTTGTATTTTTTAGGATTTTATGTCTTTTTGAGGTTTTTGCAAGAGAATATTTGTGTGCATGTTTATAGGTACCTCATTGATCCAAGTGTGACATACATGTTATAAAAGGCCAACAAGTGGGAAGCCCAATTGACCATATCGGAACTAGGTTCTGACCTTTTCCGCATACCCAAGTACCCATAAATAGGTACAGGGCATCATGGGTGCCCTTTTCCTTTTCCATATGCCCCATTTAAATTATTTCCACTCAATTAGAATCCATTTACCATGTTGATGGCAAATTGTGCAATTTTAGGGGAGTCATAACTCACAAAACATGTAATTTTATCAAGTTTGTTTTAAAATATGTTTTTTGAGTATTGGGATATCAGTGATAGCTATCCATCTTAAATAAGGTTAGTCATACATGATATGACTAGCCATCCCTAGTACAAATATCCATCCCATTTCATACCTTATAAGAAAAATATCATCCCAAATTTTTTATGATAAAAATAAACTTTGGGAATGTCTCTGGGATGTTTCCTACCCATCCCCAAAATGTATTCTGTAGGGGATTCCCCAAAAAGCAAAGAGGACGTGTCCCTTGGGTACACTAACTTAAGAAATTTTGGATTTAATATTAGTTAAATACCAAAGTAGGGGGAAATAAAGAAAAAATGGGTTCTTAATAGCCACACAGAGAATGGTGCAAGGAACATACCAAAAATACTTTGTCTTATGATATATACCCTTGAAGCATTCCTTATAAAAATGTAACAAAATTTTATCGTTAAATGAATGAACTTAAAGCTATTGAAATTTATACCAATTATCTTGATCAACATAATTTTCAACCTTGGTAACTTAGAACATCTAATTTGTGTCATGGTGGGTGTATGTGTCTGTCAATTTGATGATTTGATGTTTTTTGTGGGATATAAATCTTGTGCATATAAATCAAAAGGATGTTGTGTCAGTGGTGGCTCAAGAAGTGGAAGTAAGTAAGGCTTAAGGAGTTCCATGTTGAATACTAGGTGCATGTTAAAGGATAGGGAGAGATGAAGAAAAAATGCATTCTCATCAATTGCGTGAAGAACATTGCAAGGAAAATATGAAATAGGATTGATCCCAAGGTGTAGACCCTTAAAGATTTATTTTTGAAGATGTAAAAAAAAATTATTTCAAAATTAGAATGCATAAGGTGTGTGATGAAAATTGTGGTGTTCTTCTATATAAGCATAATGGAACCCTATATCTATGATAGAGCTAATTGACCTACCTTCCTCATGGACCAACATCATTTTGTATTTATGTTGGGATCTAAAACTAATATGTTGATGAGTTGTCTGGTATTAGGGATGTTTCATGGTGTCTTGAGTAGTGAAGTGGCTTATAAGAGTGTGGTAGAGAGTTGTAGATGTATTGATGACGTTAGAGTGATGTTAGTTATCTAATTTCACCCCTCAGGAAATATTGGGAAAACATGACTCCACATAGGATAATGAGGGATAGATTCAGCCAGGGGAGATCACATTTCAGGATTGGCCGAACAAGTTGAAGAGGGTTGAGCACATTGCAGAGGAGTTTGGGAAATGAAGAAGCTCCGATGTCTGAAATTTGGACTTTAGAGGTGAGTTCATTTAGAGGTAGTGGTTAAACCAGGAGACATTGATCACAAAGCTCTGAAATTTGGAGGTCAACTCTTAAAAGGTAGGTCAAATTTAGAGTTTCGGAGTCTTGTGAGCTCACGGTGAACAGTGTCATGAAGGTGGGAGAAAAATTCTGAAACCTGAAGTCCAAAATTCATACTTCGGGCTTTCGGGAGTTTGGAGTTGGTAGAAGGGTTGAGAGGATGAACAGTTCCTAAAAACTTGAAACCTAAACCCCTGAAACAATGAAAGATGAAATCCCCAAAACCCCAAAACCTGAACCCCAAAAAATGCAAAGGTCCGAAACCCAAATTCTGAATTTTAGATTTCGGGGTTTTGGTATTTCGGAATGTTGAAGCCTCAGTGCACAAAAATCAAAATCTGAAGTCCAAATCCTGAAAGTTTGAATTTCAGACTTTGGGGTTTCGATGTTTGAGAGGTTTCAAGAACTCATGTGGATGAGTAGTTACTTGAACATGAAAATCAAAATACCCGAAATTTTGAATCCCAAAAATATGAAATTTCAGATGTCAAAGGACACAATGCAAGTTCAGAGTTTGAAATAGAATATCAACCACCCACATTTATCGTAGTATGGCACCCTCATCTTTATATGGCTATAAATTTTGACTGGGAGCTTGGATTTCCAATAAATAAAATCATAATTTTTTGAGAGGTCAAAATGAGGAAATATAGTCCACCATTTTAAAAGAGTGGATTCAATTTCTAACTTACCAAAATGATGAGGTATGGGCTTCCTTTCTTTTGTAACAAGGCAAGGTACATGGAGGTATGAGTTTTGCAGTTACACCCATCATTTTTGCAGGTGATTTTAATGAATTTTTGGGTGGTTGAAGCAAGATTTTGAATTCCTCTCTCTCCCTTCTCTCATTCTTCCTATATATTGTAAGGAGGGGATCATTTTAAAAGGTTAGACACCATGTATATTCCCCTCCCTTCTTCTTCTTGTCTGTAAGATTTTTTTTGGAGATTCCAAACCTCCCTACTAAACATTGTAATGAAAATTTTGTGCCTTTGGCCATAAATTTGATGTATTATATCAACTTGAGAGAAATAAAATAATATGTGTGGATGTTTCAAACCATCTTTTGTGTTCTATTGCATCTTCTTGATATTTCATTGTATGCAAGGTTATTGTGTATTGTTGATTGTTTTCATTATAGGGTTCTAGTAGTGTTGTGTTTATTGTGTAAAATGTTCTATGTGGATGTTTCACACCCTTCAGCTCTATTAGTACCTATTGTGAGATGGTAGAATATTTTCTTCATCACTTCATACTCAACAACATTCCTAGACTAAGTTATGATCATTTACTTGGTTTACATTAAGGAAAAACATAACGTATCATTGATTACATTTTGTGCTAAATTTCTTGCGTACATAAGTTAGTCCTCTATCTAATTGACATAGAGAATAAATTCTCTTCTTTCATGGTTTTATTCCTACTTTAAAAAAATTATTGTAGTACGACACATGTGAATCATTCACGCTCTTTTGCTATAAGGTTATTGATCTAGAACAACATCTCATTACTGTTCATGTTATAGATCCTCCTCATATCATTGTTACTACTACATTATCTAGTACTTATCCACTCCCATTTATTGAGTGGCCTTAATGGTATACATCTCCTCCACATCATAATAAATTTTAGTATTTTCCATTACATAAGCATCCTTCATATCCTCATCCATGTCAGGATACCCATAAATATTTTGCACCTATTACATGTGAGCCATTATACTTTTCTAACCATGCTAGACCTCATGATGTTTTATGTACCTTTCTTGACAAGAAATTCATTCACTTACCTTCTAATAAACATCATCCACATCATCACTTACACAACAAATGTGATAGAACTTACTGCTACTATCATCATATCAATAGCCATCGCAATAGTGATTGCTGCACGCTTCATGATTTATTGCAATAAATAAAAGATAAGGTTGTCATTTCCTTTGGCTCTTTCTCTCGTGAGCGTTCTATGTCTCCACTCCCACTTAATAATATTTTTACTCTAGTTTATTTATATCCTTCATCTAGTTCTAAGGCTATTATTCATCCACCACCCACCACATGTAATTATTCACGTGCACTCTCCACCTCATCTATCCATCACTGCACCATCTCATTTGTTGCATCATGTTACTACTAAACATTTTCTTCCACAATAATTGGCATCTTCACTTCCCACCATTACATCACCAATCATTAGGAATATTCCACATGACATTTAGTTCTTCTCATACACTCATAATGCCCTCATTCTATATTCTTCACCTGTTCCACATCAGCTTGGGATGAGATAGGTGATTTCTATCACCTTACCCTCTGATGATGCACTCATGTGATTATAGTTCTTACATGACTGTTAAGGAATCTATTATAATAAGAACCTTTCTTCACTCTTTTACAACACACCTTATAGATCAATCGATCTCGCACACACTATCATATCACTTCCCGATGATGCGCTCTTGTTTTATTGTTCATTATTGACTATTGACGGTCTTATATAAATGAACCTTATCATCTATGAATTGGGGGTCATCACTATTCTCCCCCCATCTTCATCATAGTAACATGCACTTCACTAAACTATTAAGACCATCTCATAGTTTTAAACATTAGTAATTTTTACTCTATTATTCATCACAACTTTATTCATACACACAATCTAATTTTTCACACTCAAATTGCATACATCATCTATCATCATATGCACTCTATCACCATCCCATTATTCAATATCAAAAACTACCAATTTAAAATACAATCAAGAAATAAATACTAAAAACATCACATATCAAATATAGAATCAATAATCAATGTATAATATATCAAAATACTAGTCCCAATCATTACATCATCACATCAATAAAATACCACGATCATGTGTCAATAAATCCATATATATATACATATCGTTCACAATCATAGTTATAAAACATCTCATCACCAAGTGGTAACTCCTCCTACATTGATACATCAATACATATCATATCTCCTCATCAATATAAATATCTTCCACTGTGAGAGCTATAGAACTAAAATCTTCTCCACTAACTATACATTGTTGATATCCACTATTATATCTATCTACCTTCATATGAAATAATTTCACCTTAGTTGCGTCGTTTGCGAAGAGACCTTTTAACTTAACGAACCATGTAAATACATCCCGTGCTAGGGGATCTTCACCCATAACCTATCTAGCTCACTATGTCTCTTTCCACACCTCATCCCTCTCACTAAGTAACATTGTACAAATTGCTACTACTATCACCACTTGCTTAAATAAATGGGAATACTCACTTGCAATTTCATATACCTACTCAGGCATACCTCCACCCATGAGTACATTAGTAGTCACATTCCACATAAATGTGTAGATAGATGTGTCCATAATCAGTTACCAATACACATCACCTTCACACATAGATAAACACATAAAAAACAACAACAATTACACAACCAAATAACAAATCATCAAACATCAGTATAAAAATACTCATGTTCTACTATCATTGTCACTATGTTATTTGGGGCATGTAATTTCCCCTCTACCCCTCCTCCTAGTGGTGCTCTCACCATATTAACAAAAACCAGAAATAAAAAAACCCACTTATGTGATGCCCACCATACATAGTATGCCTCTGTATACTCTACACAATCCACATCTATCAACTCTATTACCATATGATCCTAGTCACACCTACGAGGTACTAGTTGCACCTGTGGGCCATGGTCTATGTCTAGCTCTACTCCATGCCTTACTGGATCTCATCCATACATATGGCTCTAGGGGAACATATTGGACCATACCAAACTATCGTGATACCTTCTCCACTTGAAATAACTAAGTCACCTATGGAAACTGATCCTCTAGCCACATAGTCCATTGAATACATCGTAGTTATATTAAATCATATTTCCATCCCTTGTAGTCTTGGTATGGCCTCCATAACACAACATCTAGCCCCATACAATCTAAAATGTCCCTACAGGTATCTATATCCATCTTCCTAATTTGAACAACTACCCATCTCCCTAAAAACATTTAGTCCTAGCCCATTCTCCCCGTGGTCCACCAACTGGCCTCAGTACCACAATATGCCCATAGGTGAATACGTGTTGTAATGTAGTTGCTCCTATAACACATCCATATTATGCTTGTGTAAATCTGTATAGATCCCTATACAAGTGGTACAATACACATCATGATGAGCCATATCTCATGTTCTCCTCCTCTATTCGATGATAAATATCAGGCATCGTATAATAGATGCCTACACCACCACCCTCGACTACAATTGACAAAGCAATCACAACGACAGTAAACTTGTGTAATCGCGGAACCCTTGATCTCATAATAGAATCCAAACTAATTTAGACCTTATTATGAGCTTAGGTCCCCATTAAATACCACCTTTCTGCCCTAGTCCTTCTTTATGCATCATCCAAAGTGATAACCTGAACCCTCTAACCAACAATACACAATCGTAGTATGCAATACACATATTTCCAAGTAACTGTCATCTCCCCAAGAGGTAACTAAAAGGTGTAAGTATTTACATACCACCTCTCAAAAAAAGCTATAATAATAGGAATACTATATGACAAATCCCCCATCCTTGTTATGTGTCGCAAGTTGGATTGGTCTAAAACATCCAACTCGTCATCTAAAAATGCAAATCCTAACAATGTACTCAAATGAAGCTCCCTCTACACACAATAAAACAATAAAAAAATGATTCTAGAACATAATACATATACAAATACACCTACCTATAACATCTAAACACATCATTTTTCACATTTACATCTCTTTAGGCCCAAATCAAGATTTCTAGGATGTGAGTGCCAACAAGCAGGACTGCGACATCCAGGATCAGGTAATTAGTGCCCATGCCTAGGAATTAGTGTCCCAGGGGTCATTAGTACCTTCACAACTCTAGTAAATGTCCAAAACACTGAGAAATTCAACAACACAAGTTCTTCAAAAATTCATTAAAAGTGGCTAATATCAAAACAACTTTTGAAAAACAATTACGCTTAGTATCTTTGCTCTCATACATGATGCCACAACTACCACCACCATCTCTAATTGACTCAATCATGGTACTCTCAATTGACGCATCTTGGCACACCTAGTGTTCAAAATCACATTGGCACAATAATCAAATGAATTTCCTATTCACTTTTTCAAATTACTATTTATAGGAACTTTTCATTACCTACAATACTATAGTCATTATTTGCACATATTTTCTCAATTAATACATATTGAAAAATTTCATTAATATATTGAGCATACATACTATTATTTCTATCGCTTTCACATTATTCTATTAAGAATTCAACCTACTATGGTATCATACACATTTCAGACATAGTATATCTCTTTAACATCACTTCCATTCGATATACACACAATTTTACTATCATACTTTTTAGAATTACATTGTTGTGTGCTAAATTGCAATTCAACATTTGTTATCATAATCACTCTCCCTTTCACCTAAAGGGGGGCATATAATGGGGGAATCATATAATTCCCCATGCATGATTACACGATCAATTTACATTTCTAACCCATCATTATCAAACATTTACCTGTATACTATGCAACATTTCACATAACGTTTTAACAATTCCCACTAATTCCCTAACCTAGGTGAAATAAGCATAAAAACTCTCCATGAGTAATTAATCAATCAAAGACATACATTCAAATATCAAAAACATTGAATCACATCAATCAATAAACATTAACACAAGGCATTTATCCCTTCATATTACCAAACTTTTGATTTATATTACGAATTTCCCACATGATCTAACATGGGAAGTTATTGTTAATGTAAAATCATAGCACCCCCAAATGGCCTGTTTTTGTGTGGGGCATTTGCTATGATTTGCATAACATTGGACTATCTATCAAGCTCTTGGACTTGAAAACCTGAGATGGACCTCTAAAGAAAGTTGGTTCTTGTTCCTAAATTACCTACCATAATCTACTCTAATGCAAGAAAATCTAATCTATCCTAATCTAACCATCCCAAGAAATCAGAGAGAAAGAGAGAGTGAAAGAGAGCCTACACTAAAGTGATGATACAGTAGAAAAGGAAAGAGGTGAGATACTCTATTGAGGGAGGATGACACAAGGAAAAAGGAGATGAGGGAGGCTAGATAGAAGTGATACAAACCCATATCCTAATCCACCATCAAAAATCCATGAAACATGACATATTACACCTACAAACATGACATACATGCACAGAAAATATATCTAAAAGGTAGAGGCACAAAGAAACAATAAAACATGAGAAAGGGTTGAAGAATGCCACAAATCATAAGTTTATTACGCTAAAAGATGCACAGACCCTTACATTTCTACTCAGAGGCACAAATACACTTTCCAGGTGTAGGAGAAGGCTTACATCTCAAATGGATTTGAGATATAAATTTTGACAGAGTTTCCCCACACCTAGAATGTCTCCCCTCTCAAATGAGAAGTGTTTACCATATATATAAGGTCGAGGCGAGAGAGAAATAAGAAAACTGGAAATATTCTCTTACCAACTAAAAAATTTCATTAAATGGTCTGGAAAAGTCATGGGAACCTCTAAAAATCCATTCCCCAATACACTCAAGCTTTTGGAAGAAGAAACTAGACCATACCACATTAAATTTCAGTGGTTGGGATACCTGGAACTATATTTTTTGTGCTGGAGATGTTTTGTAATTTTTTACCCACCTAACCCCACTCACAATTCAATTATATTCTTCCATGGCATAGGGGAGGTAGATATATTTCCAATGGTACCAATATTGTTAAATTTTGAGCACTAGATTGAAAAATATGCCCATTTAAATATTTGAATCGAATCCATACAAAAATGGCAAAAACCTAGTTTTGCAAAACAAATTCGTAGGCCCGAAGAATCACTTTGGCACCTTTTACAAAAAAATTCTATATTTTAAAAACATCCTACATCCCCACAGGCCTGAAAATTATGAACTTTACATTTGGCAGAAAAACTTTCGTGGTCTCGTGGGCCCGCACTTGTAAACTGCGCCATTTACAAAAGATGTAAAATTTACAAAGTTTCCATGACAGCTTTCTTTCCTGAAGCTAACAAAGGTGTGACACGTGGCTTCTATGGGCGTCAGTGGAGGTGTAGCTTAGTTTTATAATTTACACATTTTCAAAACAAAAGCCAAATATTCAAAATCCCTCCGGTGACTTGCCTTCTCGCTTTGACTTGAAATATGGCCACGTGTCCCTTTACTGGCGTTAGGAATTTTTTTTTCATTTAGTGGAAAGATCCTCTGTGGGCTTGTGCGCTCACACTCGCAATTGTAAATTGTGATTTTTAGAGAAAAGTGAAAAGTGCCAAGATATCTCCCCAGCCCCGCTAGTCCTCTATCCTCCCCTTTGGCGAAAACTCTTCCCCGGGACCGCTGACCTGCTTTTGGCAAAAAAATCCTTCCAAGGCCCGTCGGCCTGTAACTTGCAAAATATGAGGAGTTAGAAGGACTTATTTATATTTCTGGAAAGGGGAAGAAATTTCCTATCTGATGGAAATTCTTTCAGGGGATCTTAAGCGATTAAAATATATAAAAATTCAGATTAAAGCACAAAAAAGGGGGGAAATTGTGTTAGTTGTCTAATAATAAGTGTGAGCTTATTTTGGTCAACAGTTATTCTATACTTTGCAACTACTTCTAGATGACCTAACATGGAAGCCACCACATACACATTACGATGACACCACTAGAGAAGGGGAAATGAGACATCCTTATGTTTCATATATTGTTATTATATGTTTGATCACAATTAATCAAAATAGATCCAAATCAACCAAAATCTAGTCTTTGTTCATATATAACGGCTAGATCTTTTGAGGATGTAGATTAAGTTCAAGGGTAAAACTAGATCTCTCTCCCTACACTCTTCCTCTGGTGGAAGGAAACAAAAATATTAAGTTTTCCACACACATGAAATCCTATTGGGAACTGATCAATCCCTACCCCAACACATCTCCATCAATGAAAAATATCAAAATATACAATAATTCAACATCACAATCATCAATCTCATTTACCACTCTTCATAATTGTGCCATGTCTCTTGTTACACCACATGGATCAATACACTAATCCATGGGTTACCACACTATATGTTCTCACCCAGAATGTACTTCTACCACATCTACATATACTTCTACAACATAAGAGTTTCCACATATGCATCTATATCTACTTTATGTTACTAAGCTTAATCTCACAAACATAATGTGGGGGAAAATGTAGACACAAAATCACACACTTGCTACTATTTACTATACCTCCAAGTATGTATTTTTATATATGGATCATGCGTAAGAAAAGTATTCACTTATGACCCATTCCATAATGCACCCACTTCTCTTATTGGTATTTATTTCTTTTATCTTTCACACTTGTCACTCATACACTCATTCCTTTTCAGGTCACAAGGATCCCTATCGGTTAGTCTTCACTCATTTGTTGTTACTTGTCTCTAAACACTAGCACCAAATGCTCTTGTCCATCCTGGGTGACCGTGTCCTCTTTGTGTTTAGTCTTATTCTTAACATTTGAGGTTAGTATTTTAATTTTTCCCTCTCATATCCCAAGGTACTAGACATAATTTTGGATCATTAGTGTCGAAGTTCAAGAAATAAATCCCTTCATAAACACAACATACATACCATTATAAGGGCACACAATTATTATCAAAGGCTAGCTATCTACATAGATCAAGTGAATTTATTTGGGAAAATTACTATGCTTACACACTGCATAGGAAGGGGATTTCATTATATTCTTTAAAGACTTTTGCATTTTATCTAGCTACATCCCATGATCTTCTTATCATTGGCATGAGGGTGACCTAGGATCCCTATTTCACACACAAGGACACAAAATACATTGTATTTGAGATGTAGTACACTGCTCAGTATTAATTTCACCATTGTGACATCTGAGGATAATCTGACCCCTCATTTTATATCTTTTTGTTTTAGGATTTGATATATTTTTGAAGTTTTTTCAAGAGGATATTTGTGTGGAGGTTTATAGGTACCTCAGCGATCCAAGTGTGGCATATAGGTGACCAAATGTGAACAAGTTTTAAGCACTAGCAACCATATTGAAATAATGTCCTGACCTTTTTCGTAGACCCAAGTGCCAAGAAATAGGTCTACGGAGACTACGAGCACCTCTATCTCTTTCCAGCCCCTGAGTGAAGCCATTTTTACCTCTTCTACATTTTTTTGTTACTCGTTGCGATGGTCTTTGCTTTTATTGCATCATATTTTCCAATCTAGACTCAGTACAGGATAAGATAAATTAGGATAATTACCTTACCCCTCTCATTTCCTTTCATAGGTAAAAGTAAATAATTTTTTTAGCATTTATATTTCATTGTTTATCATTTATAGCAGATCCTTGAATTGAGATTTTAATAAAATAACCAAATTTTATTGAATCATTTTAAGAATCAAATTTTATTCATGTTTTTGACTATTTTGAACGGGTATCTAATATCGTAGCTTTTATGAAGCTTGACGGATGGGTATATTTTATCACCAAATTTCTAAATTTAAATAAATTTTATCCCAAAGAATAGTTACCCCTTGCCCCATATTGGTGCCATTCTTGATTCTATAGTAGGATATGATATTCTATATTTAATAGACTACTTTGTAGGTTATAATCAAATTAAAATCAGCCTCACTGATCAAGGAAAGACCTATTTCACCACACCATGGGCAATGTTTTGTTACATGATCATGCCATTTCACCTTAAAAATGTCAAGGCAACTTATCAACCAGAAATGACACAAATATTTCATGATTATATCAACAAGATTATCGAAGATTATGTTGATGATATCTTGACTAAATCCATACATATTTTCACACATGCTAAATATTTACGAATTCCATTTGAACACTTATGTCAATATCACATATGACTAAATCCCAATAAATGTGTTTTTACAGTCACAACTGGTAAACTCCTTAGATGCATCATCTCAATATGCTAATTGAAATCGACCCTAACAAGATTAAAGCCATTTTTGATATACTACTGCATAATTTGTATCAAATATGATCATTAAAGGGAAAAATTAAAGCTATTAAAAGATTCATTGCACAAATTGTTGATAAGACTCAACCACTTACATGAATCATGAAGAATGATACTAAATTCATATGGTATGAGTAATGCCAACAAGTATTTGATGACATAAAAGCATATCTTTTACACCCACCTGTATTAGTCCTTCCGCTAGTTAACCAAACTTTATTATTATACATTTTCATCATGCCTCATGACATAGGGAATCTATTGGTACAAAATGATGATTATCAACATGAAAGATAAATCTATTACATCAGTCGATCGCTAATCTCTTACAAATGAAACTATAGCTACATCAAAAAACTATTTCTTGTCATTTTATTTGTTGTAGATAAATTATGTCACTATCTTCTTAACAATGAGGTACATATCATCAGTAAGGTGGATCCTTTGTGATACCTCTTTTCCTATTCACATCTATTGAGACATCTAGCACATTAGGATATACTTGTCACAGAGTTTTATTTCAATTTCACACCACAACGTAATTAAAGGCCAATTTATCGTAGATGACTTAGCTATAGTAGCTCTTCTTGATGTATCTCCTATATCTGAATCCTTCTGCAATGATTTTATCACCTATAATATTTATCGTGGCACATGGAAAATGTAATTTTATTGATCTATTCATCACTTGGGTGATGGGACCGGGATATTCTTCACTGCCCCAAATGGTTATCCACTCCCCATTACATATAGATTAGGGTATTCATGTATAAATAACATCACTGAATATGAAGCCCTCCTCCTCGGCCTTCTCACCACTCGAAAAGTATGCACTCACAACCTATACATACATGGTGATTCTTAAATCAGCATAAATCAAGTAAATGATACATATAACAAAAAAATAAGAGTTCACTTAATCCCATATAATACACTTGTGAAATATATCTTGGCTACATTTGAGTCTTACTCTATCACTACCATTCCACGTAAGGATAATCGCCATGTGGATGCCATGGCTAGTGCAGAGCCACATATCCCATAAGATATTACCAATGAGAAATCTACATTTATTGTCACGCATTTGTCACATCCTTCCATTTCCACTTTTACTCTTATGTCTTTTGTCATCACCTACAGTCTAAAAAACCTGAATGGGTTACTCCCAATTATAATTTCTTCTATCAAAAAATAATTCCTAATAAAATCCAAGCTCATAAAGCTCATTGATTGGGATTTGAGACTAATTGTTATGTCATCATTGGGACAAAAAAATTTAAATGTGCACTTGATGGTCGAATCTTACGCCGGTTAGGGATTACCAATATTCCCACTACTATTTCACAAATACATGATAGCATGTATGGTGGTCATTTCTCTGGAAAATTTGTCTCCAAATATTTTCCATCAGGGATATTAAAGGCCTACCATGGAAAATTAATGGCTCGAATATGCTACCTCCTCAAAAAAGTTCCAAAAGCATGGAAACCTTCATCATTCACAATAAATTATCTTTAACCAATTACATTGACTTGTCCATTTTCCCTTTTGGGATTCGACCTCATTGGCATGATAAATCTTTAATTAGATGCTAGACACAAATTCAATATTACTGCTATGAATATTTTACTAAATGGGTCGAAGTAGGCCCACTGTGAAATGTAACTGGTACTGAAATTTTTAGTTTCCCCACTACCCATATATCATTACACACTTTAGTGTTCCATCTTACATTATTTATCATAATAGACCTTCTTTTTAAAATAAGGAGGTTAAAAAAATTTGTGCCAAGTTCAAAAGAAAACAAACATTCTATATTCCTTATTACCCGCAAGGAAGTGGCTAAGTTGAAGCGACCAATAAAACTCTTGTCAAAATATTATGTAGGATTACTTCCAATGATGATGACTGGCATAATCAACTATTTTATGTTCTTTGGGCGTATCATACTAGTGTACATACACCTACTAATGAAACTCATTTTTCCTTATTCTACAGTACTAAGGTTGTCATCCCACTCTAACTTGAGATACCCTCATTTGTTGTTTCACTCAAAGGAATACTTAAAGACACTGAATATCGTGAGAACCATCTAAATGATTTAGAAATGTTATATTCCTACTATGTCCAAGAACTCCAACATCTTCATGTATGTCAATATCACATAGCGCAATCACACAACTGTAAAAGTCATCCTCATAAGTTTAACATAAGCTACTTCATCCTAAATGAGAATTAAAAAAAAACACAAACGTTGAAGCTCCTCTTAAAGGAAAGTTTAAGCATAATTATCTTGGTCCTTACATTATCACTAAAAAACCCAATGGTGGAGTCTATCTTCTTGCTACTATTTTGGGAAAGACACTCAAAAACACACTTAATGTCATGCATCTTAAGGAATGTTATGCGTAAAAAAATGATCAGTACCTGACAACGAATTCTAGTTCCATGGACGATACTTGAGTGTTGAGGGTATAAATATCAAATGGACCTCATCACACTCACATGCTAAATCATTCAACCATGTTATCATGTGAAATTCCTAGATAGTACCTAATTCACTCATCTCGTGATATACACTTTATTCTACATCATCATGCTTCTGGACAAGCTATTCACTCACCTAGTGATATAAACTTTACATTAAATCATCACTCATACTAGTAATCTTCATATACCCTTTAGGATAAATCATCACCATTTCTTATCCCTATGGAGCATTAAATATAATCACCACATAAGCATGGTGCAATCAACATTCCATGTTTTACTCGTCAACTATTTCTAACACACAATAGCACATCATTCGAACCTTTTCCTAATGATGTACTCTTGTTTATGGTTCATTCTTCATTGTCAAGGGGAATAAAATAATGAATCTCCATACATACATACATATCCACATGGGCGGAACTTTTCTCATATCATTCAAACTACATTCAATTCCATCTCATCCATGGCATACTACATATATTTGTTGAATTTACTCTTACATACATTTACTTGATACATGTTCATCTTATTACACATGCTAGATAGATATCTTGTATTTCATTATCTTTATCATTGACACATGTGCATTCACTTGTTTTTCTATTTTTTATCGCAGAATCTACAGATCTATAAACTCAACATGGATGTTTGGTGCAGTAACTATTACTAGTCCCATAGCGACTCTTGGGGGCATCTGCTTTCATATACTATAGGTGTTATTATTTTATTTTTTCATAGCATGCTACTTTGTCAAATTATAAATGCTTTGACATACTTGTTATATTTCTAACATGCTAATGTATGCTTCAAGTGCAACATTATTTATTCAAGATTATTTTCTTCCATGGTTTTCTGATACAACGTTTTCCTGTACTTGTCATTATTTATGGGCTTTTCCCATTTCCATGCTCGTTCTCTCATTTATTGTGACCATTACAGATTTGAATTTTTAGAAACATCATGAGTGATGGCCCGTGTTTACAACCTGATTTTCACGGTCTACATTATTTACTCCTTGTATATTAGTTTGCACTTTTTTTTTCTTCTCTTATATTTTATCTTATACATGCATCTTTGTCTTCGCCTCTACTAACACTTATCTACTAGCCAATTTGTTTTTGTTTTGCTTGGTTTCTACTAGGTGCATTAGCTTCCCCCTACAGTGCATAGTTTCAATACAATGGTAAGTCCACCTTTGGGTCACATACTCGTTTAGTGATGTTGCATGCACCCCAAATTAGGGGGGCATCATTTAGGTGAATTATTCACCCCATATAGCATTAAACATATCATGTTACCATTACAACGCAATTTTTAGTTTCAGACAGGGCTCAAAATTAGAGTTGGGTCCTTAGTATATTGGTGTTTCCTGGATGCCTAAAACTAGGGGGAAATTATACAGTAATTCATAGTTCAACACAACCTATAGAACTCCACACACAATGGATTTTACACGACATACATTTCTTATCACATTCATTTATACACATCATTTGTAGTGGTGTTTTATATATCGAGAAGCATTTCAAGGTTGGATGATGACACCATACTATTCTCCCTTCACTTCTTCCATTTCTCTAGAATGAGATCTCCTAAAAAACATGTGCATCCACATCACCTACAAGATTCTTCTCTACACTCTTTCCTCATTGCAGATCAATGGCACATGTTACTTTGTTTGACACTTTTATCATTTTTACATAATTTCCTTACACATTTTTTTAACATATTTTTGATCATATACATTAATATTTGATTACTTATTCCGATTCTCTTCTACATGTACAATTTTATGGGAAGTGGTAGTCAACATCAATGAAGAAATAATCACACACACCAATAACGAAATCAAAATTAACAACATGTATATTGTGACATCTACACGGGTTTATTTTCATCATCACTTTTTTACACTTTCTCCTCCTTAGCATCCACGATTCACATTTTTATCTCTCCACACTTTGTCTTGTTCGTTGGAACACTTTCTTCATTAGTCTACATGGTTATCAAGTACACATATCTATCTAATTTATGTTACATATATTTCTATTCACCAACAAAATGTGGGGGAAAATTTAGACACAAAATCACACAATTTGGTTAACTATCTAGTCTTGATTACATACCATTATTCATATGATTCCTAACTAATAAAAGTACTAATTAACCCATGCATTTAGCCACTTTTTTTTTCTTTTTGTTATTTATTTTTTGTCTTACACATTTACTTACTCAGTCTACCTTTTTCATCTTAAGAATTTTTCATCCTCAACACTAGCACCCAGCAAGGATGCTAGTGTCGAGTACCCTCATCCCCTCTAAGTGCCCCTGTTCTCTTTGCACTTCACTCACAATTTTTTTTTCCTTTCTATCTCTTTGAGCATATTATCTTTTTTCTAGTCACCCTTTTTGGGGTTAATTGTGAAATCAAAGAAAGGGAATGATATAGAAATAAAGATAGGTGATCATATAAAGGGACTAAGAACTAAGCATTAGCTATCACCTCCTAAGGTTGCATCCATCAAACATCTAAGATCTCCATCACCTCCATATAGAACCATCCAAGGGACATAAGTGATCATTTTATGCGTCACACATCATAGAAGGTAAGTTCATTCTATTCCATGCACACATTTATTACATTCTAAATCTAGCTACTTTCTCATTATCCAAGTGTGACACGCATAAGAGAAACCTAGGGAAAAATTCTTCACACACACACAAAGAAAATGTAGTGTAGTGCTCAATCACAATTTCACCATTATGATAGTTGAGGATAGTCCGGTACCTCATTCTATATCTTTCTTTTTTGGAATTTAATGTCTATTTGACATTTTTACATGTTCATTCCGAATTGCGGGTTTCAAATGACCTCGATGATCCTAGTACAGCCTTGAAGTGAAAAAATTAGACAAAATTTGAATACCTTATGAAACCTTAGATAAGGGTTTTTGAGATTTTTTACATACCTAGGCAACAAGAAATGGGTCTACAGTGCCCACGGGCTCCCGTGTCCCTCTCAAGGCACCCCAGTACAACCTATCTCTCCAAATCTGCATTTTCAAGGGCTTATGTGTCAGGCTTCTTCATTCCTATTTAGTCGGTTAGAGCTTCTATACAATCTATATTTCACTACAAATAAGCTAAGGCTTCTTACCCTCTTTTTACACATTAGGGTTTCATTATTAGTTACCCAGTTTCTTAGGTGTAATTTTTGTATTTCATTATTATTCATTTACTATTGCATTACCATTCACATTAGGCTCTTGTTTATATATTATATATTAATCATTTTAATAAAATACGCTTGCAAAAACCCCAAAAAAGACATCAAATAATAAAAAGTAAATATGCAAAATGAGGGGTCACACTGTCCTCAGCTATTACAATTGTGAACTTAAAACCGAGCACTACATTCCATCTTAGACCCAATGTAGTTTTGTGTGTTTTTGTGCGCAATATTTCTCCTAGGTCTTCCTCGCATCAATGAAGCCCAAATAGCGATAGGTATCTAGGTAAAATTTAAATGTGTTGATGGAATAGAATGAAATTCACTTCTTATGCATTTTTTATGGAGAGTAATGTGCCCAAATTGTTTCCCTTGATCTATGTAGATAGCTAACCCATGATAACAATTGTCTGCCCTTTTAATGCTATGTATGTTGAGTTTATATATGAATCTCTTGCTCTAATTTCAACACTAATTATCCAACATGCCGACTAGTACCTCATGATATGAGAGGGAAAAATAGAAAGATGACCTCAAATGTTAAAAATAAGATAAAAAATAAAGAGGACATGAGCACCCAAGATGTGCAAGAGTGCCTGACACTAGTGCCCATTCCTGGGTGCTAGTTTCCACAAACAAGTGACGACAAATAAGTGAAGACTTACAGACAGGATCCCTGTGACTTGACCAGAAATGAGTGTATGAGTGACAAGTATGAAATATAAAAGTAATAAAGACCAAACAAACAATTGGATGGACTATATAATGGGTCATCCGTGAATATTTTTCTTATGCAAGATCCATATATAAAACAACATACTTGATGGTATAGTAAATAGTAGTAATTACGTGATTTTATGTAAACTAAAAAAAATACATAAAATTTTACATGTTTCTTACTTGAAGAAGGTTATTAGGTAGAATATGTCATGTATTTCATTGTTACAAGAGTTGGAATTTGAAGGAGGCATGATCTTTTATTCTAAAGGAATCATATAAACATGCAGTAAGAATTGGAAGAATTTTTTCTTTGGAGATATAACATGGGAAGATGAAGAATTCTTGTCATAGTATCAAGAGAATACCAACACTTTTTATAATGTTGATTACAAGGTATAGGTCATGATATACCCTTAATCATGGATCATATATTTTCATATTAATTCCCTATTAGTAAATTAAAGATGTAGGTTGTTCTTTATACATGAAATATTTGGCTAAAGATGCTCCAATATACGGATCCTGATATTGTAATGTAGCAAGAGAATCCACAATTTCTGATACCACAAGGGTATCATCCATTGTGCCACATTCTTGAAAAATGTTAAGTACCTGAGCTACAAAAGAGCACTTTTGACCAATAGCATTATATCTAACATAATTTCTTATTATATCATATCAAATTCAGTTATGTTTCCATATGCGTAGTAGGCATGCCTTGCTACTTTGCATACCGTTGTAGGGTATATATTAGTTTATAGCCAATATATGATAATAACATAAAGTACTTTTGCCGTATTCTATAATTTGGAAGCTACCCCTCAAACTGTTTAAGTCATTCTACTTGCATATATTCACAATTTATATGTATTTAGGTGATGTTTCATTAGATAAAAGATTAAAAAAATAGATATTGTTTATATTCAAATGTTTTCAGCTAGATGAATTTAAAATAATGAGATAAAAAATCATATAGTTCTAGATAGTTATATCTTTAAATGGAAATGTATTTATTTAGTTACAAAAATGAATTAGATTGGGTGTAAACTAGGTTATAGAAAAAATAAATAAGCTATAACAAAAAATATATTAGTTTAATTTAGTGTATTATCGATTCTTTATAGCAATCTCAAAAAAAAAAAAAAAAAAAAAAAAACTAGGAAGCACATGTTGCATTTATTGAACACAAATTAGGGAAATAAACATTTACACATAGAAATAGAAAGGTAGACATGCCAAATTGAGAGAAAAGAGGAAATATTTACAAGTTAATGAATAAGAATAAAAGTTTTATGCAAACCCTTCAATAGTATGAGAAGATTACGTACCTCTAAGGAGCTGTGGAATTAATGAAATAAAGTTCTGAGGATTGTAAATAAAATAATGAAGGAATAATATGAAATATCAACATTGTTATGGAAGAAGAATACAAACATAAATCCGGCCACAAATTCATAGTTCATTGTAAACTCAAATGACACAAACGACAATATCTTAACTTTTTCAAATATTGATGTCTTCTTTTTAAGATAATATGTTGAAGAAATCCTCGTATCTATTAACCCAAGCACCAAATTACGTGAATATCCATTACCAACATCTCGATGTATCTAAATTATATTCCCTAAAATTTTCTCCTCATAGGTAACTTTTTTCACCATATCATAATTCAAATAAGTGTGAGATGAACCAAATAACCCTTCTTTTGGAGAAGAACATTCCTTGGTAGCATACCCACAAAATGTATTTGTTGTTGTTAAAATGTATTATGTGCAATCTTTTCCAAGGAGATGATAATTATCAGCATCTTCCACTTTCGTAATTTATAATTTAGTGAGAATAAATATTAGAAACTATTCCTCTCGGTGGTAGAAAATATTTAATATAATAATCTGATCTTATTTTATCTTTTCTCACTTTTGAATTATTTTGCAATAAAAATCACTAATAGCCTTTGCATGAGTAACCAATATTTTCTCGTCATTAAGCGTTTTGTAATAACTTCTTATATCTTTGATTGTATCTATTTTTATTTTTGAACTTTACATATTGGATAAAGCATAAAAAAGTAAAAGAAAGTTTTGACATTAAATGTAACATAAGTTTGTTGAATGACAATCTATGAACATAAAAGAAATTTTCCCAACAATAATTTTCTCCTCATTCACATGTATACTTAATGAACACAATCTTGGTTGGCATGGGATCATTCCTTCCGGAAAATGGGTCTTAATTTTTCTTGTAATAAAAATTCTGAAAGAGATCTATCATAAGATGACATGATGTGATGCAGAACAAATCCATTTGCTTGCATTCCTTTGCATATTTAGTTTTTAGAAAGATATATTTGAGATAGAAGGAATAAGGTGGCCCAAAAAGATACCATTCATAAAAATCACCAAGATATTGATTAATAAAAGAAACTTAATGGTTTGGGTTACTTGTAGTAATTACTTCAAGCATATTGATATTTGTTTCCTTTCTACATAACCTATCATTCTCCTTCAATTCCAATACATAGATTTTATAATTGAATTACCTAAAGATTGAGACTAGAAATCAGCTTTCATTTTTGTTTTTTGCTCACTTTTAAAACTAATTCTTTCTTCAAGGAAACCATTTGTTCATATCCATAAGAAAGAGATAAATCAATATGAAGATTGAAAATGGGTTATTATATGAGCTTGTAATGAAGCCATGGTTATAACTACATTATCTTCCCCAATAAATGTGTCCACAAGGAATATTTTGTTATAAAAAATAATGTATTATATATTACCTCATCAATAAATTCATCCTCAAGTAGATTTCGTACCTTATATGTTTACATCATTTCATACATTTTTATCATTTATTTTAGTAAATACATGGACTAATGAGTATCATTTGAAACACTTATTTTGAATTTATCTCATAGTTATTTGACTAAATATTAACTGTTGAAACAAAATCAAGCACTTGGGTATATTGGTTGGTCCTACAAGAATACTAGCATTTACATGATTCCTAAGAGAGATTACTAGTGGTTGACAACTATCTTTTGCCTCTTCTCTTAGCCTCTTGTTTTTTATTTGGTCTTACACACCCTACAACCTAGTTGGAACTTTCCTGATTTATCTTTTATGGCTTCAAATACAAGTGCCCATCAAGGAAAACAATTCTCAGTCACTCATATCCCTTTTGGGTGCCATTGATCCTTTCTCACCTTACTCACTCCTTTTGGGTGTCTTTTGTAATTTGGGCATCATTTTCACTTATTGATCAGCCTTCTGGTTGTCAATTATAAAATTTACACAGGGCAATCATATAAATACATAGTTATGTATTCAAAATATAGGATCAAGCACTAAGCATTAATAATATCACATAAGATTGCATTCAAAAGGCAGCTAAAGCACTCAAAATAAATCCATTTAGTATTCAATAAAGGAAAAAGGGATGCAACTTTGCATACACAACGTACAAAGGGAAAGTTTATTCTATTTCATCGACATATTTTAATTTTTGAAAAAAATTAGCCCATTATTAAGTGCAACTTGCACAAGGGCATCCTAGGGCACAATTTATACACTCACTCACAAGAACTACGTAGACTATGAGATGTAGTGTTATGCTCAGACATAAGTTCACTCTCAGGGTACCTTTCGGGGTCAATATAACTCCCCCTTCCACATATTTATTTTTAGATTTGATGTGTTTTTTTGGATTCTATAAGTGAACATCTCTATTGGAGGCTATAGGTACCTTCGATGATCAAAGTTCTACTACTATAGTAAAAAATCATGAAATTTAGAAATTTATTTATCTCAGTCTCATACTACTATTTATAATATTCTCAAGTGAAGAAAGTACTAATTAACCCCCATTATTTTAGGCATTTTATTTATTTTATTTCATATTTTGTGACCTACTTCAACTATTTAGCCACTCATTTATGAATATCCCGCACTCTCTTAGCCCTAATTGGGGCACCCAGATTTAATACCGGGGTAGTGTAGTCCCATCTGGGGGTGCCCTGGTCCAACCAGTGGGTGCTCCGGTCTCTTTTCCACTTTCCCACCACTTTTTGGCCTCGTTTAGTTGTTTTTCATTCTTATCTTTCGTGTGGTTTGCCTTTTCCAGGTTAATTATGAAATTAGACCAAGATAACCCTATAAATATAAATTTAAGAGACTATAATGAGGGACCTAGCATCATTATATATTATCACTCCATCTAGAGTTGTATCTATCTATTGAATTTTCATCCACATAGCTCCATCATGAAGGCACAAGCGAGGAAATCTACATCACACTTCATGGGGGGAGGTATTTTAGTTTATTCCATGAACACATATTATTACATTTTCTACATTTAGCTATTGCTCGCTATTTCACAAAGTGCGATTAGCACAATAACACCTTAGGCACGAAATGTTCACACATATAGAAACTACATCTGGGGTTGGAAATATGGGGTTGGAAAATACATCTAGGGCACGAAATAATAAATCCTGGTATTAATTCATCTATAAAATTACAAAGTCAACCTAAGATACCTCCTGTAAAAGTCAGTGTAACATGGCCTCCTCTCAAACATAAAATCCAACTAGTTATGTTTGTCAAATCAACTAATCCTGATTTTAGTATTTATGATATATGTTAACTTTCACCACCACCATGCAAGATTATTCCATTATCTCCTATTGTTAACCTTGTAATGCCAACACTTGTTATTGACTCTACATATATTGATGAATGGGACCCATATAAAAATCTCTATGGTGACGAACCATTAGATGATCACACTCCTCTACCACTTTGGGGTCCCATAACATTTGTTAAAGCAACTACCCATTAGATCATTCCACTTAGCACCTTTTGACAAGATTCTCATTACATACACACTTTGGGGGAATAATAGCTCACACATTTTCTCGCATCTTAGCAGCAACACACTGCCCATACTTAGATAGTAATATATCACACTCTTAGTGTAGGCATACTTGTCCTACAATTAAGTGTTGTCATTGCACGATGACATATTATTGCGCTTCAGTTCACACTTAGTTTTGAACTTATTACTACTACACTGCACTGTACACATTACCCATTACATTTCATGATACATTACGTATCATATATTCTATAGTCGACCTACAACATTTTAACATTTATGCATCTACACATTCTATATCGGATTAGTCCTCATCGCATAGGAGTCTAACATTACACTAATATTATATATACATATAATGTACACATTACACTTTACACATTATATACTTGTTATATTACATTCTACACATAGCATATTTAGATAATCAACTCATCACATGGTCACCTTGCATTGTTTTCTATACGTTGCATGCACTACCCAATGTTTTACTTTAGTTAATCGGTCCATACTCGATTGCTGAGGGTTTGAAAATAAAATGGACTTTACATTCATGATGTGATTATCATATGACCTTCCATCATGTGACATTCATAGTCTAGTGACATACACTTTAACCTAAATTGTCACCTATTCTATCATCTTGTAGTGGTATACACCTTAGGTTAGATCACCAATCTCTTTGGTCAATTTGTAGTGATATACACTTAGGGATAAATCATCACTCATCTAATAATCTTTTAGTGACATATGCTTTAGGCTAAATCATCACCTAATCTATCATTTTGTAGTGGTATACACCTTAGGTTACATCACCACTCCCCCTTTTCATCCTATATTAATATACGCTTAAGCTAAGTCATCACTCCACATTTCATTTTATGGTGGTATACACTTAGGATATATGGTTAATGCACATATCTTCTCAATGTTGTATTTCATCACCACTCTGGATATAAACATTCATCATAGTGCATTAGACAAAACACACTCTACTCAATCATTTCTCGATGACACACTCTAATTTATTGTTCATTCTTGACTATTGAGGGGACATATTACGTTCTATCCCATTAATCCACAACATACTACATATTATGGTTGTTTTTATTCTTGCTTTCTTCTTCTTTTTCTTGGTCACTTTATTACACACGCTAGTTTATTTTCTTGTATGTTATTTATTTATTTCATTAAAACATACACATTCACACCTTCTTCTAGTTGTGATCACAAATACAGGTCTTCTACATGTAACACATATGCTTGCCTTCTACCCTTACTATACAAGTCACTAAGGGCATCCACACACGTCTCTTCTAGGTGCTATTGTTTGATTTCATACACAACACTTTACATCACTTATTAACACATGTTTTTGACATACTAGTTATCTTTCTAACATGCTAATGGGTGCTTCATGTGCAACATTTTCTAGGCAAGGATATTGGTTTCCATACTTATTTATTTACGTTGTATGTTATTGGTTGCTCTTGTTTTCTATTGTATGCAGGCCTTGCCCTATGTTTGGTGTGTGCACTTATTTTCTTATTTACGACATCATGAGTGATGTCCCATGTTTGCAACCCACTTTGTGTGGTGTAATTGTCTTCTTTCCTATTTACTACATTTCTTGGAAGTTATTACACTATTTGGGTAGATTACACATTGTTTTCTATATACATACATGTTTACACTTGCTTTTGGCTACCCTTCTTGTTTTTCCGTGCTTTGGTTTTTACCAAGCATTTTCCTACATATATGTGGTTTGTCCTCTTTTAGGGTTGCATGTCTCCCATCAATGACATCGTATGCACTTGCAAAGACGATGGCATCATTTAGGGGTGTTTCTACTTACACAAAATATTTACACCAGATTAGTTTAGTGCACTTTCATACACTGAGTGCGTTCATACCAGTCTACAACCCCCATACATAGTGGATTTTAAAAAACATGGTGTCCTTAGCATTCTGAGAAGTAGTTAAAGGCTTGGAGGTTATAGTGGGTTTGTCTCACTATAATATTTCAGCCAATGGTGTTGGATCTCCCAAAAAACTAGGATAGTACAAATATCTCTTCACATACATTTAGGAAGAAGCAATTAGAGCTTAGAGGACACAACACATTTCCTCCCTACACTACTTCATCCAGGGTGGCGTGAGATCACCCAAAAAATTCATAATACAAGATATCCTTTTACACTCTTTCTCAACATGGATTAGGTGCACATGTTTCATTTATATTTACATTTCCATTTACAATTTACATTTACACTTTGCATATTTTACATTTACTTGTGTCTTTTAAATAGCATTTTAACATTCATACATATTTGACTACTTGATTGTTTTCTCCTTGCAAGTCCTTTCATATGATAAAAAAGTAGTCAAATCGGGGAAACAATACAATGACAAGAATAACATTTCGTGATAGCACATATGTTTTATTAACCATGCAGGTACACTACAAACTACAACAGCTACACATACATGTTTCACCCTAGGTTCACTCTCATCACTTTTTCTTTGCACCTTTTTCATCTATAGTTTCCCAGCTCCTCCATATTTTTCTCATTCCACACTCTTGTCTATTACTTTTGCACACCTTCTTCATCACTCTATAGTATCATCAGGAATGCATCTTTATCTACTTTATGTTATCAAGATTTCCACTCACCAACCTAAACTATGGAAAAATGTAGTCACAAAATCATGCACTATACAAATTTATTTATCCCAGTCTAATAATACTATTTAGATGGTTCTTAAGGGAAGAAATTACTAATTAACCCCCATTATTTTGGCCATTTATTTATTTTATTTTGTATTTTGTGACCTACTGAACCTATTTACCCAGCGATTTCTAAATATCCCACATCATCTTAACCCTAGCTGGAGCACCCATATTTAATATTAGGGCACCCATGGGTGCCTTGGTCCCACCTAGGGGAACCCTGATCTCTTTTCCACTTTTTTGCCATTATTTACGCCTCTTGTATCCATTTTTCATTCTTATATTTCTTGTCATCGGACTTTTCTAGGTTAATTATGAAATTAGACCAAGAGAACCCTATAAATATAAAGTTATGAAACCATAGTGAGGGACATAACATCACTATCTACTATCACTCCATCTAGAGTTGCATTCATCTATTACATTTGCATCCACATAACTCCATCATCAAATCACAAGCTAGGACATTTGCATCACACTTCATAGGGGGGATTCTATTCTATTTCATGCACAAATACTATTACATTTTCAACATTTAGCTATTTCTCCCTATTTAATAAAGTGACTGGAACAAAATAACCTAGGGTCCCACATGCACACGTACACTAGAACTGCATCTAGGTCTGAAATGTAGTGCAACATTCAATTTAGTAAGCCCACTATTGTGGTAGTTGAGTTCATTCCTATGAATTCATTCTGTATATATTTTTAAAAAGTTTTTGATACTTCCTTTTAGTCTCTTGCAGGTAATTTCTTATCCTTATAAAATTTGGAGCACTCGGCGTAGTACAGAGAAATTGATGTAACAGTTAGAAAGAGCTTCAAATCTCCTTTTAACCCTATAAAGACCAGTTCTCAGTATTCTTCCTAAACCAGGGTGCCTAGATCTCATACTAGAGCTCCCGTGGGTGCCACAGTCCTTCTCCATTTACCCCAGTCCAGCCACATCATCCAGATCTGTCATTTCAGGCATAGTCATTCATTCTTTCTAATTTTTTGTGTGCTACTTCAACACAGTTAGACAATCACTAGTTATCAACTGAGTTCTTTCATTTCCCTTCTTGCATACCAGGGTTTAGTATTTCATTAGTTTTCTTTAGTTATTTAATTTACATTTTATCTTAGGGTGTTTATTTGATGCATTTATATTTACTCCTAGATTAGATTAACTACCATAGCTACTATAATATTATAGTCTACTTTTAGTTAATCAACTACTAGGCATTAAATATTGAATAATTTTGACACCCTTAAAACACATTAGATATGAGATATAGATCTCTGATACAATCAACAACACCTAGAAGTAGTCTTGATGCAATAAAAAACTCAAACAAAACTTCTCACAGTTGAATAGATTTAAACTCATCTCTATGCTATAGAATTACAATTTTCTTTACTTACTCTATTTCCATTCCACAAAGTACGTGAAAATTCTATAACCTTTTTATGGAATTACACCCACCTTTAAAGCATTTTATCACCTTCAACTATTCCAAATTCACCCTTAGAGTTGTTTATAATCATAAAAAATGTTTCTTTTCATCCCTTATGTAAAAATCCCTTAATATAGGCTTCTTAAGCAAAGACCCCTACCACAATCATGAATTGGATAAACAAAAACAACCTAGAACAATCTAGGAATATTTTTCACCACCCTTTGTCAAGCTTGAATTATGGGTGAAATTTAGTACCTCAAGTCATATTATAACTATCTATTCCACTAACTCTCTTCATTTATTGTCCAATCTTTTAATAATCTTGGTAATGCTAGTTTTCATGCATAACTTTAGTTACATGGTCCCAAATCTCCAACCAAAAAATGATCAAAGAACCCATTTTTTTCCTTAAAACTATGTACAAAATTAAAATATAAAATTATTTATGATGTTTCCCAAAATTCCTTGTTTTAGGTCTCCCAATTAGGTGTCTTATATAATGTCTTGACTGTGATATGGACTTTTAAAGACTAAGGTTAATATATGAGATATTTGTGTTTATTTCTTCCCAAGTCTTAAATACAAATATGTTAACATGATTATTTAAAAATTTATTGCCTCAGTTCAAGCTCGCACTCTCCACTTTACAATTTCTCTCTTTTCTAGGTGTCTCTATTGTCACCATCTATATTTGCCTTTACTATTGAAAAAAATTGAATACGTCAAGTTCTTACCTTATGAATCCTTTAATGGATGTTTT
Organism: Taxus chinensis; assembly: GCA_019776745.2. Lineage (NCBI taxonomy): Eukaryota > Viridiplantae > Streptophyta > Pinopsida > Cupressales > Taxaceae > Taxus > Taxus chinensis. Next base: position 253,166,633 of record CM034146.1, on the reverse strand, counting down.
TTTGTAATTTTTAAAACATATTTGGGTAGGGGAATCCTTCATCTAGTTTGCTTGAACATTTTGTGACTTTTAACAATACATTTCATCTGAGCATAAAATTCTTGTGTGTTAGGTTCTGTAAGGATTAGTTGAAATTTTTGATTTGTGTTACTCTTTATAAAAATGTCTCGCACTTCTTCTTCGTAAAACCATATCATGGGTTATCAAGATTCTTGGGAGAACTTAATTTTGACACCAAACGAATGATCCTTTTCCTCAAGCTTCAAGACTCTTCTCATAGTTTTGAATCAAAATCTATCACAATTCCAACTTAACAATGATGTTTGAAACATATCCTTTCATTCACACTAGGGATGACTTCTACTTCCCTGATTACATATACACTATTGCAAATTTCAATAATTTCTTCTTGTAACCAAATAATAGAATCTTCAACTTCTTGCATGAAAGGTATAGTATCCAAAAGATATATTTCATTCAAGAAACACTGCAATAAAATTTCAAGACTTAGGTTTTTCCTTCTTAACCCCTTTATTACCATCAACAAGATTTGACATTATTAACTAGGAAAAAAATCAAAGATCTGGGCTAGTCATAGTTTGTTACAAACAACATTCATTATTTTTGGGTGACTTCTGAGAGACTAAGATTTCTCCATATCTCTTTCCTCAAAATTTACTCCTTTATAAATAGGATTGCAATCTATGGGTTAACAATACATGCATTATTTTTTACCACATCCTTGTTTCACTCTCCACTTAACAAATCATTCATCTCAAATAAAAGCAAATATAACATTATCAAGCTTACAACAATGAGTGTTATTTCATACCAAAGAAAAAAATTTCCTTACATGGAAAACATAGAATTTGATGGATCTCAATGATCATACACAATTTGATTCTCAAGATAAGCCCTAAAAATCACAACCTCTGGTACTCAACAAACTTTAATACAAAACTTGGATCTCAAATTTCCTTCTATTGTGGACCATTCAAATGATGGCCAAAACAGTTACAAAGGAGGCTTAAATATTCATTTACAATGTTTTCTTAATCAAATTCTTTCCCATTAGACCTTTCATATACATGGTTTTAGATTTTAATAAAAAATTAGAATGGCTAGTTAGTCAAGGACTCTAGGGTCTAAGAACTTGTCCTCAAATAGGTCCTAATTAAGACTCTTACAGCCAAATAAGACTAATTACAAGCTTATGAAATATCATGATACTCCAAGATGAAAAATGACATTCCATTTACACACGAAACTTTCCTTCAAGGATTCAAACGTCATTTTGGAGGGAAATAACAAAATTTGAATTGTTGAAGGTATTATTCAATCCCAACACTTATAAATAAATCTAGAAGACCCAAAAGACTTGACAACAAACATAGGAAGACAAAAATGATGCAATCAACCTATATAAAAACTTGGAAGTTTATTCTCCTACACCATAATCCCAAGAAAGGAAAAGTTTCCCTATATTGTATGTTATCTCTTCTTTATTCTTTTTTTTTTCTCCACTTACAACCTATAATAACCTTCTTGAGAGTTATGTGGTTTTCATACCATGTATGCTTCATCCTTCTCAATAATAGTAGATCTTATTTCAACTGATTCTCCTATGAATTATTTAATTTCTTTATATAAATTATTCTTCTAAGACTTCATTTTTATTCATTCTCCTCATAGCTAAGTATGAATGCTTGATTCAGTTGTATGTATATTGCTTATTCATCCTTCCTAACTATTATACTGACATGATAAATTTCTTATGTCTTTTTTTCTTTCATCTCAGCTTCTAGGAATGTTTTTACATATCTCTCTTCATTAATTTAATATTTTCCCTATCTTATTGCTGCATACCGTTGTTGTATTCTAATTTATTTTTATGTCTAGTTACCTCATGCACTCTTTTGAGCCCTTCCTGGTCTTCATCCCTCCTATTATCCTCACAGTTTTCTTTTCTTTCATCTTCTTTGTCTACTTGTTCTTCCTAAGTTTTCTTCAATTCCATCATGCTTCTCAATAAATGATTTACACCTTCATATCCTTCACATGTACATGCAAAACCAATACTCAAACAAGTTTTACAATAAAAAACAAGAGGCTTCCATGCCTCATTCCTATTTCTCATTCTCTCTTTTTCTTTCTTGTCTTCCTTATTCACTATTTCATTCAATCTTTTCTTGTCTTCTCTCTCAATTTTATAATGTTATTTATAATCTACTAGACCTCTTTATTGGTCCTTAATCACCTTAGCATGTGATTTTATTTTCACTCTATCTTCTCCTTTCTATCTCTCATCATCATTTTCATCATTCACCTCTTCTTGTATTAAAACCATCTCAATATCTCTATGAAATTTTTTGTTCAAATCTTACTTCTGAGGCTTAATAGCCCTACATAATTTCATTCACTTAGTTAGTCTATGTAAAGAACTTATTTCATGCCATCATAATCAATAACATTGTTTGTTCTTCTTGTTCATCCTGTTGGTTTTGTAATTGTGTAGCTATTCTTCTTTCCTCGTGTACTTACTTTCTATCATATTGGCATGGTATTCCCAACAACACATGACAGACATCCATAGGTATGAAATAACATTAAAATGTCCTTATACCTTTAAATTTGAAACTAAAATTGAATCTATTCCCTAACCAAGATATGATGACCTTTCTACATCAATCATACCTAGTATTGGTTAGGGTGAATAATGGTTTTCAATCCTAACTTCTCTACCATTTCAAATGATAAAATATTTTTAGTTCTTCCATTATCAATAACCACTTTACAAACTTTAAATTTAACCTTACATGCACTTCTAAAAAAAAAATTTCTTTGAGTTACCTCATTCAATGTTTGAATAGGTTTTAAAAGCTCTCTTCTACACAAAAATCACATACAATTTTTTTGTACAATCTAATCAACATCTCTACCATATTTTCTCATCTTCATGGTCAAATATTTTCATTGATATTTCTTGTGTCTTACATACCTCTCACACCAGTCACAAAACTCAACTCGAACATAAATAAATTCTCAGTGTTGAATATATTAAAACTCAACTCTTGCATATAGACTTGTAATTTTCTTTGTTTATTGTATTTACATTCCTCAAGTACATGAAAATTATAAAATTTACCTTTTCATGGCATTACACCCACATCTAGAACATGTTATCACATTCAACTATGTCAAATTCACCCTTTGAGTGGTTTATAATCATAAAAAAATGTTACTTTTCTTCCCTTATGCAAAACAACCTTTATATAGGCTTCTCAAGCAAAGACCTTGGCCACAATCATGAATAGGATTAACTAGAAAACCCCATAACAACCTAGGAACATTTTCCACTACCCTATATCAAGCTTGAAGTGTGGGTGAAATTTGACACCTCAACTCATTGTCTAAGTATCTCTTCCATTAACTCTCTTCCTTTCTTGTCCAAGTTTTTAATACTCCTGGTAAAGTTATATTTCATGCAGAAATTTATTTATAAGCTATCAAGTATCCAACCAAATATTGATCCAAGAACCCATTTGGTCCTTTAAAATGTTTACAAACTTATAATGTAAACGTTTTTATGATTTTTCTCCAAATACCCAATTTTGGATTTCCTTACTGAGATATGAATTGTATAATGTAAACTTATAATTAAGAGTCTTGTGCAATATCCTTAATGAGATATGCATTGTCAAAGAATAAGGAAAATATATGAGGTATTAGGATTTATATCCTCGTAAGTATTAAATATCAACAATGCGAACATTATTATTTATAAGCTTCTTCCCTCAATTAAAGCTCACACTCTTCCCTTTACAATTTCTCTCTCTTTTCTAGGCATCACTGTTGTTCTAGTCTACATTTACCTTGACTATTAAAATTAAATTGAATACCTCAAGTTATAACCTTATGAATCCTTCAATGCACATTTTTTTTTGAGATATGAAACACATTTAGCTAGAAGAATCCTTCATCCATTTTATATGAAACTTTTGTGACTTTTGACAATATTGTGCATGTAAGTTCATGGAAGCACCTACAGGTTACTCCTCCAACTGTCATGAATTCTTTTGTCCCTAGATGGTTTGAATGCATTTGACCATCCAATTCTTGTGTATTAGGGTTTTGTAGGGATTAGTTTAAGCTCTTGAGTTGTGTTAATCTTTCTAAAACTGTCTAACACTTCATCTTCACAAAACCCCAGAAAGTGTTACCAAGATGCCTGGGAGAATCTTTGTTGGACACCAAATGAATGATTCTTTTCCTTAAGATTTGAAACTCGTCTCATATTTTTATATCAACCTCTCTCACAATTACTACTTACCAATGATTTTTGAAACATCTCCTTTCATTCACACTAGGGATGAATTCTACTTCCTTGATTACATATACATTGTTGTAACTTTCAATGATTTCTTCATGCAACCATGTAATATAATATTTAAATTATTGCATGCAAGGTATACTATCACAAATATATAATTCACTCAAGTAATGTTGCAATGGAATGTCAAGAATCAGGTTTTGACTTTTTAAACCTTAATTACCATCAACAAGATTTCACATTATACACTAGGAAAAAAACTCATTGATATGGGCTAGTCAGAGTATGTTATAAACAACATTCATTCCCTTTTGTTGACTTATGAGAGAGTAATATTAATTTATATCTCTTTCCTCAAAATTTACTCCTTTGTAAACTAGGATTACAGTCTATGGTTTAACAATACATGCAATATTTTGTACCATAACCTTGTTTCAACTCTCTAATTACCAAATCATTCATCTCAGATAAGAAACAAGGATAACATTATCAAGTGAAAAAAATAAATGTTAGTTCTTACCAAAGAAAACAATATCCTTACATGGAAAAAACACAATTTGATGGATATTAACGATCATGGACAGTTTGATGCTCAAGATAAGCCCTAAAACTCATAACTTGTTTACCCAAAAATATTCTATGCGAAACTTGGTGCTTCAATTTCCCTATATAATGGACCATTCAAATGATGGCCAAAACAGTTATAAAGGAGGCTTAAATATGCCTTCACAAGGTTTTTGTTGATGCATAATCAAAACATACCCGAATGTCTGCAACTTGATGAGTTGCAACTCTCGGTGTGATTGCATAACATGGAGCTTTTCCTAAAGTGTGCAACTTTGTGATTGGGAAATCTCTCTAGATGAAGGTTGGTTCCTATTCATCTATTCTGGGGTAGACATTTAAATTGTAGAGTATTTTCTCTAAGACCTACTCTAACTTTCCAAGGAGATAGCGTTAAGAAGATGCAAGAAAATAAAATTACACTAATGTAGGTGATACACCAAAAGCAATGTTGAACACCATCTATGCCATTAAACATAAGCAATTAAAATGTACTACAACCATCATGCACAAATAACCAGGATTGTAATGAAAGATCAGGAAGATGTAATGAAAATAAGAAAGGTTTGAATATAATCTATAGACATTTAATATTGCTCCAAATATTTGATACAATGCATTACAATGGCCAAGAGGAAAGATTTCATTTTTAGTTTAGATGGGAGGTTTGAACTCCACAAATTCACTTACAGATAAGAAAAGAAGGGAGCATGAAACGAAAAATTATCAAACCTTTTTAAGAAAATTCCCCTCCTTACAATATATATGAAGAATGAGAGAAAAGGGGAGAGAAAAATTCAAATTATTTCTCCAACCACCCTAAAATACATTAAATTTACTTCCAACAATGATGGGTTCTATTGCTAAACCCATAAAACCATGTACTATTCCTTGTTGGTTAAGAAAGGAAGCCCATACTTTATTATTTTGGTAGGTGAGAAGTCTGACACCCTAAAAAGTGGCAGGCTTTATTTTTTCATTTAGAATAACTTAGTCCCACTCAAATTTCCAAAAAGTCATTTCTTGCGCATATCTAAGCTCCCAGTCAAATGTTATGGCCATCTTAAGGTCGGGGTGTCATTATGAAAAAATGGGAGTTCTTGATCTTCATTTTTTGGAGTCTGAAATCCTAAAATTCAGACTTTTAGACATTTTGGTTTTTGAATTTGGGCTATTGTTCATCTTCTTGGGCACTCGAGAGTTCGGAAACTCCGAAACCTGAAAGTCTGAAATTTCAGAATTTTGAAATTTTGGAACTTTTTGCCTTTCAGACTTGTGACACTATTCATCCTTCAAATCTCCTCAAGAGTCCTGAAACTCTGAAAACCAAAACTCCTAAAATTCCACCACGTTGACTGCATAACCAAGATTGACTTCCAAAATCCAAAACCTTTCGGGTTTCGAACTTTCAAGATTTCTGACATTTTTTGTCACTTTTCATGTTTTGCTACCGAAGACTCTAAAACTCCGAATTCCGCATCTCTAAAAATCTAAAACCCAAAAGTTTGAATTCACACTTTCAGGATTTTAGACATTTTGGTTTCAATTTTTTTGCATTGTTCATCCCTTTATACCCAATAAAATCTCCGAAACTCTCAAACCCAAAATTCTAAAATTTTAGACTTTTAGAATTTTGGGATTTTCTCACTTTTTTCCGATTGGCCATTCTCTTCTTCCAAAACCTCGAAGCCAAAAAGTATGAAATTTTTGAATTTGTGAAATTTGAATTTTTGGATTTTTCCTCTTTCGGACCTTTTTATAACTTTTTGCTCGCCTTGTCTCTGAAATGTAAAAAATGCAAAGTTTGAAAACTTTGATCTTTTCTACATTCTTCCACTTGATTTTTGATATCCTTCAATGTTCCCTTGACCATTCATTTGTTGACCTTTCATTTCCATTATTCAGCCTTCTTACAACCTGATATTTAGAATTGAAATGTGAACTCACATGACTGAACTAACCTCTCCATTCCCTCTTGTGAAAGGTTACATTTGATCAAATTTTTCTCAAGGCAAAAAAATTGATAAAAGTTTTCTTAACCAAATTCTTGTCCATTACACCTTTCATATACATGGTTTTATCCTTTAATACAACATTAGAAAAACTAGTTAGTCTAGGACTCTAGGGTCTAAGAACTAGTCAAAAAGTAGGTCCTAAGTAAGACTCTTAAAGGAGAATAAGACTAATTGCAAGTTTATAAAATATCACGATGCTCCAATATGACCACTCACATCTGATTTACACCCCAAACTTGACTTAAAGGATTCAAATGTAATTTTGTAGGGAAATAATAAAATTTGAATTTTTTAAGGTCTTATTCAATAGTAACACTCCTAAACCACCGTAGAAAACCCCTAAGGCCTGACAACAAACAAAAGAAGACAACAATGATGCAATAAAGCTATATAAAAACTTGGAATTTGATGCTCCGACATCATTTCTCCAGTGCCCAAGAACACTTGACCTACCCCAATTGCCCATGTTCAACCACAACCTTGCATTTCAGATTTTATACTGAGAATTTATAACACTCTACCCATATTCTTCAACACTTTTCCCAATCCAGATTTGTACCATATCAAGTGTAAATAAAATAATTTTCTACATATATCTCTTGTGATTAGGGTTTCATATTTATTTCTTAGTTTTTTTATGTCATTTATGTATTACAACATTTATACATTATTCATTTTTCAGTACTGACTCTTCTTATATTAGATTTAGTTAAAAATAAATTAAATCATTTAGTGAACCCGACGTGTAATGAACACATAAGCTTCTACTTATGGCCTTTGTGGCATCTATTTTTCATTATTCCTTGCATGGACTGATCTTTCCGATCTAATCACTCTTGGGGAGTCTTGGCTTAATTCTATTAGAGGCACACTCGATCCTAATCATATCGATATCACATATCCCATGCCCTTTGGTTGTATCTATAATTTCAGTAACTCATTCTTAGGCTTTACTCAAAATCTAACTCATTGGTATCGACACGATTTTCCTCAACCTCATTTTTCTGATGAATAATATGTAATTTGTATGTATAATTTACACTGCATGGGATGTCTATATGATCAACATTATACTATTTCTTATTGTTTATCTAATCTAGATCATATCGGCTATGAATATGACATTGATGATCTTCTAGATGAGTTCACTTGTTCCTTCTCTGGATTACACACTCTGGGGCATCAAGATTTCTTCCCCACTTCCATTCATGAAAGTTATCTTTAGAATAAACAATCACACTTAGTTCTTTGTGCTTCATGGTTCATATTTCTATGCACTTTCAAACCTTTTTTATATGCACATTGTATAGTTATTACTGTTATCCCAATTTTTCCCCCACTAGAAAAATTGGTCAAACATGACCTTGCATAAGAAAATTGAAAGGTTCGTTTGAATCCAGCGGCCTAACAATCCATCCTAAATCTTAGCGGCAAGTGGGCTCAACAATGGAGGTTCAAACAACATCAAAGGACATTAGAGCGCACAGGAGAAAAATGGAGATAGACAATGTTCACTCCAGGCCCTGAATCGACTAAGTATAAGAGAGTCAATGGAAGCCCCCACATGTCTCAATGACACAACTTCAAAGGAAGAATCAAGAGTGGAGGTCCCAAATGTATGCCATCCCTTTAAGTGGTCAGATCCTCAAAAGGTTAAATTTGCCATTTAAAATTCTAAGGCCAGCGGAAAGAACCACCTGTCAACTTAGCACAACTTTAGAGGTGAAATACAGAATGAGTTCCCAAATGCGCATGGGCTCACCACATGGTCAGAATCCTAATGGGGTTAGAGACGACCATTGAATCAGTTAAGTATAGAGTAGAGTCACGGAAGGTGCCATGTGCCTCATTAGCACAATTCCAAGGAGAGAATCTAAAATGGGGACCCCAAACAAGCACAAGCTCACCACGTAGTTAGGGACTGAGAGATGAGTAACCCCAAATCGACTAAGTATGAGAGATTTAGCGCAAGCATCCACATGTATCATCCACACAACTTAAAAGGCATGGCCCAAAGAGAGACCCTGAACTAACACTAACCCTCCACATCTCTAGAGTCCAAACAGCGGGCAGAGCCGACCGTTGAATTGGCTAAGGAAAGGAGAACCAACAGAAGCCTCAACGTAACTCATCCATGTAACTTCAAAGGCGTGACCCAAAAGGAAGTCCCCAAATGAGTGCCAACTCTCCACATGTCTAAGGCCTGAGAAAGACAGAGTCAGTTTTTGAAAATTATAAGGATGGGCGGAAACCTCCACGCATCAGCTCGGTGTAACTTGAAAGAAAAAATCGAAGGGAAGTCTCCAAATGAGCTCTAGCCCTCCACGTGTCTCAGGTTAGATGTAGTACTCCACCAAATAGGAGGGGCTTAGGAAAAGAACAAAAGAAATAGAGTAGTCCCACAAATGATGCCACGTGTCATCCCAATGTAACTTCAAGAGTGTAGAGGAGGAGGTGAAACCTTGAGAAGCACGGGGCCGCCACATGGATATGTACAAATAGACTCTAGACTCGAAGTACCTTCAGGAAGCTATATATTTTTATCAGAATCTTTGAATCAAGTGAGAAGGAAGGTTTTATAGATCTCTCGGCACTTTCTATCCACCTGCCCCTATGATGAAGAATGGGTTTCCTTTCTTTCCCAGCAGGGAGCAACAATAGGGGTATGGGTGTTGTAGTGAGACTCATCATTTTGGCAAGGGAATTCAATGATCCTTCAAGGGTAGTTAGAACAAGGTTGGATTTTTCCTACCTTTCTCTCTCTCATTTTCCTATATATTGTACAAGAGGGATAATCTCAAAGGTTTTGACATTTCTTCTCTACACCCTCCCTTCCTCTCTTTCCCGTAAGTGGATTTGTGGAGTACAAGCCTCCTATTTAAATTGTAATGCACTGTATCAAATTTTGGAGCTATAATGGATGTTTGTGGATGATTTTCAACACTCTCTTGGGGAGCTATAATCATAATGGCACATGCACAACCCAATCCCTATGTCAATTTCACTGGCAGCAACCCAATCACTCTTAATGCATAAAATCCATTTCCAGTTGCTACATTGAAGAGCATTCCCTATTCCATTGGAGAGAACCAGACTACTCCTAGTGACCACATTCAAGACATTGCAAATTTTTGTGCTATTCATGAAATCATTGAGATGGACATTACAGTTAAATTTTTATCCTCTTCATTCAAGGGTAAAGCTTTGCAATGGTTCAGGATTCTAATGGGCTCTATTTATAATTTGGACCATATGTGCATAGCTCTTCATAATCAATTTGGAGAGAAGAGAGATAATTTGTCCTTATTGGAACAACTGACAACAATCAAGAGGTATCTTAACGAGAAGTTGACCGAATTCAAGTTTAGATTCCATCACATGTGGGATAGGATTCTGATGGCCCTAATACCAACACACGAAGGTGATTTTATATAATTCCTTAGAGATTTAATTTCTGATATTACCATGATGATTCAATCGATGGGAGTTGTAACCTTACCTATAGCCTATATAACATTTCCATTAGAGCTGAAAATTGTTTAATTTAGGATGGTAAACTTGCACCTAGGCCACCTATGCCTCTATATTTAGAATTAGAAGCTCCAAGCACTAGTCAAACACCCACATTAGCTCCCATATATATTCTAAGGAATCAGAGTTCAATCGAAGCTTCCACCTCATCTTATAGCTCCTCAAATGAGCTCCAAGAAGTCTTGGAACAACTACAAAACTTAGGAAACAAGATAGTGACTATCGAGAGACAAGAAGATTAGAGTTCTAGAACATATCAACCTCAAACTGAGTATCAAGCTATGCCCCCATACCAACAAAATAAACCACCAAGTCATGCCACATATAAAAAGATGAACCAAGTACAACTGTAACCTACCAGGCCATTCCAAACATATAATCCAAATGCAGCTTCAACATCAAAAGTGTTAGTTCTAACATAAAACAACATGGCACAGGAGTACGAATGGTGTTACCCCTATAGTCTACCTCACTGTCAATCAATGTGTTTTAATTATGCACTAAAACATGCCTTGATGGTATAGACCCTTGGTGTGTCCTAAGAACCTACTTAAGAGGAAAATTAACAGCAATAAGCTTAGCAAGAGACACCTCCAACTGAAACTATGTTGGTTAATTTTCAAATAGAAGACTGTTGTGGAGTTAACCAATCCCCTTCTCAAAGTTTAGTTGCTAATACATGGTCCAAGAAAAGGAATATTGGAGAGGGACAATCATCTAATTAAATTAATCCAAAACCCTCTATTACTCCACAAGGGATTGGCAATCAAAGTGCAGCTCCCAATGTGCAAGTTCAGCGCAAGCCACCCCCTATACCAGCTCAAGTGCCAGTTGTAACAACCCATGTGCAAGAGAGGAATATGAAAGGAAAAGGGAAATAGAGAGATAACTCATCTCCATTCAACATCATTGAGCATATGAAGAGGCCCAATGTAAACATCTCAATGTGGGAGTCATTAGCTATACTAGGAAAAATAGACCTATTGCAAGCTGCTATGGAAAATTGGTCAACATCAAATCAGTCACCCAATCAGCAAGAGAAATTGCTTACCAATGCAAATCGACCTGAAGGAAATCATAGAGATCATGAAGGTAAGAATCTGAAGCCTCCTCCCTTCTATGTCTTATTGATCATTCGATACAATATAGTGCATAATTTCATGATTGATTTGGGAGAAAGTAGCTCTGTAATGCCGAAACAAGTAGCTGATCAACTGGGTCTTCAATATGAAGTCATTTGAAAAGGTGTGGTACAATTGGATGGTATAGTAGTAATAATGGTTGGAGAAATCAAATAGTTGAGACTCACATTGCATGCATGTCCCAATGTGTCTGTCTTGTAAAATGTATCAGTAATAGACATCCCACCTATTGTTGGCCAAAAATTCCCCTCTTTTGAAGTCAAGTTTGAAAGAATTTTGAGTATGTGCCTTTGAGTATTGAATCACATCGAGCTTGGCATTTTTTTGCAGTTTTCATGTTCATGGAGAACAATTTGAAAGTCAGACATATGATAAAGTTCCTTTCGTTCTATTTATTTTCTTCCCACATTCGGGAATGACATGCGTATTTTCCCCATTAATTATGCCCCAGAGTCCATGGGTAATATGTGGATATTTTTTATTGGATGCTGTTTGGCCATATTTCAAGGTTTGGTGGAAGCCTCCACGTGTCCAAACCATGTAACTCTAGGGATAGGGTCTATGGGATAGTCCTTAAATAAGTGTAAGCTTTTTGCAACTCCCAAGTACAAAATGAAGATTAAATAAGCTAAAATCAGCTATGTATAGAAGGTTCATAAGATGGCTCCACATGCCTCATCAGCACAGCTTCAAGAGTTAATGATGGAGGTAGTTCTCAAACTTGTTTCAGTCCTCTATGTGTCCTAGGTCCAAAAAAGGGACAAAGCCAATCTTTAAAATTAACTAAGTATTGGTGGGTTGGTGGAAGTCTCCACGAGCCTTAATGATGCTAGTTTGGAAGTAAAATCAGAGGATCAATCTCTAAGTAGCACCAGCTCGCCACATGGTTAAATTCAATGAGGTAATAGAGTTAGCCTTTGAAATGTCAAAGACCGCCGAAAGGGGACATGTGTCAGCTCGGCGCTATTTTAAGGGGCACTTCAAAAATGGATACACAAATGAGTGTCAGCCCTCCATGTGTCTAGGGGTCAACATAGGTCAAGTAGGAAATAGACCCGAATTGGCAAAGTATGAAGGAACCGACAGAGCTCTCCACATGTCAGCCTAGCATAGCTTCAAAAGTGAAATTTGTAGAAGTCCTCTGCAAGCTCACTCCAATTAATTTCTCCCACATTGGTGGCCCAAATTTGGAATTGTAAAAGCAAATCAAACGGCCCATGTTTTAACTAGTAAAATAATGTAATGACCGTATATTTAAAAAACTGTTTATTTCCGCCATTAACATTCTTTTTGCAAATCAAGAATTGGAAGGGGCTTGGATGATTGGAATAAGTTGTACTAAAACCTTGATTTCTCGAGGAAGTTTTAACTGTCTCTGGTGAGCTATATCATGCACTTTCAAATCCATTGTAAAGGGTTGTAATTTTTATTATTCTGAAACTGTAAATTTGAATTGAAAGAAATCAATACAAAGGTTTTTCCCATTTTCATCTTCTTTCTCTTTCCTTCTGGTTCTGATAAGTGAATCATCTAGTCCTTGCATGCTTTGAAACTTTGTGTTCTATTTTGTACAATATCCAAAACATTGGGTCTACGAATTGTGTCTGTTATAAATGTGGATGGTTCCATTCTACATCTTAGTTACATAATACATATAAGGGTCTTCTTTGCCATCTCTTTTCCTCGAAAGTATTTTCTTCTTGTTCCTCCCTCCTCTCTTCAAAGTCTTATATCCTCATGTATTGATAACATCCAAAGATTAAAACACATTACAGGATATCGGGAAACCACCATTGAATGAAATACTATGCATTTATACATAGGTTTTTCCCCTTCTTTCAATAAGGGAACCTCTCCCATTAAAGAGGAGGGACTTGATTTTCACCTAGCTGTGGTTTCATTCTAAGTGCAAATATGAAACCCAACAGTTTTTGGTGACTCCGTTGGGGAATTTGTTCAACAAATTTCCTTTCTAAAAGAACAACTAATTTGATCGTTTCTTCAATGTAGGGACTCTAACATATAATCATGGTAGAAGGGCTCTTAGAATTAAGGATCCCTAATTTCAACTCCTGGATCAACAAATTTTTCAACTTCCTCCGACAGGAAGAAATAGAAGATCTCATTCCACAAGAACACCTCCTGTTGAAGACATAACTTCTGGTAGTAGCATTCCTCAAGCAAAACATAGCCCTAATCTTTGTGCCCTAATCATTGTTGGTGTCTCAGTTCCACTTCAAAAAATATTTCTAATGATGGAAGCACCTCAGCCTTAGGGACAAAGAGTTTGGCCTCTGGCTCTTCCTCAACCATTACATGAGTTACTTAGGGGTAACAGGAAGAATTTTCCCAAATTTAGAGGTGATGGAAAAGTACACCCTGATGAACACATTGCAGCCTTCATTGTTGCATGTGGTTTCCTTGGAGTTGAACATGAGGATGTCTCTATGAGTTTGTTTCTGGAAATCTTGCAAGAAAATGTTGCAAATTGGTTTTACCATCTTCTTGCTCAAACCATCATCGACTGGAATAATGTGAGGACTAAATTTGAGAAATGTTTTAAACTTGCTCAAGATGTGCACACTTTGCTAGCTCAGATTTATCAAATCAAGAAGGATCCAAATGAACCTATGAGAGAATTTTTTTCCAAGTTTAACAAGTTGATTAACAAGATTCTAGTAAATACTAGGCCTGTTGATCCAATTCAGAAGTGTTTCTTCTTGAATGCTCAATTGCTAGAAGTAAGATATGCCCTAAGGAGAGTAAATATTGCAACTTTTGATACTGATCAGAGATTGGTTGTCAGTGTGAAAGATGACTTGATCATGTCTGGAAAGATAAAAAGGGATTATTTCAAATCCAAAGCATCTTATTCTTCCCTTTCTCCTGGAGGTAATGCAGATCAGTTGGTGTAGAAGTTGGCTAATGACTTCATTGCCATTAAGAAACAATTGGCTCAACCTGCTCCATATCAAGAAGTTCCAAGGAATAAATTTCAACCTATGAACCATTCCCCCCGTTCCCAAACTAGGTTGGCTATTGAAGGTCCACCCCTTAAGGTGCCTGATGATGAGGAAGAAAATGGGCTCTATGATGAGTAGGAAGAGGAAGCTGATGAAGAACTAAAGGAGCCTGGTGGTTCTCGAGTTCATTTCCTCACCACTAATGGTGTGGATGAACAAGATGACTATGATGATGTAGTGGCTAAGATAAACAATGAATCATATGTTGTTATGACGTGGGAGAAGACCAACAAAAAGGAAAAAGTAGTGCAACTTGTAAAAAGATCTAGGGAGTACCCCACCACCATCCCAGTGATTGCAAGAAGAGGAGATCCTATTCCTACTACTTCCACCTAAAAAGTAACCTCTTCTAGTCCTTCTTCCTATACTTCTTATGAGAATTATCATCCAACAAATGATGAAACTGATAGATAAAAATCTCCTCCTACTCGTAGTATATATTCCCCATTAACATCTAGATATTTTGAGATTATAGACCATCTTAAAATGACCAATATTAAGATTTCTGAGATAGAGTTCTATCAAACCCATCCTAAAGCCTTTGCCAAAATGGTTAACTTTGTAAATTCTAAATCTAAAACCATAGCTCATTCTTCTAAAAGCATTTTCCGCACACCTCTGCCTCAACCTGGCCTTATGGCTGCAGTCACTTCACCCAATGAGAATATAAAACCCTTCTATGTTACTCTCCTCATATCTGGCAACAAGCTTAGCAATTGTGTCATTGATTCTGGTGCATTTAATAATGTAATTCCTATAAAAGGGGCTCATGCTTTGGGTCTAACCTTAACCACACTTATGGCTCTTGCTATTCCATGGAAAGTGGAGAAGTGCATTTGGTTTGGAGAATCAAGGATGCACAAGTACCTTTTGCTACTTTACCAGAGAAGAAGGTCCTGGCTACCATCTTGGTTGTTGATATCCCTCATTCCTATGGCATGTTGCTAAGTAGGAACTTTTTCAAAGATGTTGAAGGTGAGATCCAAATGGATTGGTCACATGCCTTGATCCCTATCAATGGGAAGATGAAGAAGCTGCTTCCTGAGAAAAAAGCAGAGTATATTTTACAAAATACAGATGATCCTAAAGCACAAATATTGTATGAAGACATTGGGCAGTAGAACTATATGATTATGTAACAAGAGGAGATAAGTCTACCAAAGTAAGTTTTGCTTGATCCTAATGGAGTGTGGACTTTGGTGTTTTATGGAAGATATTCCTCAGTTGGTTCTGGAGTTGGTGTGGTGCTTACTACTCCTGGGGGTAAGGTTCATCCTTTCTCTTTCAAATTTCAGTTTGAAAATACCAACAATAGTGTTGAGTATGAGGCCCTTATTCCTTGGTTGAGAAAGGTGAAGGAAATGGGAGTGAAGAACCTTCTTGGTCTTGGAGGTGCTGAGATAAGTGTGAAATAAGTTAAAGAACTTTATCAGGTAAAGAACAGAAGGTTTAAGCACTATAGGAATCTAGTTTGGGATTCTGTCGAATTCCTTGATGATTTTTCCATTGAAGTTGTGCCAAGGGAAAGGAACACTAGAACCAACTCTCTAGCTATTTCGGGATCCTAGCTGATTCCTCATCTTGATTTTCCTCAGGAGAAATTCACCATTGAGATGATCCATAGACCCAGTGTGCCCGAAAATGGAAATAATTGGCAAGTTTTCAATGATGACCAGCATTTGCTTTATTTCTTAGAGCTCAGAGATAACTTTGATCAGTTGTACTTTGAAGGAAGTGACAATCTACATAGAGAGTGTGTGTCATCCAATGAAGAGGGTGTCAAAAAAGAGATGGATCAAGATGGATGCATTAAGCTGAAAGGAAGAAAAATCCCTACAGGGATGGTGATTTTGGAGGATATTTTTGATAAACATGATATATATATGAATGCTAAAGTTTCCCAAGGATCCCAACAATCTGTTGAGACTAAGAAAGTGAATATTGGGAGTCTTGATGATCCTAAAAAGGTCAACATTGGAAAATGCTGCACTCATGAAGAGAATAATAGGGTAGTGAATTTGTTTAAGAAGTATGTTGATGTTATAATTTACTCTTATGATAATATTTAGGATTTTCATCCTAAGGAAATGCAACATTTCATTCCTCTTAATCCTAGGATCAAACCCTTCAAATAGAAGTAAAGGCAATATAATCCAAAGATAGTTGATACAATTTTCCAAGAAATATAGAAGCTTCTGAGGGTTCGGATCATCTTCCCCATCAATAATTCAATGTGGATTGCTAATATAGTGTGTGTCAGGAAGAAGAATGGTGAGATCCAAATCCATGTGGTTTTCAGAAACTTAAATCAGGGTTCTTTAAAGGACAATTACACTCTCCCCATGATGGAAAAATTATTGCGAGTTGTTACAGGCTCAGAGATGCTATCTATGTTAGATGGATTTTCAATGTATAATCAAGTGGAGGTGAATACTATAGATCAACATAAGACTCCCTTTACTACTCCTAGGGGAACCTTTGGATACAAGAGGATGCCTTTTGTTCTCATTTATGCTGGTGCTACTTTCTAGAGGGCCATGGACTTAACTTTTGGCAATTTGAAAGGAAAATGCATTGTTGTGTATTTGGATGACTTGACCATGTTTTCTAAAGCAAGAAAAGATCACTTCAAACACCTTGAAACAATACTGAAGAGGTGTAGAAAACATGGCATTTCTGTAAACACTAAGAATTTTGTGTTTTGTGTCATAGAAGGAAAGCTGTTGGAAAATGGTGTTTCAAAGGAAGGGATCTAGATTGATCCAGAGAGAGTTTAGGCTATCCAAAAAATTCATCTTCCATCAAGTAAGAAGGGTGTCCATTCTTTCTTTGGTAAGATCAATTTCCTTAGGATATTCATCCCCAATTTTGTAGAACTTCCTATGAGCATTGCTCGCGTGATGCAAGGGAAGAAAAAATTTGGTTGGTTCTCTAAAGGGAAGAAATCATTTAAGGACATTAAACAAGCTATTGTAAAGACTCCAGTCTTGGTGTGCCCTGACTTCAGCAAATATTTCATTATCTATTGTTATGCCACTGAAAATACCCTAGTTGTTGTTCTAGCCCAAAAGAAAGCTGAAGATCATGAGCTCCCAATTACATTCATGAGTTATGTCTTGAAAAATCATGAGTAGAAGTACACTATGATGGAAAAACATGCTTTTGTAGTTGTTAAAGTTGTCAAGAAGTTCAGGTTTTACATTCTTAATTCTCATTTTGTGGTGCTGGTGCCTGATACAACAATAAAATCCATTCTTACTCAGCAAGAATTTGGAACCAAGAGTGGTAATTGGGTAGTAAAGGTGCAACATTATGATCTTGATATCAGCCCAAAAAAACCAGTTTGGGGTAAGGGCCTATGTGAACTCATTGCTGAGGGAGATGCCAAGGAGGTTTCCAAAGATGAAGTTGATGTGCATGTTGTTTTGTTCCTTAGCTCAAAATATGTATGGTATGCTGACATTCCTCACTTTCTAACCTATGGAGAGTGTCCTTCTCACTTGAGTGCTAAAGAGAAGAGAGCTATCAAACTGAGGTCTACCCAATATGTGCTATGGGAGAATTCTCTATTCAAATGAGGCATAGATGGAAGGTTATTTAAGTGTGTAGAAAAGGAGCAAAAAAATAAGTTGTTCTCTTCTTTTCATGACAAGGCTTGTGGAGGTCATTTTTCTTTTGTTGTAATAGCTCATAAAATACTTTGTGCTAGTTATTATTGGCCCAATATGTTCAAACATACATCGAAATGGGTTGGTAAATGTGAAGCATGCCAAATGTTTGTTTGAAGACCTAAGTTGGCTGCTTTTCCTCTCAAGCCTGTAGTGATTGAAGAGCCATTTAAAAAATGGGGTTTAGAATTTATTGGAAATATTAACACACCTTCAAGTGCTAGACATACTCATGTGTTGAATACCACAGATTACTTCACCAAGTGGGTGGAGGCTATCCCAGTCAAGAGCACTACCTCCGAGGTAGTTTGCAACATCATTGAAGAGAACATATTGATCAGGTTTGGGATCTAGAAAAAAATTGTGACTGATAATGCTTCCAACTTTTCTTCTGATGAGATGATGGAATTATGCTATGGGTATGGGATATCACTTTCTCATTCTTTAGATTACTACCCCCAAGGGAATGGACAAGAAGAATCAATAAACAATAACTTGATGAGAATAGTTAGAAATCTTGTAAATGATTCTCAAAGGAATTGGCATAAAAAGCTATATGATGCAATTTGGGATGATAGAATTACACATAGGACTATGATTGGAATGTCTCCTTTCCAAGTGGTATATGGTGTGGAAGCTCAATTGTGAGTCACAGTGGAATTTCTAGCCTTGCATCTAATGAAAAACATTAAAGATTCAAGTTTTAGTAGCTCTTTGGATAATAGAATTTTGTACCTTTAGAAGCTTGATGAAGACATATTTTAAGTGGTTGAAAGGATAATAACTCATCAGTTGAAAGTGAAGGATTTATTTGAAAATAAATCCAAACCAATAATCTTCCAATTGAGATACATTGTGTTGCTTTGGGACAAAAGACATGAGCCGCGTCGAAGCCATGGTAAGTTTGATTCTCTTTGGCTTGGTCCTTTTAGAATCAGACATTTCTCTAGAGAGAACTATTTTTATCTAGATTACATGGATGGTTCTCCTCTCCCACTTTCTTATAGTGGGAAGTATCTAAATTTTTTCAAGTCCTAGGTGACTAGGTGGTCCTTTTGTATATTATGTACAATGTTTTGGTTTTGGGTCGTTCCTTTTTTTTTCGTTCTGTTCTTCCCTTTTTTTTTGTTTCCTTTCTAGTCTTGTGTGTTTTACCTTGTATTGGTTTTTCCTTCGACTCATTTTCCCAATGGATAAAGCATTGGTCCTCTTTTCCCTAGAGTTATCTGTAGTTCTTGATCTTGCCTTGTGCCTTTGTTCCAAGCCAAGTCATCCCTAAAAATAGCCAGCTATTTTCGGCCCAAAAATTCCCCTCTTTTGAAGTCAAGTTTCAAAAAAAATTGAGTCTATGCCTTGGAGTATCGAATCACGTCGATCCTGGCATTGTTTTTAGTTTTCGTGTTCATGAAGAACAATTTGAAAGTCAGGGGTATGGTAAAGTTCCTTTCCTTATTTTTATTTTCTTCTTGTAGTCGGGAATGACAGGCATATTTTCCTCATTAATTTTTTCCCCAGAGTCCATGGGTAATGCATGGATATTTTTGATTGGATGTTGTTTGGCCATATTTTAAGGTTTGGTGGAAGCCTCCACGTGTCCAAATGACACAACTCCAAGGGTAGGGTCTAAGGGACAATCCTCAAATAAGTCGAGGCTTTCTGTGTCTCCCAAGTATAAAATAAAGACAAAATAAGGTAAAATTAGCTAAGTATATAAGGCTTAGCAGACGGTTCCATGTGCCTCATCAGCATAGCTTCAAGAGTAAAAGATGGGGTTAAGTCTCAAACTTACACCAGTCCTCCACGTGTCCTAGGTCTAAAAGAGGGACAAAGCCGATCGTTAAAATTGACTAAGTATGGGTAGGTTGGTGAAAGTCTCCACATACCTTAATGACGCTATTTTGGAAGTGAAATCAGAGGGTCAGTCTCTAAGTAGGGCCAGCTCACCACGTGGTTAAATTCAATGAGGCAACATAGTTAGCCATCGAAAATTCAAAGACCGATGGAAGGGAACACACGTCAACTTGACACTATTTTAAGGGGTGCTTGTAAACCGGAAACCCAAATGAGTGCCTGCCCTCCACATGTCTAGGGGTCAATATAGGTCAAGCAGGAAATAGACCCGAATCGGCAAAGTATGAAGGAACCGGTGGAGCTCTCCATGTGTCAGCCTGGCATAGCTTCAAAGGCAAAAATTATAGAAGGCATCTACAGGCCTGCTCCAATTAATTTCTCCCATGTGGGTGGCCCAAATTTAAATTTTTAAAAGAAAATTGAATGGCCCATGTTTTAACTGGTAAAATAATGTAACGACCGTATATTTAAAAAATTGTTTCTTTCCACCAATAATGTTTTGTTTTGCAAATCAAGAATTCAAAGGGGCCTGGATGATTGGAATAAGTTGTAACTATTTCTTGCTTTCTTGAGGAAGTTGTAACCATCTCCGGTGAGCTATATCATGGGATTTCAAAGCCATTGTAAAGGTTTGGAATTTTTATTATTCTGAAATTGTAATTTCGAATTGGAAGAAATCAATACAAAGGTTTTTTCATTTTTCTTCTACTTTCTCTTTTCTTCCGGTTCTGATCAGTGAATCATGTAATCCTTGTGTGCTTGGAAACATTTTTTTCTAATTTGTACAATATCTAGAACTTTGAGTTTGCAAATTGTGTCTGTTATAAACATGGATGGTTCCATTCTGCATCTTATTTACACAATACATATAAGGGTCTTCTTTGCCATCTCTTTTCCCTAAAATTATTGTCTTCTTCTTTTTCCCTCCTCTCTTCAAAGTCTGATATCCTCATGTATTCATAAAATCATAGGCTTAAAACACATTTTAGAATATCAGGAAACCACCATTGAATAAAATACTATGCATTTGTACATAGGTTTTGCCCCTGCTTTCAATAAGGGAACCTCTCCCATTAAAGAGGAGGGACGTGCTTGTCCCCTGACTGTGGTTTCATTCCAAGTGCAAATCTGAAACCCAATACCACCACACTTTACATTGTGTTTTTTATGAGACTTCAGTACTAAAATTAGAGGTTATTTGTCTACTGATTGGTCACACAGGTTATTCAGAACAAGGTATGGAGCTAAGGCTATAAAGATATATGATATTATTTTAAACTTCCATATTGAGCCTCATACATCGAGTCCAATGAACGAAAATTAGTTATCCCTTGATCAAAAAGATTATCCAAGCACCCACGAAGCTGATACGAAGGTTGGATGTATTCTAGACTTGACCCTTGATGAATGGGTGAACAAGAGGCATGCTTTTGACCCTTACAAAGAAATGGAAGAATCAGAATTAGGAGTGTATTGATTGCATGAAGAGAATCATCCTCTCCCTAGCATCATCAAGCTAGACTACAAAGATGATAATGAGGTATGGAAATTGTTCTTTGATGGCTCAAGAAGTAGACAAGGTGTAGGAGGAGAAGCTATGTTTGTTGCACCTCAAGGCACGAAATATTACTCAGCCTTCTGTTTCCAATTTGCTTACTTAAACTACACAGCAAATTGTGAAGCCTTGATCCATGGACTACATTGGGTAAGAAAGAGAGGGATTAAACACTTACAAGTGTTTGGTGATAGTGAGCTAGTTGTGAATCAAGTTCGAGGATGAAATTCTGCCAAGAATGATCTGTTAAAAAACTACAAGAATTGGGTACGTGATCTCATTGAAGATTTTGAGGATTTTAGCATCAATTCCATCCCAAGGAAGAAGAATGAAGCAGTAAACAAATTGGCAGCAATTAGGGCAGCATTTGATGTGGTAGAGAGTATCAAGAGTGAGAAATCTTAGCCCCGTATTAAAGTGGTTGTAAGACCAATTGTTCTAGACAACAACACAAGTAGGAAAGTCTTCGAGAATGATCAACAAATTATCAATTTTCTACAAGAAGAAGGTGAGTTCTCCGCTAGAAACCAAAACAAGTTGGAATAACGGTATGGTGACCAAGTGGTGTAGCTGAGAACCCACAAATTATCAAAGGGTCCTGTAAATTTGGAGTCAATCTTCAATCTAAATGATCAATTCCGGAAGGAGAAAGCAAATATTCAATTAAAGGGGGAAGATTCACACCCCATTTCCATAGATGAAAAGAAAACGTTACAAATTGGCAAGCTAAGTACCCAACAAGAAAAATATGAGTTTGTTCAACTTTGTCATGAATTCCCAGATGTATTTACTTGGACTTATGATTATTTAAGATGTTTCAACCCAAGGTTACCACATCACACTATCGAGCTGGATCCAAGATCTAAGCCTTTCAGAAAGAAGCAAAGGCCAGTAAACCCTCACATTCAACCTCTCATGAGAAAAGAGTTGAACAAGCTAATTGAGGCAAGCATCATCTTCCCTATCAAGAATTCAATTTGGGTTGCAAACTTGGTGCATGTGAGGAAAAGAAATGGAGAAATCAGATTGTGTGTAGATTTCTGTGATCTAAACAAAGCATCACTTAAAGATCACTACCCACTTCCATCAATGGAGAAAATCTTACAGGTTGTAGCTGGCTCTAAGAGGTTTTCATTGCTAGATGGTTACTCATGTTATAATCAGATAATGGTGAAAGAGGAAGATCAGTTCAAAACAACCTTCACCACCAAATGGGGTACATATGCTTACAAGAAGATGTCATTTGGAATATCCAATGTCGGAGCAACATTTCAGTGAGATATGGATTTGGTGTTCAAAGGCTTGATCAACAAGATGGTGTTGGTATATCGACATGATATCAATGTCTTCTCAAAGAACACAAAATGCCACCTCTTTCACCTCAAGAAAGTATTTCAAAGGTGTAGAAGGTTTAGAGTGTCATTAAATCCAAAGAAATGTTTATTTTTGGCACACGAGGGCAAGTTGTTGGGCCACATTGTCTCAAGAGAAGGGTTGATAATTAACCCTTAAAGAGTTGAAGGAATTAGAACACTGCCACTGCCACATCACAAGAAATCCCTCCAAAGCTTATTAGGAAGGATAAACTTTGTCCTCAGATTTGTGCCTAGTTTTCCCACTCTTGTAAAGCCTTTAACGATGATGCTAAAGAAGATTCTTGCATTCAAATGGAAAACCGAAGGAAAAGAAAGTTTTTAGGCCATAAAGCTCAAAATATACAGGGCCCAACTCTTATTAGCCCATAATTTTCAAAGGACTTCGTGTTGTCTGCTTTTGGAGGGTAAGACACAATCTTAGCTATCTTGGTTCAGCCTAACAAGGAAGGTTCAAAACAGCCCATAACCTTCTTCAGTTAGAGCTTGGAAAATTATGAAGTAAAGTATTATTTAATTGAAAAGCATGTCCTTATTGTCATTAGGACTTTGAAGAAGTTCAAAAATTTGCTATCGAACAACAAGATTCAACTACTAGTGTCTTAGGCTGGTATCAAGGACTTGAATGAGAAGAGAGCAAGCTGGATCACTCATGTAATGGAGTATGATATTGAAATCAAAGTGACCAAGTTGGTTCATGGCAAGGGTCTGTGTGAGCAGCTCACTTCCAAGCAACAAACTGAGTTAGCGGATGAAGAAGAGGTTTTCCTATTAACGTAGAATGAGCTAGAGCATCTAGCTAAGGATGCACCCATTCCATGTTGGACTCAAAATTTGGTGCATTATCTCCAAATAGGTTTGTGCCCTCTGAAAATGAGTAGAACAAAAATAAGGTACTTTAGATTACAAGTCATCTCATATGTTCTTGTTGATGACATTTTTTTCAAAAAGGACATAAATGGAATCCTATTAAGGTGCATTAGGACAGTCCAAACTGAGAAGGTGTTATATGAGTTCTATGATGGAGAAGCTAGAGGCCACTTTGCTCCACGAGTAAAAACACTCAAAACTATAAGGGCTGGTTACTATTGGCCTACGTTGTTTATGGATTATTACTCATGGATCAAGAAATGCAAGAAGTGGAATTCTTCATAGGGAAAGAAAGATTGGTAGCCTTACCCCTTCGTCCAATTTCACTGAATCATCCATTCATGCAATGGGGATTAGACTTCATTAGAGTAATCAACCCAAATTCAAGCTAGGGCCACAAGTGGATACTCATAGCAACTGAATATTTCACCAAGTGGCTAGAAGCGATGGCACTCAAGGAGGAAAATGAATCCAACATTTTGGATTTCTATGAAGGGATAATCACAAGGTTTGGTGCCCCTGCTTTTATCATATCATATAATGCATTGTATTCCTTGGCACAAAGATCACTAAATGGGATGTCAAAAACGGTGTATACCTAAGCACCTCTTCAAATTATTACCCACAAGGTAATGGACAAGAAGAGTCCATAAATAAGAATTTTCTAAGAATCATCAAGACTCTAGATGAAAATCAAAGGACATGGCATACCAAGCTCAAATCAACATTATAGGCTGATAGGATCACACCAAAGAGGTTGACAGGTAATTCACCTTATAAGCTGGTCTACAGGAAAGAGGTGGTATTGCCTTTATAACTAGAGCTCATGAAGCAATTAGAGTTATCTAAGTTTGAACCAATGGAGGCTAGGTATGTAAAGCTGATGGAATTCAAAGATATTAGGGAACATGCACTTCAAATAATTCAAAAGGATCAAGCCTTATTTAAAAGATGTTTTGACAAGAAATCAAGAGCCAGGACATTCCAAGTTAGAGACTTGGTACTGAAGTGGGATGCAGATCAGAAAAAACCGAGAAGGCATTCCAAGTTTGATGCCATTTGGAGTGGGCCCTACATGGTCACAGGATGTAAAAGTAGCAATTCCTTCCAATTGTCTACATTGGATGGAGAGGAAGTTTCAATTTCTATCAATGGAATCTATCTTAAACATTACTACTGAAAAGTAAGGTTTCACCCTTGTAAATATTAGCATAGGATTTTAATTCCTCTAAGTGTGAGTGCACATTGTCTTGTTGTAGCATAGGTTTTATTTCCCTAAGTGCTCTGGCATAGGATATGTTGCTCTAGGTTTGTGTCAATATATAGTTCGATGTGCCTCCAGGTGAATGCGCTAGGCCCTTCAGCATTTAAAATAAGGAGAGCCATAGTTTCCCATAATAGTTGCTAATTTAAAAATAGAACAAATATAGAGCAACTAAAATTTGGTTTTGAGGGAGTCCATCTCCAGAAAAATTAAAATCCTCAAAACAAAATAATTTTCTACTCTCAGAAATCTTGTGTTCGAGACTTTATTGTGAAAATTGAGAGTGTAGACAGCGAGGCAGGTTCAAGGTCACCAAGTGCAAGCATTGGATTCAAGTTTCAAGGACAAGATTAGTATCAAGTTATCATTCTTAACTCCATTCCCAATGGATACTTAAACTGATACTAGTCTATTAATCTAGCAGGTAGATGTCCCCGTGAGTCGCTAAATTGTTATCCCAATTTTCCCCCCTTGGAAAAATTGGTCAAACATGACCTTGCATAAGAAAATTGGAAGGGTCATTTCAATCCTGCGGGCTCACAATTGATCCCAAATATGAGGGGCAGTGGGCTCTACAATGGATGATCAAATGGTTTTAAAGGAGATTAGAGTGCATAGGAGAAAAATGGAGAAAGGAAGTGTTCACTCGAGGCCCTAAATCAACTAAGTATAAGAGAGTCAGCGGAAGCCCCCACGTGTCTCAATGAAACAACTTCAAAGGAAGAATCAAGAGAAGAGGTACCAAATGTGTGCCAGCCCTCCACGTGGTTAGAGCCTCAAAAGGTTGAATTGGCCATTAAAAAGTCTAAGGCCAGTAGAAAGAACCATGTGCCAACTTGACACAAATTTAGAGGTGAAATACTAAGCGGGCTCCCAAATGAGCGTGGGCTCGCCACATGATCATATTCCAAATGGGGGTAGAAACAACTGTTGAATTCACCGAGTATGGAGCAGATTCGGGGAAGGTTCCGTGTGGCTCATTGGTGTAATTCCAAGTGCATAATCCAAAATGGGGACCCCAAACAAGCGTAGGCTTGCGACGTAGTCAGGGACCAAGAGATAAGGAAGCCCGAATCACCTAAGTATAAGAGAGTTAGTGGAAGCCTCCATGTGTCTCATCCACACAACTTCAAAGGCATGACCGAAAGAGAGACCCTAAACTAGCACCATCCCTCCATGTGTTCAGAGTCCAAACAGGGGGCCGAGCCAGCCGTTGAATCGACTAAGGAAAGGAGAACCAGGGGAAGCCTCCACATGCCTCATGTGCACAACATCAAAGGTGCAACCAAAAAGGTAGTCCCCAAATGAGTGCCAACCCTCTACGTGTCTAAGTATTTAGAAAGACAGAGTCATAGGGGTAAGTGCAGGAAATTGGTGGACAAATATAGGGTCATCCGTGGACATCATATTGCAAATAACAACATAATATCAACTTGTAGGGATTATTAGCAATACATACACTCAAAATTAGACAAAATTATATTAATATGAATCATAGAATCTGGAATATTGTTTCTAAAATACTAATTTTTGTAAACACTCAAAATTCAATGACTTGGTATTTTTTTTTAAAAACGCCAATAAGATTATAGTCCGTTTGCCCACAATTTGGATGACCAAAAATTTATATATATATTTTTCCTTTGGTGAGAAGTTATATGCCACTATCTATCTTGGGATGGATTTTATTTTGTATTTTTTTGAGTAATATTTTATTTTTTATGATTTTTTCCGTGAAAGTGGTATGAAAACATAAAGAAAACAGAGCACTTTCCGTTTGCCCGCCATAACTTCATCAAAAAATATTGAAATCAAATAATTTTTTTTTGAAAATGTATATAATTTCACCATGGTTGGGATGGTATAATTTTTATCACATTCTGATAAGTGAAACAAATTTTGCAGTCTTAAACGTAGACATAAACATTCACAGGAAAAAGTGTCTTAAAGACCTACTATTAGTAAAAATTTATAAAATGATATTTATCCTCTTCTATTCACTTTAAAATCAGTATTTCTACAATGCTAATAGTCTCCCCTAGAGGGTATTAGGAAAAATAAATAAATAAATAGAGTAGGCCCATAGTTTTAAAAGTCTAAGGACAGGCAGAAGCCTCCACGCATCGGCTCAGCAAAACTTAAAAGAAAAATTCCAAGCGAAGTCTGTAAATGAGCTATGGCCCTGCACATGTCTTGGGTCAGACATAGTAAACCACCGAACAAGAGGGTATTAGGAAAAATAAATAAATAAATAGAGTAGGCCCATAGATGGTGCCACTTGTTAGCCCGACGCAACTTCAAGAGTGTAGAGGACGGGGTGAAACCTTGAGATGCGCGGGGCTGCCAAGTGGATATCCATGAACATACTCAAGACCTGAAGTACCTTCAGGAAGCCATATCTTATTATCAGAAGCTCAGGATCGAGCAGGAGAGGATGTTTTAGAAAACTCTCGGCACCTGCTACTCACCTAACACCATTAATGTTTTGACCTGCCATTTTCGAGGTCGTCAAGTCTCCCACCTACCACCATGATAAAGAATGGGTTTATTTTCTTTCCCAGCAGGGAAAAATGATGGTGGCATGGGTGTTGCAGTTAGACTCATCATTTTGGTAGGGGAATTCAATGCTCCTTTAGGGGTGGTTGGAACAGGGTTGGATTTTTCCCTCCTTTCTCTCTCTCATTTTCCTATATATTGTACAAGAGGGACAATTTCAAAGCGTTGGACATTTCTTATCTGCACCGTCCCTTCTTCTCTTGCCCATAAGTGGATTTGTGGAGTCCAAACCTCCCATTTAAATTATAGTGCAAGTTCGTGCCTCTTGGCCATTGTTATGCATGGCTATGGATGATTTTGAACCCTCTCTTGCATTCATTGTCTTCTTTCTAATCTCTCATTATAGTCCTAGTTATTTGTGCATGGTGATTGTATTACCTTTTTTTATTTTTTTGTTTATTGCAAAGCAGGTGTTTTAGCATTCCTTTAGTGCATCACCTCTGTTAGATTAGGTTTCATTTCTTGTATTCCCTTAACCATATCTCCTTGGTAAGTTAGAGTAGGATTTAGAATGACCCTTTATAATCTGAATGTATGCACCTGAATAGAGGAATAGGATCTGGCCTTCATCCAGAGAGCTCTCTTCACTCATAAAGTCCCATACTTTGAGATATGATCCATGTTTTACAGTCACACTAAGGATCTCAACCCATCAAGTTACATATTTCAGGGGTATTGTGATTTTGTTACAATAATTACCCTATGACACATTCAAGGTCCAGGGTTAATACTCAACTGCTGAGGATCTAAATATGAAATCAACCTTACCACATTCATTTTCACACTCTATGATTCACGATCTATTTTTCTAGGACACATTCTCAAACAATTTCCTGATGACACACTCATGTTCTATGGGTCATTCTTGATTGTTGAGGGGTATTTTATAAATTAACCTCGTCTCTTACACATCTGTTGGGGGCGTACTGTTTCTATAACATTAACATATTATATACCATTCGATCCCACTCAAACACTACATTTTCATATCTTGCTTAAACTTACTCTTGATTGTTTATACTACTTACATGATGAAATTAAGGTATTATGTTAGTCAGATACTCAGTGTGTCATTATATTTTTATATAGACACAAGTGCATTCACTTTGTCTTTGGGAGTGAATGTAGATCTCATCCATATTTTCACATGATGCAATGATTCTTGGCATTGTACCCTTTACCAGTCCCACTCACGCTCCTAGGGGCATCTACGTTTATTACTCTCACACATTGCTAGTGTTATTATTTCATCATTTATTACTTCATTATCCTACTAGGACATTACTTTCCATTGATATATACATGCCTTGACATACTATATATCTTTCTAATATGGAAACGGGTACTTCATGTTTAACATTTTTTTGCAAGACCATATGTTGTCATGGTTGTATGATAAATGTTTCTTGTAATTACTTGTCGAATAAGTGTTATTTATTTTTATTAATATTTTCACACTTCGTGCCTGGGTATTTTGTGACATTCTAATTGATGTCCCATGTTTAAAAACCACTTTTTTGATCTATCTTGTTTGCACACTTACTAGATTAAATTATTTTCTATTGCATGTGTGTTTTTTTTTCTATTAACACATGCTACTACCCAATTTTTTAACATATGCCTTAGTTTATATCAAGAAAATCTACTACTCAAACAAGTATCCAAATCAACACAACATCAGGTCCTCTCATTTGATCTGCACACTCAGAAAGATGTCACATAAACCCAAAATGAGGGGGGATTACATTGGATGAAAAAATCACCCCCATAGTAGCTCAGAGATACACTAAATATTTACACAATACATAAGAGATAAGACTCAGGTAGAAGTACCTAGGAATCTATGGCCTCCCCTAGGAGTTAATTTCCTCAAGGAGCATAGAATTACATGTATGGAAAATCATAGGAAAAGTTAGTTAATGTGGAAGGTGATTTTTTAACATCATTTTGGGAAATGTTTTCATGGTAGAATTAACAGATGCTACCGGACAGTAGCATTTTTTATGCTACTAACCAACAAAAAAAATTATTCTATCGACCGGTAGCATGTTACATACTATTGGCCGAAAGCATTCTACATCCTATCATCTAGAAGCAATCTGCATGTTACCGGTCGGTATCGTGAAGAATGTTATCGACTGGTAGCATTCTGCACTCTACAAGATCGTGGCATGTTTAATGCTACAAGGTAGTAACATTCTTCATTTTATCTAATAGAGGAATGTTTAATGCTATTGGCCGGTAGCATTATTCATGCTATCGGTAGGTAGCATTTTGCATCCTGTTAGCCAATATTATGCTAAATACTACTGACTAGTAGGATACATAATGGTACTGGATGATAGCATGTAGAATACGACTGGACAGTAACATAAAGGGTGTTATTTTCTATTTATCTAGTTAGTAGATATATTCAAATTCCTATATATACATGAACTTCAGTAATTTTTTACCCTACAAAAATGAGAGAAGCCAGAGCATAAGAGTAAAAAGCCTCAACAAATACGGTGATCTACAAAATATAGATAGAAAGAAACTAGAAGGCTAAATGATATGAAAAAATAGGAAGAAAGTGCCAAGAATATAATAAAAGATTCAAAAAATGACAAGAAGAAAGATAATTTTAACACATCCCAAGGGCCCAGATGTGTCAACAACAAATATGCAAAAAATTTCATTCAAGATCCCAGTCTTTCCTCAATTGTAAACATTTCTAGAAGATCCTTATACATTTTCCCAATGGATCGAAGTGGAAAATTTCGTAGGGCTAGTGTATATGCGCTAATTTAAGAAAGACCATAAAACACTTAACAATCTTCTACTCAAATATGACACCTCCACTTTCATCTTTCATATTCAACTCCCATCTCATGCATAGTCATTTGTAAGTTTACCTGAGAACATTGAGCATCTAACAGGACTACCACATAAGGATGTGGATCATGTCACGTTGAAGTATATTTTATTAGATGAATATTGCAAATACTTGGAGTCTCATTTTCAATTATCTATTGATGCAATTGCAATTGCTATTTTTTGTAATTTTATTTTAAGTTTTACAACATTTCATATTGATTATTTATAATTTTACCAATTTTGATTGTGTTTTAAATTAAGTATTAACAAAATGGGTCTCCTTGTATTTACACTTACAGCTTTCCAAAACCTTTCAAAAAGAGGAATTCAACTCAGGGATTTCAGTCACCCATTTTTACAGGTCGTGGTGTAGTTATTCATGGCCAAAATTATATTACAACTTTTATACATGAATATTCCATGGCGGGTTTTGGCATAATTGTTCACACCCTATGTGGGCAAAAATTTGACTTGTGCAACTTTTTATCCTCTAGGATAAGATTCGATTTAGCTAACATTAATTTGAAGGAAAATGTTACCATCTGCTCAACAAATTTTATTCTTGGTTAATATTATGAATCTCTCTATAATTTAGGTGGAACCGATCTTTTGAAACCAATGCATTCAAAGCTATCAAATTTTTTGTTAATGGTTAAAGAGCAAGATATGAGTCCCAGTTTTTCATTATTTTGTTTTTTTATTATTATTCTTTATTTTTATAATATTTATTTACTATAATTAATATTTGAAATTAATAAACAATTTATTATTGAATTAACATAGAAGATAGTTCTTGTGACTGCATCACAAAGCGAAGCTGATATCAAAGGTCGTTTCCCACTAGGTTCAACAAATTCAATTATTGTGTCAGACCATCAACATAATGAGGAGGACACCCCTCCACATTCTATCAAATAAATGAAAAGTTCCATAAACATTCAAACTGATCGATCCAAAATATTGCATACATTAATCGCAAGTACTCTAATTTATGATGTATATATGTTTCAATATTTTTTATTAGATAGAGTAAGAAACAATATTTTTAAAGGATAAAGAAACTTGTTCAAATGAAAGATAGGTTTTTAGGCCCCAAAGTAAAACAACAAGATACAAGGCCGTACAAGCCCAAGGAGAAATAAAATAGAAAATCCTAAATCCCAACAACATGAGAACACTAAACAGGAGAAAGGGCTCCTTACAGTTGGCTGATAGAAACAACTTGACCACTAAACCAAGGAGCCACCCTATCTACAAAGGTCTAGCCTCAAGTGAGAACACATTTTGAGTAAAAGAGGAGAAAAAACCAACTCCCAACAAAAGGATAGGAACCTTTCGATTTTCTAGGATGGACTTTGAACCATCCCTCTTCGTCAAGAGCAGGCTTGCTAAACTCATCATGATTCCTAGAACCAAAAGTATCCAAGATATAGTTATTATAATGCGATCCCTGTAATAAATCTAGTACTTTGATATTATTAGGTTCAAATTCCCCAAAGGAAACCTCCTTGGAAGAAGGTTTTTCAATATCAACAACAATTTGAATAATCCAAACAAGTGAGATTTCAGTTGCATCTTCATCTTGTTCCACATAAATTTTCTAGCGGTTTATTCAAAGGAATCCAAAATGCTATTAAATTAATTCTTAGGGGAAGAGTTTGCAGATTTTTCAATACCTACATCATTTTCGTAACTAGAAGAGGAAAGGTCATCATCCCTTCTATCATTTTTTGAGTATTCTTCCCCTCCCCCCTCATAAGTCACGTTGCTTTCTAATTCCTCCTTAGCAGACGAGCTAACCCCCACAACAATCTGACTATGGGAAAAATTCCTACTCATGTTTGAAATAGAGCCAATGAGGAAGATGAGAATTAAATCTTGCATCGATCAGACTAGCATCCCCACCGTTCTAAAGTGCATCTCCCATATATGTTTCAATATGTTTGAAAATTAAAGTAATTAATTATTTTAAACTTTTATATGTTTCTATATTTCTTGTATCATATATTGCTTTGTTGTAGAAAGCTCCAGTAGCTAAGGATTATATCATCGGGATGAAGCTAGCCCAATAAAAAATATATATGAATTTGATCAAGCATATGAGGTAGAAATATATTTGGTATCTCACTCATTGGCTCCAAGTATGAATCTTATTTTTGTAATTTTTTTACTATATTATTTTAAATAAAAATTCAACAAGCCCATCAATCTTTGATGGTTAATTATGTTTAGATCACACCAATTAGTATAAGTCCAAGAATTTTTAGTCTACTTCTCTACACTAACAACATAAACTGTAACAAGCCCCATTAGTAATAGCACCTCACCTAGAATCCACTCAACTAAGTAATTTTTATAATCATATATGATATAACATTATATTTATTATTATTTTAATCTTATTATGGTTGTTATTTGAATTTTCTTATGTTATTTATAAAATTAAAATTGACTATTGTAGGGTCTCCTCCATATCCAATTCGAAATCCATTTTCTACTATAAATAAGAAGATGGAACCTCCACCACATTAAAAATAAAATATCAGGACCAGGTACAATGGAAAGTATATTTCATTTATTCCTCCCACTTCAAGTGGGGCACCTTTAATTTTGCAGCTAAATATCCAACATTTTCGTTTGGTAATGTGCCTAGTGGATGGGGTGTTTCGGTTTTGAAAGAATTTTTTTGACTGTGGAATATATAGAGATTCAAAACAGGGTAAATTCCCATGAAACTTTCAATCCCCAATATATGATTCATGGGGCAAGGTAGCCTTCTCCAATTAGAGTGGATAGATCAAGCAAACCTTAATTGATGACAGAAAAAAAAAAATTCCACTTAATGCTCCCTTTGCTAACAATTGTGAAGCCAATGTTGATGTCTTATTGAAAACTATTGAACAATTAAAATTTTGGGAGTTTATGGTTAATGTTATGATTAATGAAATAAATTGATGGTTTGATTTATTCACTCCCAAAGAAATATATTGTATTTTTTAGTTCAAAATTAGCAACCAAAGCTTGATATTTTGTTGAATCGATTTGTGTTTAGTTCTGTATATTTTTAAAATAATTAGGATGATAAAGTACTAGAAATTATGTTAAATAAAACTGAGAATTTAAATATAGAAGAACAAGCATACCATATTATGTGGTTGAGAGACAAGGGCCTTCTAGTTATTGCAAATGCAGAATGAGATAAGGAATTGGCAAGTATTACTAAATTTACAAATATTATTTACAATATTTTTAGGCTTTATAAATTATTTTTTTGTTTTGAAATGTAGTCAAATTATAAAAATTTAAAACATGAGGCTACAATGCTGGATGTGCATTTAAAATGTGCCTGGAAAAATTTAAATCCAACAATTGAATTGAAGAAAAATCCTATAATCTTAAATAAGTAGAATAATACCTCAAGAAACATAATAAATGAAATTGGAATGGACCTAGAGATATTGTTGAAGAAGTAAACAAAATAGGATGTAAAATTACTGTCTGTTGGTCATGTAAAAATTTGAGAACCATAACTTCTTTCGAATATTGAAGATGTAGCAAAGGATCTTGTTATCTCGGGTGTTGTAAATGAAACTTCTGGTACGTAGGAAACAGAAACTGAAATACATAGAGAAGAATCTTTTCATGGATGAAGCTGCAACAAAGAATTATGAAACACTAAAATTGTAAGTTTCATTTTAGAATATTTATTTTAAACTCTTTAAAATTCTATGTATAAATATATATAATTATTAATCAAAATAATTAAAGTTTCAAATTTCAATCGATGTGGCATTTTACTTTTAATGTTTTTATATTAGTGCATAACTTATTCAAATGGATTCTTAATGTGATTATTATTCTCAATTGTGTTTGATATTACTATTACACAATACATTACTAATTATTATAATTTTCAAACACTTTATGAGGAAACAACTATAAGTTGCATTTTTAAACAATGAAATTATTTTTCAAAGAATAGACATTGAAATTATCTTAAAATATTGACAAATAAAAAATTATATGGTGTTGTATTTATACTATATTCATGCGTAAGACTAAAAAATATCCCATTAATGGAATGATATTATTTTCATTTAAAAGACACCAGAAAAAATAAGTATGACATTTCTCAATAAAATACTTTAAAAAATTTACAAGTTTGAAAATATTATTCAATAATGAATATCCATATAACAAAAATAACAATATACATAATGATAACCTAATATGAAATTTTATTTTCAGAATTAAAATGTGTATTCATTATTCTTTACTCAATAGCAGCTAACTCAAACTAAACCATATAATGAAAAAATTGGTTCACAACACTGTTATCTAATATTTCTCTGCAATTTTCAGTCACAGTTTCATTTTCATCTACAGCCCCTATATTAGAATTATTAATCCCTCTAATCTCTACAAGATAAGTCTATATTGTCATTACCTGTTCATAATGAAGTTTATCCACATCATATCGTGAAACATACTATCTAAAGAAGGTCTAAAAATTTTTATCCAATCTGTTATGATATTTCTAATTTTATAAATGTTAATGTGTTGAAAACTATTTCATCTTCAACTGATCTCAATATCATTTTTTACACAATTCATACAATTGGAAATATTCACCAATGGTTTCATAAAGGATGGTACTAGGTTATAACTTTTTCCATAGAAGTGTAATTGCTTCATTCTTTGTTGGGTCACTCAATAACTCAAATTTTTTTCTCATTTCTTGGCCGAAATTAGCTGATTACAATACAAGTGATTCCTTTTGAAGAATGCCATTAATTTAAAATCCATTACATTCAAATGATTTTCCAAAATTCTTAATGATAGTACACATGTGTCTTTTAAATGAATCAACTACAACTCTTCCTCCTACAAGATTCCAAAAGTTAGGATTAACCACTCTCATGGCTTCAAGAATGTAACCTTTTTAAAAATGATCTTCGATCTCACTGGAAAAGCATTGTGAAATTTTCTAAATTTTTTTTCTTGTTTTAGATATAATAGCTTCATATAAATTACGTATAACAGGAACTTCTTCAAGATTTAATCCAACAATATATACTCATTTTTAGAATGTGTGCATTTGAATTTGTTTCTTGATAACAAAGATACAAATATGACCACATATATTGAATCTGAAATAGATGTTAGGATCCTTTAAATGTTTTATAGATTGCAAGTTACTAAATACATATCCTTGAAATCATTCATTAGAGTTATATAACATATCTAGAGTCTTACACACCCTTTTCCTAAACCTAATGAAGTCCACTATACAAATGGATCTTTATTTAGAAATATTTGTTAATAAATTGATTTCATGTAACATTTGAAGAATCCTACAAAGCGTAATTTTTTTTACCAAGTATTTTAAGCGGTAAAGAAAATATTTTTCCCTTTCAATTTAAATATGGTTCTTATTAATGAAACTAGATAATGAATGGTGTTCATCAAAAACTCTACATGCATGCTCATACATTTAAATTCATCTTGTATCAACATATTTTAGAAGTTTCCTACCATCTGTGACTCTAATTGAAAATTTTTGAAACTCTAAAAATCCTTTTGGACTACTTTTCATATAGGCATGTGGTTCATGGATAAGCTCTTTAACTTTTCATCATATTCAAATGTTCTTACTATCTTGTATGAAAGATTCATCTTGTGATCCATGCAATGAATAGGAATCATATAAGGAGAAATTGATGTTTTGAGGCGCACACATAGACTAGTTCTATGACCCTACATTATTAATGCACAATCAACACAACCACAAATCAACTTGTAGCTTTAGATTAATCATCCATTCATGTTATATCCTTCAAATTAGATATAACCAATTTGAAAATATTTTCAGCATTGCAGTTTTCTTGCATTTTATGAGTAGTTGGTAGATGAGGTGTCCTTGTGTGGTTCTTGAAAGTATATACATGCATACAAACCTAGGCACTTTTTTCAAAAACTATAACCTCCTCAATTACAAGGGAGATGGAGCTTGTATTTTGGATGTTTTCTTTCAAATATTCTTTTTCAATTATGGCAAAACATCTCACCATCTTCCAAGCACTACTCTCTGACAAAATTTAACGTGGAAGGTTTGGAAACTCATATAACTTGAACAATTTCTTATATTCTTAATAATCTAAAATCAGTGTGCCCATTTTAAGAATAAAAAATATGCTCGAAAATTGTGTAGTTTTTGGCTTCATATTTTCATTTGTAGCTTTTCTAAAATTTGCATTAATGGTTCCTCCTTTCTTGTGATGTTTTTAAGAGAGTTTCATCTTATTTTCATACTCTTCTTTATACCATACATGCATGCACTCTTTTAAAGTTTTCCATCTAAGATTTTCTGTTATTTTTCCATCAGTTTAAGTGACTGTGTAATATACTTCACCACAACATTTCTCCATAGTGTCCAATTTAATCTACATTCTATGTTCTTTACCCAATTTCCAACCACATATAGTACATCTACATTATTTTCAAGTATCACTATCATTATCAGGATGTACAAGTTCAATTAATTGGTATTTTGTTTCCCAATCTACTTGAAAAGACCTTCGAATAATCCAAGATGTTATCTTATTTCTCACATATTTATCTTTTTAAAGGGTTTTTTCATTATCATCTCATTTTTGAATTTTTTGTTAGGACATTCATATATTAAAGGCATTTGATCATGAGAAATGTATTCTATCTCTAGCATTTCTAGGTCAATTATATCTTCATCTACTAAAATAATTATTTCTTTAGGGTTTATGTTTTTGTTTACTATTTCTTGATAAATAGAATTAATAAGAGGGGTTTTTGTATTCAAAAAGGAAATTTTTTTTTACTGTTACAAAGATATTCAAAAAATTAAACTAAACTGATGAAAAAGAATAAACAGTTATGATAATCTGTTACAACTTACTAGTACTCGTGTTACTATTTCCAGTGGATGCAAATTGGGCCTTCATTTTTTTGGTTGGTTGAAAAGATTTTATTTTTTATTTTTTATTTTTATTGTATCTTCCTTTTTTTGATTTTTCAGAGAATAAATTGTACCTATCCATGAGAAATTTTAAAATAGACCAGTTTAATCAAAATCTAAACAATATTTAAAAATTTCTAATCAGAACTAAATTGAAAATGAACATTATGCTACTAATTTGTAGCATACTACATGCTACCAGCCCGTAGTATACAACATGGTATCAACCAGTAGCATACAATTTCTACTATTCAATTGCATACTCCATGCTAAACACTGGTAGGATACAGAATTCTTCCAGACATTAGCGTGCAGTATGCTACCAGGTGGTAGCGTGTAGTATAATACTAGACATTATAATTTTGTATCCTACTAACCGATAGTATGTAGATACATATAATATGCAACTTGCTAGTATTGTAAAGTATAATATCGGATAACATACAATATGCTAACTGCATGTTGAATATAATTTGTATTCTACTTGCTGGTAGCATACTTTATGTGGTTGGTATGTAGAAAAGTATTCTACAAGCTGGTAGAAAATGTATATTACCAGTCTATAGCAAATTTAAGCGCTTAAAATGCTACCAAGCAAATTAAAGTACCTTGACAGAATAACAGAAATATCCGATGACCAGTCATCGAGTCGATGATTATCTTTAAAGCAGAAAGGAATTGCGAGGAATATTTGATAATAAAAATTCATCTGTAGAGGAACTTGGATGTTTGGAACTATGAATAATGAATTATAAATACTTAAATGGTATGTATATATATAAGAAAAATTGGGCATATTTTAATTTTTTGTGAGGGTGATTTGAATGATAACAATCGATTATCGGTGTAAACACCTTGGCAAACTAATGCCTAAAATTAACTTGTACCCAAAAAATTAACTTGTTTGATATAATATTATTACTAGTAGGAGACAACTATTTAAATCCGTTAATGTGTTCGAGGGTATCAAGGCTTAAAAGTTTACTTTATTTGATTTTGTTGTTCGTAAAAAATTACATGATACTTTGAAGAATATGTATCTACAAGATAAGAATAAACAAGAATATATAAAATTATTAGAGTAATAGTAAGTGGAAGATGAAAGGATTGAAATGTCAATATTTTCTTGAAATTGTATACTGAATGTAACAAAGTGTGCTAAAAAAATAAATTTTGGAAAGTAAAAGACTTTAAAAAGTTATAGAAGAAGTAACTAGGTAAATATTAAGTAGCTTTAAAATGCATTCATCTAAATAATCTTATTAAATAGTGCATTTCCAAAATTTAGTATTTTACAATAGATAAGAGTTGTCTATCTTTTTCCATGGTAAATATGCAAGTAATTAATTAAATTCTGACATTTGTAGACTACTATCTTAACATGTCTTGATGAGTAAAGCCATGAAGCACAATTAACATTGATTATGTATTATGTGTTATTTTTTATCACCCTATTTCTTATTATTTTCTCATTATACAAATAAAAATGTCATACGGAAGATGCTCATATCTTACACAAACTACAACTATAAAATTGAAGATACAATGGTATATCAAACAGTTTTTGGGTTGTGGTCAATTTTTTTGCCAATTTTTTAAAGTGATAACATCTATGATACTTATATATCTACTTCTACGGTGTTTATTTTTCATTTTTTCAAAGTGTTAAAATTGGTGATATTTACAAATTTTTTTGCGTGGTGCCTTTTAGCAACATGGTAGTCGTTCATTAGATTTAATTAGGGAAAATGATGCTAGAGAAAATTGAAAAAGAAGAAATGAATTTCTATTGGTGGTAGAATGCAAAAACCAAGTTTCAAAATACAATAGTAGGGACAAGTACAAATTTCATACCATACAAGATGCATTTATTTGTGTTATTGTATCATAGGCTCTAGTTTTGGATGGATTTTTAAGTTTGTATGTATGTGTTTGTTGTGCTATTGTTCTAAGTCATTTTAGTGCATCTTGGGGAGTTGGAAGATACTTAATTTAGGAGAGTATTGATGAAGTATTAACATCCTAACATTTTAGGATATTTTGCATCTGTAGGAGTGTGGGCCAGTATAAAGAATAATTCTTATTATTATTATTTTTCTGTCACAGGAAGAATTTGGTAATGTTTCAATTTTAAGGTGATTAATTTACATTATAATTATTTCTAGTAAAATCAATTATCTACTTTTTCTTTGTAGGATTGAAATGATATGACTATTTTTGAGTCTTATTGAT
This sequence comes from Taxus chinensis, assembly GCA_019776745.2. Lineage (NCBI taxonomy): Eukaryota > Viridiplantae > Streptophyta > Pinopsida > Cupressales > Taxaceae > Taxus > Taxus chinensis. The sequence goes on along the minus strand of CM034146.1, from coordinate 253,126,812 downwards.
GTGCAAATTTTAATATTTAAAAAAACAATGGAGAGACAAATGCCTTCACTTTCATTGTCAAGGCATTTATTGTCACTAAGAGTGAAAGAGATTTTACATGACAATTTGGTTACATTAAAACCTGAAAAGCACATCGATATTTCTTATTAAATGACTTATTTCTATTTTATTGATGCAAATACAATGAATTGACCATTTTTTAATCTTAGTCAAGTACATTATTTTAAAAATATAAACAAACAATTATAAAACTGCCACATGTATTAACATTTATTATCCATAACAATTTATTTTTCATGAAATAGTTAAAGTTATTAAGTAATTGTTGAGTAGATTTGCTTTATTTGTTCCAACTTCTACATGGTATTTGTCAAGGCCAAATATTTATTAAAAAACATATAATGTTTGAAATTAATGTTAATGATTTGTTAAGTGCTGGAACTCTATCACAGTTAAACGAAGTATATAACATACAAGAAGTTAATGACATTTTAGTATCAATTAAAATAAATCAAACATCTTATTTTAGCAAGCAGCGAAAGTGACTACACTGAAACATTTTTGAAAAAGTGTTTATGTACAATGTACTGAACATTGGGTCGAACTGTAATCTATCTTTAACGTGAATAAAACAATGATCGCATGGCAAAAAATGGCCGCTTAAATCTGGTTGACAAGTTTGGAGAAATTTATGATAGTAAGATTACATTTAGCCAAAAAAAAAAAATTGCAGCTAACCCAATTCATACAGCATGCAGAGTAATCACTTTCTATCACCTTTGAATAGCAAACCTAAACTATACTCCATATCAAATAAACGACAAAATACGGTGCATTAAGCATTGGATTTAAGTGAAGATCGGTCGCTGTCAGAATCAATCGTTGCCGTATTTGACCAAACTTCTTGATCCTTTTTGATTTGTTAGTGGGTTTCGATATTTTTATCCGCGAGCAAAGTAGATCACTTTTAGGTGAAGAACTCACCAGTCTCACATGGATTCCATCCTCAACACTTTTTTGTCATTGTCAAAGCCGAACATCTTTCTTATCCATGAATTGGGACCCATTAAAAAGAATCTACTTGTGTTAGGACATTGTTGTTAACCTGTTAGGATAAGCATATTTGAATAGCAGATTATGACTAAAAGCTTTTATATTGATTTAACTATATAACTACACGAGCAAAGTCAATACAAAAAAAACATATAAATGTTTTCCGCTAATAATGCTCTGCAAACTCAAAAGCATGGTATGACGGGAAATTGTTATTTAAGTGCGTACTCTTTCCGACAAGTGCAGCTTTGAATTGCATTAATGAATACATATATTTTAACAGAGATAATTTTGTTTAAAGTACTCGTGTATTCCACTACTGTTCCTGTCACTCAACAATTGCTGACGGACATTATAATAAAAGGATTGTTGCAGCCGTGTTTTCAAAGCTATCAAACCTAATTTTAGGCAAATCGATTAGCTTTTATGATTCCGTTTCTCGTAACAAAAATTCAGATAGCTGCATATTATCGTTCAATTCCTTCGCAATCTTCTTCAATCAGTGAGTGGCTGTCAAATATTGTTTCCACCTAAGCGCAACGACAATTAACGAGAGTCCGGAAAATAACAGAAATCACAAGGTGCCCGTAGCACGTTGGGCAGCACAAAGCTTGGCTTTTCTCGAGTTTCTATGATTTGATTGCAGAATTTGTGCTTGTCTAAATAGTTTCACAAAAATTAAATATACCATAAAGCATTTCATAGAAGTATTAACTTACTTACTTGGTATCCCTCGAATTCGACGGTCACCCTTACCTGTCAAAAGGGAAATTTAGTCATTATATTTTAATTTGTCCAATAAGTAATAGTTTTTATACTAGCAATCGCATGTGTTTCATGCAATGTGAACGCTGAACGGTATATGTTATTTGTTTTAGAGGTATAATTATTACTTTTGTAGTAGATGGTGATTAGGGGTGTGATTGATTTCGTAAGTGTACAAATATAGATGGGCCACTTAATGTGAAGGTTGTTTCTACTTTTCAAACTTGTTAACCCTTTTCAATAGTTAATTTATCTTAAAGTTGATGTTGTATGTATTTTATTCAGGTTTATTGTGTTAGTTGTGCATCGGTTGTTCGGATGGTGTTTTGTTGGAAAATTATTTATTGTACAGTTGATAATGTGTGTGATTGATAGTTGTAGTGTAGGAATTGAGTTGAAACATTAGATTGAAATTTTGTATGTGTACATTTATTTCTGTTACAGCTTTGTACATTTAAAGTTTCATATCATATTTCACAACATCTAATAAATGTAGATCTGCGTGCACACAATGAGACATGTATACATTTGCATTTTTTATATCATGAATAGTAGCCTTTAGTGGGCTTTTTTAGCTTGAATAAACATGATTACATTTGATACCCCTTGAGCAGCAATGTTGCTTTGGATAGAATAAGTGTTGAGTATAGTAGTAGCGGAGGTGCTATCAAAGCAGAGGGTAGCTTTTACGATAGGCTGAGTGATAGTAGTCTTGCTTCCTCCTTTCTTCTTGCTCGAAGTATTGTTACATACACCATTTTTGAGTATCTCTCGAATGAAAAAGTAGGTGAAATACGTAGATTTGCAAGTGAGGGAACTTTGGAGAAAGCTGTGAATGTCAGACCCTGCCTTTCAGTGGTTCCAATGTTGACGGTTGCTCTGTGCAAAGTAAGTCCCTGCGACTTGTGGATAGTTAATCCCCAGGCCATTTTAATTGGCAATTGTCTTCGATTCCCTCTCGAAATAGGGGGTATGGGAATATGTAATGGGTTGGTGGTATCCCAACATGGGCATTTGTATCTATCAAATTTGACAACAAAAAATAAAGGTAATGTTGGTGGTTGCATTGATGTGTCATAGACAATGTTGGTGATTGTTCCTGTGGCACCATTCACGAGGCCTGCGTCAACCCATAGATTTGTAATAAGCATGGTTTTTTGTTGTCTTTACAACAGAACTTTGTGTTCCAACTGATCATCATCAGGATTTCCTGGTCCAGTTCGCCTGTTACTTTCAGCAATGGATTGGGCGATCGGAATGTTCAATGCCTTCAACATTTGTAGGTTGTGGGAGTCAACTTGATCATTTTTTGCAAACAAATGTGGTGCATCCTTAAAATTTTTGAGCTCTTGCTGAGTTAGGTATGTGTCTGTGCGAGACATTAAGATTTCCCAATCCTCAATTAGAGGGGTTGAATCTCGCATGTGGAGCAGTAAATTTTGGAATGAAACTTATGCATTGGTTGTTCCTTGTTGCCGAAATATTGTTTGCAATGTAATGGAAGTCTCAAATCCCTTCCAAAGGGTTGCTCCATAGGAATTACTTACATAAAGAGGACTGTCCAAAACCGGCGGTAATTGGCTGAGGTTGCCGAGGAGGATGACTGATCTGTTTCCAAATTCAGATGTTCTTGAGTGTGGGAAAGCTTCGCGGAGCCTACTGTCAATTTTGGTTAGTAACTTTGGGCCAATGAAACTCATTTCATCAATAAGAACATATTCTATATGTTTCAGCGACTCTTGAAAAGATGATAATGCAGTACCTTCAAGGGGTTTGAGTTCTTTGATTGGAATTTGCAGGGCTGCATGGATTGTGGATGCAGAGATGTTGAATGCTGAAACACCATTCGGGGCGAGCACAAGTAGAGGTGAGGGATATGTGGTTGGTGATGTGAATAAATTATGGATTTTATTTATCAGAAATGATTTTCCTGTGCCATCTGTTCCTTGAATTATGAATCTTAGTGGAGGTAGAAGGGTTTTGTTTGCTGAATGGTGTAGTATGGTATCAAGAGCTGTTTGTTGTTCTGGAGACAAAGGAAGTGTGGAAGATGGTGGTGTGGCCTGTATGTTGTTGTTAATTATGTCTACCTTCTCTCTTTCAATGAATGATGAACCAGTTATCTGTAATTCATGCGGAACTTCATGTATGTTCCAATTTTTTTGTATGTCAAAATCTCGTTTCCCCAACATGTCAAGACTGTCTAGACCCGTGTTGTTTCCCAGGTGAAGTTGTGCGAAGACCTGCCATTCTTGCAATGGTTCGTGTTGAATACTGCATTCGGGCTCAGAGTCAGAACTAACATCCGTAACAGGTCCTGTGTCTGCGGTTGTGCGTAAAACATGCCACGGTTTGTAGTTGTGCTTGAACATGTCCCAAGTGTTGTTGATGTCATGTGGGGTTGCTCCAAATTCTGACGTAATATTTCTGAAAGGCTTGTATAAAAGGAGTTCTGACCAACATAAAAGGTCATATGACGTTGAATCCTGAGCTGGGAAATCTACAAATCTCGGGTGGACTCGAACAATTGCGTGTATCGTTCACTTTTTCCATTTATCACCTTTACGATTCTTGTTGTAGCTCCAATCTCGAGCAACTTGAATAAGTGGTAGGTGTTCCATGATTGTTGGATGAACTTTATATGCATCCAAGAAAGCAGATGTTTGTTCTGCATCAACGTCACTTTCAACGACACGTCTCAGAATTTTTTTTCCAACATTTAATGATACAAATGGATGACTGCACATAACAAGTGGCATTTTTTGCAACATGTGGCATGTTTCTTGTGCGCTTATGTCATGTTTGACAACACTTTTAGTGAGCATTTTACGAATCGTGATATGTGCTGGAGAATCTGCATCTGCGTCTCTTGAAAATCTGGATAACATTTGGTGATATGTTTCTGAGCATTGCTCGGCTTTCGAAGCATATTTTGCAATATACTTAAGAATGGCATGGCGGGAAAGTACCAATTGGCAATCGACATTTGCTCTCCATATGTATATCAAAGTTCGATTGTGGATGTTCAATCTATCATCATTTCTGGAAGGGAGGTACTTAATTTTCCCATCACTTTCAATGTGCAAGGAAGAAGTAGGTTACACGGCCCATGGGGCATTGTACCTACACTGGAGATATGATTGCTTTCTATGCAGGCATGTATGTTCTGAACATTTAGTGTGGCACTAAACTCGATTAAGCAGTTCTTCAAGGTCTGAATTTGGGGAGGAGGATAGAATTTTTGTTGTATCTAGCAAGCAAGGGTCATCTAGGAGTGACCTACGAACAAAATCCAAGCAGTTGCATGTCAGTCGAGGGTTCCAGGTAGACATGAACTTATCGAAGTATTGTTTTGTGGCCTCAATAACTGTTGTATCCTCCCAATCCATTTCGTCAACTTTGGGCGCATTCTTGAGCCATAATAAATGGTGGACATGTGTGGAGCCTCTATGTTGTCATTCATACCTACGAGACAAGGGAACATAAATATTAGCTATGTAGTTTGGAAATAACTTTGAAATAAGTAGATTTGATTACCTGTACCAAAAGTCTACTGCTCCAAGTTCCTTCTGCAATATTTCTTCGTGAAATATTGTGAATCTGTGATGTAGGTATGCTGATACTCGATGAGGGTTAGAGACAATGTTAAGTGTTCTCCAACATTGTGCAGCTCGAGGATCTGTTGGGCATTCACCCGACATAATATTGTGGAGATCTGGCCATTTAGTGTCTGCAGCACTTAGAGTGAAGAATAAGGTTGGTGTCCCCAATTGTTCCACCATATCTGAAAGCTCGCTTCTACTTTTTGCCCAGAATGAACGTGTCCCTCGAAGGCTCGATCCAAACCGCATTAAGCTATCTAGGAGGTTGTCTTTGGGGCATTCCAGTAGTTGTCTTCATAGGTCTCTAATTGTCAGAGGATTCCAGATTCGAGGTTTTGTTTCATAAAGACTGCTGCTGTGGACTAGCTTTTGTGTCGCATTATGAGGTTTAGAAGGAAGTAACGAAATCTTGGGTGGGAACCGAAGCGCCCATCATGGTAACGCATCAAATGAAGTGCGTATTCATGCATTGGAACTTCTTTTATGCGGGGTTGTTGCCACATTGCTTTTCCTGTCGGAAATAAAGTTGGGAAAGCCATTGAGAACAGGCCCTCCGTATTGTATTCATTTATTGGCGAGAGGCCAAGCTCTGGCCATGGCATGGTAAATGGAGTGTTACCATCGTGGTTGAGCAGGAACTGTTCGATTTCCTCTTCTTCTGTTCTTGTATTGTGAGGTGTTGGCATGAAAGACGATGAGTGTTCATACGTTTCATCAAAGTGAGTGGGAGCATCATTACCATGAGTTGTAGAGGCACTTTGCATTTGGGGCAGTTCCAATGCGGTTGTGTTAAGAGAGGAGGAAACATTTGACGACTCTGATGGTAGAGAGGAAAGGGCGTCATCGTCGATTAAGACATCTTTGTAATAGGGATCGTGTTGGATTTTATATTACAAGGCTGCCCAAACACGAGATCTACTGACGTAGAAATCATAATTTTTTAAATTAGATCCTTCCCTTTGTATGAGAATTATGTCCAAATCTCCAAGGCGGTGGGGTAGGGTCTTTGCTATTGAAGTAATGTTTTGTGGGAAGCTTATGGTGTGTCCTGAGTATTTGTATTGTGTGCCACGTATTTGGGTGACTTGCAGGAATGGATTAACTCATGTGATAAGCATCTCCTTGATTTGGGTTAAAGACGCAAGAACGGTAGCCTGATTTCCAGGGTCCATGTTGTTCCATGAAGAGAAGCGGTGGCCTTGTTTTTCAGTTTTGCATCTGTTACAGGATGGAAAGCCTTCGAAGGAAATTGTTTTAATTCCAGGGTAATTTTCCAAACAGATTGAGCAAGTTTGAATGTTCGCCAACAAATCTATTCTTTTGCGAAACCGACGTTGGGCTTCTAAATTCAGCGAAGAGGGTGGGGATATGGGAATTGTCTGTGTATTGGAAGGGGTGGGGTGTTCTGTTTCAGTCCTTTGTGGATTGCAAGGTGGAAAGCAGTCTGAAGGAGAGGATAAATTGGTTGTATTTGTGTGATGAACTGAAGAGAGGTCAGTACTTGAGACAGTTTCATGTGGCATCCCAGACATTTGGGGGAAAGTGACAGTTGTTAGCAAAGATGGGTTCGTATGGAAGGAAGTGGTATGCTCTTGAAAGTTTTTTTCCATGGAAGTTACATGTGGAATGTTGGTTGGCAATTCTTCAGTAGTTGTATTTGATGGCAAGATTGGAATGTCGGGGGATCATAGGTTGTTGGTCGTTGTAAGTTGAAAGATATTTGAGATTTTCATTGTTCTATGCTCTAATTTATGATACCGTTGCTCAGCAATTATGTGTACTTTATTTTTGCGTAATTCTCTCTTCGTTGGGCTCGTTTTGCAGGAGTCGACATGATTGCGAAGTCACAGGATTATGGAGTACCACCTGTTGGATAAAGATCATTTTGGGTTAGCAAGGAACGATACATAGTTTGATGACAAACAAATGCTGAAATAAGTGAAAATGTAAAACTAAATTCAATTGTAATTCATGTGGAGTTCCAATGGGAAATACGCACAAGAGGTAACAATTTGAGTTTTGAGAAACTACTTTTTTTATTAAGGAAAAGAGTATTAGATATATAGAAACATACAATGTGTTCACATACTACAGAAGGATGTAAATACGTACATAACAAAATTGCATTTTGTATATTTATTTTCTTAAAAGTACTAACAGTCCACATAATAGAAGGAGACAATAGTATGTCAATGTATAAGGGAATTCAACAGTTTTCTTTTGAAGCAGGGAAAAAAGTGAAACATAGATATGAAATAAGAAACATAGCAGTGATAGTTCAAAGTATAGAATGGGATGAGTGAGGGTGTAATGTTTGAAGGGACGGGTGGGTTGGAAATCCTTGCGTAAAGGCTATGGAGGAGTTGCACTGTTTTCCACTTTCTTTGAACTGAGGATGACACATTTCAATCTGTTGTTTCCTCAATATGTCTCTTTTTTCAGTGAAAGTGTGAAGTAGTATTCGTTTCTGATGACATTACTTATAATTTCACTAGTCACATCTTCATCTATAGACAATATATGGAGGTCGCTAGCTGCAACACCCATGATTAACTCAGCTGTCTCATCAAAAGTGGTAACTGATTGAAGTTCTCCTGTTGGGTCCTTTAGATCGATTATGAGTGCATATCTATAATCATAGTTTTGAACTTGTCTGTTGCAACTTGAACATAACCATGAACCATTACCATTCTCTCTCACCTTTTTCCTGCATTGTTTGTCACCTTTTTGAAGAGGACATGCCTTGTAAAAAAGTTGTCCATGCTGATATTTGTGATTTCTGCAGTAACCATGGCTCATTCATTTCTCTCAGTGTTCCCCATGTTTAGTACCTCCAAAATCATCATTACAAAGGTTAGGCTTTTTGGAGGGCCCAGAAATTGGCTTGTGATAGAGGGTGCCGAAAGGAAGTAGTCATCGGAATCAACCCAACCATGAAGTGTATTTGTTTTTGAAATTTGAGGGTTGACGTAACATTTGGTTCTTGAAACAGTGTCCACTGAGCTTCTATTAAAATTGGAGATCTGGGTGGCAAATTTCAAGGCGAGGATCGGAAGAGGCAATATAGAAAGCATGTCTTCAAGTTCATTGCTTATATCATCTAAGTGTTGTCCCCATAATGTGACACTTACACTAAAACCTGACATGTCCTTTAATTGCAGTGTTCTTCTCTTTGTTTCAAACTTGTCATACCAACGAATTGTTGATCATGGTGACATCGTAACAACAATGCCAATCAAATCAACTATAGAACCTTCAACGCTTGTAGGTAATTCCTTGATTTTGGTGAAGTGAAAGTTATGGGAAGGTATTGTATCTTCATTTGCTATGAGTGGAGATATGGTTGAGGAAGGTTGCAGGAAAATCTCCAAAGCATTGTTCAAATGGTTGTAACATAGCTTTGCATCAGCAATACTCACAATCCTCCCATTGGAAATTGTATATAGCTTTCCATTCTCAATCTGCTCATAGAATGCTTCCGCAACCTCGTTGAAACAAGTGATGTGGATTTCCCCTCCTTCCTGATCAACAAAATCAAACCCAAACACGGATCCATTTCCCCTTGCATTGTGATATTGGCAAAGGGTTGTTTTTGCTAGGGCACGACCCTCTACGGACCACATGCGCATAGATGTATTCAAAGCACTTATTTTAGTTGGTGTTCTTGCAAAATATTTGTTAACCCGGTTTGCACTTGCATCTGTTTGCGGCAACTGAATGTGTTCGAGAGCATTTGTTGGTAGTCGGATTGGAGCACCGATTACCAAATGTGTTTCGACAAGAACATCCATTTCAATGATAAGAACAATCTTGTAATGGAAAAGGAAATCGGGATAGAATTAGAACTGAACAACGGATCGAAAAACAAACAGAAATAAATTATAATTAATATAGGAAGTTTATGTACATTGGTAATTGAGCAGGAGATGAAGCTTACAGTTCACTTTTGATCATTCTAACGAGGGATTTGTGTAAGCACACAATGGAGCCTTCTTGTATTGATTTTTCGGTTACACGACTTGTAAATTTGGAGGGTAGAAGTGCTGTCTGAAAATGTATCCCATCTGAAAGGTCAACACGATGTTGGGCACTAGTGTTGAGAATGGACCTTAGGGAGGACAAGTGGAGTATCTGAAATGTGGGGTCAACATTGGAACTGCCCTCAATCAATTGAGTAATGCCTTCGTGTGTCAAAGTTATTTCCATGACAACTAAAAGATGCTCGCGATAGTGGGAATTCTGCAAATATATGGTGGACAATGTAAACTTGTAGGGAAGTCAATCATGATAATGAAGGATGTGTTCAGGAAAGCATGCATTTGTAAAGAATGAGAACCTTTAAATTTGGCTTCCTTATTATTTTATATGTGCTAAAAAGTGAAAACACGAAGTCTAATCCTTTAACAATTCAATATGCAAAAAAGTTATATAACACACAAAGCTTTGGTTGAAAAGAACTAAAATTTGCATGGTTGAAACGAATTACAGATTATTATGTTAAGCAAATAGAATGGAAGACAATAAGAACAATATGTACACTTGAAGTAAGAAAACTATAGGTATTTATATGGAGATACAATGATAAAGAAATTCGAAAGCCATAGTTGTTGGATTACATAAACTGAACATGTGTTTAAAAAGTTTGATTCTATGTCCAATATATATTGCCACAATGCATACATGGAATTATTTGGTACGAGTTACAGTTTGTTTCAAAAACACTTATAAACAAACACTTATAAACTAACCACTACAAGTTATTTCTTTAAATCAAATTTCTTGCTTTTTGCTTGTGTAATTTTCTTAGCATGTTTCTTGTATTTTTGTCCATTTACAGATGCCTCAATTGGTATTCCCATTCTCCTCAATTTGTGGGGTGGTTCATATTTCAGTGCATCTTCGTTAGAATCATAAATCAAACAGAAGCCTCGTGAATGATCTCCAATTGTTCGGATTTTGGAGAGAAAAATTGGGGATGTTGGCATCAGGTGGAGGTGATCTCTGATCATTTCGGCTATCACTATTTTAGGTGGTTTCGGTTTCCTGCAATGCAAAACATTAACAACACATTGAATACGCTTAAAATATTCCTCCCTTTGCAAGCGAGGCGTAGTTAATGTCAATCCCGTTGTGGGGAGGGGAATTGTGTTTCTAGTCTGCATCATATTAAACTGGAGAGGGACAATAAGTATGTTAGTCCACCAAGATGTTCTTAGGTATGACGGGCATCTTTAAAAGCCTTGTCGCTAATCAGTCTAACATCCAACTTGGGACACTTCGAAATGGCCTCATTGGGGAACGAGCCCCTCGGCACATAACGAATCCTGTCATTGACGAAGGCACGTGCCCCCACATGTCACTTCGGGAAAAAGATTGGAGCCAATTACAAATATAAATGGAACAATCCAAACCAAATAACATCAAAACTCTCTACAATAATTTCTTAGTCCATAGCATGCAATAAAGAGATCAATTGAATAAAAACTTCAATTAGTATTGTAACCCACCTGAAGTTCATCTAGAGACAACACTCTTTTCTTTACTGTCAGAGAAAGAGAAGCACAAATATCCTGCAAATAAATGAAATAGGAAGTTATTAAAACTAAATGTATCTGCAAATTCAAAAGGAGACACTCATCCATTAAGATTATTCTATATTTTTAATTTCAATCTCAAATATAATACAACAAAACCAAAAAGATTATAAAGAGTTATTAAAAACTGTATATTAGTAGAGGCCATACATAAGAAAATAGTAAACTGTATTTTTTTATTATGGACGTGACTCAGGAAAGATCAAATCTGACCATTAAATTTAATTTAATAAATGGGTTTGAAATTTGGGTAGATGGAGTTATTTGAGTTTTATATGAAAGATTAAGCTCTATGGAAAAGATAGAATTATTCCTTACAATTTATTACAAAGAATTGGATTTGCTTTTTTTAGAGAATTCCACGAGCATTTGCAGCACAATTTGAGGACCAAGTTAGGAAGGACATTATTTTAGAAGGGACAAGTGGGAAGATATGGTGCGTAATCCGAGATGAGATGATGAATTTGGACAGGGGCTGGGACACATTTGTATCCGATCACTCTGTTAACGATGGATAACTTTTGGTTTTTAACCTGGTTGATCGATCCCATTTCATTGTCCATATCTATGGTAAAGAAGGTGGTGAAAGACATGCACATTTCAAAATTGATCTAAAACTAATGGGAATGTAGTAAATATGATGAAAAACACCACTGAAATGTATGAAGCCAGGAATATTTGTAACTAACTAAATTATGGGCCATAAATACTAATTCAAGATAGAACATTAAAAACCTAAGTTTGCAGGATTGGTTCCACAACTAAAACATATTTAGAAATGTTTTGTGGTTATATTTGAAATCCTCTTATCTTTATTTTGGCTTTTAATATGAGGTGTTCCATAGTATAGATGCGGCCAAAATTGTTTTGTAATCAATATGCAATGAGAATGTGCTTATGACATGAAACATGTGGGGTATAATCACTACAGAATATACTTCTGGGTAATCTTTGTTACAGTTCATGTCTTTCTCATTCTGCGCCTGAAATTTCAAGAAGTTTCGTCTCATGAAATTGAATTTTTGGCGGAACCTCAAAACTGACATATTTATTTTAGTGGTCATGAATGTTGCCTTCTTCTAGTAGGTTTGCTTTCATTATTTTTAGCCTCTCCTTTGTGCCAGGAATCTCCTGCAGATACCCAATCTTCTCCACAATATTTAATTACAAGAAAATACAAGATTTGAAAAAGAAAAATAGAGTTTTCATAAACCCAATATAAGTGTAATTAGATTTGAAGACATAATCAGGGTATCAGAATGGTTAGTCAGGGTGAATATCTATGACATGAAAGGCCAAAAAAATTTAATGTATAGATACTCACTAAATATATGACACAAATAAGTTCAATGTTCCACCTTATAGTCCACGTTCTCAAATCTGGTCCAACAACCAATGGTAAAGAAGGTGGTGAAAGACATGCACATTTCAGAATTGATCTAAAACTAATGGGAATGTAGTAAATATGATGAAAAAGCAGCACTGGAATGTATGAAGCCAAGAATATTTGTAACTAAATAAATTATGGGCCATAAATACTAATTCAAGATTTGTTCTATACAATTTGGAATGAATCTACACATTCCTGCACCACTTTTTGCTCCTGTTAAGCAATTTGATTTCTTTTACCCTTTTGTCAGGTTATCGTCTTAAAGAATAAGCAGACTGCTACATCACATATCAATATAACCCTAACTAAATCCTATCTCTATCATATTCTACCCAATGCTATGTCTTTTATTTGATGAAACATGCATTACACACAATGGTTGCCATTTGGCTACCATTGGGAAGACAAGAGATCAATATAGAAAACAGACAGACACCCATCTGCCTATTTGTTATACTGGTTACGAAGGTGAAGTATGTTTTTTTATTGCAATGAGTCAGCTATATTACTAACAATAAAAATGTTAATAGATACAAAGGCCTTAAGCTTATTCATAGCCCTTCAAATAACAAGAAGTGTGCAATATCTTTATCAGTTCAACACCATATAAACCAAAATGTAGAACTTCTGCAAAGCACATGGTAAATTGTTAGGCATTAGGCCAAAATGATCACTAGTTGGATGCAACAATATAGCAGATACAAACAGCTAATAAATAACAACAAAAGCATACTGAAGGCAATGGACCTATTTGCAGGATTTAAATTACGGAGTGGAACTTTCTCACAGTTTGGTTGTGAGATTTTGTAACAGAGCACACTAACATAAACATATAGCTGTGTCCATGTAGATAGAGACCACCACTGCAACCAAATCAACCACTCAGAATGAACTTGAAAATGGATCTAAAAGTGTAATTTGTTTTCCAATTTGTCTTGTCAGTGATTGATGCTTACTCTAAAATTGCTCGTTGATTTCTAGGGCTAAACACTCATTTGGTGGCTATATTACATATTCAAACCAGACATTTAGTTACTTTGGGCAAGGAACAATTGTGTAGGCAAGTACAAATGGCCTCTTGTTATGAGAATTGATGATTTTGAAATGCCAAAACGCACTCGTGTTCTCTGTGATGATTGGAGGGAATGGAAACAACCCATTGTTTTAAGGTCTGTTACATGTTCTGAATTCAAGACAACAGAACCACCATTTGTTTGTTTTGACTCTATGAAGACTACATATAAATTAAAGCATGGTATATTTAATAATGTGAGGATTACATTGAAGAGGAGCTGATATAATTTAGTTTGTTATCTCTGCATTAGGTTCAAGGGCACCACAAATGTTGTTGCAATTCAGTTTTTCTTGAAGAATATACATCCTGGCATGCGAGCAGCTGCAACAACGCTGCTTGGAGATCCAAGCATACCAAGTTCCAGGCCAAATTTATTTGGAGAATTAATGAAAGTCCTTATTTTTCCTACATGCGCTGTTGAAGAAGCTGTGAATTGGGTATTAAATGGTGGTCCTGCTTTGGATATTACTGTACATATGAGAATGCGTGGTAGTAGGTACTATGGTTTTCTTTTAGCTCTGTTGTCATATTAATTTTTTTCAAAGAAGTATGGTTGCAAAGGTGAAGATATTCAATTTTGCATTATGCATAAGCCTAAAGGTGCAGGAAAATAAAACAATTTAAGTATTTTAAGGATGCATAAGCCTAAAGGTGCAGGAAAAGAAAACAATTTAAGTATTTTAGGGATGGTTAAAACACCAATGTGTATTTTAGGGTTGATGAAGGCAGCAAGGTATGAACATGATACCATGCTGTGGAGGAACAGAAGGAACACATCTAGTGTGGCGATAGTAAATTGTGAACGGGGTGTACCCAATCAGTAAGAATCTTCAGGGTCTGTCAAAGTTTTACCTAAGATATTTAAAAAAATGTTGATGTAAGGTTACTGTGAGGGATGCAAGCCATTTCATCATACGCTGGGGAAGGCATGCAGAAATATGAGGTACGTTACAGCTCACATTTGTTCTATACAGTTTGGAATGAATCTACACATTCCTGCACCACTTTTTGCCCCTGTTAAACAATTTGATTTCTTTTACCCCTTTGTCAGGTTATTGTCCTAAAGAATAAGTAGACTGATGCATCACATATCAATATAACCCTAACTGAATCCTATCTCTGTCATATTCTACCCAGTGCTATGTCTTTTATCTGATGAAACATGCATTGCACACAATTGTTGCCATTCAGCTACTATTGGGAAGACAAGAGATCAATATAGAAAACAGACAGACACCCATCTGCCTGTTTGTTATACTGGGTCTCAGATTCCAAAAACCTGACTACGAAACTCCTAAGCTTTTAGCTTTAGCTTATTACATATAGAACTCGTGCAGTCCACATGAGAAAGGTGCAGGTCAAGATAAGACCAAGCACAGTGAGGGAATAAATAATCAATAAGCTCACTACCAGACTCAAAGATTGCAACTTATCATTGTTCTGGATGTTGTGACCAAGGAAGATAAGTAGTTTCAAAGCAAATTGATGAGAACAGAGTAATAAATACCTGTGAAATTGTAAACTCAAAATCCTCATCACTGTAATGAATCCTTTGAAATTGCAAACCCGCACCTCTTCTACTTATACACAAAAATCTGTCACACAAACCCTCATTGAGCATGCAAGAAAAAACACTCTTAAAAATAGCCCCCAAAAACAAAAATGCAAAAATAGCAAAAATGACTGTTAAAAATAGCCGCTGCATTCAACATGCACCCAAAAAAACACTATTAAAAATAGGCGAAAAATAATAAAATAACTATTAAAAATAGGCGAAAAAGAACAAACTTCCAGACGGCCGTCAAACCGTCAAAATTAGGACAGTCGTAGAAACGTCCGCAGGGGCCTTTCCCATAGGGGGAACGCCTTCGGCGTAAATATCATTTTTAATTTTTTTAAATGATAAATTTTATCTTTTTTATAAAAATAATAATAATGGACAATTTAAATGAAGTGAATAAATCCTACAACAATTTGCAACTTCTTTATTTACTATAGAGTTTAAGGTGGACATATCATAGACCAACACTTATATCTTATGAAAATTATGAATATGGTAACTAATTTACAATATAAACACATCTTAGAATTAAGAAAAACATGATCATAAAAATATTGATGTTAGAGATTTTTTTTTAAAAAAATGATTAAACAATATGGATAAACCATACTTTTATCTCTCAACATTTCTTAGTTGTTATCTCTCTTTAAGTTATCATGTAACGCCCACTAGTTTGATGCACCAAAACCATGTCAAACCTCATTAATTACTTAGGAAAAATTACGGATTTTGTTTTTGTTTAAAAGGTTGCAAGGGTGATAAACATTACTTACGACCAATTAACTTCCCTTCAAAATTCTACAAATTCATAAGGGAGTAAGAATGAATTAATAATTAATTATTATTATTCTATTCCACAAAATGTATTATGGTTTAAATCTTCCTACTAAATTCCATTATTTTATTTAAATATTTTCTAAATTAATTCCATTATTGTAGTGCTCGCAACAAATAATAATAATAATAAATATTAAATGTGGTGGTTGAATAGAGGATGCATGGAAGGAGGTTGGATTTGTAGCAGCAGCATGTGACGAGTATGGGTGCCTAAAAAGACTTATAGACCTATCATTCCCCTTACATGATAATACATTCAATCTATTAGAGATCGAAAGGCATTTAATTCACTGAAACCCAAGTCAATGTGGTAAATTTTAGCAGTAATTTGTTAGTTGCAGCGAATGCAAAATGATGCAGGGAACTATCCTAAATGGAGATCTCTCCAATACCAGTCCTAAAATTTGTCCCATTGTGAGTTAAACCTATCCTGCGCACATAAATAAGTGTGTGAAAACTTATTCCTAGGGCATGTGAATTGTTTTTCTGTGAAGAGCAATAATCGAAGCAAAATGAAACTATTTCCCTGTTGTTTTTTAGTTTCTTCTACTTAGACAAAGAAGAAAAAAAAGTGAGGTTTGGGAGGCGTCTCACACAGATGTAATGTCTTTCTGTATTGATTTTTTTCCTTCTCCTTTTGAGGAGGCCATGTTTTGTGTTTACATTCTGACCTGTTTCTTGATTTTCTCTTCTGATACCACTTCTCTTCTATTTGGCTCTCTATTTTGTCATTTTATGGAAATTTGGTGCTTTGCTCATATTTATAAGTTCTTGGCCAATGAAAATTGATCACGTTGGAGACATGTTCGTTGCATATGGCTAAATAATGTGTCTTTCTTGTGAGGATACCCATGTCTTTTGTATGTTGCAATAGTTGTATTCCACAAGAAGTTGTCTCGATCTTTCAATTATTCAAACATTTTATGGGATGTTTGAAAAATGGCTGCAGAAATGTGTAGCCCATCTCATTCCTGCAGCGCTTGCTATTTGGCACAGAATGGTTTTTTTGAGATGACTTAGAAACCTCCCAGAAAATACCATTTGGTATGTGTCAAGCCAGAATCCATGTAACGCCTGCTAAAATCTACCTGCACGAAACCCAAGAACAACCTAGGATAAACTACAAAATTATGGAGTAATTTTTTTTCTAAGAACGTGCCCACAAAGAGGTTTCGAAAAAAAACAGTTGTCATATTATTGTTTCTAAGTCACTTAAATTTAATAATATAATTTTCTTCATTTTAATAAAATAATAAAACTCGCATTACATTATAATGAAATTAATTAGACTAAGCAAGGTTAGTTTCTCCCTAAATGTTATTTTGATCAACCATTAAATTCTACAATAGTTAGAAATTACATATTTTAATCTCAAGAGTAAAAATACCTATTTCAATAAATATTAAAGTCATTCTAAATCCACAAGATGAATTTTATCAAAAACAATTAAGAAGGTCCCTAACATTAGCCCATAGGTTAAAGGAATAAACATAACGCTTCACAATAAAGTGACCCCTTAAAAAGTCAACCCATGTATTTTAGATTTTTAAAAAATCAAATTTAAATTCATATTCCCCTCACCCACTCCCCACCTACTTTTTTTAGGGATGAATCTCATCCCTTGGATGGATTTATTTAGGACCTTTAGATGAGGGGAAAGACAACTAACCGTAAAGTTTTCTTAAGAAAGCTTCTTTCTCTTTTCCTTTGGCTTATTTTCTCTCTTTTGTTTTGCAAGTTGTTGGAGGAGAAGGAGGGAACCATTAGAGGCCATTCCAAGTTCTTAGAAAGGCATACATGCCGCATTTGTTTTCTTATTTGTTTCATACCCTCAGCTAGTATTTTCCCAAATGGGCTTGTGGGTATTTTCCCTATTGTTAGAGAGGATAATAAAAATGTGGTCCTTGTATATACTTGGAAGAAAGGTAAATATACATATATGTATATGTGTATGGTATTTATTAAAATTTCATTTTAATAGGAACCCGAAATAAAATTAATTAAGAGCAATAAAGTTTATATAAATATTTGGAAATGGTTTGGCCATGGAAAGTATTACACAGTACGGAGGCGGAGGAAGAACTCATCCGTGCAAAAGGGGCAACGAGCAAGCATTTAGGTTGGAGTTTAATATTTTTGTTGAAGGGGAGTCCACTGAACCCCACCCTGACCATTCCCTTAAAAGAATAATACATACGCACCGCCAGGGCTATGTAAGCCTAAACAAAAATTTATTAAAATATTGTCATTTTGATTCGCATGGATTCAGTTATATGAAACACATTTTTTATAGTTTATATATATGTATTAAATTTTTAAGTATATTAATATATTAACACTATTATTAATATCAATATTAATAATATCTAAATATCAATATTGTTGTAAATAAATCATATTATTTCTATTATTAATAGTATTAACGATTCTTAATCTTATACTTAGAATTATTTTTAAAACAAATTGTATAATATTTTGATGAAAAGTCTAAAATCAAATCAAATTTCAGTTCTTTCTACTTTAATTTACATGGGATTTAAAAGTAAATCCATAATAACTCTATAGTGAATTTTACATACTCCCAATGAAGCTATGGTCTAAGTTATAACAAGAAATTTCTTTACTCCAATAGATTTAGGAATTTAGCTATTTGATTGACGAAGTAAAAGACAATTTAAAACTTAAGTTCTTTCCATCCACTTATATAGGTTTAAAATTTCTTTCAACCACTATAAGATAATGAACAACTATAAATTTTTCACTACTCTATAAGTTTCATGTAATACAAAAGAAGTAACTATTTCATTCCTTTTACAAACTACAAATTCCAACCATTCTCACAAACAATTATAACAAAGTTTTCAATAAGTTTTAAAATGAGAACTACTAACTTTCCAATAATTTATTTAGAACAAGAGCAACACATTTTTGTGGGGAAATAAATCAACCACAATGGGAGTAAGATATTTCCCTTTATAAACTTCTTTTCTATTAAAACAAAACTAGCTTTACCAAAGAAAATTTTTCTTTCCCTCTTCAACATATAATACAAATTTAATAACTAGTAACCAATACAAATTTTCTTCAAAAATATTAATACAATAACTTCCACATAAAGTGGGAAATCTTACAAAAATGAAAGCTAAAATGAAATACAATTTTTGTTCAATCATATCTCCAAAAATAAAAATTTCAACCAAGTTCCATCTTCTCATCACTTGACCACAACAACCAAAAATAGGGGAGAGGCAAAACTCTCCACCCAACAAAATTTTTTGATGAGAATAAGAAGAAATTCTTCTCATTGGCCCTCGAGCCCAAACCACAACGAAATAAGAGATGTTTCAACACATGGAAACAAAAACAATGCTTCAACATTCACTTTCAACCAACCAACCACATAAGAGAGATAACGACGAAACACTTATTTATAAACACAAAGAATTACAAAACAAAGGCTTTTAAAATAGCCAAAAAGAGATAGGAAAAATGGGGATGCCCTTGTGCCTCCCAAGGGTTTGGATGGCCACCTCTAAATTCCTCCAACACACATTCAATCCCAAGTCTCTTATGCCTCCCTCACAACAAAACTATGTCTCTTATGCCTCCCTCACTCTTATGCCTCCCTCTCTCTTATGGCTCCCGCAATACATAACATAATAGAATAAAATAAGGTGGGGTGTCCAAAACCCACTCCCTCCTAAACCCAACAAGAATATCTTATGCCTCCCAACATATTTCATCCCCATATGAGAATCTCAACACAACCTAAGTTCAAAATACTACCCAACACTTCAAACAAGAACACAAGTTCACACAATCACATAACATGCAAGAAACAAGGAGAAAAATAAAAGAGAAAGATCCTACATTTCCATGGTAAATATCCTCCTTGAAATCTAGTCCCAAAATTTCAACACAATAAATTATCCAATCACTCTTTAAACTCCCAATAGAAAGCATCCAAAAATAGAGCTCCAAAAATAAGTAACCCCAAATTCCTCTCAAAAATTTCAATAAATAGAAAAGAGGAGGAAGATGGTGTGGCTCCAAGTAGGATGCCACATCCTTTCTTCTCCACTCCACCTCACTCAAGTCAAAACCATACTCCAAGGAAATTAAATAGATGGTTAAGAGGCATGAAAAACCTCTTACACACACCATTTCAAACCCATACCCTCAAGGACTGAAAAATAATTACATGTAAGAAAGTGCAATAAAAACTTAGAATTTATCTTCCTAAAACACATAATAGGGCCTATTTTTGACCCTTCAACCCATAGGTAGGGTTAATATAGTAATTTAAAAGGTGTGGGAAAAGTTTAACTTGTCAAAAAATCCTCCAAAATTGGCTCTTAAGGCAAAATCTGAATTTTTAAGGAGAGGTGTAGTGCACAAAAGTCAAGATCTCAAGTACTCAACTTAAAACACATAAACCAAAGAACTATCTAATGTAATAAATGAATTATTTTTTCCCATCCATGATTAGTTTAGCAACATGATTAATTTACTAATCTAGAAACAAATTAATTAATATAAAGGAAAATATATCACTATAAAATCACATACTAAAATTAAATAAAGGAAAAAAAGTAAAGGAACACATGAATCCCTTGCTCACAATTGGAGGTAATTCCCCCCCATGGGGAACTTCTAAGAGTAAACAAAACACAAACAACACTGCACAAGTTTCCACGGTGACCCTTGTTGAATTAATCTGGTATTCCGATGTGATTGGCCTCGAATCCATCGTTGGTTATTGTGTTATGTTTTACCTGTAAAACATACAATACGTCTTTCGGCATTGTGGCTGCATCAAAAAATCCAAGATAAAATATACAATATAAATCAACAATCATCCATAAATAAATTAAATTAAATTGTCATCTAGACACGTAACGTTACTATTTTCAATTTCTAACAACATCTCAATTCCACATTTCATCAATATCAATAGGATCACAATTTTAGTTCAATTGCTAAGGCGCACTCAATATGACGAAAAATATGAATGTCAGAATATATAACCATTTTGACAATCCATCATCATCAATATAACATATCTCTAATAATCCAAACACATACTACTATAAATCAAAATCAAACCATAGTCCAAGTACCTCAATCATCTATCATCATGATAAGTCAAAATGATATACTAATGTCCATACGTATAGCCAATAATATCAAAATCAAAATTAATATGTGTCGAAGGGATGTGGGAACTACAATCCATAACCTATTCTAGCATCCTCTCATATCATTTTGTGTGCCAATGGATGGTTGTCAAGCGTAATGGAATTATGGATGCATTAAAAAAGGATAGTGGGGCCACAGTCACTTGAAAATAAATTGCACTATGTTTTGAAATGTTAACGATTATGCCAATGTGGATGGTCGTCAATCAGAATGGATGGTGAAAGGTATGTTTGTAATGTGAAGTGGGAAGTGTGAGGAAGCCAGTAGATTCTATTTTCAAATGACAGAGGCAGGATTAGAGCCAAACTACTATACATTTCCCTTTTAATTGTGTATGCAAAATGTCGAAGCATAGAGATCGCTAACAATATATTTGAAAAATACAAAAAGAATTTTGGTTTCACGGAATGCAATGATTGTTGTATATATAAAGAATGGATATTCCCATGAAGCCTTTAATATCTCTCATGAATGAATATTGATAAGCTTTCTAAATGCGTGTAACCGTTTGATGAAATTCTTAGCTATGATGCAGAACCGAGTCCCACAATTTGAACTGCCTTCGTTCCTCTAATCATAGTTTATCTTTCATAACTTTTTTTTCTCTAGTTTTTCATTTGAAATGAAATAGAATTTTAAATTGCAACATTATCGTAGAAGTGATAGTCTATTTAAAACTTGTTTTCAAAACAATAATACATCATATCATAACTTGTGCAATCCAAATATTCCTTGGTAGACAATCATCAACTTAAAACCTCATTTTGAGATGATCTAGAAAACATCTTGACCAAAATAGATTGCTATAGTAATTCTTTTTATTGAGAAGTTGAAGTTTACTTCCCTATAAATATGTTAATCATTCCCTTGTTACAGTAGATAAATGATGATTTTCGGTGACTTGCAAAACAACCTTCATACCTTTGGAGAATAGATGTTAAGTTTCTTCTTTGTTCCTTATTATGCAAAAAGTCACTTCAAGCCATATATCAGCCACATTTGATCATCTGTGTTCATTTTGATGCTACTTTAGGGGACCTGTTACCTCGTTTTGTACTTTTAGGAAGTTACACCTTAAGAGAACTCCGTATGGGTTCTTCCAAGCTAACCCATAATAAGTAATGACATATTTCTCGGAAGCAAACTTAAGGGATCTTTTCTAGTTCTTACTTAAATACTTAGGGCAATTCAAATGTCTAAGATAAAAAAATACATCTTTGTATTTACTACTCAGAACTCATGAATTTTTTAAAAACATCTACCCTCACTTCTTCTACCTCATTTACGTCAATAGTTTATAGGTTTCTCTCAGCCATAAGCTTAGCTAAGCCCAAACCTCTCACCAACTTTTTGGTTTTGATATCCATGTCATATTCTTGTAACTTGTTCACCCATCTGCATCTTTTTCTTGAGAATTCCATCTCTGATAAGATGTCTTTCACCATGGTGTGGGGAACATAAGCAACAATCTTAGAACTCAAAATGCAAGGCCTGAAAACCTTTATTGCTTTTGCCAAGGCAAATTATTGTTTCTCCATAATAGTGTATTTCAGTTGAGCCCCCTACAATGCCTTACTGAAAAATACAATTGGCCTCTCAGCCCCTTCATCATCTTTCTGCAACAAGACATATGCAATATTGTACTCTAAAGCAAAAGAGAACAGTTGAAAGGGCTTCTTACAATCTAGAGCTGCTAGAACATGTGCATGCTTTAGTGCCTATTTAATCCCATTGAAATCTTGAATGGCATCCTCCTCCCAGTTGATGACCCAGTCCTTTAACATGGAAGTGATTGGAATGGTCGACTAAAAAAAGTTTTATACAAATCTTCTGATGAAGTTTATCTTCCCAAAGAAGGACTAAATTCTTTTCTTGGTTCTTGGGATTGGAACCTTTATGATGACCTCTACCCTTTCTAGATCAATAATTACCCCTTCTTGTGACATAATACGACCAAGCAATTTTTCCTTCTATACTCAGAAATGGCACTTATTTGGAATGAGTGAAATGACATATTCTCTGCATCTTATCAACATCTTTTCCAAGTGTAACAAGTGATCACTTATTTTTCTAGAGAACATAGTTACATCATTTTGGTAGACAACAATAAAATCATTGATGTAACCATCAAAATAAACATCCATTTCTCTTTGAAAGGTTTCTCCAGCATTCATCAGACCAAAGGGCATCCTGACATACACATATGTTCCCTAAGCAGTGGTAAAGGTTGTTTTAATCCTCTCTGATTCCTTCACCAATACTTGGTTATAACTAGAGAAGCCATCCAAGATAGAAAGTAGCTCAGAACCAGTCACTGGATGCAACATGTTTTCCATGTTTGGTAAAGGATAATTGTTCTTCATTTATGCTCTGTTCAAGTTTCTAAAATCCACACACAACCTAATGTCACTATTCTTCTTTCTTACTAATACTAGGTTTGCAACCCAAGAAGAATACCTGGTAGGTTGAATAATCCCTCCATCCCTCAGTATCTTTAGTTCCTCTTGCATATTAAGAGATAGTAGTGGATTGATTGGCCTCTATTTCTACCTAAATTGTTTTTCATTGGATTCCAAGGGTACCTCATGTTGAAATAGATCCTCTCTGTATGCCTTCAACTCAGAATAAATCCAAGCCATGAAATCTTGATACCTGTTCAACAATTTTATGTAGGATTGCTTCTCCTCTTTGCTGAGATTGCAGCCTAACCAAATCTTCCTTGGTTTCTCCTTTGTGCCAACATCATGCTCCTCAATATCCCTTGAGGTTGCCATGCATCTATTAACAATGAGTCAACATTATCAAATTTGGACTCAAGAGTAACCAACCCTTTGCGAATGGTATTAGTCTTTATTTGTATGATGCCTTTGCCAAACAAGGTTTCTTTACCCTCCACTACGCACTCGATTGGCTCCTAATCAATATTCTAATAAGCAAAATCCTCTTTGTTTTGCAGAAATTTTCTGGCCTGATCATCATCATCAAAAAATTGCTAGTGTTTAATATTGTCAACATCGACATCATACTTATAATACGGGGACATTACACAATTATCAAACCAAGATCCTAGTACTAAAAGTCTGTCTGCTAAATCATTTAAATTCCTATCATGATGCACAATATTGAATGAAACAAACATTTCAATAAAATCCCAAAGTACATGGTTGTATTGTTTCATTCGCTAATTTTTTTTGGCATACTACTTTCTGACTTGCTTTATAATTAATTTTGAATCTCCCTTGACAATGATTTCTTTAACATCATATTTCTAAGCAATCCTCGGACCTAACAAGAATTCCTCATACTCATAAATGTTATTAGTGCACTCGAAGTTGAGTTTGAAAGAAAAAAAAATCTTCCTGACTTGGGGAGATTAGAACAAAACCAACACCATTTCTGAACTTGGAGCAAAATCTCCATCAATCAATAAAGTCCAAGGAGAGGATTCCTATTGAAGACAGTTGTATTCTTCAATCTTGTGCTCTTTTCCATCAATAAATCCTACAAAGTTATCATCATCAATACTTGTGTACAATACTTCATAAGATGCATTGTTGGGATCTTCAATAAGGTGCAACATTTTCTTTTCCCCATACAATTTGACAAGTTTTCCATTAATTGGGATGGTGGCAAAAGACATATCCATTTGAACACTCCCACCAATACTTGCAGCTGATTTTCTAGATAACAACATACCCCACTTGGATGGGAAATCAACAATAACTACATCAAGCTTCAAATTCCTGTCTAGACAGGCTGCAAATTTTACCACCAGACCCTTCATGCATCCCACCACTGGCACCTCTCTAGAATCCGTGGTAGTGCACTTCCCATATGATGTTGTTACTTTGATATTCATCTCGTTCATGAATTCCAGAGGCATGACATTGCATGATGCTCTTGAGTAAAACATGAAGTTATGGAGTAATTTGTCCTTAATGATTAGAGTGGTGAAGAATGCATCCACATTTAGCTGAGAGTCCACAAAATATTTCCCCAAATAGACCTCAAGTGGTTCACCTAATTCTTCTCGTGCTGGTGGTGTTTCTAACTCTTCAATGATTGGTGGGGTCTCCATAATATTTATGTTTCTACCTAGGGAAGTATTCTCCTCTTTCCATCCAAAATACTCCAATGACCTCTTTTTGTGCTTAGGGATCCTAAGAAACTCAAAAATTGGAAATGAGATCTTGATCTGACTCAATACTTGGGATATATCATAAGGTATAGAGTTTGGTAAGGTAGAATTGGAAGGAATTTTGACAGGCTCATTAGATGGCATAGGATTTCTGATACCTTGGGCATGAGGAGGGGTATGATTTTTTTTTGGGACAACAAGTCCCTTACAAGATGCATCTTTCTTAGGAGCCTCTTTAGGAACATTTGAAAGCAATGGAGCTTTTGGCTTGGCCTAGGGCCCTGTCCCTTTGACAACCCTACTTCATGTGTTGTGTTCCTTTTATTGAGCCACAACAACATTCATCAACAACTACCTATCCTTCACAGAAAGGATTCATCTAGCAGACATCTTTATAATTAAATCCATTAGATGTTCAAAGTCATTGTTGGGAAATTCAAAAGCTTGTACAGTATCTACTTCTAAAGTATGAGAGGGAGGAATAACAGGTACCTGGTGGATGCAATCCCAAAAGGCAATAGCAGTTCTGGCACTTATTACCTTAGTTGAAGTTTCCCCTTGTTGTGAGACCATGGAGCAACCCATCATGCAAACGTCATCATCATTATCATCACCTATTTCTTCTTCTTCTTGTTAATCCTCCTCACATTGAGCATGGGGCATGAAACATTTGTCACACCAATCATGTCTCCTCTACAACAGTAACTCTAGCAGCTAAAGGATTAGGTACCATTCTGTTTTCCCTAGCCTGGGACTGCCTACTTCCAAATCCAACAGGTCCCTTGCCTCTGTCATCAGATATTTTGTGATTTCTAAACCTATCTTGGCCCCATTTCTTATGTTGATCTTATGAACTCTTCCCACTTCCCTTTTCTTCCTGGGCTAATTTTTATGATATTTCTTTGACAACCCCTACCAAAGTTCTCACAACTTCTTCCAAATCAGCATCCTTACTTGCTTGAGGCTTTTCCAGGTTAATTAGTTTTACACCCTCCCTTTTTGGAGGCTTTCTGATTGCCTTGATGTTATTCTCAATTTGAAGGGCCATGGTGAATGCCTTCCTCAAATTATTAGGGTTTTTGTTCCTCAAGTAATAAGCATTTATTTTATCAAATGCATTTTAATATTTGATCAAACATGATTCATCACATGGCCCTATCCTAATAGGAAATCTCCTCAATGTTTTATTAAACCTTGTGTTGAAATCCTGTACTGACTCATTAGGATTCTTCTTTATGTTTTCAAATTCTGATAGATGAAATCTAGGGTAAGTTTTCTCACCATACTACAATTTAAATGCATTATTCATCTCGGTCTAGAAATCTATGGAATTATCTGGAAAAGCTTAGTACTAGTCCTTGACATCTTCTTCTAGAGTTTGGATAAATAGTTTTATATATACATCTTCATGTTCAATCTCAAAGTCTTCCATCATATTGATAAAAAGCTTTAGATGTTGATCTCTAGTTATAGCATTATTTCCTTGGAACTTTGGTAATCTACTTCTCATATCCTAGGGAATTGCATTTAGGTATCCAGTCATCCCTGTAAAATTTATGGGACCAAAGGTGTGCACAACAAAAGGGGGTCTGGGTGGGGGCTTGGCCAATGTTTTTTTGAGGAGCTGACCCTGGAGAGGTGAAAAATTGATAAGGGTTAAAGGGTATTTGTAACACAAGAGTATAACTTTCAAAATGGATATCCCCTAAAGTCATTGTTTCTTGGAAATCCCTATCAACTTCTGAAAAGACAGGTGCAGAATGAGAAGAAAAATTTTCAAAATCAAATGAAAGCCCCTCTCTAGTTGCAGAATTCAATTCCACAAAGAGCCTACCTGATTCAAAAGCACCTAAATTACAGTCTTCAATAATAGGCTGATCACTTTCATCAATGGAGATCTCTTTTCTTGTCTGCTGATCTCCAACATCTCTTTAGGATTTTCTTCCTTCTGATTTTACTTTTCCTAGCTCCAGAAATAGTGTCCTAGCAATATCCCTAGCAAAGAAAGATCTTCTTCCTTCCATATTTACAAACTTTAGTACAAATCTCACTTAAGAGAGGTTAAGACATTGGTATTCATTAAGAATCAAATCAACAAGGAGTCGCCACTAAGAATTTACACCTTATTTGTGAAAATGAATTAAATATAATCTGTCAAATTCTATCAACACTAGAAACTGGAAATGGAAAGATTCTGAATTTTCTTTACCTAGATTTATCAATGAAAGCTAGTGCACTAAGTGTGAAAACTGAAATAATTGCACATAGCACATGGAGCATATAAGAAGTGTTCTACCAGGGTCTGATAATGAACTGTAACCACTATGTCCTTAGCAATAGTGCCAGTAAGGTGATGGTACCTAGATTGATTCTCCCTCAGAAGCTGAGTAGCATCACAAGCCTAGTAGGAATCTTAGAGGTAAGAAGAGCATGTAATGTGTCGTTATGTAGCCAAGGATGAAATGCAGCTTGCTCTTTGTCACTCAAATGTGGAGAAATGGGTAGCACCCGTAAGAGGATTTGACCTATCCTCACTACTTTATGGTTATGCCTTTTAACCAAGGTGAGAGAACCATTTTGTATCCTTTTGTTTATGGAGGAGATGCAGATGTCCTTCCTTGTGAAATATTAAGAAATACCTTGAAGAAAATATGATCAATGCAAAAAAACCTAACTCGCACGAGTTCTCACTCTAGGTAATGGAGATATTTTCTAGGCAAGGTTCAAGCCACTAAAGACAATGAAAACCTGATTGTCTCTGCATGTTTTGGTAGTAAAACTTATGCATTTGTAAACATACATGGTAAATAGGGTAGTATGGGTATGATTAATTGTTTTTTTTTAATGAATTTTTTTGGGAGGTGAAGCAGGATAAAGTTGATTATACCAAATCTTTGATATATTTTGCAAAAAATGGAAAGATCAAACAACAAAATGTTTTTTAGAGTAGCTAGGATGTTTCTTTAACTAGAATATGTGCTTCAATGGAGGCTGAGATCAGAACTTTTCACACAAACTTCAATCTCTATTTCATCACGCCTAAGATACCCTCAAAGGCTAACAAATAATCTTATAGTAATGCTACCTAAGTCACAGTGATTTTAAATTTGTTTATTTCACTCTCAAATCAAAGCTCTTCTAATAAATGAAATTGTAAATGCCACCAAACTATCAAAAGGATAAGATATTGTGTAATTCACACATATTTCAATCTAAGAATGCAACAGAAACAAGAAAAACTACTTGTAGACATTCAGGAACGAAGAAAACAAAAATATTGTGCAAGAATAGTATAGATTAACTCAAGTTTGATTAGATTTATCAGTACGGGAAAGTTTCTCAAACAATATCGGATCTTGTCAATGGTTGTACACTTGCAACCACCTTGACATAATCAAATGTAACACATAGGAGATAAATAGGATTCTTTAGAAAATTTCTCAAAAAGACGTGCTCTATCAAGATTTTCTCTTAGGAAATCAGTTTCTAACTCTTAACACTTCTAAATTCACCAATTCCCAACCCTTTTCATGGAAACAATCATAAAATTTATATCATTTTATAACAAAAATTTTCCCCCCAAAACCAGAGACATTAAGTGTACCAGTGCTCACCATGATCTCGATAGCGATTCCTAGAATCAAATTTGTAAAAAGTTGTCAGGTGCTCAGGGGCCAGATCTCTTCAAACCTCTTCCCGCATTCAACTCCTTCCTCTGGTAGATCACTTTTCCTTTTACTTGCCAACCACTTCCGCCCCTATTTTGTCTAATATGGTTCTTTACGTGCCTGGGAAGAAGAGAGGGAAGATCAGATAAATCACAAAGGTAAAGTCTCATATTAATGGTTAAAGATGTCCCTAGATTTTTCTCACCAATCCCAAATATAAAAAGGTCATTCGTGTGCCAAGGAAAGAAAAATCAAGCCAAATCTGATAGACATATTGCTTATTAATGGTGAGAGATGTTTATAGACCTTACCCACAAAACCAAGCCTCCAAATTAATGTTCCTCTTTATTTGGTCTGTAGGAGACTCCAAGAAATGATAAAAAACCAGAAGAATATGTATCCCTGGGAGCTCTGGAGTGAAAACGGTGGAAAATAAAGATATAGATGCACAACTACCATTGATTTCTACTTTGAATTTGGACTATCCACATAAGAGATCTAATTTAGAATGGGCCTGCGAGTTCCCTTTTTCCTTTAATAACTTTTGGAAAAAAGTTAAAATTTCACATTTTTCTCCACACCTCCACCCTTGATAAATGAGCTTGATACATGTCCTAAGGTGGGTCCCAAAGGAACTGTATCCAAAGTCTTCCACTTCACCTCATTTTTTGGAAAAGGGAAAATTTTCCAAATTTTCCCCAGAACTCCGGCCTTCAGCCGTTGACCGGGGAAAAATATTGACTATTTTCTGTCGGGTCTATGGGCCATTTTTATGTTTTAATCCTTTTAGTAACAAGAGGTGAAAAATCTAAGTTTCCATCGATGGTCTTCTTCCTCGCTCGTTTCAGTTTTCAAAGTGAGCCTTGACCTCCCTTTTGTTGGGCTTGCAGGTGATTTTCATAATTTAATCCTTAAGAAGCAAAAAATCCAATTTTCCCCTGATGGTCCGCTTCCCCACCTTTTGAATTTTTAAAGTGCCACACATCACAATGACACATCTTCATATGGTTGCAAAACGTTTAAATCTTGAATGAGTGCGGGATCACCACATGTCCTAATCCAACAAAATTTGTTTGAAGGCTTAAAGCTCAGCATAAGGTGCCATGTGTCAGGGTCCGAGGCAATATCATTTGGCTATTGAAAAGTCCAAGAAAAATGCAAAGTGAGCGGAGGCCGCCAAGTGTCCTCCTAGAGCTTCTTTAAAATGAAATTCAATAGCCAGTCATCAAATATGCGCAATCCCTCAATGTGACCTAGGCCTCTCAAAACCTTATGAAAAGGACTAATAATGGGAAGACCCAGCAGAAGCCTCCACGTGTCTTTATAGTGCAATTCAAAATGGTGCCCAAGAGTGGAGACTTTGAATGAGCACGGTCTCATAACATGTCCCTATTTTTCCAAACTATACTAGCTACATAAATATTTGTCTAAGTCTGGGCAAAGCAGTGGAAACCTCCACGTGTCCTCCCAGTGCAACTATAAGGCCAAAAAAAGGTGTGTCTTCAACCAAGCGTCGTTCCTCCACGTGGAAAATTTTTCAGTTAAAAAATTTCCACAAATCCTAGGAGTGCCCCGCCGAGCTGCATCAAATAAAAAATGAACACTTGGACACCCTTGGGGTGAAAATAAGAAATTTTCCCCGTCACTTAAATTTTCTTCAATCAGATTCTGGTAGGGCCACGGGATGAGTGCAAATTTTTTACCAAAGTAGCCAAAAATAACAAGTTCAAAAACAAACCTGTTGCACCCCATCCAATTAGAAGAAGCCAAGTAAGCACCAAAAGAACCAATCAGAATTGAGCGGAGCAACGGGACCAAATTTGTCTTTTTGCCAAAAAAGTAAAAAGCAATAAGTTAAAGCATTTTCCCACTATCCCCTAACCAACTAAAAGAATCCACATGACCACCAAATGCTAAGGAATAAATTTGATAGGAAAATGACACTCGCCAGATTGTCAAAAACACATAAATTCACCATTTATGCCTAGAACTTGATTTTTTCCCTAAGGATGAATTTTTTTGAAACAAAACAAAGTGAATCATGGTTTTGAGAACCTTTCAACCATGGGTTTGAATTTTCAAACGAATAAAAATGTAAATTGATAATTTTCAAGCTTCCATGGTCGAGGAAAAAAAGGAAAAATGGCAAAGCCCGTGGATTTTGAATAAATTAGGGTGGAAACAGGGAAAACTCAAAGACTCCTTCAAGGAGGGACATGAAAATGGATTCTGTAAACAATTTGAGGCATTCAAATGGAAGTAGAAACTTTCAAGAACACCCATATCGAGAGACAAAATGTTTCATACACCTAGACAGAGGAAAAGTAATGGTAAATGGGGCAAGACAAATCTGATCACCAACATCTTCAAGGAGCATTTCAGGAGTAGATACATAAATAGGAAATTCCTCCAATAGTGGATGAATGCATTTCATCATCTGTGATAGGCCTCAATGATGGTAACAGAGTATGATGGTCAATGTTTTGATATGTGTCAGTATGTGAACTACATGAAGGATTAAGAGGTTATGGTTCATAGGTTCATCATGGGATTAAAGTTGGAATTTGTTATGGTAGTGCACATTCATTGTCTATAGACACTATCAAAGGCCATGGAGAAGGACTACATTGCAAAGGAAACAAGGGGGAAGACTCAACATACTTGAGATAGAGTGAGGATCCATATACAATAGATGCAGGATAGTAGGTCAAGGGTATCATCTCCTCCCACTTGTGGTGAACACACTTCAACATAGTATTCCTTTAGGCATCGTCCTCCTTAGCAGAAGCAGTAGTTGAATCGACAACCCTTTTGAACTCTATAGCACTATGATATGTAGAGAGGGTGTGGTATGGGACCTTTGGCTAGGGGTTTAATAGGACTCATACTCCACCTCAAGCACAGTGAGTAGGAGTACGTCCACCATATCACCTAGAGAGATCTATGGCAGGATCATCAAGTTCTAAAGAATGGACTACAGGGCCACCTAGAGGAGTATCCTCTCAGGCAAGAGGACTAGGTAGTTGTTATGGGTGTGGTGTACATGGTCATGATTGGGAAGAGTTCCCTTAGATACCTGCTAATCAGGGTAAGTCACATTTTTTTGAGTGTATGGTTGGTGACATGGCCAGGAGCCACATAATTTATGTTGAGGTCAAGAACCACCAGGAAGAGCACTATGGCACTGTGATTGAGACCACATGTAGCATTCGTGGTATTTCTACCCCTATCTTATTTGATTTAGGCTCATTAGATTCTTTCATTTCTCAATATTTAGTAGAGGGATGCAGGTTAATGGTAGTTACACATGGCCTTAGTTGGAATGTTCAGATGGCTTATGGAGCCATAATATTAGTGGAATCCTTAGTTAAGGAGTGTGTAGTGGAACTAGGACTATTCTCCACAAATTGGATCTTCATATCCTTCCCTTGGGTTCATATAGATTTATCTTGGGCATGGATTGGTTTTCTATGCAAAGAGCTAAAGTTGACTATTACAACAAGGTTATATCTTGTGCAGATGATTTGGGAGTGGATTCAATGATTGTTGGAGTTAAGAGACCCATCTCTATTCACACCATATCTACTATGCAGGTGAAGCGTTGTGTGCGACGGGGTTGTAATTTATTTTCCACCACTATTAGTGACCAATCGTAGGATGAGACTCATGGACCATCACTTGGTGACCACCCTATTTTGTAGGATTTTTTTTATGTTTTTCCTAGTGATTTTCCAGGGTTACCTCCCCCACATGAGATAGACTTTTGTATTGATTTGGTTCTAGGAGAGGAGCCTATGTCATGCGCACCTTATAAGATGACCAAACCTAAGATTTGTGAGCTCAGGTTGTGGTTGGAGAGTCTTATTGAGAAATTCCTAATCCATCCTAGTGTATCTCCTTAAGGTGCACCGATGCTCTTTGTGAATAAAAAGGACAGATCTTTATGTTTGTGTGTGGACTACCGACAGTTTAACAAAGTATCGATGAATAATTATTACCCCCTTACATGGATAGATGATTTTTTCTATTTGAGGAAGGGGTCCACCCTATTTTATAAGATAGATCTTAAGTAAAGCTACCATTAGCTAAGGATTGTGTAGGTAGATATCCACAAGACAAATTTCTGCACGAGATATGGCCATTTTTAGTTCACAATGGTACCATTTGGTTTGAAAAATGCCCCTGTAGTATTCATGAGTTTGATGAATGGGGTATTCCAAATGTTTTTTTATCACTTCGTGTTGGTGTTTCTTAATGAAATTATGATATACTCACATATGCGTGAGGAGCACAAGGAGCACATTAGACAGGTTTTGCATTATCTTCATGAGAAGCATCTATACGGGAACCTAAATAAGTGTTTCTATTTATAGTTAGAGGTTCAGTACTTGGGCTAAATTATTTCTGGAGAAGGTATAATAATCGATCCTTCCAAGATTAGAGCTATTATGGATTGGCTAGCACTAACCAATGTGACCGAGGTGTGTAATTTCATGGGGTCGGTAGGTTACTTTACGATATTTTTTCAATATTTCTCTTGGATTGCACTCCCCATCACTTCCCTTCATCGGAAAGGGAATAAGTTTATTTAGTCTGACAGATGTGAGCAAGTCTTTAGTAAATTAAAGGAATGCCTTACAAAATCACCAATTATTGTAGTGTCATATCCTCAAAGGGGTTTATTCATGTGTACAAATGCTTCTTTAGCAAGATTAAGAGGTGTTTTGATGCATGAGGGTCGTTTTGTATCCTTCTCACAAAATCAAGGATTATGAGATCAATTATCTGACTCATGAAATTGATCTTGCAACAGTGGCACATCCTTTGGTGCATTGGCATAATTTCCTTCTTGGCAAGAGGTTCATTCTTAGGACAAACAATTTGAGCTTATGTCACATATTGATGTAACCCAATCTCAATACTCATCAATGATGTTGGATGGAGTTGCTATGTGAGTACGACATGGAGATACAACATGTGAAGGGGAAGTAAAATGTGGTTATAAAATGTTTAAGTCGACAAAGACATTTGGTTATGCCTACTTTAGTGGGTATATACTTGCAGAGCAGGATTTTGTGACAACTACCACATGATAGCTTCTACCTTGTAGCTAGTGTAGAGATTGAGTTTTAGAGATCCCTTGAGGGGAATTTTGATGGATTTTCATTAGATTCAGATTGATTTCTCATACATAGAGGTTGGGTCTATGTATCTAGGGATGGAGGTTTGAGACATGATTCTTAGATGAGGCTCATCCTGCACCTTATTCAGTGCATCTAGGGGTGAAGAAGATGCACGAAAAATTTGAGATAGTTATATCGCTGGAGAGGACTTCAGAGAGATATAACTTAGTTTGTGTCATTTTTTTGGAGTGTCAAAGGGTGAAGGCTAAGAATTAGCATCTAGCTAGCCTTCTCTACCCACATGCTATACCGGAGTGGAAATGGAACACCATTTCAAAGGATTTCATATTAGGGATACCAACATTGAGATACCACCATGATGCCATCATGGTCACGGTGGATAAATTGATTAAATTGGTTCATTTTTCTATGGTGAAGACCACCTATACAGCTAATGCAATGCCACAAGTGTACTTAGATGGGATTATCCAATTACACGAGATTCTGTGGAAGATTATTTGTGATCGCAATCCATTATACACCTCTCATGTTTGGACTACCTTTGAGCATGCCCTTCAGACAAGTATAAACTTCAATACAACATATCATCTACAAATAGATGGAAAAACAGAGTGGGTGAGCTATATTTTACTGAAAATGCTTCAAATGTACGTCATGGACCATCAATAAAGGTGGGAGAAGTATTTTTACATGGTGGAGTTTTCTTATAATAACAACTTTCAGAGTATATTTGTATTACTCTATTTCATGCACTTTATGGAAGGGAGTGTATGACTCCACTAAGTTGAGACAGATTGGAGGACAGAGTATCTCTTGCACCATCTTTGTTATAGGACATGGAGAATCAGGTTGTTTTGATCAGATAGAGACTATAGAAGGCATGTGATAGAAAAAAGAAATATACAGATCATAGGATAGTTGACTGTAGCCATGAGGTGGGCACGAAGGTGTTTCTTTATGTCATACCTCAAAATATCCCTATCCTTTATGGGGAGTTAATTTTAGGCTTAATTATGCATCTTAGAGTGTGAAAAGGGTAAATAATTGCATTTTTCACTTACCACATTTAATTTTGTCCGTAATATGCATGGTGTATAGGTTGGAGTGTCATGTGGGAATGTCATAAATATTACATGTGCATTTAATTCCTTTGGGCTTGGTGTTTGACTTGTGTGTTGGAATGGAGGAATGATGAAGTGGCATCCTACATGGAGCCACCTCATCATCCTCACATTCCATTTCTATTAATTGATTGAAATTGAATGACTTAGGGTTACTTTTCTTATTTTATTCTCGTACAATTTGCACTTTTGGATTTACAAGATTTTGGCGTTACATTTTGGATTGTGTTTGGTTTGAAGCCGTTTGAAAGATTTTTGGAGTGAAGAATTTTTTAAGGTTGATGGAGAGGTAGGATCTCCACTTGTTTTCATTCTTTTTTTATGCATTTATATGTGAAAATTATGTGCCTCATATGAATCTGATGCCCTTTGAGTGTATGTGAATGCCCCTAATACTATTGCGGTTGGGTATATTTCCTAGATAAAAACCTGGGAGTATTAAAGTATGGGACTATCCCAGTGAGAAAAAAAATATGTTGAGGAATGCACTTTAGAGGTCATATGAATCCAAGGAAGTATAAACCTCTATGGGAAATTATTTGGAAAACATCAACATATGTTGTATGCATATTTGCATGTTGCCAGATGTGGATGTTTTTTGAGATGACTTTGTATTGTCAAAATGGAGGCTATTGGTTAGAACTCCTACTTCAGTTGGGAGGATAGGATGAGGTGACTCTCCCACCATTTCTTAGCTCCTGGGGGCTTGTTGTCAAGACTTCGTGAACTTTGTGATCAGACTTGCCATAATCTCATGTCTAGACAGAAAATGTGGATTTTGACTTGAACAACTCGAGATTTGTATATACCTTTGTGATCAGACTTGTCATGAATCTAATTTTTAAATGTAGTAACAAAATTGACAGCACTTACATTCTAGATTATTCTCAATTTGGGGCTCATGGGCCAATAAGGAGGATTAAATTTTGAAGCATCATTGGATTACTAGGATGCAAAAGAGAGTGTCACTATTCCCCTAATTCTTTGTCACCTCTGTGATTTAATATTTGAGGAGTCAATTGAGGTACACAATTATATAGCTATGGTATGTTGGGGAGAAGACATTGCAAAGAAGACATGTGTTTGAAGGATTGGAATTATACATTTAGTCTGGTTTTAATTGGACGACGTTGTTTCCATTTCAGAGTGGACAGTTTGTAAATATGGCTAGTCTCAAAAGAAGGCTATTGTACTATTTCATTTATTCAAATTGGTCAGTGCGATAGAGGTTGCTGAAAGGTTAAGCCCTGACACAGTTTTTTGGATATACAATGTCTCACTTGTCAATCCTGTAATCCTTCACCCTATAACATTGGTGCAATATATTATGCTATCATGTTTTGATATAACTGTTTTATGTTAGAAAATAGTTCCTCACTTGATGTCGAATAGATTTTCTTTAAAGAAAACATTAATGGATTATATCAACGATATGGGCATTGCAAAATAATGAAAATGTAACTTGTTCAAGTAAATTTATATGCATTATAGGTCTATGCAATGCAGATTGCAATATATGTCTTATATCAAAGAAAAGTGACATTTTCACATTTTGTTGAAAGATTGTGGTAGTTTGGATGACCATAGGGCATTCTAGGCATTTTGAATGGTTGTGGGGAGGGGATGCCACCCCCACTAAGAGCTGATATTAAATATGGGTCAAATCAGTGAATGGGTCTAGTTCACCACCGTAAGTACAGTTAATATATGCAATAACCAGGACACCAAAGTAGAAATGTGTTTGAACAATACTTATATTGCAAGTCGCACATTACTTTAATAAAGAATCGCTGCCATGTTCTTCTCTAGGTAGTTCTGCTATGGACTATATGTTAACTTACACAATATCATTGAGTTATATTATACATGGCCTCCTCATCAAGACTGCTGGTCTACTTAATGGTGGTTTTGTCATTTATGATAAAATCAACCTTCAGAGGTACCAATTCACTGTAAACAACCCAGTATGCCTGAATATGTTGTGTGTGTCCATATATATATAGCTATTATATACACTGTATATATATGATAGCTATCCCAAGCTATATATATATATATAATGTGTGTGTGTGTTAAGCTGGTTTACCAGATCCTGTGTCCATGCCGAGAATCCGTGTTAGTGTTACAAATGTCATGTATTATGTAATGGAGCTTCATGGTATACTTCCCTAAAAGGATTGTTGAGACTCAATGTAAATACATTACAAATCTGTTTCAAGAGAAAATTTTAAAAACACTATCCATAGTAGGGATCTCTACATGCCCAAAAAATGTCGAAATCATTTAGCATGCATATGTAAAACCAGTTTAACAACTTCCAAAATCCTTCCGATGCTACTTTTTCAAATCCTAACACTTCTTAAGCTCTCCATGGATTTTCCTCCTTGTACTCCAAACCTGCCAAAAGCCCAAAATAATGAAGCTAAATAGGAACTTAGAGGGAAAGTAGAATAAGGAATAGGGAACCAATAAGGATATTTAGGGCTTTTCAAAACCCTAGGAAATCGAAGGGCTAAGATAGATTCAATCTAATGGCTGCATAATTAAATGCTACCTCACTTGAAGTATGTGAAAGTATTTTATGGGAATGAAATTTAATTTGAAAAAAGCAGGTGCATGGGTAGCGGGTTGAATGGGGCCACTTAATGGCTAGGAAAAGTGCTTAAGCTTTTGTGTTAGATAATAAAGCAACCAAGGTGCTAAAATAATTAAAAGAAAACTAATGGAAGCAAAAGGAGATTCATTAAACGCATACATGGATAAATCGTAGCCACAATGTATAGGTGAACAATATTTAATCGCCATGTGAGGATTCAGGACCCTTCCAAAGTAGGAAAAGAGCTGGATGTGGAATGGTGAGGCATGAAGATTGATTAGTTGTGGACCCATTGCACTGACAATTCTATAGCTAAGCTCTGGAGTTGAAGAGAAGAACCATCAAGTGTCAATTTTTACTATTAGAATCATTAGTTCATCATCCACCACTTGACAAAGTAGAAGGATCTGTGGGCATTAGATATGACTATGGGCTATAGGAGGCTGGGTTGGACATATCCTAGGAGGACCCAGTAGGATATTGTTAACCAAAATGAGCCCCTATACCCATCACTGAGTCAATTATTTCACCTTCGTGATCCATGCTAAAAAGTTTACAACTTCTTCTAACCAATTAAGTGGCCCTATTAGCTAAATAAACATTTTCCTATTGTTTTTTGAAATCCCACAACACATTGTCCCATCAGCTTACGCAGTATTGTAGGATTAAATCTCATCCACCTTCTAGGAGCCAAATCTTTTAGGAACATTATATCTAGGTTTGACCCAACCTTTGCCTTGCCTTATCCTTATGTCAAGTCATTGTCCATGCATATTTTCCCCATTCTTCTACCTTCGCCTTCATCCTTTCACAACTTGTTTTCAGCCGGATAAGGATGCCGGCCATGAAGTTTTCACCAAGACTATGGAAATTTTGTCTATTTTAAAGTAGGATATACAGAGATGGATGTGAATGGTGAGTCTTGAAGGATTTGAGAGTTGGGACCCATTGCAGTGACATATTGTATAGCTATAGCTTGGAGTAGAAGAGAAGAACCAACAATGTCATATAGATAGAAGAATCAAAGCCATCATCGCACCACATGACAAATGTTAAGGATCTGATTAGAATGACCTGGGTTAAGGAGGCTAGGTTGGACATATCCTAGGGGGATAGCATAGATATATGTACATATGTGTAAGGATACCCATAAGGATCAATTCTTATCAGGCATCGTTATGATCAAGTAGAGCCAAGGACCCATGATTAGTGGGCACCTAAGTAGGTTGATTGTGTATATACTAGTCATATATTAGGTAGAAGCATTGTATCAGGGCCCATCAACACATTGTAAAGGCTACGACACATCACGTGTGAAATGTCATGGGCATTCTAAAGCCATCTTGGCCATCAGAAGGATGTGTACCTAAAAAACCCATATTGCGTTTACCTTATGGTATGGGTCAATTGCATTATCCCGATACTTTCCACCATCCTTCTTTATTCGCCTTAAAGGAATCACAACATGATGAGGGATTTTGAAGGAATACCCCAAGATTCCATAACAAATGCTGTTTTTAATTCTTTTGAAGGAATGTAACACCGGTTTGGTATTTGCACCATAGGCTGAAAACCACTATTCCAGGCCTTGATTATGGTTAGTCTCCGCTTAGAAGTTTCGAGTGTAAATGCTAAGCTATATAGTATCCAGATAGTTCATAGTTCCCCTTTATCCTACATAGATATGATAGTCTATGACTTTGTTACTAAGGAGATAACACTAGATGCATAAATATATCTGTGTGTGTGTGTGTGTGTGTGTAATGAGGTTTGTGAGTATATATATATCTATATATGACATAGGTGCATATATATGTTATGTATATGACTTGTGGAGTGTGTGTATGTATATTTTTCAAACCAAATGTCCAGGTAAGGCCAGCTAATTGTGTTTTTGAATGTGTTGTAGCTATGGAAAATATGTGCAACTTCTCAATGGCAAATGCCTATGACATATTTATATATATGAAGCATCTCTGATTTAATCATTTCTTTCATGTAAAATTCACAAATGAAAGGTAGAGGTAGTTATAACTTGCTAAATCTAGATAAATTCACAGCACTTTTAGGCACCTTATGTTGTCTCATGTTTGCGGAACATTGTATAATTTACTACTTCAACTAACTTCCACTACAACATTTTTTAGTACTTACTTCCGTTGGTCATGCCATTGGATGAGATAAATGCTTCCTTAACATTCGGGTTTTTATTAGTATCAGTAGGAAAATAAAATATATTCACATCAAATGCAACCACAGAATCAGAGTTTTTGTAAATCGTCCTACATTGGGTGGAAAAAATCTATCAACGACGACTATCAAAATTCGCTTGCCTAATGTTGCGGATATACTTAAACCTATGAGTTGCATAGGTCGAAATGAGCTCCAACAACCTTAAAATGCTACATGAAAACCACACATGACATACATTTGGGAAAGGATGCTTACCAAAGAAGCATGGAGAAGAGAATAAACCCTCCATTACAATGCGAGTTGAATTAAGTTTTAGGTTCAAAACTGAGTACATTAACACAAAGGGGATTCATCTACAATAAAATACAACTTGAAAACTAAATGATGCATTTAACACAATTCAAGATGAGGACATTATAACTCCAAATGGAATATAAATTTCAATATAATGTCTTCTTTTAACCATTTAATTTAAAAAATATAATGATACAAATCAGATTTAGGATATCCCATTTACAAGAGCTTATTTTTATAATACAATTTCAAGCTACTCCACACAAGGAGGATACAACACTAAAAGATTTACAAAACTTTATATTTCTTGGTGTCTTAAAATAACTCCATGCATGGCATCACTAGACCTCTTTCATTCTCTTCATCTCCAAATCACAAAATATGGGAAGGAAGCATTGGAAACACTCTGATCCCAACCATATTCCAATGAGAAGGAGAATCCATCCTCCTCATTGCCCCCAAGCCCCAATAATAGAGAAATAAAGGATGTAATGCAATCTTGGAAACTTTACAAAGGATTCCGAAAAACATACAATACACAAAATTGTAACACATTCAAAATAAACACAATAAAAGGATTTATAACTTTCGTATAAACACATAATCTTGAAAACAAGCCAAAGGAGAACAGAAATATGGAAACCACATCCTTTTACCTCCCAATTGAAATAGGGGTTCCACCCAAAATCCTCCAAGTTCACATGACAAAACATTCGAAAATATCCTTATATCTCCCTATTTCAAAATACACAATATGTAGTAATATTTTCCTTTTCTCTCCCCATAGGTGGAACACTCCATACACACTCCCTCCACAATACCTCACAACACCCTTTTACCTCCCCAATGGTGCCATTTTCCGTCTCCCCACACCTTTCATATGGTCAAACTCTACCCAATCCCATGTAAAACACATACATTCATCACATTTCATAGAACACACAAACAAGGACAATAAAATGAAAGATTTAGATAATACCTTTCCATAATAATTTCAACAAACTTCAAGCGAAAAACTTTGAACTCTTTCACAATCCAAGTGTAAGCTTCCAAGTTTCCTAAGAAAGAAGTCTAAGTAAAAATCCATGAATATGTAAGTGTGTAACAAAAATAAGTAATCCCTAAAAATCCAAAATGACTTCAATAAATAGAAAAAGATGAGAGGATGGTGAGGTGGCTCCATGTGGGATGTGTCATCAGTCTTCCTCCAATCTAGCTCACCAAATGAAAACAACCACTAAGACTAATAAATGGG
The DNA here is from genome assembly GCA_019776745.2 of Taxus chinensis. NCBI lineage: Eukaryota > Viridiplantae > Streptophyta > Pinopsida > Cupressales > Taxaceae > Taxus > Taxus chinensis. The sequence goes on along the minus strand of CM034146.1, from coordinate 253,085,327 downwards.
TGGGTGAGGGTATGAAAATATATACTTACACACACCAACATCCACTCCATACTTTTGAAGGACACAATAAAGAAGGTAAGTAAAAAGGTTACATTAATTGTCCCTTTTTCATTCCAAAAAACATCACGGGGGCTAATTTTGGTCTCTTACATGATAGGTATAATTAATAGCAAGTTATAAAAGGTATGGGACAAATTTAAATTTTCCCACAAGCCTCCAAAAGTCGGCTCTAAGCCAAAATTCGAGTTTCGGTGAAGGGAGAAAGTACACTTACAAAAAAAAGTCAAATATAATTAAAATCAAAAAAGAAACAAGGACTATCTAACCCATTTAATTTCCATATAGTCACATATCCATTTAAATTTAATCCCATGATTAATTAACTAAACCTAGAACATTAATTAAGTAATAATAAAGTTAGAATTACATGACAAAAATAAATTACATACACAACTAAATAAATAAAATAAAGGAAAGAAAACAATCATTCAAACCCCTTGGTCACACAAGAGGTTACCTCCCCATGTGGACCTCCTAAAAAACACAACAATACATATGATACAAAGTTGCCAAGCTGACCTTGTTGTAAATATCCAGTATTCCTCTATTGTTAGTCTCCTAGCCCCTACTTGTTATCATGATATAATTTCCATATAGTCACAACTAATCAAATAATACCCCTTCAGCCTCAAGGTTGTATCAAATAAATCATGAAATAAAAAACACATATAGATCAATCAACAACATCATACACGTAGCATGAAGGAATGTGAATTTTAAAGATGCAAGGAAAGACAACCATGATGGAGGGACTCACTTGCAGAACACCTAATAATAAAGCCCTAATAGAACCCAGTCAAAAAATCATATGGTCCATCAAAGAAAGATCACAAGGTTGGATTTATGACCCCTCCAGAAAAGGAGCCAAAAAAATCTAAGCCTCTCGCCTCTGTTGGGATTTTAACAAATCCTTCATCCCAAAAGGGTTTTTTTTTTTTTTACCAAGAACAGTGCCCTGCCCCTCATTAAGGGTCACACTCCTATCAGGAAGCTTGAAGTCATTCTTCCAATCCTCTTAGAAGAAGGTAATGATGAATGTATTGTCAACACCAATCCTGCACTATGATAATTATTCATTGCGAAATCCTCGTGCTATGATTATTAACTAATGCAAAACTCTTAGTTTGGTGGATGTAATCTGGAAACACAACAACAAACATAACACAAGAATACCATAGACTATGATAAGAAGGAATAATGATAAATCTGAAATATCAATGTAAATTATAATATCAACATGAAATTGTTACAATCTCACCCATGAGGTTCTTCAAGTGTTATTAACTTCACTTGCCTTCAAACAATAACTATGGGAGAAACTTCACAATTACACCTCTTAATGGCTTCCTTAACACACCTTCCAAATGATGGGTTCCTTTACACACTTACGCATACAATATTTCTCACTACTTCTCTCTATGATAAATGAGGGGGGTGGCCTCTTTATTTATAGGAATTCAGGCTTATCCAACTTATCTCCAAGATAGGATAGGAAATCTCTTCCGGCCAATCATATTCCATGCCTAAACTCTTGCCTTTACATGTAGGATTATCTTCTAAGATAAGATAAACCTTATCATCTCACATGGGTTCCACCTTTTTAGACTTTTACACAAATAAAATATACAAAATATTTATGACATCACTCTTTGTCCTTATTACAAATATAATATTTCTAATTCCTAATCATGTAAACCCTACTTCTCTACTTATCCCAACTTTGACATTTTAACATTACCGGACCACTTACGACAAATATTTACTTTTTGCAACATTCCTATTGTACTTTCACTATTACCGTATTCTACATTATTGGCGGCACCGTACTGATGGCGCCATTATCTTCTATTGGATGCAACTACTAATTATATTTAACAACATCCTATTCCTAATACATACATTAATAAAATAGAAATTACGGAGGAAAATTTTAATGTCAACATTTTCCCCCTTCCTAACTTCTACTCCATCCTCAGAGTAGACTCTTATGGGCATTCTAAAGCTGGTGCTTGGAAAATCTTTAACTTGTCATGGTTGACCCATTTTGTAATGGGAGTACCATCCAATTCCTCCAGTGGATATGTACTATTTTCATGCACAACAACTATTTTGTAGGTCCCCATCCAATTTGGAAGAAATTTTCTCTGTCTTCTTTTTTTGTAAATGGAATCATATACTAGAACCAAGTCATTCACATGAAATGGAGACCAACAGATCTTTTGATCAAAGTATTCCTTCTACTTCATTTTCTTCTTATAGCTTGTATCCTTCGCTATTTCCCTCATTTCCTCTAGCAAATGAAGATGTACCAACCTTTCTTTTATTGAATCACTTTCATCCATCCTTTCATTTTTCATAACTAGATCACAGTGGGAATATCAAACTCAATAAGAAGAACTGGATCAATGCCATAAGCCAACTAAAATGGGGAGTATCCTGTTGCTAACTTTGATGTTGCCCTATATGCCCACAATGCTGCATGAATCTTTTTATCCCACTTATGTACCTGCAAGGCTGCATCTTTTGCTAGAATTTGACACAACCTAAAATTTGTTCGTTCCACCTATCCATTTTTGCTTGGCTTGTATGTTGTTGCCTTCCTATGCTTAATAGAAAACTTGTTGACTAGGGCTTCTACGACCTCATTAATGAAGTGGCTTCCTTGATCTGTTAAAATTTCTAATGGGCAACCAAATCTGGTGATAATGCATTCATATATGAACCTTTCCACTTCATCCATGGAAGCTATTTTCAATGGCCTAGCTTCAACCCACTTGGTTAAATAATCTGTGGCAACTACAATATACTTATTTTGGCGTGGGGTAGTTGGAAGTGTACCTACAATGTCTATTCCAAAATTTTCAAAGGGACCAAGTGGAAGAATAGGGCATAATGGAGTTGATGAAGTCTTACGGTTACCATGTGTTTGAAAAATATCACATGTCTTACAATAATTATAACAGTCTCTAAAAAGAGTGGGCCAGTGATAACCTGCTTCCAAGATCCTTCTTGTTGTAAGTTGTCCAGAGAAGGGTCCTCCACATTTACCATTATGTAATTCTTCTATCAATTCCTTCCCTTGATCACGTCCAACTACCCTCTTGTACTGTCCATCAGGTCCTATTCAAAATAATACTCCATGCAGAATAGAATATGGACAACTGGCTTGAGTAATCTTCCTCTTAGTCTTTGCATTGGCACCATTAGGAAACTTGAATTCATTTAGATAATTCCAAATATCTATGTATTCACTAGGGATTGTGTCAAGAGATAACAATGTTGCATCTGGGAAATCATCATCATCACAAGGTGAACCTAAACCATCATAGGCTCGAGAGACTGCATCTGCATTGACATGCTTCTTTCCTGGCCTATCTATAATATCAAATTCAAATTGTTGTAGCAAAATTATCCATCTTGCTATCCTCCCTGATGGGTTAGGCTTATTGACAATATATTTTAGAGCCTGTTGATCTATTACAACTATAAATTTCTGCTCTAGCAAGTAATTTTTAAACTTCTTTACAACAAAAATGATAGCAAGAGCCTCTTTTTCAGTTACAGTATAATTTACCTCAGCACTGCTCATTTTTCTACTCCCAAAGTAAATTGGATGATCATTCCCATTTTCATCCTTTTGGCTTAGAGTACTTCCTAGTGCTGCATTTGAGGCATCAGTATACACAATGAATGGCTTGCTCCAATCTAGATTCTTTAAAACAGGTGAAGACACCAGGGCTTCCTTCAGTTGTTCAAAAGCTTCATGCACCTTATTTCCTGGTTCATAAGTAACATCCTTCTTCAAGAATTGGGTTAGTGGCTATGCAATCTTTGAGAAATTCTTGATGAACCTTCTATAGTAACCCATATGGCCTAAAAATGATCTCAACTTACTTCGATTCATAGGAAATAGTAACTCTTTGATTTTTGAAACTTTATCAGGATCAATACCAATACCATCTTTGGATACAACATGCCCTAACAAAACACCTTTAGAACATCCAAAGACACACTTTGTAGGGTTTAGTGAGGCTTGTGCTTGATCTAACCTTTGAAATGTTGTCTCCATCTGGTGCAAGTGGTCCATCTTTCTCCCATACATGTAAAAATCATCCAGAAATACTCTGATGAAGTTCCCAATATAGGGTTCAAACACCCTATTCATCAAGTGCTGGAACATTGCTGGAGCATTACACAACTCAAAAGGCAAAACTTTATAAGAAAACATTCTCCAAGGAGTGGTGAACATGGTCTTCAGCTGATCTTTCTCTACTATACGAACTTGGTTGTATCCACTATATCCATCAACAAAACTATAGCACTCCTGGCTAGCTACTTCGTCCAAAATCCGATCTGAGAATGAAAGAGGGTAATGATCCTTATTTTTTGCCTTATTGAGCTTCCTATAATCCACACAAATGTGTAGCTTCCCATTATTTTTTATTAAGATCACAATGGGAGAAACCCATTCTGAATTCTCCACAGCAAATATAAATCCTGCATCAAGCAACTTATCTATTTCTTCTTTTACAGTCTTGGAAAAATTAGGATTCATTCTATATGGAATTTTCTTTATGGGCTTAGCACCATCTACCAGCTCAATAGAATGTTCTACCCAACTTACTTTACAGAGTTCCTTATAATCAAAAGTGAATATGTGTATGTACTTTCGAAAGATCTGGAGGTAGGATTCCTTCTCACTCTCCATCAAAGCATCACTAATATTTATTTGTTAGAGACGATCATCAATTTCTTCTTCAGATAATTTTATGGGATCATGATTCGGTGTGACTGGAAGGATATCCATGACTGAAATATCAACCTCACTTTCTTCATCTTCAGTGTCCACTTCACTAGTACTCGAGTAATCAGAGCATGTCCAATCATCAGTTTCATCACTTGAATCCACAGGTTCTGCCTTATGATGCCAAGGGATCATGTTTATCTTCACCCTCTCTCTACCACGTCCAAGTGTCATGAAGCCTTCATTCCAGTAGTTTCTTTCATGAACTCTCCTTAGCCATGGTCTTCCCAACAACATTGGGTACTCAATAGTTCCATTTTTCATCACCTAAAATTATACCACACATACAACACCCATAATAGATATTGCCACATTTGAAACTACACCTTCTTGTTTAGTTTTTCCTTTATTTAATGACCTTAACATAAGTGTTGAGGGGCAATCAATTTTCAAACCCAACATATTTATTACAGACTCAGTCATTACATTAACTGCAACACCTCCATCAACTAAGACATCATGAATTGAAATACCATTACATAATACCTCAGCTTGTGGAGTTTAGCGATCCACCTCTGCCTCAAAAAAAGGGACCTCAACCTCCTTCCTTCATTGAGCATTGAGTCCACTTCGCAGCTCCCGCCTCTTCTCAGAAGACATAGCCAAGAGTTAACCATATGTAATATTTGCAATCCTTTTGGACAGATCATCTAAGATGGAGTATGGTCCTTGTCCTTGTAAAATTAGAAAATCCTGCACACCAAACTTTCTTCTCCTATGTTTCTTACTAGTTTCTCCTTTCATCTTCTTAGGATCATTTCCATCTTGGTTATCTTTTTCTTTCTTTCTTTTTGTTACAAACACAGATACTTCATTATTTATGCTCTTATCTACTACATTAAAAGAATTCACAGGTGCTTTCCCTTTATCAGTATCTCTTGTACCAGATGTAGAAGCTCTATCTAGAAAATTATACTTATAATGACCCTTTTTATAACAACCATATCATACAACTTAAAAAATATTTCTTTTTGGACCTCTTTCTCCTCCCTAAGAAATAAATTCTTTTCCTTGAAGAAGATTAATAGTTAACTGACCCATCTTTCTGAGCAGATCTTCATACTCAGTAGATGTACTAGGAGAAGGATTTGTGCTCACCGAGAGTGGTTGTGGATTCTTGACCTAAGGTACTGGTGTAGGCTCTACTTTAGCAACAATTTCTTTGGGCTCCTCTTCCATGATTTCTTCTTACCTTCTTGCAATCTCCTTTACATGTTCAATGGTAGTTGGGCGGTCATACTTCACTCGTTGTATGATCTCTGGCTTCACCCCAAGAATGAAGTGCTTACAAAGGAGATTATCCATGCCATTCATTAACCCATCCGATAATCCTTCCTTCTGGATCTGGGCATCGAGCTTCCTCCTTAGCTTTAGAACACGAGCATGATAATCCCTTATTTTCTCCTTCTCTCCTTGGGATAGCTTTGTGATATCGATCATGAGATCTGCATATTTTTGTTGTTCACCAAATACTTCAAGAAAACTTTTAGTTAATAAATCCCATAACTTTTTCACATTATCGCCTAGTGTTTCAAACCACCTAAGGGTTGAACCATCCAAAAAGGTAGGAAAAAATTCAGTCCATTGTTCCCTTCTTATAAGGCCACTACAAATTCAAGATTGTTTAAACTCTTGAATGAAAGAGGAAGCATCTTCATTAGATTGGGCTGAAAAAATAGGAATCTTCCCCATTTCTAAAAGTAACCACAGTGAAATACCAACCCATAAGTACAATCAACAAGACTTATGTGCACAAATAATTGGAATCACTATAATAGAAAATAGAAATGACCACGGTAAAATATGGTAAAATTTGACTTACTACAGTAAAAACAGACTTTATTGTGGTAAACACTATTCACAGTAAAAAGTGAAGTTACTGTGGTAAAAACTAAATTTACTGTGGTAAACACTATTCACCATAAAAGTGAAGTTACTGTGGTAAATACTATTCATGGTAAAAAGTGACTGTGCTGCGGTAAATACTATTCACGACAAAAAGTGATTTTACCATGGTAACTACTATACACAATAAAAACAAGGTTACCCTCCAAATGTTTTCTGACTAAGTGGGAATATTTCTCCAGAAATCCACCAACGAGGAATGGTCCCGACAACGGAACAAAAATGTCAACACCAATCCGGGACTATGATAATTCTTCACTAAGAACTCCTCGTGCTATGATTATTAACTAATGCATAGCTCTTAGTTTGGTGGATGTAATCTGGAAACACAACAACAAACATAACACAAGAATACCATAGACTATGATAAGAAGGAATAATGATAAATCTGAAATATCAGTGTAAATTATAATATTAATATGAAATTGTTACAATCTCACTCATGAGGTTCTTCAAGTGTTATTAACTTCGCTTTCCTTCAAAAAATAACTATGGGAGAAACTTCACAATTACACCTCTTAATGGCTTCTTTAACACACCTTCAAAAATGATGGCTTCCTTTACACACTTACTCATACAATATTTCTCACTACTTCTCTCTATGATAAATGAGGGGGTAGGCCTCTTTATTTATAGGAATTCAGGCTTATCCACCTTATCTCTAAGATAGGATAGGAAATCTCTTTTGGCCAATCATATTCCATGCCTAAACTCTTTCCTTTACATGTAGGCTTATCTTCTAAGATAAGATAAACCTTATCATCTCACATGGGTTCCACATTTTTAGACTTTTCCACAAATAAAATATACAAAATATTTATGACATCACTCTTTGTCCTTATTATAAATATAATATTTCTAATTCCTAATCATGTAGACTCTACTTCTCTACTTATCCCAACTTTGACATTTTAACATTACCAGACCACTTACGACAAATATTTACTTTTTACAACATTCCTATTGTACTTTGACTATTACCGTATTCTACATTATTGGCGGCACCGTACTAACGGCGCCGTTATCTTCTATTGGATGCCACTACTAATTATACTTAACAACATCCTATTCCTAATACATACATTAATAAAATAGAAATTACGGAGGAAAATTTTAATGTCGACAGTACAATGGTTGATAGCCATAAGAAAAGACACACCAAACCATAAACCACCATCATTCAGGGACAAGGTTTGAGTCTTGTTTTGTTTTCTCATTTTAATGTTTTATCTAGGTTGGAGGCCTTCCATTTTTTTGCTCAGTTAAGGCCATTGGTTTGATTTGGGTCAGTTGTGGGTCCTCTCTATCCTTTTTTGTGTCAGTTGGGCATTATGGTTGCCTTTTTCTTTGTCCATCATTACTTATTTTTGTTCCCTCACCCCTTTTCTTATGTTTTATATTGTAATATCTAGGTTTTGATCATTTCACTATGTTGGGGTATGGTCCCCTTCAAAACTATTTACCAATAATAAAAAAACATCATACACGTAGCTATATAATCATCATATAAATTTGAAATTTCTATCAATACTTGCAATCACCAAACATATAAATTTTCATAAGTCATAACATCAATAAGATCATAAGGCCAGTCCAAACATATAAATATAATCATCATCGTCAAGAATCTAAAATGTCACTATATAACAAAGTAACATCTCAAAATATTCATCAATTACTAAAATATCTATCCACAATATGAGTCACAACATATCAATAATCAAGATGTCCATACTAGCTATCAACATGCTAACCATAATATAGCAATAATGTCCATGTCTCTAATAAAAAATATACAAAATCACACTAAATAAGTGTCAAGTAGGAGTGGGAATTACATATCATAGACGTATATTAACTATCATAAAAAAAAATTAATATGACTTAGGAAAACAACTCATAGTTTTACTTGAATTTTCATTTGCATCTATTATAAAGTGATAAAATGAAATCTTAATTGAAAATAAATGAAATAAGAAACAATTTGTAATAATATTATTTATGGAACTCCAAAGATGTGTATGCCTTTAACATAATATTTTTTCTAAATTTTCTTTAAGACTTGGAAAGACAAGCTAGTAAAAATCATTATAGTTTATTTTTTTCTTTAACTTAAGAAAATATTAAAAACCTTTCTAAAGTATTGTATTTGATGATAAATTAAGAACTATTAAACTTTTTTCTTACATCGTATAATTTACATTCTTTTCTAAAAATGAATAAAATCATGCTAGCATTTTATATTTTACTTTCTCAAATATTATAATATTGGTCCATTAAAAATTATATGGTCTATTAATATTTTAACACATCAAATTTAAGGTTTTAAATTAAAAAATATCATGTCTAAATATAAAATTTGAAAATTATGTAAATTATAAATTACAGCTAAAATATGAAAGAATAGTTCATATACCATCAAATTTCATGCTTGATTCTTAGAATGCCATCTTTTGTATATTAGGAAATTAATGATATAAAAAAAGAGTGATGTGACAAGTTTATTTTCACATAATAACAAATTATTTATAAATTTAAGATTGTATTTTAGTGTGTTATTAATTAATAAAAAATATATATCTTGTATAAAAAATTAGAATCTAATAAGATATTGTCAATATTGACTAATTGTTAAAGGGGTAGTGGGAATAGTATGACATTACAGACATTTGTTTCAACTATGAGGATAATTTGAAATTAGGAAAAATAATATCCTTGTTTGATGATGAAAGACTTGTCAAAACAACAAATTTTTTGGTCATAGGCAGGAGTAGGAGATCCAACATAATTAATACAATATATTTTATTCAAAAGTGTTATGAAAGCTCTTATAGTAGCCTTCTACACTTCAATGGTGACTTTAAATCTCACACACTATTTGGTCTCATAAACATTATTAAAATTATTAATTATTTGAAGCATTATCTCATTTAAATTTATTTTATATAACACTATATAACATAAATGATGATAAAATATTTTAATAAAATGTTCCTATATATTATTTGTATTAGAAATGAATTCACATAAGATATAAATTCATATTGCTTCATTAGAAATAACTTATCATATCTAACATAATTCATAACACGTGTCAAATTTATAAAACTTTAAAGTCAAGTATTAGAATACGACACAAAATTGTGTAACCACCAAGAAGTGACCAATAAAAGAGTAAAAAAATCAAAATTAGATTTTATATTTTTACAATTATTAAATTTATATTTTACATTAAAAAATGTGATTGGCCAAAAGCTTTTAATTATGAAAAGATTAAATCCTAAAAAATTATTATCAATTTGTCATTCAACTAAATTTGTCACATCTAATATAAATGATGGTATATTAATCATTTTAAATTTTTTTTTGTGTTATATATTTCTATTAAACTCCAATAAGATACTGCAAATTGATTTTAACTTGCGTTTATAATTTATAGGCTACATTTGAGAAAAGTGTTATACCTTAGAAGACTCAAAACTTTTTTAATCACTAATAAGTTATATATATATATATATATATATATATATGTGTGTGTGTGTGTGTGTGTGTGTGTGTGTGTGTGTGTGTGTGTGTGTGTGTGTGTGTGTGTGTGTGTGTGTGTATTTATAATTTTATTAATAAATTGTTAAACTAACTTCTTGATATTACAAATGTGGAAATATTGATAAAAATTTATTATATTTAATTTTGTCGAGATAATTTTGTTACTAATTGAAGATGAGGGTATAGTATATTGACAAAGTACAATTACTTAATGAAATTGTTTTTTTAATGCATATACGCTTGCTTATGCATCCACAAACATGTAGATGTATGCATGTGTGTAGAAACACACACATGGGTGCATGCCTCAGTAAGTAATTTATTATTGTACATTCAAGATTATTTACATGTTTAATTTCTATCAAATAAATGCATTTTCATTAGTCAAAATATCCATTTATGATGATAAGCATGTCATTACAAGGTGTGAATATTGTTCCTTGGTGTTCGGTCTAAGGTTAAAGATATTTATTCAAAGTTTCCTTCATTATAAAAATAACTAGCATACATATCTTAGATGAATCTATGTAAAATATTCCAAGAGGTATCACTCTGGAGGCACCTATTGTTTATGACATACGTGAAATAACTCCCTTGAGAATGATACATCTTGACATATTTTACATAGATTCATCTAAGGTAAGTATCATAGTAGCATCTAAAAAATTTTCACTTTACATAATATGATACCAAAAATAAATTCATGAACTAAATGTGGGCATTTAGTTTTTGCATGAATGACTTAGATGAGAGTATCTCTATTTAGTAACTTGAGAATCATTTAATTAAAAATAATTTCGAAACACTAAATCCTTAATGTAGGCAAGAGATTAGGGTTTATGTCTAGGGTTTAGGGTTTTGTATTCATTTCTTGGAATGAGTGTTTATAGTGTTATATTAGTGTTTAGTGCTTGAATTAAGGGTAAAAAATTCATGTTTAGTGCTTCGGATTCAAGATGTAGTGTCTTCTTTATTTGTCCCACTTAGAATTTATGGTAGAACCCAGTGACATTGTCAATAACCCATAAATTATAATGTAAAACCATAAAATCTCATTGCATCCCTAACAAATTGATCTGACATTATAAATATTAGGACTCATCCTAAAAAACACAAAAAATTTACATAGCCACAAGTTGTAAGCGCTAACGCCTAAACATGTATGATAATGATACTAATGATAATGATGATTATGGCAAGTTTCAATGACCATGAATATAAAGATGATTATCGTGATCATGATATCACAATGATAATATCAATGATGACAATCATGATGATAACTATGATGTTGATGAAAATGAAAATGATGAGGAACACACTTAAGAAGACAATTGTGATAACGATGACAAGGACAATGAGCATGATGCATACTATGAAGATAACACTGATGATGATGAAGGTTACAATTAGGATGATTATAAAAGAAAAAGTGAATGATGACAATGATACACCATAAATGATAATGTCAAACCTTAAATTATTATTAAATCCCTAACAAACTGATGCGACATACCTAACATTAGTACTCATCCTAAAAAATAAAAACACTTTTACAAAACCTCAAATTTTAAACCTTGAACCATAAACGTGTATGATAATGATGGTGATGATAATGATGGTCGTGGTAGATTACAATGATCTTGAATATGAAGATGTAAATCATGATCATGATGTGATGATGATTATATCGATGATGAGAATCATAACAATGACTATGATTATGATGAAAATTAAATTTATGATGAAGATAATTGTGATGATGATTAAAAGGACAATGAGGATGATGATGACGACTAAGACGAAAATAATTATTAAGGATGATTATGCCACTATTGATTTAATGTAATTTTAATTAATTAAATCTAATATTTTAGAGTAACAGATATGTACAAATGAAAAATTATAGAAATAACACAAGAAAACTTAGATTTAAAGTAATAAACCCTAATAAAGAAGATGAGATAAGAATATCTAGTTGATATCCACACAATTTGAAAAAAAATGTGAAGTGTGAAGTGATGAATAAGATGTAATAATCGTCAAAATTTATCTCTATGAATAATGGAACCTAAGAATGATGTTGATCTGGTGATCCCACAACATGATAGGGGTGTGTGGGCATCAATTCCTATATCTAGGCACATGTGATCATGCAAAAGTCTAGGATATTTTTTCTATTGCATTGCAAGGTCTTCACTATTTTTCTATGTTTATCTCGTCATGTTCACACTATGATCATTGAAGGTACCTCTAATCTATAAAAGATATTTTTACCTGCACAAACCCCCAAACCATATTAAACCAAAATAGGAAAATGCATAATGGTGAGTTAGACTAACCCCAATTGTCACCCTGAGAGTGAACTTATGACTGAACATTGCACTACATCTCAAACTCCATGTATTTCTTGTATGTGTGTGTAGAATGTTTTCCCTCAGAATCCCTTGTCCATGATACACTAGATAACATGTTATATTTTCTCTAAGATGTAAATGTGTGGATGGAATAGAATAAAATTCCCTTTCTTGTGTAGTGTATGTAGTAGTATACAACGCTTGTCCCTTGAATGGATGCTAGATGAATTCCATAAAGGTATTTTGGTTCCTTTTTAATGCAAGATTATGTAGTAATAGTAATGATTAGTTCTTGGTCCTTTATTTTGAACACATAACTATGTATTTAAATGACTCCCTTATTTGAATTTTTTAATTGACAACTAGAAGGCTGAATCATAAGTGAAAAATATTCCCAAAAGATAAAAGAGAATAAAAATGAGTGATTAAGATGAGAAATGACTAGGGGCACCCAGAGGAAATAGGAGCCCATGGGTGCTTCTTTGATAGTGCTCATGTTTGAAGCCATGAAGTATATATAAGTAATGTCTAGACTAGGATGTAAGGTGTATAAGACCAAACAAAAAATGGAAGACAAATAAAAGAGGCCAAAGATAGTTTTCAATTACTAATTTTACTTCTTAGGAATCATGTAAATGCTAGTATAATTTAAAGACATCGATATGTACCCAAGTGCATGATTTGGTGTCTAAATTTCCCCCCACTTTATATTGTTGACATATTACTTGATAAAAAAATTGGATAAAAGATACATACCTTATGATCTTGTAGAGCTTATGGTGAATAGTGTATTGAGTGGACAATTGAAGCGGTGTATGATGCAAAAGTGAAGCGTGGAGACTAGGAGAAGAAAATGACCCCAAGGGTGAAGCGTATGCATTAACTGTACCTAGTTTTATGCTTGTATTTTATGTTGTAGGTTGATTATTGTTGTGTAATAAGGATGAATCTACTAAAAAAGAGTGAAAGAGTAATTAGGGTTATGTCTCTGGTAAATTAGATAAAATCGAGTATAAGTATGTAAAATCATGTAAAAGTTATAGTAAAGGAAAGTGTGCACTTGATGTAAAAGAGTGTAAAGGATATAAAAGTGTCCTAAAATGCTATAAAGAGAGATTTTTTTGGTGATCTCATGCTGATAAAAAGTTATTCGGAAATATCATGCCAAGTGTGATTATTTTGGGTCATCTCACACAAATAAAGAGTTTTTGATGAAATATCATGCCAAAAAACAAGTGTTTGTGAGATATGTCTAATTTTTCTCTCCATCCATTACTCTTTATGATAAGCACCACTGAAAAATTGTTCATCCCAATTTTTATCTCATTGTCCCAATTGTTTTGAATTATTTTTGAGTTATACTGATTGAAGGTCGTAGAATGGATTATGTGATTGAAGGATTGTACCTATAACTATAGAATTACTCTAAAGGATTCTGTAGACTATTTTGATCTTATATGGTTATTATGTATACCCCCAAGATGATAGTACTAAAGGTAGAAATAGGCACCCACACGTTACTGTCATATGTTGGGTGCTACTATCTTTTTTGTCTTAAACAACCATCTCAAGTTGTAGGTTTTTCTATGACTACGTTGATGTGTTTTTCCTATATTATGTAGTTATATACTTTATCTCTGAGATGATATAGCGGTTATTTGTTCACCCAATATATTTCCCCCCTCGTTTGGGGTGAATGTGACAATTGTGGGAGTGTGTGGCCAAAAATAGAGGACGTGATGATGAAGTGAAATTTATACCTATAGGGGGTAGGGGATGTGCATAGTAGAATCTAAGGCACATGCAAAAAATGTGGCTAGTAACATGTATTAGTGCCAATAAAGGTAGCATGCACATATAAGATAATTTAGAAATCAAGTGTGGAAACTAATTAACTAAATTATGAAAGTTATTTTTATTATGGGCCTAATAGTTGATATAAATAGAAAAAAACGATGGAATAACTGATCTGAATATAAATACTAATGCTGGATGATTTTTATTTGATTTTGAATGAAGTAAAGTACATCAAATAGAAGGGATGAGATACTAACTTGAATATAAGTTACCTTATTGTTTGTTAGAATTTGACACGTTGATATGTGGGCTGGACTGGGTATGAAGATGTTGTTATGGAAACTACAGAAGTTGGAGATTTAAATTAATTGTGCGGCCTAAGAGAGAACTGGGGTGCCTGAGGACACTTTGGTTTGTGTTATGGGCACCCTGGTATATAGAAATGCTCAAGATTTGGTTCTGGCATTTTCACTAAGACTTTGATGTATATTCATCTCTGTCAAACAATTTTCACTATATCTTCTCTTATGTCACCAATAATATGATGTGAAGATCTACCTGTAAAACCCCATACAAAGAATCAATCCCTAAAAAATAAATATGTAAATTAAGGGATTAGACTGAACTTAACTATCACAATGGTGGACTTATGACAAAGAATTCTACTACTTTCCAAACCCAATGTAGGTTTGTGAGCTTGTGTGTATAATTTTGTGCCTAGGGTAGCCTAGTGCCAATGATGTAGAAGTAGGGGGCAATAACTATATGTAGAAAATTAAATGGTGGATGGAATGAAATGATAACAAACATTTCCCCTATGGTTTTTTGATACAAACATAGAAGATGCCCAAATTAAGTCCCTTGCATTAGTAGATAGTTCCCCTTTATGTTAAGATGTCTCCCCATAATGTAGTGAGTATGTTATGTTTATATAGGGATCTCTTGTTCAAATTTCAACACTAGTGACCTAAAACGTTGACTACCACCTAGGGGAATGAACAGGGTAATGAAAAATACCAACCTCAAACAAAACAATTAAGACCAAGAGTTATGGAAACTAGGGCACCCCAGTGCTACCCTAAGCGCCTAGTGTAGGACTTAAGACCATAATCAAAAAGATTATAGCACCTATGACTCCCTGAAATACACCCAAAACTATATAAAAAAATTATGATTGTACCAGACACATAACAATGATGACTGACTAACTGACGACATGAATAGGGGATAGGTCACTAGTTAATAATTTTATTAGGAAATATCCATATATAAAATAACATACCTGATAGTATAAATGTAATAGTAAGTGCATGATTTTGCGAATATATTTTCCCCTATTTTATATTGGTGAGCGAAAATATTGTTAACATAAACTAAATAAGGATGTGTACCTGATAAAAAGTTAGAGAATCCCATGTTGTAGAAGAATGCACAAATATGTAGTAGAATTGTGTCGATAGAACTATAAAAGCATGACAAACCATGAATTAGCAGGTTGGTCCATGTAACATAACAAAAAAGTGTAAATGTCATGATGAAATATTCTAGATGAATGTGATGACTAGGATGTATGATGCACATAGTATAATAATGAATAGGTGGGTAGGGATTCATCTGTTCCCAACCCGGACACTTGTATATGAATGAATAACTAGAGGATTTGGGAAACCTACGGTGAGAGGAAAAGTCTATGGAGAAAAGTGTGTTATTCTAAAATAATTAACTATATCCTCAAGAATTATCCACAATAGACATAATTAGATAAAATTTTGTCAGTTTTGGATCGAAATTATTTCTATCAAACAGTTGACCCATATAAGAGTGATATAGGGAAGTATATCTAGCCCCCACTTCACTGGTGTCACTGCCATAGGATGGCTTATAAGTTAGGTCATCTGGAAAAAAAACATGAAATGAATTATGGATTAAGATTCAGTTCATCTGGAAGTAAAAAAGAATTGAATGTGTTGGTGCTCAATTTGATCTCACCCCTTTTTTCCTTGAAATTATTCATTTTGCGGGCTTTGTCGTGTTTTCTATCTCCCCGTATTCATGCATGGAAGCTTTGTCCTTCATTTGGTTGCCATGATTAGTCCTTTCCTTTGGTTGAGGATTACTTTAAATCCATCGATATTTTGTTTTTTGTTACTCTTTCCATGTCAAATCATTGGTAACTTGTGCAAAAACTCAGGTTTTTTTCCTTGCTTCCATTTTCCACAGTCAAGTCATGTTTTCCCTGTCTTTTTTTACCCAAATATTTGTGGCAACGTGGTATTTTATGATTGGATGCTACTTGGTGATCAAATTTTGGCCTTATATCATTTCTAAATTCTCTGTCCATAAAAAAAAAAACATTTCTGGGTGCAAATGGTGATTTTTCCTACATTTTACAGTTTGATGGGTTTGTTGTTTCCCATCTAATTTATATCTCAGCATCTATGGAAATGCGGTCCTTTCTAGTTGGATGCAACTCGGTGGGGCACTTTACAACTCTAAGGACCAATTCAATTCAAAGCTTATCCAAGTGGAGGGTCGACGCTCATCTGAAAATTCACACTTTAGGTTAGACCTTGGAGTTGCGCTAGGCAAACACATGGAGGTTTCCGCTACCTTTCCCAAACTTAGACATTTTTATTTTTCATATGTTTGGTGTAGCTTTAGTTAACCATGGACATGTGGAGCAATGGGGCTCATTTGAGGATCCTCCTCAGGTTCTGTCATCACCAATCTGGCACTATGATAATTCTCCACCAGGAACTCCTCATGCTATGATTATTTACTAATGCACAACCTTTAGTTTCGTGGATGTAATCTGGAAACACAACAACAAACATAACACATGAATACCATAGACTATGATACGAAGGAATGATGACAAATCTGAAATATAAGTGTAAATTATAATATCAACATGAAATTGTTACAATCTCACCTATGAGGTACTTCAAGTGTTACTG
This sequence comes from Taxus chinensis, assembly GCA_019776745.2. Classification (NCBI taxonomy): domain Eukaryota; kingdom Viridiplantae; phylum Streptophyta; class Pinopsida; order Cupressales; family Taxaceae; genus Taxus; species Taxus chinensis. The sequence goes on along the minus strand of CM034146.1, from coordinate 253,067,901 downwards.
AATTCACTTTCCTTCCAACAATAAACTATGGGAGAAACTTCACAATGGATTATTTAACACACCTTCTAAATGATGGCTTCCTTTACACACTTACTCATACAATATTTCTCACTACTTCTCTCTATGCTAAATGAGCAGGGTGGCCTATTTATTTAAAGGAATTCAGGCTTATCCACCCTATCTCTAAGATAGGATAGGAAATCTCTTCTGACCAATCATATTCCATGCCTAAACTATTGCCTTTACATGTAGGATTATCTTCTAAGATAAGATAAATCTTATCATCTCGCATGGGTTCCACCTTTTTAGACTTTTCCACAAATAAAATACACAAAATATTTATGACATCACTCTTTGTCCTTATTACTAATATAATATTTCTAATTTCTAATCATGTATACCTTACTTCTCTACTTACCCCAACTTTTACATTTTAACATTACCAGGCCACTTACGACAAATATTTATTTTTTAACACAACATTCCTATTGTACTTTGACTGTTACCGTACTCTACTTTATAGGTAGCACTGTACTAACGACATCATTATCTTTTATTGGACGTCACTACTAATTATACTTAACATCTTATTCCTAATAAATACATTAACAAAATAGAAATTACGGAGGAAAACTTTAATGTTGAAATTTCCCGCCTTCCTAGCTTCTACTCCGTCCTTGGAGTAGACTCTTATGGAAATTCTGAAGCTAGTGCCTGGAAAATCTTTAACTTGCCATGGTTGACCAATTTTGTAATGGAAGTACCATCCAATTCCTCCAGTCGATATGTACCATTTTCATGCACAACTATTTTTTTGTACGGCCCCATCCATTCGGGAAGAAATTTTCTCTACCTTCTTTTTTTGTATCTGGAATCATATACTAGAACCAAGTCATTCACATGAAATGGAGACCAACGGATCTTTTGATCAAAGTATTCCTTCTACTTCATTTTATTCTTATAGCTTGTATCCTTCGCTATTTCCTTCATTTCCTCTAGCAAATGAAGATGCACCAACCTTTATTTTACTGAATCACTTTCATCCATCCTTTCCTTTTTCATAAATCCCATAGTGGGAATATCAAACTCAAAAGGAAGAACTGGATCAATGCCATAAGCCAACTGAAATGAGGAGTATCATGTTGTTGACTTTGATGTTGCCCTATATGCCCACAATGTTGTATGAATCCTTTTATCCCACTTATGTACCTTTAAGGCTGCATCTTTTGCTAGAATTTGACATAACACAAAATTTGTTCATTCCACCTGTCCATTTGTGCTTGGCTTGTATGTTGTTTCCTTCCTATGCTTAATAGAAAAATTGTTGACTAGGGCTTCTACCACCTCATTAATGAAGTGGCTTCCTTAATTTGTTACAATTTCTAATGGGCAACAAAATCTGGTGACAATGCATTCATATATGAACCTTGCCACTTCATCTATGGAACTTGTTTTCAATGGCCTAGCTTCAACCCACTTGGTTAAATAATCTATGGCAACTACAATATACTTATTTTGGCATGGGGTAGTTGGAAGTGGACCTACAATATCTATTCCACACTTTTCAAAGGGACCAAGTGGAAGAATAGGGCATAATGGAGCTGATGAAGTCTTATGGTTACCATGTGTTTGACAAATATCACATGTATTACAATAATTATAACAATCTCTAAAAAGAGTGGACCAGTGATAACCTGCATCCAAGATCCTTCTGGTTGTAAGTTGTCTAGAGAATTGTCCTCCACATGTACCATTGCAGAATTCTTCTATCAGATCCTTCCCTTGATCACATCCAACTACCCTCTTATACTGTCCAGCAGGTCCTATTCAAAATAATACTCCATGTAGAATAGAATATGGACAACTGGCTTGAGTAATCTTCCTCTTAGTCTTTGTATTGGCACCATCAGGAAACTTGAATTCATTCAGATAATTCCAAATATCTATGTATTCACTATGGATTGTGTCAAGGAATAATAATGTTACATCTAGGAAATCATCATCATCACAAGATGAACCTAAACCATCATAGGCTTGAGAGAGTGCATTTGCGTTGACATGCTTCTTTCCTGGCCTATCTATAATATCAAATTCAAACTCTTGTAGCAAAATTATCCATCTTACTATCCTTCTTGATGGGTTAGGCTTATTTACAATCTATTTTAGAGCCTAATGGTCTGTTACAACTATAAATTTATACCCTAGCAAGTAATTTCTAAACCTATTTACAAAAAAAATGATAGCTAGAGCCTCTTTTTTTAGCTATAGTATAATTTACCTCAGCAGTGCTCATTTTTCTTCTCCCAAAGTAAACTCGATGATCATTCCCATTTTCATCCTTTTGGCTCAGAGTACTTCCTAATGCTACATTTGAGGCATCAGTATACACAATTAATGGCTTTCTCCAGTATGGATTCTTTAAAACAGGTGAAGACACCAAAATTTCTTTCAGTTGTTCAAAAGCTTCATGCGCCTTATTTCCTAGTTCATAAATAACATTCTTCTTCAAGAACTAGGTTAGTGGTTGTGTAATCTTTGAGAAATTCTTGATGAACCTCTTATAGTAACCCACATGGCCTAAAAATGATCTCAACTTACTTCGATTAATAGGAAATGGTAACTCTTTTATTTTTTAAACTTTATCAAAATCAGTACCAATACCATCTCTAGATACAACATGCCTTAACAAAACACCTTTAGAACATCCAAAGACACACTTTGTAGGGTTTAGTGAGGCTTGTGCTTCATATAACCTTTGAAATGTTTTCTCCATCTAGTACAGGTGGTCCATCCTGCTCCCATAGATGCAAAAATCATCCAGAAATACTCTAATGAAGTTCCCAATGTAGGGTTCAAACGCTAGAACGTTGCCAAAGCATTACACAACCCAAAAGGCATAACTCTATAAGCAAATATTCCCCAAGGAGTGGTGAATGTGGTCTTTAGCTGATCTTTCTATGCTATACGAACTTGGTTATATCTGCTATATCCATCAGTAAAACTATAACACTCCTGGCCAACTACTTCATCCAAGATCTGATCTAAGAATGGAAGAGGGTAATGATTCTTCTTTTTTGCCTTATTGAGCTTCCTATAATCAACACAAATGCGTAGTTTCCCATTATTTTATATTGATATCATAATGGGAGAAACCCATTTTGAATTCTCCACATCAAATATGAATCTTGCTTCATGAAACTTATGTATTTCTTCTTTTATAGTCTTGGAAAAATTAGGATTCATTCTATATGGCATTTGCTTTATGGGCTTAGCACCATCTACTAGCTCAATAAAATGTTCTACCCAACTTACTTGATGGAGTTCCTTGTAATCAAAAGTGAATAGGTGTATGTACCTTCGAAAGAGATGGAGGTAGGATTCCTTCTCATTCTCCATCATAGCATCACCAATCTTTATTTGTTGGAGACGATCAACAATTTCTTCTACAGATAATCTTATGGGTTCATGAGTCGATGTGACTAGAAGGATATCCATGACCAAAAAATCAACCTCACTTTTTTCATATTTTGTGTCCACTTCACTAGCACTAGAGTAATCAGAGGGTGTCCAATCATCATTTTCATCACTAGAATCCATAGGTTTTCCTTTATGATGCCAATGGATCATGTTTATCTTCACCCTCTCTCTACCACGTCCAAGTGTCATGAAGCCTTCATTCTAGTAGTTTCTTGCATGAAATATCATTTTTCATGGCCTTCCCAACAACATTGGGTATGCAACAGTACCATTTTTCATCACCTTAAAGTGTACCACACATAGAACACCCATAATAGATATTGCCACATTTTAAACAAAACCTTCTGGTTTAGTTTTTCCCTTATTTAATGACCTTAACATAAGTGTTGAGGGGTGATCAATTTTTAAACCCTACATATTCATTACAGACTCAGTCATTACATTAACTACAACACGTCCATCAACTAAGACATTATGAATTGAAATACCATTACATTTAATACCTTAGCTTGTAGAGTGTAAGGATCCGCCTCTGCCTCCAAAACAGGTACCTCAACCTCCTTACTTCGTCAAGCATTGAGTCCACTTTGCAGCTCCTGCCTCTTCTCAAAAGACATAGCCAAGAGTTGACCATATATAATATTTGCAGTCCTTTTTGATAGATCTTCTAAGATGGAGTATGGTCCTTGTCATTATGAAATCAGAAAATCCTGCACACCCAACTTTCTTCTCCTATGTTTCTTACTAGTTTCTCCTTTCATCTTCATAGGATCATTTCCATCTTGGTTGTCTTTTTCTTTCTTTCTTTTTGTTACAAACACATCTGCTTCATTATTTATGCTCCTATTTATTACATCAAAAGAATTCATAGGTGCTTTTTCTTTATCATTATCTCTTGTACCAGATGTAGAAGCTCTATCTGGACAATTATACTTATAATGACCCTTTTTATGACAACCATAACATACAACTTCAGTTATATTTTTTTTGGACCTCTATCTCCTCCCTAAGAACTAAATTCCTTTCCTTGAAGAAGATTAATAGTTAACTAACCCATCTTCTTGAGCAGATCTTCATACTTAGTAGATGTACTAGGGAAAATATTTGTGCTCACCGATAGTGGTTGTGGAGTTTGGACCAAAATTGTTGGTGTAGGCTCTACCTTAGCAGCAATTTCTTTGGGCTCCTCTTCCATGCTTTCTTCTTGCCTTCTTATAATCTCCTTTGCTTGTTCAATGGTAGCTGGGTGGTCATACTTCACTCATGGTCTGATCTCTGGCTTCATCCCAAGAATGAAGTGCTTACAGAGGAGATTATCCATGCCATTCATTAACCCATCTGTTAATCCTTCCTTCCGGATTTGAGCATCAAGCTTCTTCCTTAGATCTAGAACACGAGCATGATAATCCCTTATCTTCTCCTTCTCTCCTTGGGATAGCTTTGTGATATCGATCATGAGATCTGCATATTTCTGTTGTTCACCAAATTCTTCAAGAAAACTTTTAGTTAATAAATCTGATGAATTTTTTATATTATCACCTAGTATTTCAAACCACCTAAGAGCTGAACCATCCAAAAAGGTAGGAAAAACTTCAGTCCATTGTTCCCTTCTTATGAGGCCATTACAAATGCAAGATCGTTTAAACTCTTGAATGAAAGAGGAAGCATCTTCATTAGATTGAGCTGAAAAAATAGGAATCTTCCCCGTTTTTAAAAGTAACCACAGTGAAATACCAATTCACAAGTACAATCAGTAAGACTTATGTGCACAAATAATTGAACTCACTACAATAAAAAGTGACTTTACACCTTTCTACAGTAAAATAGGAATGACCACGGTAAAAATTGACTTACTGTGGTAAAAACTGACTTTATTGTGGTAAACACTATTCACAGTAAAAAGTGAAGTTACTGTGGTAAATACTATTCATGGTAAAAAGTGACTTTACAATGGTAACTACTATGCACAATAAAAACAAGGTTACCCTCCAAATGATTTCTGACTAAGGGGGAATATTTCTACAGAAAATCCATCAACAAGGAATGGTCCTGGCAATGGAACCAAATGTCATCACCAATCCAACACTATGATAATTCTCCACCGGGAACTCCTCGTGCTATCATTATTTACTAATGCACAGCCTTTAGTTTGGTGGATGTAATCTGGAAACACAACAACAAACATAAAACAAGAATACAATAGACTATGATACGAAGGAATGAGGACAAATCTGAAATATAAGTGTAAATTATAATATCAACATGAAATTGCTACAATCTCACCCATGAGGTACTTCAAGTGTCACTGAATTCACTTTCCTTCAAACAATAACTATGGGAGAAAATTCACAATGGATTCTTTAACACACCTTCTAAATGATGGCTTCTTTTACACACTTACTCATACAATATTTCTTACTACTTCTCTCTATGCTAAATGAGGGGGGTGGCCTATTTATTTATAGGAATTCAAGCTTATCCACGCTATCTCTAAGATAGGATAGGAAATCTCTTCCGGCCAATCATATTCCATGCCTAAACTCTTGCCTTTACATGTAGGCTTATCTTCAAAGATAAGATAAACCTTATCATCTCAAATGGGTTCCACCTTTTTAGACTTTTCCACAAATAAAATTCATAAAATATTTATGACATCACTCTTTGTCCTTGTTACTAATATAATATTTCTAATTCCTAATCATGTAGACCTTTCTTCTCTACTTACCCCAACTTTGACATTTTAACATTACCGGGCCACTTACGATGAATATTTACTTTTTACCACAACATTCCTATTGTACTTTTACTGTTACAATAATCTACTTTATTGGCAGCACTGTACTGACTACACCATTATCTTCTATTGAACGCCACTACTAATTATACTTAACACCATCTTATTCGTAATACATACATTAATAAAATAGAAATTATGGAGGAAAATTTTAATGTCGACAGTTCCCACCTTAGCAGTTGCACCAAAGGGACATGTGGTGAGACCACGCTTGTTCAGGGTCTCCAGTTCTAGGTACCATCTCAAAATTGTTCCAGGGACACATGTGGAGGTTTCTGCCAGTGCATCTCTATAATTAAACAATTCAAGCAACTTTCTAAAGGCCCGAGACATGTGGAGGGACCACGCATGTTTGGGGACCAACCCCTAAATTTTATTTTGAAGAAGCCTCAGGAGGACACTTGGAGGCTTTAGCTCACTCTGCCCTTGCTGGACTTTTCAACAGCCAAGGAAATCTATCTTATACCTTGGACACATGACACCTTCCATTGATCGTTTAATTTTTTGAAAAACTCTTCTGGACTGAGACACATGGTTAGCCCATGCTTTTTTGGGGTCTGTGCTTTTGAGGACCATACCAAATGTGTTCCAAGGAAACACGTGGAGGCTTCCACTGGCTCCTTTTTACTGATACTTTTTCAAAGGCCAAAAGGCATTTTTCTTGGGCCCAGGGCACATGGAAGGCCCGTGCTTATTTGGAAACTTTCCACTGTACCTCACCTTTGAATTTTCACCAAGAAAACATGTGGAGGACTCTAATATAAAGTTGAGAAGGGGCAGAATCAATGGTTGCTATGCATTTCACCCATTTTTCTACCATTTTTGCTCCAAGACACCTAGAGATGTGAATACGCACTATTTTTCATCATTTTTGATGAAATTCCTTGTTGTTTTTGTCTACAAAGTGCCATTGAATGGATTTAGAACTTAATTTGTGAGTCTAAGGATTTTTAAGCTTGATATTTTGAAATTGGAATTTCTTAGGCACTCGTAAAAATGTGAATTACTAGAGAAGATGGATGTGGGGTATAGTTATAAAGGAAATAATGGGAAAAGGATTAAATAATGGAGGTTACAGGGGTAAAAGATGAAAAATATGAAAAAGGTGTTGCCTCAAGAGTGAAAATGATTACTTGTCAGATCCAACTGTACATAACCTCTGAAAAATGATTAAAACAGGGATTTCTCGCATGATAGGATAAAAAGAATGATTAGAAGGATTTTTAAAAATTTGTGGCATGACATCCTAGTCGTTAGTTGAGGGTCTGGGAAATGTGATTAGTTCATGATTTGTCCAACTGGAAACTTTGTTAAACGTCACTTTGTGAGACAGATTGGTAACAAGAAAAGTTCCCTTGAATATTCTTATCTTTTGGGGGGAAAATTTGGGATGAGTGAGTGAGTGAAATGTATAAATACAACACGAATAATCTTGCAAATGGTCAGGGGTTGAATTCTTAAGAGAAAATTTGAGAGAGCCATCTTCCTGAGAGACCAATACGAGAAACCTATTAATCTCCTATGTTTTATATTTCAATCACGTCAAGTTGGTTGTGAGTGTATAGCCATTGAGAAGATGTGATACTTTTCAAAGAAACTGTCCCCTGCTAATAAATCTAATCAATTTCAAATTAATTTGTGTCAAACTTGGACCAATTTGTGTCTGCTTTATTTCAGAATGTCTACAAGTGGTTTTTATTATTCCTATTGCAATCTTTTGTTAAAGTCCCTCCTAACCACACAAGATCTCATCCCTATGACAGTTTAGTGGCATTTCTAATTTCATTTCAAGAAGATATTTCATCCTGTGATGAGATAAACAATTAAAATCACTTCACTGTCATTTGTTGATAAAGATTGTTTATAAGTATTCAAGTGTAACTTAGGTATGAGGAACCAGGGGTCTTTGATGTTTTATCGAGTCTTTAGCTCTAACCTTCATGTTAAATTCTTGGAGATTGTGTTAAACTATGCAAATCTAGGACTCCATTGATGCACATGTTCTGGTTTAAGGAATATCTTAGTTGTTCTGAAGCTTTCTGTTATTTAGCTTTCCAATTGTTGTGAAGTCTCTCAAGGATCTGGTATAATCAATTTTATCCTACTTAATCTCCCACCAAAATTATTCAAAAACCATGAATCCATCCTGAACTACCCCTTCTTTCCCTATGTGGCTAAAAATGTATAAATTCTACTACTAAAATATGCAAAAGCAATCAGTATTCCATAATGTCTTTAGTAACCTTAGCCCTGTCTAGGAAATATCACTATTATTTAGAAGTGAAAACTCTTGAGAGTTAAATTGTGGTGCATTGTTCATATTTTCTTAGGGTCCCCTTTCAAATTTGTGTAAAAAAGGATATATTCATTCTCCTTCATTGATAGAGATTACAAAATCGGTCCTCTTACCCTAGTCGAAAGGCATGGTCTAAAGCAGTAAGGATAGATCAAATCCTTAATGAAGGTGTTAACCATTTCTTTGATGCCCGGGTGACAAAGATTTAGAAGAATCCAATCCTCAGCGATAAAATGACTCATAATATGATTTTTTTATCTCTCAATGTCCTACTAAATCTTTGATGTTGCTCAGTTTCAAAGGGAGAATCAATTTGGATACCAACACCAAAATGGTGCCGTTATCTGGGACATTAAGTTGTTTGCAAAGTTAAACCACCATCAACAATGCATAGAGACTCTGGTAAATTCTTCTTAAAAATTTTAAAGTGAAATTACATTATTGAAATGTCATCCTGTGTCGAGATATGTAAGAATCAAAAAAAGTTACAAGTTCTGTGTGCAATATTTCTAGTTTTTGTGGTTTTTTGCACTTATTCTACACCATCAAAGTTAAATATGGGTAAAGAAGGATTAGATCTATGAATATTTTCATGAATTCAGTGTTGACAGACATTTGACTGATCAATTTTAGTGCATTTACACAACTAAGGTGCAAATCCTTAGTGGAAACTTTGTACTGAATGAAAATTTTAAAAATACCAGTGTCTTAACCTCTATCAATTGAAAATTTATCACTAATATTTGAAAATATGGAAAGAAGAAGATATTTCTTTCGTAGAAACCTTGTCAAAAAGTTATTTCTAGAGCTAGGAAAGATGAATTCAGAAGGAAGAGGAATCTGGAAAGTTGTTAGAGATCAGAAATCAAGAAAGGAGTTATCAATTGTGGAAACTGATCAGCCTATCATTGAAGATTGCCATACTTCCTCAAGTGCTTATGAATCAAGTATTCTTTTTGTAAATATAAATTCTCCATCAGGAGAGGGGCCTTCTTTTGCATTTGAAAACTTTATATCTCATTCTATCCCTTTGTTCTCCAAAGCTAATAGGATCTTCTAAGAAATAATGTTATTAGAAAACATTCATTCTATGAATTGCATTCATGTGCCCCACAGAAACCTCACTCCTCATCATTTTATTTCTCCTATAAGATCACCTCCCCAAAACAATATGGCCTAGCCCCCACCCAGACCTCCATTTTTTGTAAACACTTTTGGTCCTATAGATTTCACTGGTATGGATGGATATCCAAATGTTGTTCCCCAAGATGTTAGAAATAGACTACCTAAATTTCAAGGAAATAATGCCATTACTGTGGATCAACACTTAAAACATTTTGTCAATATGATGGAAGACTTTGAGATTGAATTTGAGGATGTGTACATAAATTTGTCTATTCATACTCTAGAGGAAGATGCATGGGACCGGTATAAATCTTTACTATACAATTCTATTGACTCATGGATAGAGATGAAGAATGCTTTTCAATTGCAGTATGGAGATAAAATAGACCTTAGGTTTATTTTTTTAGAATTTGAAAATATAAACATAAATCCTAATGAGTCTATTCACAACTTCAATACAAAGTTCAATAAGACCCTAAATAGGCTTCCTGTGATCCTAAGGCCAAGTGATGTTTCTTGTTTAAAAAAATACTCTGATACTTTTGATAAGAAAGCTTCCTATTATTTAAGAGAAAAGAACCCAACAACATTGAGGCAAGACTTCACCATGGCTTTGTAGATTGAGAATAACATTAAGGCAATTAGTAAACCTCTTAAGAGAAAAGGCATCAAGCTATTCGATCCAAAGCAGCCTCAGTCGAGTAAAGTTGTGGATCTAGAGGAGGTTGGGAAAACTTTGGCCAGAGCTATTAAATAAATATCCTATAAACTAGGCAGAGCATAAAAGTAGATTGGACAAGGTTCCTAGGGTTAGCACAGGCCACAAGGTCACTAATTATTTTCCAATCATCCTAGGGGTGATTAGAGATCTGATGAAAGAGGCAAAGGACCTATCGGATAAGGAAATAGAAAACTCCCAGCCCGCGAGAATATAATTGTGCATGATCCTTTAATTGCTAGAGTTTCTGTTGTGAAAGAATCCAATGAAATTTAGTAATGTGACAAATGTTTCTTGCCACATGCCCCATGTGATGAAGACAAAGAAGTTGAGGAATTTGATGATGACACTGATGATGATGTGTGCATGGTGGGGTGCTCTACAAGATCATAGCAAGGAGTAACTTTGACTGAATTAATCAATACCATAACTGCTATAGATTTTTGGGATTGCATCCACTGGGTATTACCCCTTCCTCCCTCTCATAATTTTGAAATATATATGGTATAAGATTTTGAATTTCCTAGTAATGATTTTAAATACTTAAGGGCACTAATGATTAAAAAGTATGATGGAGGAATCCCTTCTGAGGAGGATAGGTAGTTGTTAATGAATGTTGGAGTTGGCCATTAAATGGAATATAACACTAGGAGTAAAGTTGTCAAAGGGACGGGGCCTCACTCCAAATCATAAACTCCAGTTCTCACCAATATCTCAAAAGAAACTCCTAAGAAAGATACATCTCGCAAAATCCTTGTGTCCCCAAACAAAACATGTATTCTCACCCATGCTCAAAATGTGAAAAATCCTTTACTATTAGATGAGTTTATCAGTCTTCATCCAAATCTTGCCTTGCTCAAATATGTTCCTTATGAAATTTCCCAAGTCTTGAGTCAGATCAAGATTTATATTACAATTATTGATCTGCTTAGGATTCCTGAGCATAAGAAAAGGGCCTTTCAGTATTTGGGATTGAAATAATAAAATATTGCCAAAGGTCGAAATGTAAACAATGCTGAGACTCCTCCTACCAGTTCAGAGTTGAAAAAACCTCAAGTGCTAGAAGAACTAGATGATCCACCTGAAGTATATTTGGGAACATCCTTCGTTGAATCCCAATCGAATGTAGATCAATTTTCACCACTTTGATTATTAAGGACAGGTTGTTACACAATTGTATGTTTGATTCTAGAGCATCATGCAATGTTAGGCCTCTCGAGGTCATGAATGAATTAGATATCAAAGTGACGGCCGCTTATGGGAAGTGCGCTGCCATGGATTCCAAAGAGGTGCTAGTGGTTAGATGTGCCAAGGTTCTGATAGTGCAACTTGTAGCTTCCCCAGGAAAGAACTTAAAATTAGATGTTGTTATTGTTGATTTCCCTGCAAAATGGGGAATGTTATTATGAAGAAAATGGGTTACTAGTGTGGGTGGTAGTGTGTAAATGGATGTGTCTTTAGCCACTATACCTATTGAGGGAAGCCTTGTAAAGTTGTATGGTGAAAAGAAGATGCTACATCTCACAGAGGATCCCAATAATGCTTCCTCTGAAGTGTTATAAACTGACACTGATGTAGATAACTTTGTTGCATTTGTTGATGGTAAAGAGCACAAAATTTATAAATGCGAGTCTCTTAATCAAGTAGGTTCTCCTTGAACTTTTTTGTTTGATAGGGATTTCTCTAAATTTGGAAATTGTGTTGGTATTATTCTAATATCTCCAGGCCAGGAAGAGTTTGTTTTCTCTTTTAAACTCAACTTGGAGTGCATTAACAATATTGTAGAATATGAAGCACTGTTATTGGGTTTAAGAATTGCTTGGAAATATGGTATTAGAGACATCATTGTTAAAGGAGATTCAGAGCTAATTGTCAAATAGGTTAGACAATTATATGCAACAAAAAAATTAGAGAATGAAGTAGTATAAGCATGTAGTCTAGGATTTCATTGAGATGTTTAACTCCTTCAACATAATACATCACGATAGGAAGAACAACATTCTAGCTGAAAAATTAGCCGTATCAAGGTCTAGATTTGAAAATTATACTATATCCCCCTATTGTGAGTATAATGTTGAGGTATTGACTAGGCCATCTAATCCTGACAATGTTAAACACTGGAAAGTGTTCAAAGATAACATTCGAGGTGTAAAGGTTTTTGCATAACCAAGGAGAATTTTCTGATCAATGTATAGATTGGGATCAAATTGTTTGTGCGGATGATGGAAAAAAGACTCTATTTGGAAAAGACATCATCCAGTTGAAGACTAATACTATTCCCAGAGGTTTGGTAGCACATGAATCAAACTTTGATAATGTTGATTGCATTGTCAACAAACACATGTCAGCCTTGAGGGATGTTGAACAAGATGACCTAGGCACAAAGGGTAAACCATGAAAGATATGGCTAGGTAGCAATCTGAGCAAGGAAGAAAAGAAGTTATATGTCGAATTGTTGAAGAAATACTAGGATTGCTTAGCATGGAATTATTTTGAACTGAAAGCATACAGAGAGGATATTTTCCAGCACAAAATTCCCTTAGAAGCTTCTGTCAAGCCGTTTAGGCATAAATAGAGGCCAATCAATCCACTCTTTTCCCTAAAGATGCAATAAGAATTGAAAATATCGAGGGATGGAGAAATCATAGAGCCCACAAGGTACTCATCATGGGTTGTAAAGTTGTTACCTATCAGAAAGAAGAATGGAGATATAAGGTTGTGTGTGGAATTCAGAAACCTGAATAGAGCATCAACGAAGGATAACTACCCTTTTCTAAATATGGACAATATGCTACAATTGGTTACTAGTTCAAAACTGTTATCCACGTTGGATGGTTTTTCTAGATATAACCAGGTAGTTGTGAAGGAATTAGAGCAAATGAACACTTCGTTTACCACTCCTTAGGGAACATATGTATATGTCAGAATGCCTTTTGGTGTAATGAATGTTAGAGCCACTTTCCAAAGAGAAATGGATGTATCTTTCTCTAGCTATATTAATGATTTCATTGTTGTATATCAAGATGATGTGACCGTTTTCTCTAGAAAAAGGAGTGACCACTTGTAACACTTAGAAAAAATGCTGTTAAGATGCAAGGAGTATGGTATTTCACTAAATCCCAAGAAGTGACATTTTGGAGTTTAGAAAGCAAGGCTATGTGGACACATTGTGTCAAAGGAAGGGGTCACGATTGATCCTAACAGGGTAAAGGCCATAAGTAAAGTCCCCATTCCAAGAACAAAGAAGGGAATTCAATCATTTTTTGGGTAGATTACTTTTATTAGGAGATTTATCTCCAACTTTCCTGAAATAACTATCCCAATCACTAGGATGATGAAGAAAGACCAAAGTATCAAATGGGAAGAGGCAACTATTCAAGATTTTTCCGGGATCAAAGAAGTATTAAAGAATTCCTCTGTTTTAATAGCTCTAAATTATAAGAAGGGTTTCTAAATGATTTCTTTTGCTTTAGAAAATACTATTGCATCTATGTTGTTGCGAAAGGATGATAAGGGAGATAAAATAGCAATTACCTTTTTCAGTATGGCATTACAAGGAGATGAGGTAAAATACACTATCATGAAGAAGCAGGCATTTGCTCTGGTAAAAGAAGCAAAGGTCTTCAGGCCATATATTCTGAGTTGCAAAGTTAGTGCTTATGTTCCCCACACCATGGTGAAAGATATCCTATCGGAAATGGAGGTTTTAAGCAAAAGATGTCTATGGATTAAAAAATTACAAGATTATGATATGGATATCCAAAAGAAAAAAATTTTCAGAGGTTTGGGCATGGCAAAACTTATGGTAGAGAGAAATCTGTAGACAATTGGGGTAAATGAAGTTGAAGAAGAAAGGTTAGATGTCCTTGAAAAAATGATAAATTCTGAATCGTACAACGACATCATTTTTTATCTTAAACATCTACAATGACTTGAACATATGAGCAAGAATCACAAAATAGCACTTAAGTTATCTTCCCAAAAATATGTCATTACTGATTTTGGGTTATCTTGGAAGAACCCTGAGGGAGTTCTCTTAAGATGCATTGCTGAAAATGAATCCCCTAAGATAATTGTTGATCTTCATGGATGATTTTGTCGGGGGAATTTTTTTGGAAGAGTCACAGCTCATAAGATCTTAAGGGTTGGTTATTGGTGGCCAAATATGTTCAAGGATACAACTCTATTGGTGAGAAGATGTGAAAGTTGCCAATGCTTTTTTGGAAGACTAAAAGATTTAGGTTTCCTTATTTTGCAGCCTATATTAGTTGAAGCCCCATTTAGGCAATTGGGAATGGATTTCATTTGGGAAATTTTTGATCCTTTAAGTGTAGGCCATAAGTGGATACTAGTGGCCATAGATTACTTCACCAAGTGGGTGGAGGCAATCCCCACCAAGAAGGAAACTCACCAAATTGTCATGGATTTTATCCTAAATTATATCATTTACAGATTCGGGGTACCTACCAAAATAGTTGTTGATAATGCCGTGGGCTTCCGGGCTAAACCTTTGGTGGACATGTGCCATGAATATGGGATCAATTTGCAATATGCTTCTAATTATAATCCCCAAGGAAATGTATAAGTAGAGTCTATCAATAAAAATATGTTGAAGATAATTAGAAGAAATTTGAAGTTGAACAAAAGGAAGTGGGGTGAACAGTTGAAATTTGTTGTTTGGGCTGATCAAATCACTGTTAAATGAGCTACTAGGAAAAGCACATTTGAGTTGGTGTATGGAACTGAATCTCTACTACTCATGCATATGCAATTTTCTTCTTTTCAATTTATTCAATAGCTAGAAGATCAAGAGGTTAGTCCCTATGATGCTCGCATAAATCAGATTGGTGAGTTAAATGAAGAAAGAAGGGCATCCCATTAGAGTCATGTGAAATTTAGAGAAAAATTGAAGAAGTTGTTTGATAAGAAATTAACTCGAAGATTTTTTAGTGTGGGAGATCTTGTACTACTCTGGGACATCAGGCATGAGGAAATGCATTTTTGATGGGCCCTTATTCAATTGGCATTCGAATTGGTGAACATACCTTCTTCTTAAAATACTTAGATGGGGAATTGCTTGAATTGCCTGTTAATGGTAGGCATTTGAAAAATTTCCTTGATTGGTTTATTAGAATCAAGGTGTACTCCATTATACAGTGTATAGTATTTTGGTTTCTTTCTAATTTCGTGTTTTTCTATTTTTGTTTATCCTGGTCCTTGGTTTCCATTTTTTTGGTTTCTTGGTTCCTCCTTGGGGGTGTTGGTTATTTTTGTTCTGCTATGAAAGCTTGTTCTTTAACTCTATCACCCAATGGTTTATTTTTGGCGCTTGGTCTACTATTTGTTCTTATGGCACTCATAGGGAGTGACCATCCTTGATTCGGAGCCAATATTGGTGCTCAATTTGATCTCACCCCATTTTTCCTTGAAATTATTCAGTTTGCAGGATTTGTCATGTTTTCTATCTCCCCATATTAATGCATGAAAGTTATGTCATTTATTTGGTTGCCATGATTGGTCCCTTCCTTTTGTTGAGGATCACTTTAAATCTAGATTTTATTTTTTCCATTCCTCTGTCCATGTGAAAGAATCTATAACTTGTGTGAAAACTCAGGTTTTTTCCCTTCCTTTCATTTTCCACAGTCACGTTTTGTTTTCCCTCTCATATTTTGTCCCAAATATATATGGAAACATGGTCCTTTCTAATTGGATGTGACTCAGTGGATCAAATTTGGGCCTTATATCATTTCCAAATTCTTTTTCCTTAAAGAAAGATTCATTTCCAGGTGCAAATGGTGATTTTTCCTTCATTTTATGGTTTGACGAGTGTGTTTTTCCCCATCAAATTTATATCTCAGCATCTATGGAAATGTGGCCCTTTCTAGTTGGATGTGAATCAACTGGGATATTTGAAAATATAAGGTTTGATTCAATTCAAAGATTGTCCAGGTGGAGGGCCAGCTCTCGATTAAAAATTCTCCTTTTGGTTTGACCTTGGACTTGCTTTGGGGAGGCACGTGGAGGTTTCCACTACATTGCCCAGACTTAGACATTTTTTTTCATGTGGCTGGTGTAACTTTGGTGGACCATGGAAACGTGGAGAGATGACACTCATTTGAGGATCCGCCTCAGGGTCTCACCTTAGCAGTTGTGCCAAGGGGACACATGGTGAGCCTATACTTGTTTAGGGTATTTGCATTTGAGGATCATCTCAAAATTACGCCAGGGACACACGTGGAGGCTTCCACCAGCTCCTCTCTATACTTAAAATTTTCAAGAAACTTTATAAAGTTCTAGAACACGTGGAGGGACCACACCTATTAGGGGACCAGCCCCTAAATTTTATTTTAAAGAAGTGCTAGGAGGACACTTGGAGGCTTCCACTCACTCTACCCTTGTTTGGAATTTTTAACAGCTAAGGAAAACTATCTCGGACCCTGGACACATGGCACCTTCTGCTGATCCTTCAAATTTTTCAACAACTCTACGGGATTGAGACATGTGGTGAGCCTGCGCTTCTTTTGGGTATTTGCTTTTAAGGACCATACCAAATGTGCACCAAGGTGACACATGGAGGCTTCCACTAGCTCCTTTTTATTGAGCCTTTTTCAAAGGCCAAGAGGTGTTTTTCTTGGGTGTAAGGCACGTGGATGGCCCACGCTTGTTTGGAAACTTTCCAATGTACCTCACCTTTGCAGTTTCACTAAGAAAATATGTGGACGTATCTAATATAAAGTAGAGAAAGTGTAGAATCAATGGTTGCTGTACATTTCAACTATTTTTCTTTAATTTTTTCTCCAAGACTACTGGAGATATGAATACGCAATGTTTTTCATCATTTTTTATGAAATTACTTGTTGTTTTTGTCTGAAAAGTGCCATTGAATGGATCTAGAACTTAATTTGTGAGTCCAAGGATTGTTAAGGTTGATATTTTCAAATTGTAATTTCTTGGGCACTTACAAAAACATGAATTACTAGAGAAGATGGATGTAGGGCAGAGTTACAGAGGAAAGAATGGGAAAAGGATGAAATGATGGAGATTGTAGGTGCAAAAGATGAAAATGGTGTTGCCTTAAGAGAGAAAAGGATTACTTATCTGATCCATCTGTACAGAGCCTTTGGAAAATGATTAAAATGGGGATTTCTTGCATGACCAAATAAAGAGACTAATTAGAAGGATTGTCAAAAATTTGTGGCATGGCATCCTAATCATTATTCGAGGGTCTGGGAAATGTGATTAGGTCATGATTTTTCCAATTGTCAACTTTGTTAAACGTCACTTTCCGAGAAAAATTGGTAACAAGAAAAGGTCACTCGAATATTATTCATTTTTGGGTATAAAATTTGGGATGAGTGAGAGAGTGAAATGTATAAATGCAATGAGAATACTCTTGCAAAGGGTTAGGGGTTGAATTCTTAAAAGAAAATTTGAGAGATCCCATCGTTGTGAGAGACCAATCTGAGAAACCTATTAATTTCCTATGTTTTCGATTTCAATCATGTCAAGTTGGTTATGATTGTACAACCATTAACAAGCCCTAAGACTGCTAAAAGAAATCTTCCCGTGCTGATGAGTCTAATCAATTTCAAATTAATCTGTGTTAATCTTGGACCAATTTATGTCCATTTTATTTCAGAATTTCTTCAAGTGGTTTTTTTATTCCTATTGCAATATTGTGTTAAATTCCCTCCGAATTACATAGGATATCGTCCCTATGATAGTTTAGTAGCATTTAAAATTTCATTTCAAGAAGATATTTCATCCTATGATGAGATAAACTATTTAAAATAACTTCACTATCATTTGTTCATAATGATTGTATGTAATCCTTCGAGTATATCTTAGGCATGAGGAACCATGGGTCTTTGATGTTTTATAGAGTATTTAGCTCCAACCTTCATGATAAATTCTTGGAGATTGTGTGAAACCATGAAAATATGGGCCTCCATTGATGCACACCTTCTGGTTGAAGGAATATCTTAGCTATTCCAAAGCTTTTTGTCATTTATATTTATAATTGTAATGAATTCTCTCAAATATCTGGTATAATCAATTTTATCCTGCTTAATCTCACACCAAAATTATTCAAAAACCATGAATCCATCCTGAATTTGCCCTATTTTCCCTGTGTGTCCATAAATGTATAAATTCTACTGTTAAAATATGTAGAAGAAATCAAGATTCTTTAGAAGTGATAACTTGTGAGAATTAAATTGTGGTGCATTGATCATATTTTCTTAGGGTCCACTTTCAAATTTGTGTAAAGAAGGATATCTTCATTCTCCTTCACCGAAAGAGGTTGCAAAACATGTCCTCTCACCCTGATCGAAAGGCACGACCTAAAGCAGTAAGGATAGACCAAATCCTTAATGAAGGTGCTATACATTTCTCCGATGCCCAAGTGACAAAGAGCTGGAAAAATCCACTCCCCGGCTATAAAACAACTCATAATATGATCTCTTTGTCTCTTAGTGTCCTACTAAATCTTTGATGATGCTTTGTTTCCAAGGGAGAATCAATTTGGATACGAACAGAATGATGGCTTCCCATTTTGGTCATCTAAAAGAAAATGTGAATTTTTGAGAGGGCTTCTAAATTTTTTCTTCTGGAATCAACCAAAAAATGTAGAATAACTTCCCAAGTTAGGTAATCTAAGAAAAGTGATGAATGTAATATCTTAAGTTAGATCATAGAAGAGGCCAATTGTGTTGAAATCATATTGATTAAACAATGTTGATTTGTTAAAAATATTAAATGCATTGATCAATTGATTGATTTATCGATTCTTTTATAGGTTACTCATGGAGATATTTTATGTAAGTTACCCACAGGTTAGGTCATTAGGGGGAAGTCAGTAGAAATTGTTGAAATGTCGCATGAAAATATTTTTAATCACTTATTTCCCCCAAGTTATGTGCTTAGGGGGGGAATGATGAAATATCATATTAGAGAAATTTGTATGTTTTTTCCCCCATATTAGGTCATTAATGGGGTTTAATGGTGAATTCTTATGTAATAAATTAGTAAATGTTTGAAAAATAGTGATTTGGTATGTTTAACTAATCATATGTAATGTAAGGTGGCTTATAGGATGACCCAATGATATGCCCCACCTTTCAGCAAAAGGGGAAGTGATGAAAAGAATGAAGACAAAGTTGAAAGTAAGAACAAAATAAATAGAAAATGGTAAAAATAACTAAAACCTATATTTAGTGAACATAACATAATGTAGAAAGAGGTAACATGTACGAAACATGTTTAAAATGGTGTTAGGAAGAATTCTAAAAATAATTCTACAAACAAGGTGTAAATCAAAGCATAAATGCTCAAGATATAGTGAAAATGGTGTAGTGTGTATTAATTGTGGAAATAGACTTGAAATAATGACAATAATAAAGTAAGTGATTAAAATGTAGCTATAAGTAGTGAAGTGAAAAAGTGTTGAGTCACTTCATTTTTATTTTTTCTGAATGTTAGAGTGAGCACGAAGTTGGTGAAATTTTCACAAGTGAGAGGAGTGCATCCTAGTTAGTTTGAAAGGGTGGTGACCTCTGTAACATCGCGTATGACTATGGAGTTAGTAAGTGAATCATTTTTTCACAAATTTTATTGTGTAGTACTCATTTTGGTTAGATTTTTGTAAATTTTAGATTTTTTTTCTTGGCGTTTGAGACCCAGAAAATAGTGGTGACGCTGCTAGTGACCCCTTGGATGGAAGCGCCCAGAATCAGGGGCTAGTGTCCTGATTCTAGAAGCCCCCATTCTGCATCTAGGGGACCTTGTCTAAGATGTATTTAGTGGATGTAGAATATTTTTAAACATGGTGCTCATAGGATAATTAAGTGTAGTTTGTCTTGTAATGTATTCTAGCTCTACGTTTTTTGTTGTTTTGTGTTGTGCAGAGAGATATTCACTTTAGGGATTTCTACGGTTATCAGCATAGCATTATGTTGCTTGGATTGGGTTTACCAAATGGGGATTAGGTTGTTATAGGATGATACTCTCTCCTCTACATATGGCACATAACACAAATGGGATATGTGGTCCTTAATATGCTCATGTTGACTTCCTTATACGAGAGATGATGTGTGGATACATGCACATTCTGGTTACTTACGGGTGAGACATATATGACATTGGAGGATGTATATTACATACTATAATTTCTGGATGTGGGGGAGATATTATGAGTCATGCTAGTGAATAATATGGAACAATAGATAAAAGGTGTGAGATGGTATTAAGTGGAGACTCTAGTACCTTTATAAGCCCATATTAGCCTAAATGTTATTCTACGGTTTGGTGTTCAGTGCTTACAGAAGCTCATAGTGGTTCTGATTGCATCGTGTATAGATATAGATGGAGGAGGTGTAGCAATATTTTTTAAGATGCATTACACAGGCCAACGGATCCAGGAAGAGGGTACTTGATATGCATAGGCATGGTTTGTGTTGACCCACCTATATAGAGATCTATATAGGCTTATACAATATTAGCATAGGGGAGGGATAACAACCACCATACTATTGCATTTATGTGCATACGAGCATATAGTTGTGTTGAGACTAGTTGTAACCCCATAAGGGGAGTGGGATAGGCCAAAGATACTTATGAGGAGGTGGGTTGACATTCATGGTAGGAAGATGGATATTGATACCTTCAAGGAACTTATAGATAGGATGGGGCATGAGGCAGTTATATGGAGGACATATCATGACTAGTGGAGATGGCCAGAGGATGGGACAGAGTTGAATTGTATTCAAAGGACTATGTGGCTAGAGGACTGCTTCCCATGTTTGGTGGATATTTTAAAGGCAGATAGGGTGGCACAACACTTTTGTATGGCTCATGATGTGATCCCAGAGCCATATATATGGTTGAGAAATATTATAGCACCTAGGTGGGCCGGTGCTAGGCCAACGCCCAGAGCAATACAGCTAGCATTGTTGGTGTTGGATGAGATAGATCCAATGATAACAATTATTGATAGAGATGAAGTGGGTTTCACCAAGGAGTATCATGCATGGTGGGAAACTCATCAGTGGTTATTATTATACTGATTACTTGTAGGTCCTTTTGAGTTACTGCATGGAGGAGGAGGAAAGGGGGAAGCACATGCCACTGACCCTAAAGTAATAGTCATAGCTGAAAGTAAGTATTTTCATATTAGCATTGTGTAATTTTTTATTTTCGTATATTATGTTGTAGAATTATCTAACACGATGTAAGTTGTATTTGTAGGTGATTCATATTGGTCATTGATCATTGAAAATTCCATCCACACATTGATGTCGAATGTGCCCATCGGTGTCCTAGGTGGAGGTATTCTAGAGCACATGGATGATATAGCCAGTAAGCATGCCCATATATTTATGCTAATAGCTATAGCAATTGCTACATGTAAAGTGCTACTAGGCAAGACAGATGAGGCATTGAAGGAGACTCAACAAGACAAAAATGTAGTAGGTGGTGGTCCCTTAGCCTAGGACGTCTTTACGTGGTACATAGATTTCCACCATCAGTTTACGGAGTATTCTACGGAGATGACATTATTATGGAGGCAGGTTGAGTGGTATTGGGGCCATGAATAATGATATCACATTGGTGGAGATGCATCCATTTATAGGGCTCTTGTAGTACATGAGATCGATAGAGATGATGAGGTCTGATTGGGAATATTGTATATGATGTGGGGGCCTTTCCCGTGATTTTTGATTAAAAAAAATTGATGATGATTGTACTAGCGATATATGTATAAACACCTATCTCTCATATATGATAAATCTATGCTGGAATTTTTTTCCATTTTGATGTAATGGATGTTGTATGATTCTATGGTTATTATCCTAGTATGTGTATTATTCATATTTGATGAATATAAATTTACATTATAACGTTAGTAATAGTTGATAATGTGTATATGGTAAATGAGGATAAATATCAAATAGAATGTGAGTGATGAAATGTTTATTGAATGGAATATGTAGTGCATAGTTGATATAATTATGCCAGTATAATAGGTGAGAATGTATGATAGTAAAAAAGAACATATCGTAATATGTGATTATGATGAAAGGGGGAGGTTTGACGATGCCCCCAGTGTGTGAATGAAAAGACTCATGTAATTAATACCCCTTAGCATTCAAGTATGAGCCACAGAAGAAAGAGCGCGTCATCTGGAAATGATTGAATCCACTAGATGAGATGATGGAGCACATGATTAGAGGTTCTTATAAACAATACCTCAATATTCATGGAAGAAAAATAAGAACACAAGTGTGTCATCAGGGGGTATGCTGATATAAATCACCTACAAAAGACCTACATGTCGTAAAGTGGTGGATGCATATGGAATGGGAGCAACATGTGAAAATGTGCTAAACTGAATATCATATGGAGCTGTTGTAGGATGTGTGAAAGTGAAGTGTTGTGGTGGCCAAGGCTAAGTAGCAACATGACACAGTGGATAGTGTGAATGCAACGGTTGATGTGGATATAATGAATGTGATGGATGTGGTGGAGAATGCATATGAATAATAGATTGTGATGGATACATCAAAACCAAAGCATCATATGTAGGAGAAGACTCAATCATAAGAGAAACTCTTTTTTTAGGTAGAGGAGATATGGATCACTCATGTGGGTTAGAACCAAAGGAACTTATGGACTTATCGTTTAATTGTTGTAACCTATATTTAAGGGCAAGAAAGTCATTGTCCATATGGATATTTATGTAGTGATAGTTACAATAAGGTTGGTCAAGATGATTTTTTAATCGATTTTGTGGATGATGTGATTAGAAGGTTGGTGAATTAACCGATCAATAAGAAAAATATGTAGAAAATCATGGGGTCAAGCGTTATGAGAGAAATGGAAAATCTTGTGCAACTAGGGTGGAGTGGTAGGAGGAGTATCTTTCCTAGAAGCTGGAGGAGTATACTTTTGTGGTGAAGAGGGTTGAGTTTATTTTCATTTCTTGGGATGGAAAGATCGATACTCTGTAGGATGTTCAACTATAGCCTCTAGTAGATAACTAGAGGGGGAACTAGCCGTAGAGGTGTGTGGGAGATCTATGATGTGTGTGGAGAGAAGATCTTGTTCTAAGTAAATACCCTTATAATATAGGAGAATTAATGCCTCTCGTGTATACTAATGTAATCATTACTTGAGTGGAGGAGTGAGGCCATAACAGAAAATAAATTTCTTCTCGAGATCTATGGGTTGGAAAATGACCTGATGTATAGAAGCATTGAATCTAAGAATATAATCCTTACTAGTTTCTACTGAGCTTTGTTGTAAAGTAGGTAACTCGTAATAAGTAACCTTAAGGTCTTTTTTTATTATAAACCGATGAAGGAAGGTTTCCTCCATGTCCTAAAAAGTACTAATGGATCTAGAGGGGAGACGATTGTACCATTGTAATGCCTCATCAGTAAGACTATAATGAAAATACTTGGGTAGTAATCTATCATTGGAATACGAATTATTATCCCTATGATAATATAATACATGAGGATGAGGGTCACCTGTACCATCAAACAATGTGAAATTACGCATGGTGAAGTTAAGAGGGAATGCCAAATTATGAATCTTCTTAGGGATTGGATTTCTATACAATGAATTGTTGTCCATAGAAACATAATATGCATTACTTTCTAAAGTGAGAGATTGAACTTGTGATTTTAATTTTCCTAAATCATCCATGAGAGAAAGAATATATTGTGAACCGATGGTAGAATATGCTAATAATGTGTTGAGAGGTGGTAATTTTCCATTATGAGCGATCATCGGGATGTCGCAAGGTGATGGAGAAGGAATGCATGCTAGAATCACACTAATAGTAGTTGTCAAAAAAGGTATACCATGCGATATAGGTGGTATTAGTCGTATTAGCACGATAAATCTCCATATTAGATAAAGAACATTTAAAGGGAACCTTTATAGAATATGTACAAAGAGGAGATGAAATAATAGGTTAAGAGGAAGTAACAGATGGTGGTCATTCTTGAGCAACACTAGATACAATCTCAGGGGAAGATGGAAAAGGAGTAGGTGAGATACTCTTAGTAATATGGAAATAAGGAGACTCATGACCCTTATCTGACTCATCAGAAGTAGATGGAATAAGGTTGTCACTAAAATTACTATCAATCGGATCATCAACATAATATAAAGGAGAATACAAACTAGAATGATATGTAGGGGGGAATCAATGTTAGAAGATTTAGGGCCATAAGAAGGATCTATATCAAAAGCCAAAATAATATAAGAAGAATGATTGTCAATACCTAGCAAATAATCAATAAGGAAATCATCTAAATTTTCTTTTAAAAGGTCATAAGGAGGATCACAAGTGACCATATGCTATGGTGTACAATGAGTAAATGTAATAGTATCATCAAAAATGCTAATTACTATAGGAGAGTCTGAAAAAATAGTAGGCATATGTTGTTGGACATCTAAAAGTTGTTATTGGATGTGAGCAAGTGTAGCAAGTGAAACACTATATAAATCATTGATTTCAACTATGACAACCTCATCATAAATAGGATTAACACTAAAGTGAGACATGATGGGAAGATGGGGGATTTTTTTCCATTAGGTGTTGACTGGATCCTAGGGAAAACTGTTTGAAATGACAGGTTGGTCAAAATGATTAACTAAAATAAGAAAGTTATTATTATTATGGGTCTAATAGTTAATCTAAAGAGAAAAAATAATCGAATAAATCATATGAATTGAAATACTAATGGTAGATGTTTTTTATTTCATTTTGAATGAAGTAAAGTAAATGAAATTGAAGGGGTGATATAATAACCTTACTATAAATTACCTTACTTTGTGCTAGACTTGCACATGTTTATATGCACGATGGGCTAGGTATGAAGATTTTGTTTTGGAAATTTCAGAAGTTAGAGATTTGACTAAAATGGGGAGCCTAGTTCAGAACTACGGAGCTTAGGGGCTCTTTGGTCTATGTTCTAGGGCTCTGGTCTATAAAAACGATCAAGATCTAGTTCCAGAAGTGTCACCAAGTCTTCACTATATCTTCTTCTTTGTCACATAGTTGTTGTTATATTTTCTCTTATGTCTCCAATAATTTGATGTCAAGATCTACCTACAAAACCCCATAAAAAGCATCAATCCATTAAAAATAAAGATATAAATGAAGGGTTTGGACCAACCTTAGCTGCAATAATTATGGACTTACGACTAAGTAATTCATGATAATTGAGACCCAATGTAGTTATTTGTTCTTATGTATTAAATTTTGTGCCTAGGGTTCCCTAGTTCCAATGATGCAAAAGTATGGGTAATAACTATATGTAAAAATGAAAATGATGGATGGAATGGAATGGAAGGAATGCAACCCCCCCCCCCCCCTATGATTTTCTGATGTAGATGTAAAAGATGTTCAAATTCAATACATTCCCTTAGTAGATAGCTTCCTTTGATAGTAATATTCCCGTGCACATAATGTAATGAGTATGTTATGTTTATATAGGGATCTCTTGTTCAAATTTCAACACTAGTGATGCAAAATTCTGAATACCATTTAGGGGAATGAACAGGGTAACAAATAAAACTAACCTTGTAGAAACAAATTAGGACGAAGTGTTACGGAAACCATGGAACCTAAAAGCATTGACTGGGGCACCCTATTTCTACCCTAGGCATCCTAGTTTAGGACAGAAGACGAAAATCAAGAATATTATCTCACATAAGACTCCCTAAAAGATGCCCAAAAATGTACATATAACTATTGACTCTACCAAACACATAACAATGATGACCAACTGAAAACATGACTAGGGGATAGGTCACTCATGAATACTTTTATTACCCAATATCCAAAGATAAAATAGCATACCTGATGGTATAAATGTATTAGTAAGTGTGTGATATTGTGACTACAGAAAAAAAAGGTAGAAAGGATAAAGTTGGTTTCTGAAATGGAACGTCACTCATAATGTCACAAGAAAATCATGGCTGAAGAGGCAAAAAATCATATAATGAGCATATGATTGGTAGATAATTTCACACAAACAATGGCATACAATAGTGACCAATGGAAAATAAATTGTATGAGATAACCATGGTGGCATATAGTCCTGCAAGGAAAATGTTACACATGAAGGACCTTCTAGCATGTTGATAAGATATAAAGTATCTCAAGGAATGTGTGTATCAATGGAAAGTAATGATATAGTAAGAATAGGAGGTAATATATGATGAAATAATAGCACCTCTAATGTGTGAGAGTAAGAAAGATATATTCCCCAAGGAGCTGTGATGGGAATGGAAAAGGATATAAGGCCGAGAATCACTAATCGCATGAGAAAATGCAAGAGATAAACATTCACAAGTATATATCAAGTGAACATGCATGTGTATATGATAATAAAAATGACATATTGATTATTTGACTAACGTAGTAGGGAAAGTGCATCATGTAAGTAATATAAGTGAGGAAGAGTAAGTGCAATCAAAATATTAAAATGCAATGTATGAGTGTGATGTAATGGTATGAAAAGTGTGACAATGATAGGAGATGTGTTCCCCCTTATGGTTGTCTATGAGATGGGATTCAATAATAAAACACCCCTCAATAATCTAGAATAAACCATAGGAAAAGAGTGTGTCATATAAAAATCATTTTAAAATGTGTGTTAGAGACATATATAATGAATCATAAAGCATGAAAAGTGAATCTGGTGAGGTTCATTTAATATTTATCCCCTTAGTAGTCAAGTATAAACTTTGAAACTAAAGTGGATCATAGGGTAATGATGATACAAAACATGTATCAAAGGGTTTGAGAGTGCTTAGGAATATTATTCATGAAACAGGGAGCATATGGTATGATAGTAGGTGTTAGAGACAACTTCTAGTGCTAGAAAACGGTGGTATTTCATTTCCTCCCAAGCGTTCCCATGATGGAGAGCTATATGAAAATGAAATAAATACATTGCCATAATGACGGGGCCTGAAATGTATAATAAGAAAGCATAATGTCGTCAGAATGGTAGTTAGGAGAAAAAGTATAAGCAGGGTTGGATTTTGGAAATAGGTCATCTAGAGTTTTTTTTTTCTTGCTTAGTAATTGGTTTCTTATTTGGGATTGGTAATTCCATAAAATAATTGAGAGGAGGAAGGGATGGACTGATTTTGAGATGAGATTTCTTAGTGGGAGTTGTTAAAGTTGTAGAAGATTTTAAACGAGGAGGTGATGGACTAATTTTTAAAGTAGGTTTCTTAGTTATAATGGGTTGGATAGGATGCTTGTGAATTATCGATGAAGTACCATTAAATAATATTGAATTATTGTCATTATACATGGAGGGATTGGATTTGGGAGCCCATTAGGATTTAACAATTGGAGATGTAGTAAATGTAATAAAACTGTGATGTAAAATGTGCTTGATTTTTCATTTTAAGGAATAGAAATCATTATCATGATTTCCATTAAGTTTGTGATAATTACAAAATGGGAGACCTTGGTATTTGGAAAAATTATAAGTAGGGTAGAAGTGAGTAGTTGGAAAGTTCATCAATTGATGATTAAGGAGATCAAGAAGATTTTCTTATTTCTTATCATTTTAATCAAACTTCATATATGTTGGTAGTCCTATGCCTTGGGGTTCACTTATATTTGCATGTGTAGAACACAAATATAGGATTAGATGTAGAATGAGAAATATCATGGCCTTGAGAAGAAACCTTCAGATGTTGGATTTTAGATTTAAGATATGTAATACATTATTCCATAGCATGAGTTGAATTTAAGATGGGTTGATCTGATGGAGGATTAGGAATTATAGAGTCATCAGATAGAATATAAAAAATGGAACTTACTTCAGCGGGTGGCATACTTTGATGGAGATACACAGTGTCTAGGTATTTTTGAAGAATTAAATTTGGGTGCATTTGAAGTAATTCGTGGAAGGAGATTAGTTGATTTTTTAGGACCCATGAAAAAGATCGGGTAAAATAGGAAAATAGGATCCAAGTGTTTGAACCTGAAAGGGGTTCACCAAATGATTTAATTCAAATTAAATTATTAAATTTAATATTTCAGAGTAAATGATGTACAAATGAAAAATTATATAAATGAAACAAAAAAAACTAAGATGTAAAGTATGATACCTTAAGATGAAAGATGAGATAAGAAGACTTAGCTTGTATCCACGTTATCTATAACTAATCTCGATAGGGAGAAGCGACGAATAATATGTAAAAGACATCGTATTTAATCTATATAAATTTTGAGCCTGAGAATGATGTTGGACAGGGGTGCCCACAGTAGGACAAGGGCACCTGAGTGTTGATGACTTGATCTGGGTTCCCATGACCATGAAAAATATTTGAATCATTTTTTTATTGTTTCTCAAGGTCCTCACTATTATTTTATACTGATCACTTTATGTTCACACTATGATTAGCAAAGATACATGTAACCTAAAAAAGATATGTTCACCTACATAATCCCACAAACCATATCAAATCTAAAAAAATAAAATGTAGAATGGGGAGTAAGAATGACCTTGACAGTCACCTCTAGAGTGAACTTACGACCGATTGTTGTAATACATCTAAAAATCCATGCAGTTCTTTTGTGTGTGTGTGTGTGTGTGTGTGTGTGTGTGTGTGTAAATTGTGTTGTATGAATCCCTAGTGCGAGATGCACTAGATAATGGGCTAGATTTTCTATAAGATGAAAATGTGTGTATGTAATAGGGTAAACTTCTACTTCATATGCATTATATAAATAATTATGCATCCCTTGTCCCTTGAAAAGATGTTAGATGAATGTTTTGAAGTTATTTTAGTTCCTTTCGAATGAAAGATTAGGTGGTAAGTGTAATGTTTAGTACTAGGTCCTTTTTTTTTTAACACATAACTATGTATTTTTATGATTCTCTTGTTTGAATTTCATAATTTAAAACTTTAAGGTTGGGCCATAAGTGAAAACTATTCCCAAAATATAAAAGATACCCAAAAGGAGCGAGTAAGGTGAGAAGGGTCAGAGGTTCCCAGAGGGTAAAGGAATGCCTGGGAACTTCAATCGTAGTTGGACATTGGTGTCTAAAGCCATGAAAAATAAATAAGTAAATTTTGGAATTGGATGTAACGTGTGTAAGTCCAAATAGGAAATAAGGGACAAAGAAAAGAGAGAAAAAATAACTATCAATTACAAGTTCTCTTGCTTAGGAATCATGTAAATGCTAGTATGTTTTTAGGACTTAGAAATGTACCCCAGTGGGCGATTTAGTCTTTACAACTATAAATGTTGTTAATATTATAATCATAATAAAACTAATAATAATCATAATCATAATCATAATATATAATTTATTTATAAATTTACATAATACTTTAATTATGTTTTCTTATGGAAATGGGTAGAATGGTTGGTAAGCTGGAAATTCAAACTCCTAATAGGCTAGAATTAGCTTTTCCAAATCCCAAACCTGATTCATCCAATGAGAAAAAAATTTCGCATGGGAAAACAAATTCTGTGGTGCATCATGTCTTAGGTATATGTACTGTGGTGGATTTCCCTCTCCCTCCATTGTACCCTATCTAGGAAGAGAATGTCCCATCTTTTTTTATGTCAATTGATTTGTTGAATAGAGTGAACAAAATATATGGATGATCCCTTATTGGTAGTTTTACAAGTGTCACATCTAATATTGACTCACTAATGGACCAGGATAAATGAAATTCACCCTGTTTGGGGACATAGTTGTGGTTTCCATTTCACATAAATATTTTAGGTTCAAGTTTATATTTGATGATGAATATCTCAGTGTCACCAACGCAAGTCCATGGTTCTATAGGAAAATTATGGTACATCTTTCGAGATAACTACCTTACATGGAAATTCCTAAAGTTCAAATTGTTTTCCTTCCATATCTATGTTAGGTTTCCTGCAATATCTCTCAATGTTTTGGAGAAATAGGTTTTACTGGGGATAGCCAAGGTGTTGGGAGATCTATTAGCTATAGATCCCATTACAATTGTCAACACATGAATTATTTATGAAAGGATGTGTGTGAATTTTTCCCGTGGTATATATCTTTCCCCTTCCATTAGACTCAATTCAACCCATTAGGTTTTTGATCAGGTGTTAGAATATGAATTGTTTCATATATTCGGTGATAAATCGAGGGTAGTTTGACATGGGGTGAGTACTTTTTTACAACCTTTGCATGAATGGAATTTGAAAAATGCCTTAGTGGTCACCCCTGATCGCAAGTTTCCTATTTGTGTAGATGGGGTAGAGATCTTGGTAAATCTCTAACACTATCCCAAAGTGTCATCTAAGGATTTTATGCAGCATTTGATTATGGTTGATGTGGATGTGTCATATGGTGGGAAGGATTATAAGTATGACATGTTATTTCTCCCCTCTAATACACATCCAGATGGACAACCCCCTTTTAGATTCCTAGGTTTTAACACCCTAATGCATAAGGATGTATCACCCTTCAATTATGGGGTTGGGTATCTAAATGTCATGAATAACAAAAAAGATCAAGTGATACGAATTACAAAGCAAGGCTATCATGAAAATCATGATGAGAATGGGCCATGACCTTTTCTTTTTTCTGTCATGGAGGATGTCTCTTTCAAATAAGAAAGATGGAACATGGAAGAATATTATGAGT
This sequence comes from Taxus chinensis, assembly GCA_019776745.2. Classification (NCBI taxonomy): domain Eukaryota; kingdom Viridiplantae; phylum Streptophyta; class Pinopsida; order Cupressales; family Taxaceae; genus Taxus; species Taxus chinensis. The sequence continues at coordinate 253,036,816 of CM034146.1, read as the reverse complement.
AGTAATTGGTATGTTACATCGTGGTTGGGGCTCAAAATTACTCTGATCTAGATTCGCATGCTAAAAATTACTTTGAGGAAGGCTTAAAGATTGATCGGAATGTTGATAGTTTATCTCTTAGTAGTCGAGCCCCTGGTAATATTTAAATCATGTTAAATTTTGAATAACATTGGTGTTTTGTGATAAAAGATATTTCATAGGACGAATCGATCATGAAGAAATCTCTGTGTGATCCCAACATACTCAAAAATAAAGATTTCTAGTAAGGTCCACATTATCAAAAATACATCTTTATTAAATTTGGCTTCAAAAATCATATTGAACTCATCAAATTTGAAATATAGGAAGATGGGTGGAAAAAATTACAATCAAGAAAATAAAAAAAATCCTCTCTTTTACGGGGTTGATTTCCCTTTTTCTCTATGTTGTCCAGTGGTTCGTTTGTTGTTTATTTATTTCTCAAAAATCAAGTTGGTTTTTTTATTCCCAATATCCTTGAAATTTGTGCTTCTTTTTTATTGTTAACTTTTATTTCATTATTCGGGTGTTGAACCTATTTTTGTAATTGCTGGGTAGGGCCCTCATTCAAAAAACATGTACCCTTAATAAGAAAAATATCTATATTAGTAACAAGATTAATATCTATGATGATGATGATGGCAACAATGTTGGTGGTAGTGGTATTGATGGTGGTTATAATGATGATGAGTTTGATGATGCAAATGATGACAATGATGGATATGATGATGAAAAAGATGAAAACTCTAATGATTAATATAACAATGAAAATGATGCTCACAATGATGGTGACCATGATGATATTAACAATGATAAAAATGATAATGATGATGATGATGATAAATATGATGACAGTAAAAATGAGAATGATGATAATGATACACAATAAATGATAATTTAAAACCATAAAATAACATTATATCCTTACAAATTTTATGTGACATTCCCAATACCAGCACTCATCCTAAACAACAAAAAAAATTGTAAAAAAAATAAAATTCGTAAACCTTAAAACCTAAACATGTACGATAATGATAGTGATGATAATGATGTTCCTGGTAGATGAAATGACCATGAATGTAAAGTTAATGATCATGACCACAATTTGACAATGACAAAAACCATGAAAATCACTATGATGAAGATGAAAATTGAAACAATGACGAAGATAATTATGCGAATGATGAAAAGGACAACTAGGTTCATGTCTATAAATGAAGAATGTTTAATTGGATTAGATTCCCATGATAAGATATTACATTTTAATTAATACATGTAGAAGAAGGGATGGTATCCCAATGGATAGGTGTGGAGGAGGAAGGTCAAGAGACCATCCATGTAAACAATGAAATAGGCCAACATTCCCCCCTTATTGCATTCATCTTACAGACATAATATTTCTAGATAATGGATACCCCCTTATTCCAAAAAAAGTAAAAATTTTATTACACTTTCTCTGAAGCACATTCACCTTTGAGGTGGCATGCTAGCATCTGGCTTCTTCATCTTGGTGACACCTTAGATTTTCCCCACAGGATTACCACAAACTTAGAAGTGACCTTAGCACATCTAACCTTGAGAACACCTTAGTGGTTTCCGGTTTCCTTAGATTAGCACGAACCCATATGGATTTCCGACAGTTTCACCACAAACCTAGAGGTGACATGATGCCTCAAGTGTACACTATGGTGGTTTCTCTAATTTCCACAAACCCTTTAAACAAGAACCAAACACTACTTAGTTATTTTTTATACTCACAATGTCCTTCTTTCAGGAGGCACCAAGATGGAAATCGTTCTACGCCTTTATTAAACAACACATACCAAAAAGAAATAGATTAATATCAAGAAAAGAAAAAACATCACCAATGTCATGCTTCGACCTTGTCGTAGGTGACATATGAGAGGACACCAAATTTCATCCAACCTCCATGTATCCTCCAGCCTCTAGTAACATGTTACTAAATTAGCATAAATCTCTTTGAGGTTCATTAAAACACATGTATTTGGCATGGTAAGGAGTTTTACTCTTGATCCTGTGGCCAAGACTATCGATGCAGTCAATGCACATATTTCTAAACCAATAACAAAATCATATACCCTTTGTAATGGACACATAATAGGGGCCTAATAATGTGGTAATAGAAATATCTTTGTGTTGTTCATGTAACAAGTCTCTCTCCTACAAAAGTAACTCCTCTGTCACTCCCAAAAAAATTCTGGTATTACGCAAGCCCCCCAAACACATTTTCAATGTACTAAGTGTTAGGTTAATTAATTATACATTATATAATTAATTATTTAATTAATGTTATTAAGTAAATAATGTTGTTATTTGGTTTTATTAACCATATTTGTTTTCTTTCTTCACGGGTATAATTGCTATGATTGTTATAACAATTATATGCTTCCTAGATGTAATATTGGAAGATACTATATTTGTTTTTACATTGTTGCAACTGCTCATTTGTTTGTATTCAGTTGTACAATACCTATTTAAGTATTGCAGCTTATTCATATGTAATTTGGTTGATTGAGTTTAATATAATTTATCAGGATTCCGCCCCTATTGCTCAATCTACATTTGGTACCATAGTGAATTTAAGCTCCTGACAAGGTTAGAGAAGGTTAAATAGGAAGATAATTATTGGAGAAGAAATCTGCATCACCAGAGAGCTAGTGTCCCCTCCTGCAGTCTCACAACCTCCTATATATTCTTCAAGTAAAAGGAAATTTTTTTTTTGCCTTGGTGCTCATTGCACTAAGAAAATTTGCTTTCGGAGTATTTTTTTGGTTTATAGGAATCAGATTAAAAATTAAAATATATATATACTTTTTAATCCCAAACAGGGGTTTTATCTCTAATATTAAAGAACCCTTTTTGTGTCTGTTAAAATAGTAGTCTATTATATTTGGAGAAGTTTGTGTATTAGACTATACATCGATATCTCAAACTGAGTTCAAACCAAGCTATAAAGAATGTGTTCATTGTGCATTAAAAAAAAGAGGGGAATCAAAGCAAGTTGAGTTGTTTAGCTATTTCAAAGTCAAGTTGGTTGTTTCTTTGGCCAAGCCCATACCCTGGGAATTAATCAATGAACCGAGCCTTGTTTTTCATTGTTTTCTCCCCCTTCTACACATCTAAGCTCCCATGAACCTATAGCCAAAAGAAATCAAAAATCAAAAGCCATCAAGTAAACGGTGGCATCTATTTTCATGCAACAGCAAACACCATTCTTCTCAGCAACTCCTTCAGCCCGAATTACAACCAAAAACTCCCTCCACTTGCCAGCCTTGAATGCTTGTGCACATTCCATGAGTTTTGATCTCCTCACGCGGACCTGCACACAAATAACAACAAAAAAAAATTAATGAGAAGAGGCTAAAGAAATGGCGGAAGATCAATACAAAAATAACGAATAGTAGAGATAAAGGCCGAAGTTTGTATAGAAATATATGGTGGAGAAAATAAAAATAAAAAGTGATAAAAATCAAAATGACAGTTTAATAAGGAGATTTGTTTTTTGAGCTTGGGAAACCCTAATCCACATGCAAGCTCTCCTCCAAACTCACATTCCACCTCGAGCTCCACCTCAGCCACGTTTTCATTATCAAAAGGTTAGTCCATATTTTTTTTAGAAAAAGTTGCTTTCCTTCATTTCATATCACAAGCGCTCATAGAGCCTAGGTGGTTAAGTGAAATGACTTAGAAGTGGGAGGTATGGGGTTTGAATCACACTACCAACATAAAATTTTGAATTTTGAAATTTGGAAAAAAAATTAGAGGAACTGCCAAATGTGGCGGTGAATTTGATCGGAAAACCACCTCTAAACCGCTAGTTATAGCTAAACAACCTTCAAATATTTCAGCAAGTAAAACCCTAATTTAGGGTAAAAAAACATTTTCTCCTATTAGGCCTATTTTTTCATTCTAGATAACTTTTTCGAAAGCGGAGATAGCTAAAAATTTCATATTCAGCTGGATTTTTTCAATTCTTTGCATTCTGGGTCGTATTGGGCTCCAGATGCCACCAGGGCCCACAAAATTATTTTTTTTAGCTGCCATTTAGTTTTTAAGATTTTTTAATGTAATTCCATGCTTCAGTATATTGTACTAATTTGTAGGTTGCCATAGTCAACCGTAAATATTGTAAATTGCTCATAAACTGGTAGAAAGTTGTAATAAAAAATAGTAAAAAATTAGTTTTGAAACACTCACAAGATCCTAGATCTCATTCGCAGCGTTTGGTATATACAGTTCCTCTGAGAAACAATTATGGGTAAGGCCATCACGACTACTACTACACTTAATGCCTAATATAGCTATAACAACATCATTTGGACATCGACCCTTTAAATCAACGAGGAGTAATAAGGTCATAATGCACACACTATGAGTCATCCCATCCGTTTGTGAATGATTGCATGACATAAATCTGGACTGAGAAATTATCTAATACATAGCGATGTTATAGATGCATATGAGGATATTTTTTTGAGCCCATGTCAATAATCACACAGACCCCTTTCGTTATTATCTTGGTACCAAGTTTTGAATTATTTCACGTAACACCAGGTATATAGAAAGGGCAAGCTTCTTCCATGTACCGCTGGGCATATTGGAAGGGTGCATATATAGAAAGGTTCAATATATCGGATTGACAATATATAAATTGGGAGACCTTATCCCTAGAGTGATAAGAACCAAAACCTGCCAGTGATTTATTCAAAATGGGCACCAATGCCCCCAAATTATTTCTTCCTGATTTAAAACTACTCAAAGGAAACAAATATGCTGCATGGAAAACTAAAATTAAGACACAACTTAAGTTTGAAGAGATATGGAATGTTGTGAATGGTACTCTGACTAGATTAACTACCGATACAACACAACAACAAAAGTTTGATAAATCAGATCAGAAGGCTAAACTCATCATATTTTTTGGAGTGTCTAACGATGTACAACCCCATATTCGAGATGCCAAAACAGCCAAAGAAGTGTGGGATAAATTGTAAACAATATATGAGGCCAAAAACAATAATTTCATACTAAATTTGTAGAGTCAGTTACATACACTGATGTTCAAGCTGAATGGGAAAATTGAATCTTTCTTAATAAGAGTTTCAAAGTTAAGGGATTCACTTCTAGCCTTGGGAGAAGTGGTCATAGATGATTCTCTCATTCCCATTGTTCTAAGAGCACTCCCCTCTTCTTACAACATTTTTGTCACAATAGTAAACGTGTCAGATATGACAGATAATTTTGACAAACTGATAAACCTATTGCAACAAGAGGAAGCCATGAATAATAAGGATGATGAAGAGGAGCAGGAACTTTCTTCACATCAAAACTGGAAAGGAAAAGGTAAAGGAAAATATGATTCCTATCAAAAGTCTGAACATCAAAATCAGCATCATGGGGACAAATAATAGAATAAGCAATGTACAATTTGTAAAAGAGGTTATGACTTAAAATTTTGTTGGTATAATACTTACAAGAAAAGTTCATCCAGTAACTCTAGATCTCCATAATAACTATCTTACAAGGGACATTCTAACTACAATCAAGGGTAGAAAAAGGGGAACTGGAAAATAAGATCCCATCAATAAGGAAATATTGTTGAGAAAGAAGAACACTTAGATAATGAAGACTTCTTATACACTACTCAAATAATTGAACCATCCATGTCATCTAATGATCTTTCGTATGTTGATTTGGGAGCCACTTGACACATGACTGGCCAAAAAGATTGGTTTACCTCAATTAGGGACATGCCTTTGAAAAACCATGTTTCATTGGGTGATGATTCTTCATATACAGTTTAGGGGATTGAGAATATTTTTCTACCCCTTGGTTCACACAACTGTAGACTATTCGATGTCTTATATATCCATGGGTTGACCAACAATCTACTTTTAGTCAATCAACTCCAAGATCACAACCTAAAAATTTACTTTGTTACTCATTCTAGTAAGAAAATGTTTTTGATTTGAGATAAATCATGAGGTTCAAAAATAGTTGCAAAATCCTCCAATGTGGGACACATGTTCCATCTTGATTTTTTCCATAGAGATGATTAGGAACTTATGGCTAAGAACTCTACCTCATCACAATTGTGGCATTGGAGACTTGGTCATGTTAGTTTCAAGTATCTCGAGACACTACGTTGGCGTAATATGGTACATGGGCTGCCACCTCTTCAAAAGGATAAAGACTAGTGTCCTCACTTCCTAGTAGCTAAACAACACAGAGTTTCATTCGAAAATAGTACATATTGAGCTCATGGTAATATTGATCTGGTTCATACCAATCTTTGTAGTTCAGCACAACTAATTTATTCCGGATTTCAGTACTTCATGGTATGTGTTGATGACTATTCAAGGAAAATGTGGATACTTTTGTCTTCACAAGAAATGTGAAGCTTTTGAAAATTTCAAGAATTTCAAAGCATTAGTTGAGAACAAAATTGGTCATCACATCAGAACTCTCCTTTTAGATCGACGGGGGAATTCACTAGTAATAAGTTCAAAGACTACCTACAAACTCACGGGATTCTTTGACAAATGCTTCCTCCACACATACCACAACACAATGGTGTTGTTGAGAGAAGAAATCATACTTTCGTGGAAATTGTGTGATGCACGATCGTTGAATCTGGACTTGTAAAGAAATTCTGGGTAGAAGAAACAAAGACAATAGTTTATTTATTGAACACAGTGCCCAAACTTTATCTTAACGGAGTAACACCACAAAAATCATGGTCAAAACGGAAACCATCTATTGCATACCTTAGAGTATTTAGGCGTAAAGAAAGCATGCACATACCCAAGAAGAATAGAAAGAAATTGGATATGAAATCACAAAAAATCATCTTCATTGGGTACAATCAAGAGACTCTTGGGTACAGATTTATGGATCCGAATAATGGAAAATTCTACAGTAGTAGTGATATTAATTTTTTTGAGAAGAAGGAAAAAAATTCTTCTCCTCTAGACACACCTTACGTAGATTCTTCACGAGTTGTAAAAACTGAAACTGATGTTCTTAAAGATGAGGAAAGTGATGATGGTGATGATGGTGTTGATCTAATAGAACCATGACCCATGGGAACAATTCAACGTATGCCTAAGTGGTGTATTAGCACATTACGAGATGCAATAATGGATGCTCCACCAAATACATTCAACCCTAGACCATGGACTTGCAGTAAAGCAAGAGAAGAAGCTCACTTTACTTTGATGAGTAGACTTATTGAGTTTGATAAGCCCTCTATAGTCGAGGAAGCCCTACAGTCAAAAGCTTGGAAAGATGTCATGGACTATAAATATTAGTTAAAAACAAAAAATAACACTTGACATCTTATCGATATTTCACCAAGGAGGAAACACATTGGATCTAGATGGATATTAAAATCAAAGTACAAAGTAGATGGGACAACGGAAAAGTATAAAGCAAGACTTGTAGCAAAGGGGTATGCACAAAAAGAAGGTGTTGACTACAAGGATACATTTTCTCCCATAGCTAAGATCAAAATGATCAGGATGATCTTTTCTCTAGCTGCACAATTTGGATGGAAATTCCGTTAAATGGATGTAAGAAGTGCCTTCCAGAATGAATATTTACAAGAAGAAGACTATATGTTTCAACCTAAGGGATATGTTGTACCTGGTAAAGAAGAAAAGGTGTGTAGACTCAGGAAATATCTGTATGGCCTTAAACATGCATCCTAAGCATGGTACATCAAGATTGATGAGAATCTCGTAAAACATGGATTTTTTAGAAATCCATACGATCCCAATATTTACCTCAAAAAGAAAAGGGGGATATTGTGATTTTTGTTGTCTGTGTCAACGATCTATTGATCATTGGAAGTTAAGTGAAGATAATTATGTAACGAAGAAAGATCTAAGTCGATCATTCGACATGACTAATCTTAGGCCGATGTATTATTGTCTTAGATTGGAAATATGACAGAAAGATAAGCACATATTTGTTTCTCAGATGAAATATACATGAACAAACCTCGATAAATTCAGGATGATGGATTTCAGACTAATTTCTACACCTATGGATAATAGAGCAGTTATCTCATTCAGATCCATCTCTTGAGGTATGTTCCACTCTCTATCGACATTTTATTGGGAGTCTCATTTACGTGGGTGACACTAGACCATATATCAGCTTTGCAGTAATCCATCTATCTAGGTTCATGTAATAAACCAAATTTTTTCATTGGAAATCACCAAGGTGCATCTTAATATATCTCAAACGATCAGTGGATCTTGGTCTATAATACAAGAAGAACGACAACTTCTTCTTGTCAGGATATTCGGATTCAAATCATGCAGGCAATATTGATGATAGAAAATCCACTTCAGGATTTACATTCTTTATGGGATCTAAACCAATATCATGGAGAATCAAGAAACAACACTTTGTTTCTCATTCTTCCACAGAAGTCACGTATCGTTCTACAAGAGAATATGTCTGTGAAGCGATTTGGCTACGTTGCATACTATAAGGACTTGGAATACCATAGGACAAACTGACCACCATGTATGTTGACAATGAAGGTGTTATCAAACTTGTTTGCAATCTAGTTTTTCATGAAATAACAAAGAACATTGAGGTACAGGTTCATTTCATACATGAGCATGTGTTGAAGCACAATATACAACTTCAATTTTGTCCAACTAGGTGAACAACGGGTAGATATCTTCACCGAAGCCACTTACACGTGACAAGTTCGAGTTGTTCAGTAGAGTATCCTCTTCCTCATCCCTTGAGACAATGTACAATTAAGGGGGGGGAATGTCAGATTAATTAATTATTTACCTTTATAATAATTAATGCATTGCATACTAATTAGTTTATCAGGCTTCCGCCCCTGTTGCTCAGTTAATGCATATGGTTGATTTAGTATTCTTCACCAGGTACTTACGCTATCCTATGATTGTTATAACAATTATGTGCTTCTCTGGATATAATTATTCAAAAGCTTACTGAAAAGATAATTGCTATAGTTTGCAACTCACATAATTACTATTGTATTTACATATTTAATACCTCTAAGTATTCCTAGTTTCATTCTAAATGTAATCCTATGCAGTGGGTATCTGTGTTTAATGATAATGTCTCAGGCTTCTGCCCCCTGAAATTGCTCAATATCCACACCTATTTAAATGGTAGAATGGTTGTACTGCAATACATATATGTTTTGCAGACATACCGACTTAATAAAATCTCCAAACATTCCATCGCCCAATTCTTGTAAAATTTATGGACTTCTCCAAATCAGGGTTGAGAAAATCCACACAGGAATAAAATACAAATTCGCTAATGAATGTCCTTGAAGGGAAATATATCCTAGAATAGGGTTCATTGTCATCTTTTACATGGGTCTTCTGGGGAAAAATGCTAGTTTTCTTATCTTAACTAGCTGATTGTGCTTTCTTGATCCTTCAAACAGTACCATGGCTATAAGATTATGGTGCCTTACGTAGGTTAGGAATCTTCCATTCACATCAAACAACTGCTCACAGCTTCCAAAAAAAGATTTAGGTCCTCTACCTTTGATCTATGCTTCCTGAAAGTTTCTTGGTTTCTCTTACCATCTTTGCAATCAATTTCCATTCCTCGTGCACCCTCTCGTTCACTGCGAGATCTGACATGCTGCTAATAAAAAGAGATATTGCCAAAAACAAATCCAAATGAATTATCCACTCAAGACATAATAAGTTCTTTACGCCAAGGATAAAGGATAAGCTATGATATAAATGTCTGTAAATAAAGAATGTATAATTGCATTGGATGCGAATAATAAGGTATTAAATTTGAATTTATACATGCAGAAGAAGGGATTAAATCTCAACAGATAGGTGTGAAGGTGTAAGGTCAAGAAACCACCAAAGTAAACAATGAAATACTTGAATGAAAACCTAAAAATGTATGATAACGATAGTGATGATAATAATGATGGTGGTATATTGAAATGACCATGACTGTAAATATAACTATCATGATCAAAATCTGATGATGATTATGTCAACAATGAAAATCATGATGATCACTATGAGGATGATGAAAAGGACAATAAAGATTATGGTTACAATTAAGATAAAATAAACCATGATGATAGTGATGATGATGTCACTATCATCTTTAATTAAATAATAATAATAATACTAATAATAAGATATAATTCATTTAGAAATTTACATAATAATATCAATATCACTAATAAGATTAATGTTCAAGATGATGGTGATGGCGATGATGTTGGTAGTGGTGGTGCTAATGGTTTTTATAATGATGATGAGGATGATGAAGTAAATGATGAAAATTATGGTGATGATGATGACATAAAGATACAAAAATGATGATGAATATAACAATGAAAATGATGATCATGTCAATGATGATTACGACATAACAACAATAACAATGAAAATGATCATGATGAAAGAAAATAAGAATAATGATAAGGATATACAATAAATGATCATTTAAAACTACTGCTAATGGTACATTCCCAATATGACCACTCATCATAAACAAAAAAAGCTTATTAAAAACCACAATTTGTAAACCCTAAACCTTAAAAATCTATGATAATGGTGATGATGATAATGACGATAGTGGTAGATAAAATGACCATGACTATGAAGATGATAATCATGATCACGATCTGATGATGATTATATCGATGATGAAGAAAATTAAAATGATGATGAAGAAACATGTGATGATGGTTACAAGGACAAACAAGGATGATGGTGATGATTAAGATGAAAATAACAGTTGTGATACTGATTATTTTCAAAATGATTTCATTATTAGTGTTAATAAAATTTTAATATTAATAATAAAAACATTAATATTAATAATAATCATAAATTTAATTTATTTACATATTTACATTGATATTGATATTCAGGATGATTATGACAGAGACAATGTTGATGGTGATAAATAATGATGATGACGATAATGAAATTGATGTTGATGATGATGACAAAGATGCAAAATATGATGACGAAGATAACAACAATGTAAATGATCATTGCGATGATGATGATGACGATGAAAATAGCCACAAAAAAAATGACACTGATGATGCTAACAATGGTGATGAAAAAAAATGAGAATGATTACAATGATACACCATAAATGATAATGGAAACCATGAATATCTTATTGTATCCCTAAGAAAATAATGTCACATTCCCTACATTAGCACTCATCCTAAACAAAAAAACATGTGTAAAACTAAAATTTGTTAACCATAAACACTAAACATGTATGATAACAATGGTGAGGATAATGATGACGATGGAAGATGATAATTACCATGAATATGAAGATGAAAATAATGATCATAATATGACGATGATTATCTCAACGATGATAATCATGACGATGAATATTATGACTATGAAAATTAAAATGATGATGAAGACAATTGTGATGATGATGAAAAGGACAACATGGATAATGGCGATAATTAAGATGACAATAACCATGATGATAATGATGATGATTTCACTATCAGTGTTAGTAAAATTCTAATGACATTATTAATATTAATACTATTAATAATACTAAGATTAATATTATTAATAATAATCACAATATTTAATATATTTACAAATTTACATAATAATACAATGATGGTGGTGATATTGATGATTAGTATGATGATGAAAACGAATACATGGATGGTGACAATGGTGACGATGATGAAAACTATTATGAACATGAATATAACTATAATGAAAAATGATGATCATGATTATGATGATGATGACGAAGATGAAGATGATGATGATGACAACAAAAATGAGAAATAGGACACCAATACACCATAAATGATAATTTCAAACATTAAAATCTCATTCAATCCCTAACAAACTAACGTTACATTCCCAATATTAGCACTCATCCTAAACAACACAAAAAATTGTACAACACCAAAATTTGTAAACCTTAAACTTTAAACATGTACAATAATGATGGTGATGATAATGATGATGATGGTAGATGACAATAACCAAGACTGTGAAGATTAAAATCATTATCATGGTCTCATGATGATTATATCGACGATGATTATAATGACGATGAAAATGAAAATGATGAAACTGTACATTTTGGTTGTTAGGTCTTATTTGTTGAGGTGTGGTCCCCACATGTCAAAAAAAACTATTTTTGTCTTTTTTCATCTAGATCTTGAGACATTTTGTAATTTCAGGTATGGAACCGTTCAAAAACATTTACCAGTAATAAAAAATAATAGCACTCATCCTAAAAAATACAAATACATGTACAATACAATAATTCATAAAAATTAAACCCAAAACATGTACAATAAAAATGGTGATGATGGAAGATGACAATAATGATCATGATCTGAAAATGAATATATCAATGATGACAATCATGACAAGGACTTTGATGATATTGAAAATGAAAATGATGATGTAGATGATGATCACAAGGACAAAACGGATGATGGTGCTGATTAAGATGATAATAACCATGATGATAAAAATGACGATGATGATGGTGTCTATCAATGTTATTAAAATTATAATAATATTATTATTAATATCATTAATCACAATAATCATATTATTTAATTTATCTAAAAGTTTATATAATAATTTGTTTTTGAAAAGGGTAAAAGGGGATTTTCGACTAGGACACTACCCAAGTACAAAGTGAGACTAAAAACCCAGATATAGCCATGATCCCACAAAATGAAACAAAAATATAATATCTACCTCGAAACACATACAAAACATAAAGAGAAACAAAGAAAAAAATACATCCATAATCAGGAAGTCTTACAACAAATATGTGAAGGGGAAGAGGTCTTTCTAGCATGTACTTTTTTCTTAGTGTGTACCACTTTCCACTCATATAAAAATCCCTCGACAAAAAAATGGGAATTCAAGATAATTCGTAGGACAAAAAGAGTTTCCATTCAAAGGAGATATTAGTAGACCATTATCTTTACCCACTTCATTAGAGTTATGCATCTTAGAAGGCATCATTAGTTCGTGAACCGATGTTTCTAGTACTGAATCCTTTAATTTGGGATCTGGATCTGAATCTGAACCTTGATCAACCTTCAAGTTATTTTATAACTCAAAATGGCATGGAAGGGAATATTTCAACCTGGTATTTCTTACGTTCCTTAGTTTTTCTAATTGACAATAAGATGTAATATTTCCAAGAGCGAAGCACCTTCTGCACCTGGTTGAAAGATATCAAATAACAAATAATAATATCAATATTGCTAATAAGATTAATGTTCATCATGATGATGATGGAAACGATGTTGGTGGTGTTTATGTTAATGTTAATGATAATTATAATAAGGATTATGATGAAAATGATGGTGATGATGATGACAAAAGTGAAAACTATGATGAAAATGATGTTAATAAAAATGATGATGAAAAAACATGAGAACAATGACAACAATAAACCATAAATGATAATTTTTAACCTTAATTTTGCATTATCTCCCTAATAATTTGATGTGACATTCTCAATATTAGTAGTAATCTTAAACAAGACAAAAAAATTTCAAAACAACAATTTGTTAACTTTAAACCCTAAACATATATGATAATAATGATAATGGAGGATCACAATGACCTTAAGTGTGAAGATGACAATCATCATCACAATATCACAATGATTATATTGATAATGAAATTTAAGACAACGTCTATGATGATGATGAAAATGAAATTGATGATGAATACAATTGTGATGATGATAACAAGGAAAAACAACACGATTGTGATGATTTAGAGGAAAATAACCATGACGAGAATGATGATGTTTGTAATGATGTCACTATCAGTGTTAATAAAATTCTACTAATAATAATATTAATAAAAAAAGATTGATATAAGGGGTATTTAACTACATACAAACTTATTCAAGTCTAAGAAGCTAAAAAATAAAGGCAATATTAGAATCCAATATTTGTAGTTTTTCCTTTCCAAATGTTAACTATTGGAATTATGTGTACTGCAAAATCACACATATTGGAATCCAAAATAACATATATTGGAATTCACTATACTCCAAACTCACATATATTGGAATCCAAAAATCAAAATATTGGAATCCGAAAATTAAAATATTGGAACCCGTTATACGTCCTTCCAGTGTCCAATATATCATATTACACATTAAATTAATGAATCTGGGAAAAATCATTTAATCATTTCAAGGAATGTAAAAATTATCTAAGAAATAATGACTAATAACATCTACACTGTATAAAATAGAAACATGTTCTAATTTATATGGGCTAGAGGTCGCTAGGCTTATTTTTTGCTTTGGAATAACGATATCATTAGTTTTGAGATATCTTTAAGATTAATCTATGAATATTTTATTAATTAAAATAGCTTGTGGCCTAACATCTACTAGGCTAATGGAATTCAAAACATGTGATACACTTCGAGGTTCATTTACTATGACATGATTGAACCATAATGCAACCATAAAATTATTAAAGATTTGAAGAACCTAGTAGAGAGCGATGATACAATGTAGGAGAATGTAATTGACTGTAAAACCATTCCAGAAATATTTCCATATTTGAATTTAGATATCAAATTAACTGTAAAATCATCGCCTATATATTTTCATATTTAAATGTGGTTATGAAATTAATTAAAATTATCTGTACTACCATCTCAAATATATTTTTGTATTTAAAAAGAACTACTTAATAAATTGAAATTCCATTACTGAAAGTAGAATTATAGAAAAACATTCTAAGAATTTTTAAAATTTTATTGTAACAATATTCCCAAAGATGGGCTACTAGATCAACAATAGAAATCATAGTAATCTACAAAAAATAAGATCCCTAAAATTTGGTTTTTGATCTAATAACATCCTGAGCATATTCGATGTCATTCAATTGTTGCAAAAAAGGAAACAAATCATCTAATATGTATTTGTATTCTTACTTACAATATATGTTAAAATATTTAGGAATTACGTAGTTTCCCATATTATTGAACTTTTCTTTTTCTAAAGATTCATCTATAATCAGTCTTTTTATAATAGTACGATGTATTAAAATATCACCGAAAGAAGTTACATTCTTGAGATAGAATTTGAGATTCCCATAACCTTCATAATTGGTGCGTTTAGTATCAATGTAATCTTCCTATGTGAATATGAACTCGAAGCTTCCAACGTCTAAGATAATGTTATGAAAGAGTGAAGGAATCATGGCATTAACATTTTACATTCTCCTCAATTTCCGTAGTGCTATTTTCAATTTTTTTTGCAACATTGTAAAAAATATTTCATATTTGGTCTAAAAATATATATGTTTTTTTTCAACTCGGTGCCAAAATTTTCTTTTAAATTCTTGTATGATGAATCAACCTTGTGGATGATGTGTGCAAAAACACCATTTATATCAAATATGATCAGTTTCATGTTGCATGTGTTCTTATTGAAAAACGAAGATATAAAAAAAAATTAAATGATCGACGGTAGTGAATCAATCTAAAACTAAAAATTGTGTCTCCTATGTCATTGTTATTTCAAACAACTAATGTTTGTAGGTGTTGAATTATGTACAAAATCAAACGGTGTTCCTCATTTCTTATTATACTAGGAATATGTTTTTTTACAATTTTTTATTATCAAATGTAATGTTTCAGGGTGACTAATCTTTACAAAATATACGGTAGTTATTTAATTTCATATCAATGTGGCATACAATTTTAATTTTTGAAAGAAAAATAGTATTCAAGAATACTCATAACTAATTTTGGAAAACATATTAAATTAATAAATAATTGCTCAATGTTTTGTTACACTAAAAATATTTAGTTAATTCACATACAAAACTTATACATGTATACTCCCAACTTATAATTAGTGAAAATATAACTACTCATAACTTATAATTTTAGAGTCTCGGCATACACAATAGTTTTGTAGAACCTTTTGGTGCTCAAATTTAGTCTCAACCCATTTATCACTGAAATTCCTTAGTTTTTTGCCTCTATTATGTTTTGTCTCCTTGGGCTCAAATGGTCGTTCTGCATTTTACGGTTTGACGGGTGAAGTTTCCCGGTCAAAATCACTTCTCGGCATCAGTTGAAAAGTGGCCCTTTTTGGTTGGAAGTGGCTCTATTGGGCACTTTAAAATTTCTAAAGCACACTTCAACATAAAACATGTCCACGTGGAGGCTTCTTCTAGACCTTCCCATACTTCAACTTTTCACATAACTTCCTAAAAGGGCCTGGGACATGTGGAGGGACTGCGCATGTTTGGGGACCAGCCCTTGAGTTTTATTTTGAAGAAGCGCCAGGAGGACACTTGGAGACTCTGCCAAACTAAGACACGTGTTGGGCATGTGCTTGTTTAGGGTCTCTACTTTTCGGGACCATCTCAAAGTTAGCCATTGAGACATGTAGTAGGTGGGGAAATGGAGAGATGGAGCTTCGTGGTCATTTAAGGTTTTTTTCCTTTTATAAAAAGTGATAAATTTGTAAGTTGAAGTGTAGGCCAGTTGGGACCCACATTAGGAGTCGTGTCAAGCCTATTTTCTGAGGGCAGAGAAGTGGAGAAAAATGTCAACATTTTACTTTTTTTTGAAAATTATAAAATGTCAAAATATGCCCCCAGACCCCTTTCCAATCACATTTTACCATAGGGAGGGATCAAATTAAAAGTTGAATTTAGGATCAATGGTAGCTGTGCATTTCATTTGATTTTTCCATCATTGAAGCTCTAGGATGTTTAGAGATGCATTTTTACATCATTCTTCATATTATTTTTGACAAATCTATGTTGTTTTGGCCTACAAAGTTCAATTGAATTAATTTGGGACTTCAATTTGTAAAATTGAAGTACTTTTAAGATGGATTTTTTCTCTGGTTCGTGTGAGAAAGAAAGATGTTAGATCCAGAAGTTACAGAGTAAAATTTTAGAGGGAAAAGGAATGAAATGATGAAAGTGTAGGCATGAAAGGTGAAAAAGGTGTTGCCTTCAGAGAAAAATGGAATGACCTGTCATGTGTAGCTACACAAAGGCTACAAAAAATGATTAAAAATGATATTTCTAGCATGACAGAATCAGAATGATTAAAGAGACTCCCAAAAAGTTGTGGCATGACATCCTAGTCAGCAGTTGACGGCCCAAAAAATGTGATCTATTCACAATTGGTCCACCTAGTAGATTTCGGATCTGAATTTGTTAAATGTCTTTGTCTGAAACAAATTGGTAGTAAGTAAAGATCCCTCAAATATTCTTCTCTTTTTAGGGGAAAAGGTGTTGTAGGAACCAAGCATAAAGAATATGCCTCTAATTAGAACAATGATGTAAATATTTACAATGATTCACTCTTTTGGAAACACCTGGAAACATTTTTGTGAATCTATTGAATGTCACTTTCTTCAAATCATGATCCGATATGTGCAACAAAGGTGCTTCCAATATTCATCTTTTGGGGAGGGAATTGGATGTAAAGGGTGTATTATAAATGTAATGAGATTACTCTTGCAAAAGGTCAAAGTTCATTTTCATGGGAAAATTTTGAGAAAAGCTCATCCTCTGAGAAATTTTTTTGAGAAACCAAGTTGACTTCCTTTGTGTTAGATTTTCATTCATGTTGATTTGGTTATGAGTGTATAGCCATCAACAAGCTCTGAGATTGTTTAAATAACTCTCCCTGCTGATGAATCTTATAAACTTTGAGTAAATTTGTGTCAAATCTCTGGAAAATTTTGTGTTTATTTAACTTTAAGAATGTCTACAAGTACTTTTTCTTATTCATATTGTAATCTTGTATCAAAATCTCTTTGAATCACACATATCTCAATCCTTGTGATAGTTTAGTGGAATCTTTAGTTTCATTTTTCAAAAGAGCTTTCATCTAGGAATGAAATAAACGATTTAAAATAAATTTTCTTTCATCTGTTAATAGAGATTGTTTGTAAGCCTCTAGGTGTACCTCAGGCGTGACTGATCTTATTTTTTTATGTTTTATTGGGTCTTCTAACTAGATCCTTCATGCTAGAATCTCAAATATTGTGTGAAAAAGTGCATGTTTAGGTCTCCATTGATGCACACTTTCTAGTTGAAGGAATGTTTTAACTATTTTGAAGCTTTCTGTTATTGAGTTATCCATTTGTTGTGAAGTTTCTCAAGGATCTGGAAAAGTCCAATCTATCTTGATAATATCCCACCAAACATTATTAAAATAACCAATCCTACCCTGAAATACCCTTGTTTTTCTCTGTATATCCAGAGAAGAAAAAAATCCATTTGTTAAAGTATGCAGAACATATTAGGATTCCAAATGTCTTTAGTAACCCTAGCCTTGTGTTGAAATTATCTCCATAATCGTGAAGTGACAACTCGTGAGAGTCATATTTGTCGTGTTGATCATATTTTCCCAAGGTCTTCTCTATAAAATTTGTGCAAAAGAATGGTATTTGTGTTTCCTTTAATAGAAGAGGTTACAAAATAGGTTCTCTTACCTTGGTTGAAAGGCATAACCTAAAATAGTTAGGATAAGATCAAATCCTTTTAAGGTGCTATCCATCTCTCCACAAACCTGAGTAATAAAGGGTTGATTAGATTTCATCCCCGAATACAAAATGATACACATTTATGATCTATCTGCCTCTAAGCTCCCTGTTGAATCTGTGTTGCTGCTCGACTTGAAAAGGAGAACAAATTTGGATACCAACAGAACCCTCATAATAACATATGAACATATTTTTGTAGAATTTCAACTAGTACCATCATAATAACATTTTGAAATGATAATCAATTTTTAAACAATTTATTTCTCTAAATATTGGATTCCCTCTACCACATTCAATCCCTGAGATACTATTAGTGTTAAGTATTTGTACAAATAGGTCATTAAACACACTGTGTTGAATAATATTCTCTTGTTCTTTATATCCCAACCATAAACTTTTCATAAGGGTTTCACTTTGCACCTAATGTAATACAAGATGTTTCTTTAGAACAATAGGAAATGTCTATTCTAATCCGAACATTTTCTATTTCTCTTATTGAAATTCCATCAACTTTATTTTGATGTTCGTTTCAATCTTTAATGTTTATTGAAGGCCTTTATCAACTTTTCAACATCAGTAGAAGTGATATTTTTAGACTAGAATCCCACTTCAAATTTTGTTGATAAATAATCTATAAAATTATTTCAGGCCACCTTGTAGGTTTATATTATCCATTTTGAACTTGAACAACATATCCTTAGAGGGCGATTGGTTTATCTCATATAGAAATCCCTACAAATATAAAATAAGTAATTCTTGTGTTTAACTGCAAGGAAGTAAATAAAATTTATTTTAATCACCTAAATATCAATTCAAACAAATTGAAACAAACAACATTTTAGCTTGTAGCTACCACTTACCAATTGATCTTGCATCTAGGATTGCGTCGTCTTTACCTATAGTTGGATCCTTTGATGCAAGATCTATTTTAAAAAATGGTTTATTCATTATTTAGGTATTGTTATGGAAAACGAAATCATAATTGAAAAAACATAGCAGTATTTGAGGTAATATAGTAAAACGTATATCAAAAATTTGAGAGGCTACCACTTACCGACTGAGATTATAGCTTGTATTGCATTTCCCTTACCTAGTACTGGTTATTTAGATGAAAGATGTATTGCAAAAAAATATAAATCAATTGCATGCTATGGGAAATGAAATCTTAATTGAAAAATGATACTACTCTTTGTGTTAATATGTTATGTACATTATCAATTGTTCTATCTTTTGAATGTAGTTTAGTAGTAGATATGGTACGATTGTATTCGCTCAACCACCCTTTGGTAGACAACAATTTTGAGCTATTGATGTGTACTAGCAACGGCTAGGATATGTCATCATAGGTAGGAAAAATCATCCAAATAAATGTATGTTAGTTATAAAATGGAAACTACAAAGTGTGGAGTATTAGATACCACTCTAAACATTTGAAATAGGTTATTAGGCTATCCCCCCTTTGAAAATGGTCCCTATCCTAGAGTTAAGTGCTATCTTTTCCTATAATGTTTTGAACCTTATAAATGGTTTTGTTTAAAATAGACATGAATAACATACCTTTTTTTGAATATTTGTTTATGTTGGATAACCTCATGCCTTGAAAGGTTACTTTCTCTAGTTGTTGGTTATCTTCATTAAACATTTTTTGTCTTATAAATTTATGGGGCTTAGTAGCATTTTTTGTTTATAAATACACATGACTAACATACTAGGATTTGATTGTGTATTTTTGTTAGTTGTTTCTGTGTTCTCCTCATCTTGCATTGAAAATGTAAAAAATAGACTATTGTTAAATAAATAAAAAAACATGGAAATCAATAACATATCTCATTAAACATATTTTTAAAATGATTGAAGGTGAATCACTGTGTTGAACCAGTTTTGTATCATCAAGTTGAAAGGGTTGTAAATAGGCTACTTCCTCAGCTTTTTCTTGTCTACATAAAAAATAAATTTATAAGTAGTTTATATCAGTTCAAAGCCATTATGAAAAATCACTTATTAAATTTATCGTTTTTGACTAACCTTTATTCATATGAGAATAGTAATATTTAAAAAACATATCTTAACTATGTGTCTCAAAAATGAAAACATCAAATTGATTCGAATAAAATAATGCACATAGTGGGACACTTCTCCCATAAAGCACTATTATTGGATAATTTTGGGAACAACATCGAGTGAACATCTCAGCCTAGAAATCATAAGATCATTCCTAAGGAAAAAGATGGATGTTTCCTTGTAGGCCAAGTTTTCTTGCAGTTACCAATTCCTATGGAAGTTTCTCCATCTAATCACTAGTGACTTCTTCTCTATCATCATTGTTATTGTCGTAGTTGCGCACACTAGTTATTGTGTACAGAAGATTTATTTTTTTAATTTTCCCATTTCTTTTATAGTTTCAATAACATCCATTTATTATTTATTCTCCGATATCTTTAACCTTTTCCATGTATTTTTTATTATTTCCATTAACATTCTTAAATAATCAATTGGTATGAGAACAATGATAATACTATCCAGCTACTAGTTCAAATAATTATTAGTAGCTTCATTATTACATCAGAAGAAATGTCGTTAGGAAAATTACAAAAATAAGCTATCCCACATTCAACATTGAAAGGATTGGTCAGTAGAATAGCTTATAAATTTGAAAGAAGTTGGAATGGATATTCACGTTGAAAAGTAAAATAATTTGTGTCTTCTATCCTTGCTAGTATATTTTCTTCCATTGACATCACATAATTTTCTAATATTGTCTGAGCCTCGATGAGAACAAATTATTCCACCTTAGGGTTTTTTTTTGTTTCACCTTTTTCCCCCCTATTTGGAAATCATTTTTTTCCCTTTCCTCTCTTCACCTAATATTATAGAAAACTAGTGGTAGTGTGATTCATGAAATTTAAAATTTTTCAACTACATTTGATTCACAAGAAGATGGCAATAAAATATTATCTAGAATACTATTTTTCAAATAATGTATAACTTTTTCTCTCATTTTTTGTCTCCTTTTATTCTATGATAGTAAGAATCAAAACTCTTTATTATTACACCTTCCTTGATAGACATAGTTAATGAGACATCCCATTCTTATACTTTATCACCTATTACTAATAGTTCTTTGTTGTTCATTACTCTATAAACCATGAATGAATTGGATGTGAATCATACAAGTGAATATGGCTGAAATTAAACTTGATAATATTTAATAAGGGAACAAGCAAGGCCACTTGATAAAAAAAATGAAATACGGATGTCCATTTAGTCCATATATCATTAGGAAACAATAGAAAATCCGTTTTTCTTAAATCTTCTCTACTTTTTGCACTTAGAAAATTGAAAGGAATTCATTCTCAAAGCTCTGGATTCAAAGTAAGAACATTATTTTAATATTTTTATATGATGAAAGAAAATGTTAATAACCAATGTAATAAAAATAGAATACATTGCATTTCACTCTTCTTTCTTTTATTTTGTGAATTTGGGTTGTTGAGGGCATCCTACCGATTGCTAAACTGATCTAGCTTTGCACAATAAATCAATAAACTCAGTTTCTAACAATTTTTATATTAAACTTCTTATTTTAATTGAAAATATTAGAAATGGTTTTCCAGATAGAATTTGATCTTTTCAAAACCATAGCCTTGAAAATAAAGACTTGTAAGTATCTGATCCCAAATTGTTTTTGTGCACCTATTGTATACTAGTTGTCAAGTATATAAAAGTTCATATTATCCCTTTCTAGGTATTTTGGATCTTTGAGTTCTAGAATTTTATTTGTACACTACAAGATGGGAAGAATAATCACATCCCTATGTGTAGGAATAACATTTATCAACATAGAGTTGACAAGAATGTCAACATTCTAATCATCTATATGATGATACTAATATTCTGGACATGCTACATGGTACCTTGAAAGATAAATTGAAAATACTTCACCATTGAAAAGAAACAAATAAAGTTGTTGAATAGTTGATTTTTTTATTTTAGAGAATATAGTGGTTTCTTTCTTTAGTAATGTATTTGATTTAGTATTATTATTAAACCCATGGAACTTTGATTTATATGGTTCGATCTGTAATTCAACAAAATATGTTCACCTCAGCATAATAAACAACTTTGCATGTTTTTGAGGAGAAATGGAACCCATTTGATTTAAAAATGACAAAAATAATATATTTTATCATTTTTATACATCTTTCTTAGTACTTTTAGCATGCAATTATGAATTTCTTCTACATTTGAACAACCATTGTTACTATAATATACAAACAACACCAAATTCCAACCATATAGTAAATAATAATACAATTTTTCTATTGAGAATTGCATTTCCCGTTTCCTAAATAAAGAAACATCTAACTCCATATCTAGAATAAGAAATTCATTATTTTCAAATTTAATGCATTGGGCCTAAACACATAGTATCCTTGAATCAATAATTATTGAGGATATAACCATACCAACTTCCTCACATCCCTAATCTATAAGAAGAATAACCACATGTTGACATGTTAGTTTTCATGGGAATAGATTTCAATGAACCATTCCTTGTCTCTTTTCTTCCAATAGTTAACACGTTCAATGAGAGAAATTATTGAAAATGGATTGCAAAGAATGGAAGACATTTTACCTTTAATTAGAGTAGATTAAATTAATAATGAGTTCATATAAGAAGTATAAATTATTATTTTTTCATTGTCTGATAAGGAATATAAGTATTAGCCTAGCAGTCACCGACCTCTAGAATTCCTTAAATTTTATCATTGGAGAGTTATTAACTTAATGGTAAGTGATCACTAGACATTGACTAGACATGATATCTAACCTTCAACTAGTCACATAAATTTATATTTTATGGATCAAATCAGTAATAACATAAATTATCCAAATGTGTTCTATCCAATTAAAATGCAACATATTTTGAAACGATTATCCTTATGTCTCAAAACCTATAACATTTCATAGATAATATGATAGGAACGTTAGAAAATAAATATATTAGTGAAACATAGGATTATGGTTGTCATATAAATAGAAAATTTCGATGAAAACTTGTATTTCATTTACACCTACTAAATGGGCTAGTATAGAGGCCACTAAGATATACTTTTTCTTATTTTATAGAGGTTGTTTTTGGAAGAAATCACAATAACATAGTTACCAGTCACCATGAAGTAACTCTTATACATAAAAATCTTAGGTTTTCCTAAAAAACATACTACTATGAATAAATTAGCGGACACTAAGGCCTAAAAGTTTTATATTTGAAAGTGGGCCTCGAAATACATTATGCATAACATGTAACTCACCTCGATTCATATCAAACAAAATTATTATCAACCATTGTGGTATATTACTTATTGAAAGGAATGACATAGCAGACACAAGGCTCAACAATTTATTATTATGAAAAAAGTGATAGAATAAAAAATCATGGTTTACATTAACAGTCACTAGGCTTCTATAATAACCTATTGTCATTGTAAACATAATATGTACGGATTTGGATCACCACTATTTTTTATTGATTATAATTGTAACTTATTGGTTGGACTATCCTTGTTGGAGCCAAAGGTTTCACTACATTCCCTCGAGAGGGATCAAACCTTATGTAGTTATCATAACATATTTTTTTGTATTATATAATTCACATTGGTTTGTATGAGAGAAACTTTTAAGTGACTACTAAGCTTAATTACTTATTGAAAGGAATGAAATAGCAACTGCTAGCCTAAACATTTTCTTAGTTTAAAAATAGTGATAAAATAAAAAATTAAGGTCCATATTAGTTGTTGCTAGGCCCCTATCATTACCTCTTATCATTATAAACACTATCTCTATAGATTTGGATTGAATGCTAATTTCATTGATTATAATTGTGTTATATTGGCTAGATTATCCCATTCAAAGCCAAGTGTTGTGCTAGATATGCTAGAGAGGGATAAATCCTTATGTAGTCCTTTTAAGGTATATTCTTTATAATATATAATTCACATCAATTCATGTCAAATAAAATTATTAGTGACTTCTGAGTTCCATTCCTTATTAAAAGTAATGAAATAATAACTATTAGACCCAAATATTTCATAACTTGAAAATAGTGATAGAATGACAAATCATCATATAACATAGCGGTCGATAGGTTCCTACTATTACCTCTTGTCATTATAAACACTATCTATACATATTTGGATCAATATTAAGTTAAATTAAATATATTTGTTTCATATTAGTTGGACTATCCCTGACAGATCCATGTGTTATACTACACACACTCGAGAGAAATCTATCCTTATCTAGTTCTCATAAGATAGACTCTTTATAACATATAATGGACATCAATGCTATGAGTAAACCCTAACCCTAGCAATGGCACTACGCAGGTTGTCCATTGTATCAAATCTGATGAAAGAGATGACCTTGTGATGTAGTCAGTGCTCTTCGAGGTCCAAGGTGATTATCAAACACATCTCACGATACAACTCCAGCGGATCTTACATGATGGACAAGGGATATTGTAATGTTTCTAGGGGAGTCATGGAAATAGACCTTTTCTTATGGATACTCACCCTAATAATGGTTGTGGAGGATCTCAATTTCATGCCCATGGAAATGGTAAACCTATGCTGTATAATGGCCAAGGGAGATAATTTTTTTCCCATTATTTGATAATTTTGTTGTGAATAATATTCCAAAGGACAGATAACAGAGAGGGAATATTTCAATGTAGAAAATATTAATCTCGCACATATGGGGAGCTTAGAAATGATGGAATCATCTCTACCTCTATTTTTACCTAAGGAAATAGGCCCCTCCCAAGTGGTTGGAGCTTACTGGAGGGTTTCAAGGGGAAGAAAGGTAAAACCTCTATTGGTAAAGGTAGATTACGGGGGATTCATTCCTCTATTTAAAGCTCTAAAATGTTGAATGGTGATGGCAAATATTTGCCTATTGTAAAGATTGAGGAGTCTGGTAGTAACCTTGTTACTTCTTAATAATGCTTCCTTGAAAAAATAAACCATACATTTCAAGAGGAAGTTCAGAAGAGCTCTTATTTTGTTCCCATGACATCATCATCTAACACGTCATGTGTGAACATTTGAGAGAAAGTGATCAAATTTGATTCTTACCTCAAGGATCATGAAATGATCTATAAATTCAGTGGATAATGGCCTACACTACCTGATCTACATGCTGAGGTTTCAAAGTGTTGGATTCCCTTGCTTGAAGGTTAGGTAGACTTTAATCCTTGTGCTAAATGATTTTTTATTGTTATTTTCAATGATTTTTGTGTTAAGAATACCGTTAATTGAAAACATTTGGATAAAAAAACCTCATTATTTGATTTTGAAACCCTGTTTCCCATCATTCAACCCACTTATTGAATCATTCTCAACCAAACTACTATGGATTAGAATGCCAAATTTTTTTCTTAAATTTTTGGTGATACATTATCTCATTTCTAAAGGAAATTGTTTGTTAAAGAAAATTAATGTTGATACTGTAAATAGGGATGGAAGCCTATAGATTGTATTAATCAAAATTAACCGAGTTACAATGGATGGACTGCAATACTTATAGGTATTATATAGTCATGTGCAGACAAAAGAGAGGTTGCACGAGTATAACCAAAAATACACCATCTTCCATAATACATCTGGGAAGCAACAAATGAATAATAACAATATTGTTAAAACAATATAACAACATCCCTAATGTTTACATAAAACAAATATGGTTAATAAAACCACATAACAACATTATTTAATTAATAGCATAAATTAAATAATTAATTATATAATGCATAATTAAAATATTTGGTAAATAATAATTAACCTAACATTCCACCCTTAATTGTGAATTGTCTCAAGGGATGAGGAGAGGAATTCTCTGAATAGCTTGAACTTGTCACATGCAAGTGACTTCATGAAGATATCTGCTCGTTGTTCATCTATTGGATAAAATTGAAGTTGGATGTTGTGCTTCAACACATGCTCACCTATGAAATGAACTTGTATCTCAATGTGCTTTTTTCTCTCATAAAACACTAGATTGCAAACAAGTTTGAGAAAACATTCATTGTCAACATACATGGTGGTCAGTTTGTCCTGTGGTACTCCAAGTCCTTCTAGTATGTGACGTAGCCAAATAGCTTCACAGGCAACTTGTCTTGCAGAATGATACTCATCTTTTGTGGAACAATGAGAAATGAAGTGTTGTTTCTTTCTTCCCCATGATATTGGTCTAGATCCCATAAAGAGCACAAATCTAGAAGTAGATTTTCTATCATCAATGTTACCTACATGATCTGAATCTGAATATCTGGTCAATAAGAAGTTGTCATTCTTCTTGTATTCTAGACCAAGATCCACTGATCCTTTAAGATATCTCAAAATGCACCTTGTTGCTTTCTAATGAAAAACTTTGGGTTCCTGCATGAATCTGGATAGATATCTCACTACAAATCTAATATTTGGTCTCGTGTAGGTCAGGTAAATGAGACTCCCAATCAGGTGTCGATAGAAAGTGGAACTTACCTCAGGAGATGGATCTGAATGAGATAATTGTAATTTGTTCTCCATAGGTGTAGTAATTGGTGTGCAATCCATTATCCTAAACTTCTCGAGTGTATTCTTGGTATATTTAATCTGAGAAACAACAATGTGATTCTCTTTCTGCCATACTTCTAATACAAGACAATAATGCATTAGCCCGAGATTAGTCATGTCGAACGATCGATTAAGATCTTTCTTTGTTGTATTGATAATCCTCACTGAACTGCTAGTGATGACTAGATCGTCGACATAGACAACAAAAATCACAATCTCCCCCCTTTATTTTTGAGGTAAAGATTGGGATCGTATGGATCTATATCAAATCCATGTTGTACGAAATGCTCATCAATATTGATGTACCATGCCTGGGGTGCCTATTTGAGGACATACAAAGATTTACTGAGTCTGCATACCTTTGCTTCTTTACTAGGTACTACATATTCCTCAGGTTGAGTCATGTAGACTTCTTCTTGTAAATATCCATTTAGGAAGGCACTTGTTACATCCATTTGGTGGACTTTCCATCCAAACTATGCAGCTAGAGAAAAGACTATCTTGATTGTTTTGATCTTAGCTGTGAGATCAAATGTCTCCTCATAGTCAACGCATTCTTTTTGTGCATACCCCTTTGCTACAAGTCTTTCTTTATACTTTTCCACTATCCCATCTACTTTGTACTTTGTTTCAAATATCCATCTGCATCTAATGGGTTTCTTCCCTAGTGGAAGATCGAAAAGCTGCCAAGTGTCATTCTTCATCAGTGATTGATATTCAAAATCCATGGCATCTTTCCAAGATTTTGATTGTAGGGCTTCCTTAACTGTAGAGGGCTCATCTGATTTAATAACTCTACTCGTAAAAGAAAAGTTAACTTCTTCCCTTACTTTACTGTGAGTCTGTGGTCCAGGGGTGGATGTATCCACTGGAGCATCCATTCTTACATCTCGTAATGTACTTGTATACCATTTAGGCATATGTTGAACTGTTCTTGTGGGTTTTGGTTCTATCTGATCAACACCATCATCCCCATCATCACTTTCATCTTCAAAGGGAACATCAGCTTCAATTTGTACAATAGGTGAAAAATATACTTCTTGCGAGTCCAGAGGAGGAGTCTCTTCTTCCTTATTTTCGAAAAACTCAACATCTCTACTGGTGTAGAATTTTCTGGTCTCAGGATCCATCAATCTATACCCTAGAGTCTCTTGATTATACCTAATGAAGATGATTTTTTGTGATTTCATGTCCAATTTATTTCTTTTCTGTTTGGGTATGTGCATGCTTTCTTTGCACTTGAATGCTCTGAGGTGTGCAATAGATGGTTTCCATTTTGACCATGCTTCTTGTGGTGTTATTCCATCAAGAGTAGTTGTGGGAACTCTATTCAACAAATACACTGATGTATTTTTTACTTCTTCCTAGAATGTCTTTGCAAGTCTGAAACCATCGATCATGCATCACATCATTTCCATAATATTATGATTTCTTCTCTCAATAACACCATTTTGCTGCGGTGTGTGTGGAGGAGGCATTTGTCGATGAATCCCGTGAGTTTGTAGGTAGTCTCTAAACTCATCACTGGTGAATTCCCCCCTCAATTTGAGTAGAGAGTTCTGATGTGATGACTAGTTTCTTTCTTAACTGCTACTTTGAAATTTTTGAAGGTTTCAAATGCTTCACTTTTCTTCCGAAGACAGAAAATCCACATTTTTCTCGAATAGTCGTCAACACAAAGCATGAAGTATTGGAACCCAAAATGACTTGGCTGCATTGGACTATAAATATTGGTATGAACCAAGTCAAGTTTAACATGAGCTCAAATTTTTCTCCTCTGGAATGAAGCTCTTTTTTTTTTCCTGCTAGGAAGTGAGGACACTTGTCTATATCCTTTTGAAGATATGGTAGCGCATGTACCATATTACACTGGCGAAGTGTTTCGAGATATTTGAAACTAACATGACCAAATCTCTAATGCCACAACTATGCTGAGGTAGAGTTCTTAGCCATAAGCACTTGATCATTTCTATGAACAAAATCAAGTTGGAACATGCATCCCACGTTGGAGGCTTTTACAATTATTTTCGAGCCTCTTGGTTTATCTCGAATCAAACACGTTTTCTTGCTGTATTGACTATCAAAGTCAATTTTTAGGTTGTGATCTAGGAGTTGAATGACTGAAAGAAGATTCTTTGTCAACTCAAGGACATATATGACATCTGATAGTTTGCATTTCCATAAACCAAGGGGTAGAGAAATGTTCCCAATCCCCTGAAATGTATATGAAGAATCATCTCCAAACAAAACATGATTTTTTGATGGCATGTCCCTCATTGAAATAAACTAGTCCCTATGGCTGGTCATATGTTGAGTGGCTCCCGAATCAACATACCAAACATCACTAGATGACGTGGATGGTTCACTTGATTGAGCAGTGAACAAGAAGTCTTCATTATCTGACTGTTCTTGTTGCTCAGCAATATTACCTTGCTAGTGGGGTCTTCTTTTCTAGTTCCACTTTTTTTGCCTTTGATTGTAGTTAGAATTTCCCTTGTAATATTGTTGTTGTTGAGGTCCAAAGTTGCTAGATGAACATTTCTTACAGGTATTATACCAACAAGCTTGCAGGTTATGTCCTCTTTTGCATATTGGACATTGCTTCTTCTGTTGTCTATCCCCTTGATACTGATTATGATTTTGGGATATTTGATAGGAATTAGGTTTTCCTTTCCATTTTGATGTCAAGATAGTGCCTGATCCTCTTCATCATCCTTATTGTGTATTGCTTCCTCTTGTTGTAGTAGATTTACCAGTTTGTCAAAACCAACTGTCGTATTTGACACATTTATTATTGTGACAAAAATATAGTAAGAAGAGGGGAGTGCTCTCAGATCAATGGGAATGAAAGCATCATCTATGACCAGTTATCCCAGGGATATAAGTGAAGCCCTCAATTCCATAACTCTTCTTAAGAAAGCTTATATTTTTTCATTCTACTTGAACTTTAATGTGTGTATCTGACTCTATAAATTTAGTATAACATTCTTATTCTTGGCCTCGTATACTATGCTCAACTTATCCCACACTTATTTGGCTATTTTGGCATCTCGAATGTTGGGTTATACATCATCAGACACTCCAAACAAGATGATGAGTTTTGATTTCTAATCTGCTTTATCAAATTTCTATTGTTGTGTTGTATCAGTAGTTGATCTGGTAAGAGTACCATTCAGAGCAGGCCAAATTTCTTCAAACTCATGTTGTGTCTTGATTTGTATTTTCCATGCAGCATAGTTTTTTCCTCTGAGTAGTTGTGAATCCAGAAGAAAAAATTTGGGGGGCATTGGTGCCCATTTTACATAGTCACTAACAGGGTTCGGCTCTTATCACTCCAGGTATAAGGTCTCCCAATCTATATACCGTCAATCTGATATACCAAACCTTTCTATATACGTGCCCTTCCAATATACCTGGTGGTACGTGGAAGAAGCTCACCCTTTCTATACACCTGGTAGTACGTGAAAGACGCGTTAACGTACATGAAAGGATTCAATATGTGGTACTATGACAATATTGATGGGGTCTATGTGATTATTGACACTGAGTCAAAGAAATATCCTCATACGTGCGTATAACTTCACTATATACTTGGATAATTTCTTAGTTCAGATTTATATCGTGTAATTGTTCACAGATGAAATGGATGGCTCATAGTGTGTGCATTATGACCTTATTACTCCTTATTAATTTAAAGGGTCGATGCCCAGACACCATTTTTGCATCTATATTGGGTGTTAACTGCAATAGTAGTCATGATGGCTTTACCCGTAAGCACTTCCCAGAGGCACCGTATATACCGAACGCTGCGAATGAGATCTAGGATCTCGTAAGTGTTACAGAACAAATTTTACTATTTTTTATTACAATACTACTAGTTTTTGAGAAGTTACAAAGTTTGTAGTTGACTGTGGTAACCTGTAAATTAGTACAATATATAGCAGTATGCAATTACATTCAAAATTATTAAAAAATTGAATGGCAGGCAATTTTTTTTGTTTTGCGGGCCCTGTTGGCCTCCGGAGCCCAGAATGACCCACAATGTCGGAAACCGTTAAAAAATGCCCAAGATGAAGTTTTTGGGTGGTCCTCCTTTGGAAAATTTTGTTCAAAATGAAAAAACAAGCTGAATGGGTAAAAAAAAATTACCCTAAATTAGGGATTTCCATGCTAAATTTAGTTAGTTATAACTAAATTTGAATTTTTCCACTAAAGTTAGTGGTTCCACCAAAAATTCCACCAAAATAAAAAAAGCAAGTTGGGGTGGGATTTGAACCATGCACCATGGCTCTTACGAGCACTTGATGTTTAAAATGAAGTAAATGATATTTAATGAAGATGAAAAACGACCCGACCTATTAAAAAATGTGATTTGGAAGAATTCCTACGTGGCCTACATGCATGGCAATGCAGATTAGGGTTCTATTTGCACCAAAAAAATGGATTTGAAGTTATTTTATGTCCTCTTTCACCTCTTTTTATCCTTTTCTCCTCCTTTTGTGATTGAATTCCGCCATTTATTCTTTCTCACTGTTGCTTGTTTTGTAATGTTTGTGTAATTTATGCATTAGAGACTATGTAATCCACGTTCAATTTACTGTCACTACATTTGGAGGATTTTTCAAGAGCTATTTGATGAAAATAAACTAGTCTTCAAATGGTGTGTAGATCGCTACGTGGGCTGGAGGAGTGACCATGGTCTGTGTGGCCAGAGGAGTGCCCACGGTCTGCATTTTTTTCTTTAGGCATGTTCTTTGTATTGTCTCTACATTTTGCTTCTTGTATAGGATTCTTGGTGGGAGCTTAGCTCCTTCTTTGATACAAATGCAATGTGGGCTCAACAATATAATCTCTTGATCCAAATGTTGGCTTGGTCTATTGATCACAACTAGATCCTCAAGCACATGATATTCAGTTCGGTCTGTGCAAGACAAGACTTGGCGAAGGCTTGATGAATAGCTCAAAAAACCTCCAAAACAAGCAAAGAAACCTCCAAATACAGAAAAGACTTAATGGTTCTCTAATTTAGAGATAAAACCCTTATTGGGGAATAATTTTTTTTAAAATTTTTTAATACCTGCAACAAATTTTGCCTAGTGTTGGGTGCACTAGTGCAAAAACACATTTCTGTCCTATCTACATTAAAATTTTCCTCTGTAATCTCTATTTTATTAATGTATGTATTAGGAATAGGATGTGATTAAGTATGATTATGAGTGACATTTGATAGAAGATAACGGTGCCCTCAGTACGGTGCTGCCAATAAAGTAGAGTACAATAACAGTCAAAGTACAAAAGGAATGTTGTGGTAGAAATTAAATATTTGTCGTAAGTGGTCCGGTAATGTGAAAATGTCAAAGTTTGGGTAAGTGGAGAAGTAGGGTCTACATGATTAGGAATTATAAATATTATATTTGTAATAAGGATAAGGAGTGATGTCATAAATATTTTGTGTATTTTATTTGTAGAAAAGTTTAGAAAGGTGGAACCCATGTGAGATGATAAGGATTATCTTATCTTAAAATATAAGCCTACATGTAAAGGCAAGAGTTTAGGCATGGAATATTATTTTCCGAAATAGATTTCCTATCATATCTTAGAGATAGGGTGGATAAGCCTAAATTCCTATAAATAAAGAGGCCACCCCCCTCATTTAGCATATAAGGAAGTAGTGAGAAATATTGTATGAGTAAGCCATCATTTTGAAGGTGTGTTAGAGAAGCCTTTTAGATGTGTAATTGTGAAGTTTCTCCCATAGTTATTGTTGGAAGGAAAGTGAAGTCAGTAACACTTGAAGTAACTCATGGATGAGATTGTAACAATTTCATGTTGATATTATAATTTACACCTATATTTTCAGATTTTTCATCATTCCTTCATATCATAGTCTATGGTATTCTTGTGTTATGTTTGTTGTTGTGTTTCCAGATTACATCCACCAAACTAAAGGCTGTACATTAGTAAATAATCATAGCATGAAGAGTTCCCGGTGGAGAATTATCATAGTGCTAGATTGGTGATGACATTTTGGTTCCGTTGCTGGAACCATTCCTCGTTGGTGGATTTTCTGTTGAAATATTCCCCCTTAGTCAGAAATCATTTGGAGGGTAACCTTGTTTTTACTGTGCATAGTAGTTACCATGGTAAAGTCACTTTTTACCGTGAATAGTATTTACCATAGTAACTTCATTTTTTATCGTGAATAGTGTTTACCACAGTAAAGTTAGTTTTACCGCAGTAAGTCAAGTTTTACCGTAGTTTACCATGGTCATTCCTATTTTACTATAGAAAGGTGTAAAGTCACTTTCTATTATAGTGATTCTAATTATTTGTGCACATAAGTCTTCTTGATTATACTTGTGGGTTAATATTTCACTGTGGTTACTTTTGAAAATGGGGAAGATTCCTTTTTTTCAGTACAATAACAGTCAAAGTACAAAAGCAATGTTGTGGTAGAAATTAGATATTTGTCGTAAGTGGTCCGGTAATGTGAAAATGTCAAAGTTTGGGTAAGTGGAGAAGTAGGGTCTACATGATTAGGAATTATGAAATATTATATTTGTAATAAGGATAAGGAGTGATGTCATAAATATTTTGTGTATTTTATTTGTAGAAAAGTTTAGAAAGGTGGAACCCATGTGAGATGATAAGGATTATCTTAACTTAAAAGATAAGCCTACATGTAAAGGCAAGAGTTTAGGCATGGAATATTATTTTCCGAAACAAATTTCCTATCATATCTTAGAGATAGGGTGGATAAGCCTGAATTCCTATAAATAAAGAGGCCACCCCCCTCATTTAGCATATAAGGAAGTAGTGAGAAATATTGTATGAGTAAGCCATCATTTTGAAGGTGTGTTAGAGAAGCCTTTTAGATGTGTAATTGTGAAGTTTCTCCCATAGTTATTGTTGGAAGGAAAGTGAAGTCAGTAACACTTGAAGTAACTCATGGATGAGATTGTAACAATTTCATGTTGATATTATAATTTACACCTATATTTTCAGATTTTTCATCATTCCTTCATATCATAGTCTATGGTATTCTTGTGTTATGTTTGTTGTTGTGTTTCCAAATTACATCCACCAAACTAAAGGTTGTACATTAGTAAATAATCATAGCATGAAGAGTTCCCGGTGGAGAATTATCATAGTGCTAGATTGGTGATGACATTTTGGTTCCATTGCTGGAACCATTCCTCGTTGGTGGATTTTCTGGAGAAATACTCCCCCTTAGTCAGAAATCATTTGGAGGGTAACCTTGTTTTTACTGTGCATAGTAGTTACCATGGTAAAGTCACTTTTTACCGTGAATAGTATTTACTACAGTGACTTCATTTTTTATCGTGAATAGTGTTTAGCACAGTAAAGTTAGTTTTACTGCAGTAAGTCAAGTTTTACCGTAGTTTACCATGGTCATTCCTATTTTACTATAGAAAGGTGTAAAGTCACTTTCTATTATAGTGATTCCAATTATTTGTGCACATAAGTCTTCTTGATTATACTTGTGGGTTGGTATTTCACTGTGGTTACTTTTGAAAATGGGGAAGATTCCCTTTTTTTCAGCCCAATCTAAAAGGCTTTTAGATGTGTAATTGTGAAAATGGGGAAGATTCCTTTTTTTTCAGTACAATAACAGTCAAAGTACAAAAGGAATGTTGTGGTAGAAATTAAATATTTGTCGTAAGTGGTCCGGTAATGTGAAAATGTCAAAGTTTGGGTAAGTGGAGAAGTAGGGTCTACATGATTAGGAATTATAAATATTATATTTGTAATAAGGATAAGGAGTGATGTCATAAATATTTTGTGTATTTTATTTGTAGAAAAGTTTAGAAAGGTGGAACCCATGTGAGATGATAAGGATTATCTTATCTTAAAAGATAAGCCTACATGTAAAGGCAAGAGTTTAGGCATGGAATATTATTTTCCGAAACAGATTTCCTATCATATCTTGGAGATAGGGTGGATAAGCCTGAATTCCTATAAATAAAGAGGCCACCCCCCTCATTTAGCATTTAAGGAAGTAGTGAGAAATATTGTATGAGTAAGCCATCATTTTGAAGGTGTGTTAGAGAAGCCTTTTAGATGTGTAATTGTGAAGTTTCTCCCATAGTTATTGTTGGAAGGAAAGTGAAGTCAGTAACACTTGAAGTAACTCATGGATGAGATTGTAACAATTTCATGTTGATATTATAATTTACACCTATATTTTCAGATTTTTCATCATTCCTTCATATCATAGAGTATGGTATTCTTGTGTTATGTTTGTTGTTGTGTTTCCAGATTACATCCACCAAACTAAAGGCTGTACATTAGTAAATAATCATAGCATGAAGAGTTCCCGGTGGAGAATTATCATAGTGCTAGATTGGTGATGACATTTTGGTTCCGTTGCTGGAACCATTCCTCGTTGGTGGATTTTCTGGAGAAATATTCCCCCTTAGTCAGAAATCATTTGGAGGGTAACCTTTTTTTTACTGTGCATAGTAGTTACCATGGTAAAGTCACTTTTTACCGTGAATAGTATTTACCACAGTAACTTCATTTTTTATCGTGAATAGTGTTTACCACAGTAAAGTTAGTTTTACCGCAGTAAGTCAAGTTTTACCATAGTTTACCATGGTCATTCCTATTTTACTATAGAAAGGTGTAAAGTCACTTTCTATTATAGTGATTCCAATTATTTGTGCACATAAGTCTTCTTGATTATACTTGTGGGTTGGTATTTCACTGTGGTTACTTTTGAAAATGGGGAAGATTCCTTTTTTTTCAGCCCAATCTAATGAAGATGCTTCCTCTTTCATTCAAGAGTTTAATAGATATTGTATTTGTAATTGCCTTATAACAAGGGGACAATGGACTAAAGTTTTTCCTACCTTTTTAGATGGTTCAGGCCTTAGGTGGTTTGAAACACTAGGTGATAATGTGAAAAAATTATGGGATTTATTAACTGAAAGTTTTCTTGAAGAATTTGGTGAACAACAGAAATATGCAGATATCATGATCGATATCACAAAGCTATCCCAAGGAGAGAAGGAGAAGATAAGGGATTATCATTCTCATGTTCTAGAGCTAAGGAGGAAACTTGATGCCTAGATCTGGAAGGAAGGATTAGCGAATGGGTTAATGAATGGCGTGGATAATATCCACTGTAAGAACTTCATTCTTGGGATGAAGCCAGAGATCAGACAATGAGTGAAGTATGACCACCCAGCTACCATTGAACTAGCAAAGGAGATTGCAAGAAGGCAAGAAGAAAGCATGGAAGAGGAGCCCAAAGAAATTGTTGCTAAAGTAGAGCCTACACCAGCACCTTTGGTCTAGAATCCACAAACACTCTCAGTAAGCACAAATATTTCTCCTAGTACATCTACTGAGTATGAAGATATGCTCAGGAAGATGGGCTAGTTAACTATTAGTCTTCTTCAAGGAAAGGAATTCAGTTCACAAGGAGGAGATAGAGGTCCAACAAGAAATATTTCTAAAGTTGTATGTTATGGTTGTTATAAAAAGGGTCATTATAAGTATAATTGTCTAGATAGAGCTTCTACATCTGGTACAAGAGATAATGATAAAGGAAAAGCACCTGTGAATTCTTTTGATGTAGTAGATAAGAGCATAAATAATGAAATAGATGTGTTTGTAACAAAAAAAAAGAAAGAAAAAGATAACCAAGATGGAAATCATCCTAAGAAGATGAAAGGAGAAACTAGTAAGAAACATAGGAGAAGAAAGTTGGGTGTGCAGGATTTTCTAATTTCATAGGGACAAGGACCATACTCCATCTTAGAAGATCTATCCAAAAGGCCTGCAAATTATACATATGGTCAACTCTTGGCTATGCCTTCTAAGAAGAGGTGGGAGCTACGAAGTGGACTCAATGATCAACGAAGGAAGGAGGTTGAGGTCCCTATTTTGGAGGTAGAGGCAGATCCCTATGCTCCACAAGCATAGGTATTATGTAAATGTATTTCAATTCATGATGTCTTAGTTAATGGAGGTGTTGTTGGTAATGTAATGATCGATTCTATAATGAATATGTTGGATTTAAAAATTGATAACCCTCAAAACTTATGTTAAGGTCATTAAATAAGGGAAAAACTAAACCAGAAGGTGTTGTTTCGAATGTGGCAATATATGTTATGGGTGTTGTATGTGTGGTCGACTTTCAGGTGATGAAAAATGGTACTGTTGCGTACCCAATGTTGTTGGGAAGACCATGGCTAAGGAGAGTTCATGCAAGAAACTACTGGAATGAAGGCTTCATGAAACTTGGACGTGGTAGAGAGAGGGTAAAGATAAACATGATCCCTCGGCATCATAAGGTAGAACCTGGGGATTCAAGTGATGAAACTGAGTATTGGACATCCTCTGATTACTTGAGTACTAGTGAAGTGGACACTGAAGATGAAGAAAGTGAGGTTGATGTTTCGGTCATGGATATCCTTCCAGTCACACCGAATCATGATCCCACAAAATTATTTGAGGAAGAAATTGATGACCGTCTCCAAAAAATAAAGATTGGTGATGTTGAGATGGAGAGTGAGAAGGAATCCTACCTCCAGCTCTTTCGAAGGTAGATACACATATTGACTTTTGATTACAAGGAACTCCGTCAAGTAAGTTGGGTAGAACATTCTAATGAGCTGGTAGATGGTGCTAAGCCCATAAAGCAATTGCCATATAGAATGAATCCTAATTTTTCCAAGAGTGTAAAAGAAGAAATAGATAAGTTGATTTATGCAGGATTCATATTTGTTGTGGAGAATTCAGAGTGGGTTTCTCCCATTTTTATCTCAATAAAAAATAATGGGAAACTATGTTTTTGTGTTGATTATAGGAAGCTCAACAAGGCAAAAAAGAATGATCATGACCCTCTTCCATTCTCAGATAAGATCTTGGATGAAGTAGCTGGTCAGGAGTGCTATAGTTTTGCTGATGGATATAGCGGATACAACCAAGTTCATATAGCAGAGAAAGATCAGCTAAAATACCACATTCAACACTCCTTGGGGAACGTTTTCTTATAGAATTATGCCTTTTGGGTTATGTAATGCTCCAAAAACTTTCTAGCGCTTGATGAATAGGGTGTTTGAACCCTACATTGGGAACTTCATCTGAGTATTTCTGGATTATTTTTGCATCTATGGGAGCAAGATGGACCACCTGCACCAGATGGAAACAACATTTCAAAGGTTAGATTAAGTACAAGCCTAACTAAACCCTACAAATTGTTTCTTTGGATGTTCTAAAGGAGTTTTGTTAGGGCATGTTGTATCCAGAGATGGTATTGGTTCTAATCCTGATAAAGTTTCAAAAATAAAACAGTTACCATTTCCTATGAATAGAAGTAAGTTGAGATCATTTTTAGCCCATGTGGGTTACTATAGAAGGTTCATCAAGAATTTCTCAAAGATTGCACAACCACTAACCCAACTCTTGAAGAAGGATGTTACTTATGACCCAGGAAATAAGGTGCATGAAAATTTTGAACAACTGAAGGAGGCTTTGGTGTCTTCACCTATTTTAAAGAATCCAGATTGGAGCAAGCCATTCATTGTGTATATTGATGCCTCAGATGTAGCACTAGGAATTACTCTGAGCCAAAAGGTTGAAAATGGGAATGATCATCTAGTTTAATTTAGGAGTAGACAAATGAGTAGTACTGAGGTAAATTTTATTGTAACTGAAAAAGAGGCTCTAGCTATCATTTTTTCTATAAATAAGTTTAGGAATTACTTACTAGGGTAGAAATTTATAGTTGTAACAGACCATCAGGCTCTAAAATATATTGTAAATAAGCCTAACCCATTAAGGAGGATAACAAGATGGATAATTTTTCTCCAAGAATTTGAATTTGATGTTATAAATAGGCCAGGAAAGAAACATGTCAATGCAGATGCACTCTCTCAAGCCTATGATGGTTTAGGTTCATCTTGTGATGATGATGATTTCCTAGATGCAACATTGTTATCCATTGACACAATCCCTAGTGAATATGTAGATATTTGGAATTACCTGAATGAATTCAAGTTTCTTGATGGTGCTAATGCAAAGACTAAGAGGAAGATTACTCAATCCAGTCGTCCATATTCTATTTTGCATGGAGTGTTATTTCGAATAGGACCTGATGGACAGTACAAGAGAGTAGTTGGACGTGATCAAGGAAAGGATCTGATAGAATAATTCCACAATGGTACATGTGGAGGATACTTCTCTTGACAAATTTTAGCAAGAAAATCTTGGATGTAGGTTATCACTGGCCCACTCTTTTTAGAGATTGTTATAATTATTGTAAGACATGTGATATTTTTCAAACACATGGTAACCGTAAGACTTCATCAGCTCCATTATGCCCTATTCTTCCACTTGGTCCCTTTGAAAAGTGGGGAATAGACATTATAGGTCCACTTCCAACTACCCCACGCGAAAATAAGTATATTGTAGTTGCCACAGATTATTTAACCAAGTGGGTTGAAGCTAGGCCATTGAAAACAGCTTCCATGGATGAAGTGGTAAGGTTCATATATGAACACATTGCCACTAGATTTGGTTGCCCATTACAAATTATAACAGATCAAGGAAGCCAGTTCATTAATGAGGTGGTAGAAGCTCTAGTCAACAAGTTTTCTATTAAGCACATGAAGGCAACAACATACAAGCCAAGAACAAATGGACAGGTGGAACGAACAAATTTTGTGTTATGTCAAATTCTAGCAAAAGATGCAGCCTTGCAGGTACATAAGTGGGATAAAAGGATTCATGCAGCATTGTGGGCATATAGGGCAACATCAAAATCAGCAATAGGATACTCCCCATTTCAGTTGGCTTATGGCATTGATCCAGTTCTTCCTATTGAGTTTGATATTCCCACTATGAGAGTTATGAAAAATGAAAGGATGGATGAAAGTGATTCAGTAAAATAAAGGTTGGTGCATCTTTATTTGCTAGAGGAAATGAGGGAAAGAGCAAAGGATACAATCTATAAGAATAAAATGAAGTAGAAGGAATATTTTGATCAAAATATCCATTGGTCTCCATTTCATGTGAATGACTTGGTTCTAGTATATGATTCTAGATACAAAAAAATGAAGGCAGAGAAAATTTCTTCCCAAATGGATGGGCCCCTACAAAATAGCAGCTGTGCATGAAAATGGTACATATCGACTGGAGGAATTGGATGGCACCCCCATTATGAAATGGGTCAACCATGACAAGTTAAATATTTTCTAAGCACTAGAATAGTCTACTCTGAGGACGGAGTAGAAGCTAGGAATGAGGAAAATGTCGACATTAAAATTTTCCTCTGTAATTTATATTTTATTAATGTATGTATTAGGAATAGGACATGGTTAAGTATGATTATTATTAGCATTTGATAGAAGATAACGGTGCCATCAGTATGGTGCCGCCAATAAAGTAGAGTATGGTAACAGTCAAAGTACAACAGAAATGTTGTGGTAAAAAGTAAATATTTTTCATAAGTGGTCCGGTAATGTTAAAATGTCAAAGTTTGGGTAAGTAGAAAAGTAGGGTATACATGATTAGGAATTAGAAATATTATATTTGTAATAAGGACAAGGAATGATGTCACAAATATTTTGTGTATTTTATTTGTAGAAAAGTCTAAAAAGGTGGAAACCATGTGAGATGATAAGGTTTATTTTATCTTAGAAGATAAGCCTACATGTAAAGGCAAGAGTTTAGGCATGTAATATGATTGGCCGGAAGAGATTTCCTATCCTATCTTAGAGATAGGGTGGATAAGCCTGAATTCCTATAAATAAAGAGGCCACCCCCCTCATTTAGCATAGAAGGAAGTAGTGAGAAATATTGTATGAGTAAGCCATCATTTTGAAGGTGTGTTAAAGAAGCCTTTTAGAGGTGTAATTGTGAAGTTTCTCCCATAGTTATTGTTGGAAGGAAAGTGAAGTCAGTAACACTTGAAGTACCTAATGGGTGAGATTGTAACAATTTTATGTTGATATTATAATTTACACCTATATTTTTAGATTTTTCATCATTCCTTCATGTCATAGTCTAAGGTATTCTTATGTTATGTTTGTTGTTGTTTTTCCAGATTACATGCACCAAACTAAAGGTTGTGCATTAGTAAATAATCAAAGCACGAGGAGTTCCCGGTGGAGAATTCTCATAGTGTTGGATTAATGATGAGAGTTCCAAACACCTAGAACTAAAGAGGGGGTTGTGGAGTTGCAGGGATGTCTGGGAAGTCACTAGAGGCAACATAGGCTCTCTTGGAAATAAAATTCTTCTCCAAGACTCTTCTCTTCTTACTGCAACCTCTCTTCAACCCTTTGTTGCTTCACAGACCAGATTCTCGATCTAGTACCAAATGTAAACAGGGACAGAAGCGTATAGATTGTATTAATCAGAATCAACCGAGTTATAATTGATGGACTGCAATACTTATAGATATTATACAGTCATGTGTAGTCAAAAGAGAGGTCACACATGTATAACC
This sequence comes from Taxus chinensis, assembly GCA_019776745.2. Taxonomy (NCBI): domain Eukaryota; kingdom Viridiplantae; phylum Streptophyta; class Pinopsida; order Cupressales; family Taxaceae; genus Taxus; species Taxus chinensis. Next base: position 252,995,110 of record CM034146.1, on the reverse strand, counting down.
AAAAATACACCAACTTCCATAATACATCCGAGAAGAAACAAATGAATTATAACAATATTGTTACAACAATATAACAACATCCCTAATGTTTACATAAAACAAATATGTTTAATAAAACCATATAACAACATTATTTAATTAATAACATTAATTAAATAATTAATTATATAATGCATAATTAAAATATTAGGTAAATAATAATTAACCTAACAGATACCAATACCACTTCCTATATCCACACAACTTATGCCCTTATCATTGTTGAACAAGAAAATTAAAAAGAAATTCTAGTCAATATTTACTGCCAATTCCAATGAAAAACTTAGAATCATCTATTGGATTATGAAGGGATTCCCTTCAGATGTAGAGAGTTTTTTGCTTTGGGTCATATTGTTGTGGAATTCCATCTTGAGAAGAAATTTTTTACGATATCTACTTTATGGAAAGATGCACTCCCTTGTCATTATGTGATTAATGAAAAGCTAGAAAGTGCTCCTAATTCTTATTCGTATTTGGAGGATTATGTTTCAAAAAATCCCATTATGGATCCTATGGTGCGTTCCAAAAACACAAAAACCTAACAAAGCGGTGAAGGAGAATGTACCTACTACTTCTCCCATCAATAATAATTCATATATTTTAATAAATTATTTTGAAGTTCTTATTCATATTGAGGATTTCATTGGATAACACGAAGGATTGGAATTTTTTTCATAAAATAAAAATAAAAACGAAAACCCACAATTCTGATATAGGTGTTCTATTATTCCTTGTGTTTTGGGGTAACTATTATTTTATTTTATGTAATGCTTATGGTTGTATCTTAGATTTGAAGCCTCTTTGTACTTGGGTATTGCTCGAGTAAAAATAGACAAATTTACCCTCTATCAAATAAAAACTGACATCAGCTCGTACAAAATAAAATGCTCATAGACCACTAAGCTCCATTAATTATAAAAGTGAATGACACATAAGTCACTAGGATCAAGAGTTTCTTATGTTGAAAATAGCGATACAATAACAAATCACGGTCTATCTTAGTATCCACTAGCCTCCTACCATTACCTCTTCTCATTGTGAACATTATTTTTAAATCTTTAAACCTCTATTGATTTTCATTGATTATAATTGTGTCATATTGGCTTGACTATCCATAGCAGAGCCAATTGCTGCACTACATACCCTCGAGAGAGATTCTCATAATATATATTGTTTGTTAAAAGTAATTCACATTAATTTAGATAAAAGAAAATGCTTAGTGAAGGATTGGAATTTTTTTCATAAAATAAAAATAAAAATGAAAACCCACAATTCTTATATAGGTGTTCTATTATTCCTTGTGTTTTGGGGTAACTATTATTTTATTTCATGTAATGCTGATGGTTGTATCTTAGATTTGAAGCCTCTTTGTACTTGGGTATAGCTCAAGTAAAAATAGAAAAATTTACCCTCTATCAAATAAAAATTGACATCAACTCGTACAAAATAAAATGCTCATATACCACTAAACTCCATTAATTATAAAAATGAATGACACATAAGTCACTAGGATCAAGAGTTTCTTATGTTGAAAATAGCGATACAATAACAAATCACAGTCTATCTTAGTATCCACTAGCCTCCTACCATTACCTCTTCTCATTGTGAACATTGTTTTTAAATCTTTGGACCTCTATTGATTTTCATTGATTATAATTGTGTCATATTGGCTTGACTATCCATAGCAGAGCCAATTGTTGCACTACATACCCTCAAGAGAGATTCTCATAATATATATTCTTTGTTAAAAGTAATTCACATTAATTCAGATAAAAGAAAATTCTACGCTCCATTAATTATTAAAAGGAATTTCATAGCCGTAGCTAGGATCTACAGTTTCTTATTTTGAAAATAAGTAAACAATAACAAATTATTGGTTATCCTATTATGGAATAAGCTCCTACCATTGTCTCTTGTCACCTTAAACACTATGTGTACAAATTATGATAGCTAGTTATTTTCATTGATTATAATTGTATCATATTGGATTTACTATCCTTGACAGAGCGAATTTGTGTACTAAATACCCTCGAGAGGGATCAAGCCATATCTAGTTATCAAAAGATTTATTTTTTATAACAAATAATTCATATCAATTTGCATCAAAGAAAATGCTTAGCAACTGTTAAGATCCTTTACCTAGTAAAACGAATGGCATAGTAGTTGATGGATTAACAATTTCATATTTTGAAAATAACAAATGAATAAGAAACAACAATTATATATCATTGTGGCTGCTAAGATTATCCTTGACTATCCAGTTATTATAATTTAGTCAGACAACATGTAATATTTCATACATTTTTGGAAAGGAATTCTAGAAAATATTAACGTTATCAGCCTCTAGACCTCTTATGGTTAAATAAATGGACAACATAAAAAACATATAGTATTTTATTAAGAACTAAATTAAGGAATATCCTAGCTTCTAGTGAGATATAATACTTTAATATTTTAGAGGATGAGTTCGAATAAAAAATCATAAGAGATAATGTATAATTTAAATACGAACATTAGAAATTTTGCAATTTCATGTAATGTGTTATCATTTTAGTGGCTATTATTTATATAATAATATTATAGGTTTATATAGGTTTAAAATATTTTATAATCATTTCTTTATACAAAAATTTCATAATAAATGTGTCAATTATATTGTTTCCTAACTATCGAAGTCAAACTTACCATGTGGAAGATTTTAATTACATAATTATATTAAATTACCATGCACTACATAAAACAATGTTGAGATCAATTTTTATGAAAAATAAATAAATGTTCTTATACATTTTTAGAATTTATTTCTTCAGTTTTCTTATAATATATTTTATTATGTTTAAATTAATATATGCTATAGAGAATAAAAAATTGTGTTATTTTTATTTTTTTGATATCCCACACCTTTTCTTAATGAGAAATAAATTACTATTTCAAATTGTAAATTCCCCTGCGTTTGAGAGTATTTCAAATTTCAATATCACACACTTTTTCTTAATGGGGGGATGTAAAATTTTGAAATTTTCATTTCTCACACTTTTTCTATTTTCAAAATGTTAATTTGCAATGTGCTTAAAAATTCATTAAAGACCATGGAGAGCTATTTTTAGGGTTTGCATTATTTCAATCTTGTAGAAAATCAATATGTGAAATCATATAGCAATACAACAAGACCGTAGATTGTAGGGTCAAGTACACAAATATTGGCAGTTTTTGTAAGGGAACAATCAAGAAGTGATAGTAATATTTTGCTGAAATTGCATGTTAAGGAAACATAAAAAGTAGACACATAAAGGAGGCAAGAAATAGAGATTATCGATAGAATCATCAAGATAGCTTTTCTAACGCAATAGGATGAGGTTTTAAAGACATCCCTAAGCATGAAATAATCTCGTATATTACTAACTCAGGTATTTATATAAAAAATCTATTATATTAAATGTGCACCTTTTTAATTGTGGTCTCATTCATTCATTTTTTATTCAACTAGTTCTTGTGATTTTCATCACATTCCAGACCTAGTTATCCATATTGTATCGTGCTCCACAGTCAAGCGTTTCTTTCCAGTTCCTTTTTATTGTCTTGTAAAAATTCCTTGTTGTTCATGAAAACAATTTTTTTTGTACCCTAATGAAAGAATATGATCCTTTTTCAGATCTATTATTTCTCTCTATTAAATATTTTCCCATTTCTTCCTTTTTATGTCTCTCTCTGGATATTTTCTAGGAATATTTTTTATTGTTTCTGCGATTTTTTTCCCGATAATTATCATCTATTACATACTAACATTTAAAAAAATTCAATGGTTTTTGAAACCCAATGTGTTGTTTAGATATTTCTTACAAGTAACTTTAATTATTTTTATTATGATGATATAAATAAACACAGGTAATTATTTCATTGTATATTGTTTATGTGTTGTTGTTTTGACATTCTAGGAAAATATTTGATGTTAAAAAAATACTTTAAATTTTTTTAAACATAAAGAATTTTTTTGTAAAACCCTAATTATAGAGTAACATATGTAAACTATGATAAAAAAAATGCTAGATATAAGAGGACACAAACAATAAGCTAGATAAACATGAAATCTTAAGTGTAATAGAGAGATGAAAGGTATTAGCTTATTTACGCTTGATGTCAAGACTTTGCAGATTGGAGAAAATAATGAAAATTAAGAGTAGACTATTGTAGCTGTGCATGATACAATTTTGAGCATCTCGATGTGCTTGGACAAGGTCAGGGGCTTTGAGGTTCTAGATTCTTCTTCAAGGAGTTTGTGTCTAAAAAAATGGCCAAAACCTAAATTTTCTTGTGTAGCATGGATATTGTTATTGGTAACTGTTAGTCATCAGTATGTCATTGGATGATCATATAATTATACTATAACTTTAAAAGAGAAGATGTCCTATAAAACCTACTTACTACATTAAATACCAAAAATGAAAGATGCAATATGGAGATTCATGGTGACCCTAGAGGTCACCTGACTGAGTGAAGTAATGACCGAGCATTACGCTACATCTCAAAAGCCATGTATTTTTTAAGCATGTGTGATAAAATAATTACTTAGGAAGTCATTGTGTAATTACATATGATAGCGGGTGATACCCAGATGTACTAATGTAAATATATTTATGTATGGAAAAATTAACTTCCCTTCGTATGTGTTTATGGAGTCCCTTGAGTGAGTGCTATATGGATGCCTTTGAAGATCATAGAATTATCTTAGATGTAACCTTACGTGATGTTATTAGATACTTAGAGCTTGATCCTTTATTTTGGTCAGATATATTTATATTTATATGATTCCTTTACTTGAATTTTGTTAATAAGATTCCCTTAAGATAAAATAGACCCCAAAAAGTGAGTAAGATGGAAAAGGTTCAGGGATGCCCAGGGGGGATGAGAGTTCCTGGGCTCTAGTTTCCTGCCTAGGTGTTGGTGTCTAAATCCATAAAAGTTAAGAAAGTGAAATATCAACTCGATTTTAGGGTGTGTAACACCAAATAGAATAATAATAAAGACAAAAAAAGGCCAAAGATAGTAGTCAATTACTAGTTTTCCTTATGATGAATCATATGATAGAAAGTATGCTTTTAGCACCTATAAATGTACCAAAGTGTGTTATTTTGTGTCTACACTTTCCCTACTTTAATTTTTTTATTGAATCCTCTATAACATAAAGTACATAAGTTATGAATGCCTAATAACCATGTAGAATGTGATGGTGATAGTGTGCCAAGGAGACCAATGAAAGTGTGGAGTGATAAAAATCAAGTGTTGAAGTCAAGAAAGAGGAAATAAATGTAGGGGTGAAGTGTATTATGCCGTACTCTGTTGTACCTATTGGCATGATTGATTTTGGGCTACTTATTGTTGCTTATTAAGGATGAGCCTATAAAAGAAGAGTGAAATATTATTAAAAGTCGTGTATTATAAAAACTCTATAAAAGTATGTAAAAACATGTAAATGTGTGTAAAAGTAGTAAAAGGAAATAGTGCACCTAATTCATTAACAGTGAAACATATATTAAAATGTCCTGAATTATTGTTAGGAGTGAATTTTGTTTGGTGATCTCATGTGAAGTGGAATTATTTTTAGCGATCTCATGTCTAGTGTGAGTTTTTTAGCGATCTCATGCCATGGGATAATAGTTTCGGGTAGATTTTTTTAGTGATACTCTCCTTCCATGACTGCTTCCCGAATAAGCAACACTACAGATTGTAATCTCTTGTTTAGTTCCTTATTCTTTTATATTGTTCTGTGTAGAAAAATGGAGAAAGAATAAATTTTTATTGTTGGAGCACTTTGCATGTATTATTATAGCTACTATGTGAAATGTAAGGAATGCCCAGGTGCTATTATTTGTATCTCAACACTGCTATCTATACTGAACTAAGGACCTAAGTTAGAATCTGGTCCATTTCTATAACTATAGTCTATTCGGTTCCTTTGTTGAACTGTATTGTAGATTTGAGATATTGTATGGGGTGATGATTCACCCAATATATGTGGCCTCATTTGTGTTGCATGTGATGTCTCTAAGAGAATGTATCCCAAATGAGATTCTTTGAGATTGAGCTGAAATGAATACATTGCAGGGGGAGGGAATGTGCATAATGGAAACTAAGGAACATGCAAAAAAAAGTACTAGATGCATGTGTTAGTAGAAAAAGAAAACATGTCATAGAAAATTAGTGTAATGAGAAAATGAGTATACAAATGAGAAATCACAAAAGTGGATTTCATACATGGGACATCACTCACAACATCACATGAAGATATGGGAAAAAGTGGAAAAATTGATATAGTGTGCACACAAGATAAAGGTCATGCCCACAAACAATATCATACCATGGAAAACAGTGAAAAACACTAACAAGAAAAGAATGAGAAAATGATGATGGAAAAGAGTCCTGTAACAAAGATGTTACACATGAAGAACCTGGTAGAATGTTATAAATATAAAGAGTATGTCAAAATGTGTATAGATCCATGAAATGAGTGTGTTAGTAAAAGTAATAAGTAGTAAAGAATTGAACAATAGAACATGTGATGAATAATAGTAGAAATATAGATGCCCTCATGAGCCTTGTTGTGATTGGTAAGAGGTACAATGTTAAGCATATTTGATGCACATGAAGGTCATGAAGAAGTATTAATTCACAACTAAAGACCAAGTGAACATGTATGTTTATATAGAAAATATATTGACATGCTAAGTATCCATCTAACAATGGGAAAAAATTGTACATGTAAGTATATGTAAGCAATAGTAAGAGAAACCAAGATATACAATATGTTGTGTTTGCGTGTGAATGGAATGTAATACAAAGTTAATGTGATAAGCGAATAAATCACCCCAATGGATATGGAAGGGTATGAGATAAGGTTCATTTATAAAATACTGATCGACAGTCAAGAATGAACTATAGAATAACCGTGCATCCTCGGGAAATGGTATGTAAATCTATATCCTAAACTAAGGGAGGCGATAGCATGAAAACAAGACTAGAGAGGTTCCTAGTCAATGAAATTTGAGGGAAATGGGAAAGAAGAGGGTAGATAAAATTCCACAGCCCTAAAAAACATTTAAACTTCCAATCTCATGGAGCACAACAAATTTAAACCTTGCAAAAGGAACACATTATGCACAATATACCTGTAAAATATAATAGAAGGCAAGAAATGCAATATTAATCAAGCTAGCGTAAGAAGATCCACTAAACACTAATTTTATTTCTTAAAATGATGTATAATACAGTACAATGTAGACAAAAGGCATGATTCTTGTTGACACTCAATTTAATCTTGCCATGTTAGTTTAAAAACGTCTCAGTCCGCATGGTTTGAAGTTTTTTGTCTCCCTGTCTTGATGCATGAAATTTTTTTCCTTCATTTGGTTTCCATTGTTATTCCTTTCCTTTGGTTGAGGATCACATTGAGTCCAAATATGGTTTTCCATTTCTTTGTCCATGAGAAAGGATTTGTAATTTGGGCGTGAATTTGGGTTTTCTTCTTCCTTCTATTTTTCCATAGTCATGTTTTCCCTGTCAATGTTTTTCCCAACATCCAAGGAAACATGGTCCTTTATGATTGGATGTGTCCTGAGGGGTCTTTTTGGTGAAATTTTTCACTTTTGTCACATTTGTAAAAATTACCAAATTGGCCCCACGGCCCCGATAGTGTCTAATTGGCTATTCAAAAAATATGAAGTGGTAGGTTAAAATTCTTACTTTGACCCCCATGAAGTACACATGGTAGTTTTTCAAGTTACAACTGGGGAGGTGGGTCACTGGAGCATTTTATAGTTTTTTTCCTTTTTTTATAAGGGAGAAAAGTTATGAAATAATCCACAAATCCACTAGGGCCCACATCAAAAGTTAGAAGTGGAGAGGTGGGTCACCGGGAAATTTTGAGACTCTCAAGCCCATTTCAACTCAAAGCTTGTACACGTGGAGGGCCTATGCTCATTTGAAAATTTACCTTTGGGTACTACCTTTTATAGTTGTGCTAAGCAAACAAGTGGACGTTTTCGCTAGCCCTACCCATACTTAGACTTTTCTTCAAGAGGCCAGTGTAGCTTTCTCAAACCATGGACATGTGGAGGGCCTGTCAACACCAATCCGGCACTATGATAATTCTTCACTGGGAACTCCTCGTGCTATGATTATTAACTAATGCACAGCTCTTAGTTTGGTGGATGTAATCTGGAAACACAACAACAAACATAACACAAGAATACCATAGACAATGATAAGAAGGAATAATGATAAATCTGAAATATCAGTGTAAATTATAATATCAACATGAAATTGTTACAGTATCACCCATGAGGTTCTTCAAGTGTTATTAACTTCACTTGCCTTCAAACAATAACTATAGGAGATACTTCACAATCACACCTTCTTAATGGCTTCTTTAACACACCTTCAAAAATGATGGCTTCCTTTACACACTTACTCATACAATATTTCTCACTACTTCTCTCTATGCTAAATGAGGGGGGGTCGCCTCTTTATTTATAGGAGTTCAGGATTATCCACCTTATCTCTAAGATAGGATAGGAAATCTCTTCCGGCCAATCATATTCCATGCCTAAACTCTTGCCTTTACATGTAAGCTTATCTTCTAAGATAAGATAAACCTTATCATCTCACATGGGTTCCACCTTTTTAGAATTTTCCACAAATAAAATATACAAAATATTTATGACATCGCTCTTTTTCCTTATTACAAATATAATATTTCTAATTCCTAATCATGTAGACCCTACTTCTCTACTTATCCCAACTTTGACATTTTAACATTACCGGACCACTTATGACAAATATTTACTTTTCACAATATTCCTATTGTACTTTGACTGTTACCATATTCTACATTATTGGCGGCACCGTACTGATGGCGCCATTATCTTCTATTGGATGCCACTACTAATTATACTTAACAACATCCTATTCCTAATACATACATTAATAAAATAGAAATTACGGAGGAAAATTTTAATGTCGACATTTTCCACCTTCCTAACTTCTACTCCGTCCTCGGAGTAGACTCTTATGGAAATTTTGAAGTTGGTGCTTGGAAAATCTTTAACTTGTAATGGTTGACCCATTTTGTAATGGGAGTACCATCCAATTCCTCCAGTCGATATGTACTATTTTCATGCACAACAGCTATTTTGTAGGGCCCCATCCAATTTGGAAGAAATTTTCTCTGTCTTCTTTTTTTGTATATGGAATCATATACTGGAACCAAGTCATTCACATGAAATGGAGACCAACAGATCTTTTGATCAAAGTATTCCTTCTGCTTCATTTTCTTCTTATAGCTTGTATCCTTTGCTATTTCCCTCATTTCCTCTAGCAAATGAAGATGTACCAACCTTTCTTTTATTGAATCACTTTCATCCATCCTTTCATTTTTCATAACTCTCACAGTGGGAATATCAAACTCAATAGGAAGAACTGGATCAATGCCATAAGCCAACTAAAACGGGGAGTATCTTGTTGCTAACTTTGATGTTTCCCTATATGCCCACAATGATGCATGAATCCTTTTATCCCACTTATGTACCTGCAAGGCTGCATCTTTTGCTAGAATTTGAAACAACCTAAAATTTTTTCATTCCACCTTTCCATTTTTGTTTGGCTTGTATGTTGTTGCCTTCCTATGCTTAATAGAAAACTTGTTGACTAGGGATTTTACCACCTCATGAATGAAGTGGCTTCCTTGATCTGTTACAATTCTAATGGGCAACCAAATCTGGTGACAATGCGTTCATATATGAACCTTGCCACTTCATCCATGGAAGCTATTTTCAATGGCCTAGCTTCAACCCACTTGATTAAATAATCTGTGGCAACTACAATATACTTATTTTGGCGTGGGGTAGTTGGAAGTGGACCTACAATGTCTATTCCTCACTTTTCAAAGGGACCAAGTGGAAGAATAGGGCATAATGGAGGTAATGAAGTCTTACGGTTACCATGTGTTTGAAAAATATCACATGTCTTACAATAATTATAACAATCTCTAAAAAGATTGGGCCAGTGATAACCTACGTCCAAGATACTTCTTGTTGTAAGTTGTCCAAAGAAGTGTCCCCCACATGTACCATTGTGGAATTCTTCTATTAGATCCTTCCCTTGATCACGTCCAACTACCCTCTTGTATTGTCCATCAGGTCCTATTCGAAATAATACTCCATGCAGAATAGAATATGGACGACTGGCTTGAGTAATCTTCCTCTTAGTCTTTACATTGGCACCATCAGGAAACTTGAATTCATTTAGATAATTCCAAATATCTATCTATTCACTAGGGATTGTGTCAAGAGATAACAATGCTACATCTAGGAAATCAACATCATCACAAGGTGAACCTAAACCATCATAGGCTCGAGAGAGTGCATCTGTATTGACATGCTTCTTTCCTGGCCTATCTATAATATCAAATTCAAATTCTTGTAGAAAAATTATCCATCTTGCTATCCTCCCTGATGGGTTAGGCTTATTGATAATATATTTTCGAGCCTGATGATCTGTTACAACTATAAATTTCTACCCTAGCAAGTAATTTCTAAACTTCTTTACAGCAAAAATGATAGCTAGAGCCTCTTTTTCAATTATAGTATAATTTACCTCAGCACTGCTCATTTGTTTTCTCCCAAAGTAAATTGGATGATCTTTCCCATTTTCATCCTTTTGGCTCAGAGTACTTCCTAGTGCTGCATCTGAGGCATCAGTATACACAATGAATGGCTTGCTCCAATCTGGATTCTTTAAAACAGGTGAAGACACCAGGGCTTCCTTCAGTTGTCCAAAAGCCTCATGCGCCTTATTTATTGGTTCATAAGTAACATCCTTCTTCAAGAACTGGGTTAGCGGCTTTGTGCAATCTTTGAGAAATTCTTGATGAACCTTCTATAGTAACCCACATGGCCTAAAAATGATCTCAACTTACTTCTATTAATAGGAAATGGTAACTCTTTGATTTTTGAAACTTTATCAGGATTAGTACCAATACCATCTCTGGATACAACATGCCCTAACAAAACACCTTTAGAACATCCAAAGACACACTTTGTAGGGTTTAGTGAGGCTTGTGCTTCATCTAACCTTTGAAATGTTGTCTCCATATGGTGCAGGTGGTCCATCTTGCTCCCATAGATGCAAAAATCATCCAGAAATACTCTGATGAAGTTCCCAATGTAGGGCTTAAACACCCTATTCATCAAGCGCTGGAACATTTCTGGAGCATTACACAACCCAAAAGGCATAACTCTATAAGAAAACATTCCCCAAGGAGTGGTGAACGTGGTCTTCAGCTGATCTTTCTCTGCTATACGAACTTGGTTGTATCCGCTATATCCATCAGCAAAACTATAGCACTCCTGGCCAGCTACTTCGTCCAAAATCTGATCTGGGAATGGAAGAGGGTAATGATCCTTCTTTGTTGCCTTATTGAGCTTCCTATAATCCAACACAAATTCGTAGCTTCTCATTCTTTTTTATTGAGATCACAATGGGAGAAACCCATTCTGAATTCTCCATAGCAAATATAAATCCTGCATCAAGCAACTTATCTATTTCTTCTTTTACAGTCTTGGAAAAATTAGGATTCATTCTATATGGCATTTGATTTATGGGCTTAACACCATCTACCAGCTCAATAGAATGTTCTACCCAACTTACTTGATGGAGTTCCTTGTAATCAAAAGTGAATATGTGTATGTACCTTCGAAAGAGCTGGAGGTAGGATTCCTTCTCACTCTCCATCACAGCATCACCAATCTTTATTTGTTGGAGACGATCATCAATTTCTTCTTCAAATAATTTTATGGGATCATGAGTTGGTGTGACTGGAAGGATATCCATGACCAAAACATCAACCTCACTTTCTTCATCTTCAGTGTCCACTTCACTGGTACTAGAGTAATCAGAGGATGTCCAATCATCAGTTTCATCACTTGAATCCATAGGTTCTGCCTTATGATGCCGAGGGATCATGTTTATCTTCACCCTCTCTCTACCACGTCCAAGTGTCATGAAGCCTTCATTCCAGTAGTTTCTTGCATGAATTCTCCTTAGCCATGGTCTTCCCAATAACATTGGTTATGCAAAAGTACCATTTTTCATCACCTGAAAATCTACCACACATACAACACCCATAACAGATATTGCCACATTTGAAACTACACCTTCTGGTTTAGTTTTTCCTTTATTTAATGACCTTAACATAAGTGTTGAGGGGTGATCAATTTTTAAACCCAACATATTCATTACAGACTCGGTCATTACATTAACTATAGCACCTCCATCAACTAAGACATCATGAATTGAAATACCATTACATAATACCTCAGCTTGTGGAGCATAGGGATCTGCCTCTACCTCCAAAATAGGGACCTCAACCTCCTTCCTTCGTCGAGCATTGAGTCCACTTCGCAGCTCCCGCCTCTTCTCATAAGACATAGCCAAGAGTTGACCATATGTGATATTTACTGGCCTTTTGGACAAATCATCTAAGATGGAGTCTGGTCCTTGTCCCTGTGAAATCTAAAAATCCTGTACACCCAACTTTCTTGTCCTATGTTTCTTACTAGTTTCTCCTTTCATCTTCTTAGGATCATTTCCATCTTGGTTATCTTTTTCTTTCTTTCTTTTTTTGTTACAAACACATCTACTTCATTATTTATGCTCTTATCTACTACATCAAAAGAATTCACATGTGCTTTCCCTTTATCATTATCTCTTTTACTAGATGTAGAAGCTCTATCTGGACAATTATACTTATAATGACCCTTTTTATAACAACCATAACATACAACTTCAGAAATATTTCTTTTTGGACCTCTATCTCCTCCCTGAGAACTAAATTATTTTCCTTGAAGAAGATTAATAGTTAACTGGCCCATCTTTCTGAGTAGATCTTCATACTCAGTAGATGTACTAGGAGAAATATTTGTGCTCACCGAGAGTGGTTGTGGATTCTGGACCAAAGGTGTTGGTGTAGGCTCTACTTTAGCAACAATTTCTTTGGGCTCCTCTTCCATGATTTCTTCTTGCCTTCTTGCAATCTCCTTTGCTTGTTCAATGGTAGTTGGGCAGTCATACTTCACTTGTTGTCTGATCTCTGGCTTCATCCCAAGAATGAAGTGCTTACAGAGGAGATTATCCACGCCATTCATTAACCCATACACTAATCCTTCCTTCCGGATCTAGGCATAGAGCTTCCTCCTTAGCTCTAGAACACGAGCATGATAATCCCTTATCTTATCCTTCTCTCCTTGGGATAGCTTTGTGATATCGATCATGAGATCTGCATATTTCTGTTGTTCACCAAATTCTTTAAGAAAAATTTCAGTTAATAAATCCCATGATTTTTTCACATTATCACCTAGTGTTTCAAACCACCTAAGGGATGAACCATCCAAAAAGGTAGGAAAAAATTCAGTCCATTGTTCCCTTCTTATAAGGCCATTACAAATACAAGATCGTTTAAACTCTTGAATGAAAGAGGAAGCATCTTCATTAGATTGGGCTGAAAAAATAGGAATCTTTCCCATTTTCAAAAGTAACCACAGTGAAATACCAACCCACAAGTACAATCAACAAGACTTATGTGAACAAATAATTGGAATCACCATAATATAAATTGACTTTACACCTTTCTACAGGAAAATGAAATGACCACGGTAAACTATGGTAAAACTTGACTTACTGCGGTAAAAACTGACTTTACTGTGGTAAACACTATTCACAGTAAAAAGTGAAGTTACTGTGGTAAAAATTGAATTTACTGTGGTAAACGCTATTCACAGTAAAAAGTGAAGTTATTGCGGTAAATACTATTCATGGTAAAAAGTGACTTTACTACGGTAAATACTATTCATGGATAAAAGTGACTTTACCATGGTAACTACTATGCATAGTAAAAACAAGGTTACCCTCCAAATGATTTCTGACTAAGTGGGAATATCTCTCCAGAAAATCCACCAACGAGGAATGGTACTGGCAATGGACCCAAAATGTCATCACCAATCCGGCACTATGATAATTCTTCACCGAGAACTCCTCGTGCTATGATTATTTACTAATGAACAACTCTTAGTTTGGTGGATGTAATTTGGAAACACAACAACAAACATAACACAAGAATACCATAGACTATGATAAGAAGGAATGATGATAAATCTGAAATATTAGTGTAAATTATAATATTAACATGAAATTGTTACAATCTCACCCATGAGGTACTTCAAGTGTTATTAACTTCACTTTCCTTCAAACAATAACTATAGGAGAAACTTCACAATTACACCTCTTAATGGCTTCTTTAACACACCTTCAAAAATGATGGCTTCCTTTACACACTTACTCATACAATATTTCTCACTACTTCTCTCTATGCTAAATGAGGGGGGGTGTCCTCTCTATTTATAGAAATTCAAGCTTATCCACCTTATCTCTAAGATAGGATAAGAAATCCACTTCTGACGAATCATATTCCATACCTTAACTCTTATCTTTACATGTAAGCTTATCTTCTAAGATAAGATAAACCTTATCATTTCACATGGGTTCCACATTTTTAGACTTTTTTACAAATAAAATACACAAAATATTTATGACCTCACTCCTTGTCTTTATTACCAATATAATATTTCTAATTCCTAATCATGTAGACCCTACTTCTCTACTTATCCCAACTTTGACATTTTAACATTACCGGACCACTTACGACAAATATTTACTTTTTACAACATTCCTATTGTACTTTGACTGTTACCGTATTCTACATTATTGGCGGCACCGTACTGACGGCTCCGTTATCTTCTTTTGTATACCACTACTAATTATACTTAACAACATCCTATTCCTAATACATACATTAATAAAATAGAAATTACGGAGTAGAATTTTAATGTCGACAGACCCACACTTATTTGAGGATCTGCCTCTAGGTCCTACCTTAGCAGTTGCACGAAGGAGACTCGTGGAGGCTTCCACTAGCTCCTCTCTATACTTAAACTTCTCAAGAAACTTTCTAAGGCCTAGGACACATGGAGGGCCCACACCTATTTAGAGACCTTTCCCTGTACTTTACTTTTGAAAGAGCACCGAAGGGAAACGTGGAGGTTTCTGCTGGATCTTCACATACTTAGAATTTTCAATGGTCAAAGAAACTTTCTTAGACCCTAGGCATGTGGCACCTTTCGCTGGTCCTTAAAATATTTCAAGAAATTTTTTGGGATGAGACACGTGGTGAGCCTGCACTGGTTAAGGGTCTCCGCTTTTGGGAACCATATAAAATGTGTGCTGAAGAGACACATGGAGGCTTTCACTGGCTCCTCTCTATACTAAGACTTTTTCAAAGGCCAAGGAAATTTTCTTGGGCCCAGACAGTGGAGATACGCTCATTTGAGTTCCTACCTCAAAATTACATCTTTGAAGTTGTGATGAAAAAACACGTGGAATTTTCAGTTGGGCCTTCCCATACTCTAAATTTTCAGCAACCGATTTGAATTCTCTAGGGTCCTAAAATCATGGATGGCCCATGCTCATTTGGAAACCTGCCTTTGGACTTGGGTTTGTAGTTGCATCAAGGAAACACATGAAGGCTTCTACTAGACTCCTCTTTGTAGTTGATCTAACTCAAACTTCATAGGGAAAGGAATGTGGTATAGAATGTGAGGACATCAGACTCATAGCGCATAGGTGCAAGCAGTCTGAAATGAGGGCATTTTCTCAAGGTGTATTCGCGAGGGTGAAAAGGATTGCTTGTCAGAGTCCAGCTATATGGAGCAGGACCTGAAAATGATTAAAAAGGGGATTTCTCACATGACAGAATGAAAAATTATTAAAGGGACTATGAAAAAGTTATGGCATGGCATCCCAGTCATTAGTAGAGGGTTTGAGAAATGTGATCAGTTCAAGATTTTTCCACCTGGTAGACTTTCAGGTGTAAATTTGTTAAAACATCACTTTCTGAGAACAAATTGGTAAGAAGAAAAGTATTCCTCAATATTATTTTTTTTGTGGGAAAATTTGCGATGAGTGAGCAAGTTGAATTGTATAAATGCAATGAGAATACTCTTGCAAAAGGTCAGGGTTTAATTTCTATGAGAAAATTTGAGAAATCCAATCTTCCCGAGAGACCATCTGAGAAACCTATTAATTTGTTCTGTTTTATAGATTTGAATCATGTCAAGATGGTTGCAGATGTACAGCCATTGACAAGCTCTAAGATTGTTCAAGAAAATTTCCCCTGCTGATGAATCTAATAATCTTTGGAATTAATCTTGTTGGAAATCTTCATAGACAATTGTGTTTGCTTTTATTTCAGAATGTCTTTCAAATAGTTTTTCATGTCCTATTGCAATCTTATATTAAAATACCTTCTGAAATCACACAATATCTCATCCATTATGTTAGTCTATTTTGGTGATTTTCAATTTCATTATGAGAAGAGCCGTCATCCTATAATGAGATAAACAATTTAAAATCATTTTACTGCCACTATGTTGATAAATATTGTTTGTAAGTCTATGAGTGTATCTTAGGCGTGATGAACTAGGGGTTTTTGTTGTTTAATTGAGTCTTTAGCTTGAGGATTCATGTTGAATTATTAAATATTATGTGAAACTATGTAGTTGATTTGGGCTCCATTGATGAACACCTTCTTAGTTGAAGGAATATTTTGGCTATTCTAAAGCTTTTTATTGTTAATTTTTCCAATTTTTTTAAAGGTTCTCAAAGATCTGGTGAAATCAACTTCATCTTGCTTAATCCCCCACCAAAAATTTCAAATAACCATGAATCCTACCTAAAGTACCCCTGTTTGTGTTGTGTATCAACAAATGAACAAATTCTATTGCTAAAATATACAATTGAAAGCAGGTTTTAATTGTCTTTAGTAACCTGAACCCTGTTTAGAAAATATCTCCATTCGTTAGAGTGACAACTCGTGAGAGTTAGATTATGGTGTATTGATCATATTTTCTCAAGGTCTTCCCCTAAAAATTGTGCAAAGAAGGATCTCTTCATGTCCTTCACCAACAAAGGTTACAAAATAGGTCCTCTCACCTTCATTTCGAAAGGCACGACCTAAATTAGTGAGGATAGATCAAATCCTTAATGAAGGTGTTATCCATTTCTCCAAATGCCTGAGTGACTAAAGCTAGTCTTGATAGATTGCTTCCCCGGCTCCAAAATGACATTAATCATCTATCTTCCTCTGAGTGTCTTGTTAAATCCATGATGTATGCTTGGCCTTTAAAGGATATTAAATGATGGGGTACCAACAGCTATTTTCTCAAGGTTTTCATGAAAATTGTGCAATTCTTGATGTCATACCAATACGGGTTACAGAACGGGTCCTCTCATTTGAAGGCACAACCTAAAGTAGTGAGGTAGATTAAACCCTTAATAAGGTGCTAGTCCATTTCTCTAACACCTAAGTGACAAAGAGTATTGAATTCCATCCTCGGATACAAAATGACTCATATCATGATTCGTCTATCTAAACATCTTGTCAGTTTTGTGATGCTACTCAGCCCTCATAGGAGAATATTTTGATACCAACACCAAAGTGGTGCCATTTTCACTCACTATTTTACAAATTCATACACATACTAACCCTGGTAATGTTTCTTACATGATATAAGTGTGAATATGTGGTTTGGACATCATCCTTTGTTGAGATCTATAAGATTTGTGCAAGTTAAAAATTATGTGTGCAATATTTTTCAGTTTCTAGTGGTTATTGCACTAAATTTATATCATCAATGATAAATACTGGTAAAGGAAGGTCAGATCTACTAATATTTGGTGGAATTAAGTGTTGATAGATATTTGACAAGTCATTTATAGTGCATTAGCACAACTAAGATGAATATCCTTAGTGGCGACTCCGTGTTGATTTAAATTTTTATAAATACCAGTGCCTTAACATGTATTAAGTGAAATCTGTCACTAATCTTTGCAAAGATGGATGGAAGAAGATCTTTCTTCACTAAATACCCTACTAGAAAGTTGCTTCTAGAACTAGGGAAAGAAAATTCAGAAGGAAAAAGAGTCTGGAAAATAGTTAGGAGATCAGGAATCAAGAAAAGAGTTATGCATTATGAAAGTGATCAACCTGTGGTTGAGGATTACCATTCTTCTTCAAGTGATTCTAAATCAGGTAATCCTTCATATAGATCTAATTTGAGTTCTCCAACTGGAGAGGGGCCTTAATTTGTGTCTAGATAAGTGTGCTTCTCAGTTTGTCCCTGTGTTTTCCAAAGTTGATAAGGTTTTCCATGAAACAGAGTCTTTAGAGGACATTCATTTTGAAAATTATACTCTTGTGTTCCAAAGACCCTTGTCCCTCATCATTTTGTATCTCCTGTAAGATCACCTCCTCAAAATAATATGGCCCAGCCCCCCACCCATAGACCTCCTTTTGTTTTGAATAATTTTGGTCCTATAAATTTTAGAGGTATGGTTGGATATCCAAATGTAGTGCCACAAGATGTTAGAAATAGATTGCCTAAATTTCAAGGGAATAATTCTATCATTGGTGATCAGCATTCAAAATTTTTGTCAATATGATGGAATACTTTGAGATTGAATTTGAGACATCTGTATATAAAATTGTTTTATTCATACTCTTGAGGAGGATGCACATGACTGGTATAAGTCTTTACCAGATAATTCAATAGATTCATGGAAAGAAATGAAGAATGCGTTTAGACTGCAATATGGGGATAAGACAGATACTAGGTTTCTTTTGTCTGAATATGAAAATATAAAGAAGAATCCTAATGAATATGTTCATGATTTCAATACTAGGTTCAATAAGACCTTGAATAGGCTACCTATAATCCTAAGGCCAAGTGATGTTTCTTGTTTAATAAAATATTTTTATGATTTTGACAAAAAGGATGCGTATTATTTAAGGGACAAAAACCCAGGAACTTTGAGGTAGGCCTTTACCATGGTTTTTTATATTGAAAACAATATCAAAGAAGTTGGTAAGTGTCCTAGGAGTGAAGGTATCAAGCTGATCAATACAAAGAAGCCTCAGTCAAGTAAGTCTTTGGATCTAGAAGAGGTTGTAAAAAATTTGGCTGGAGATGTTAAGGAAATATCCTATAAATTGGCTAGAGTAGAGAAGGGGATTGGACAAGGTTCCAAGGTCAGCACAAGCCACAAGGTCAAGAAAAATTTTCAAATCATCCCAGAGGTGATCATAGATCAGATGATAGGGGTAAAGGGCCTATGGAATCAGGAAATAAATAGCCCCAACCCTGGGAAAATAGATTGTTACCTGATCATTTAGCTGGAAGAGTTTCTATTGTGGAATAGGTACACGATTTGGTGTGGTGTGAAAGATGTATCTTGCCCCATTTCCCATGTGATGAAGATAAAGAATCTGAGGAATATGATGATGATGCATGCATGATGGAGTGCTCTACAAGTTCATAGTAGGGAGTGACCTCAACTAAGCTGATAAGTGCCAAAACTGTTGAAATATTATAGGATTGCATTCACTAGGTATTACCTCTTCCTCTAAATCATTCTTTTGAAATTTATATGGTACAAGATTTTGAGTTTCCTAATAATGATTTTGAGTAATTAAGGGAATTAATTATTAAATAGTATGATGGAGGAATTCCTTTAAAAGAGGATAGACAGTTGTTAATGAATGCAATAGTTACTGAAGAAAAAGAATAAAATACAAGGAGTAATGTTGCCAAAGTGGTATGGCTGCAGGAAAAACCAAAAATTCAAGTTCTTACGAGTATCACTAAGGAAACCCCTAAAAAAGATGGATTTGGTAAAGGAGTTTTTACCCTAAATAAAACCTGTGTTCCTCCCCATGATCAGACTCTAAAAAATCTCAAGCCATCAGATGAATTTGTAAACCTTCCTCCTAATATTTCCTTACCCAAATATGTTCCTTGTGACATAGCCCATATCTTGAGTTAGATTAAGATTATTGTTCCTATTATTGAATTGCTTAGAATATTTGAGCATAAGAAGATGGTGTTTGATTATTTGGGATTTAAGGAAGAAAAGGTTACCCAGGGTAAAATGTAAACAGTGTAGAGGTTCCTCCTACCATTGCAGAATTAGGAAAACCACAAGCATTGGAGGAATTGGGTGAACCACCTGAGGTTTATTTGGGAACTTCTCTGGTTGAGTCTCAGCTGAATGTGGATCCATTTTTTACTACTTTGATTATTAAAGATAGGTTGTTACATAATTGCATGTTTGATTCAGGAGCCTCATGTAATGTAATGCCTCTTGAGGTCATGAATGAGTTGAATATCAAAGTAACAACAGCTTATGGGAAATGTACTTCCATGGATTCAAGAGATGTGCCAGTAGTTGGATGTGTCAAAGGCTTAGTAGTGTAATTGACAACGTATCTAGGAAAGTACTTAACTTTTAATGTAGTAATTGTGGATTTTCCTACTAAATGGGGGATGTTATTATCCAGAAGGTGGGTAGCTATTGTGGGTGGAAGTTTAAAAATGGTCATGTCTTATCCAACCATACCGATTGAGGGAAGCCTTGTGAAGTTATATTGTGAGAAGAAAATGTTACATCTCATTGAGGACCCTAACAATGCTTCCTATGAAGTATTGTACACAGATTTTGATGTTGATAACTTTGTGGGATATGTTGATTATAAGGAGCATAAAATTGATGAGTCCAAGTTTCCTGAGAAGTTTAGTTCTCCTTAGACTTTAATGTTTGATGGATCATGTTCTAGATCTGGTAATGGTGTTGGTATTATCTTGATATCTCCAAACCAAGAGGAGTTTAAATTTTTCTTTTAAACTCAATTTTGAGTACATAAAAAATATTGTTGAGTATGAATCACTGCTCTTAGGTCTAAGGATTGGATGGAAATATGGTGTTAGTAACATTGTTCTAAAAGGAGATTCAGAGTTTATAGTCAAATAAGTAAGAAAGTTGTATTCTACAAAGAATTGAAGAATGAAACTGTATAAGCATACAGTTTGGGACTTCATTGAAATGTTTGACTCTTTCAATATAATACATCATGATAGGAGAGTATAATACTATAGCAAATGAAATTAGGCAGTATTGGGATCAAAGTTTTAAAATTGTACAATGTCTCCTTATTGTGAATATGATGTTGAAATATTGACTAGGCCATCTGTCCCTGACAATATCAAGAACTGGCAGGTATTTGAAGATGATGCTCAGGTCCAAAGGTTTTTGCAAAATAAAGGAGAATTTTCCAATCAAAGTATAGACTGGGAACCAATGGTTTGTGCAAATGAAGGAAAGGAGACTTTATTTGGTAAGGACATTATTCCATTGAAGACTAATACTAATCCCATAGGCTTGGTTGCACTAGAATTAAATATTGATAATGTTGACTGCATTGTTAACAGACACATGTCAGCCTCAAGAGATGTTGAAGAATATGACCTGAGGAACAAAGGATAAACCTAGGAGAATATGGCTAGGCAACAACTTGAATAGAGAAGAAAAGCAGTCATATGTCTAATTGCTAAAAAAGTACCAGGACTGCTTGGCTTGGTCATATTCAGAACTGAAAGCATACAGGGAAGACCTTTTTCAACATGAAATACCCCTAGAAGCTAATGCCAAGCCATTCAGGAAAATGACAAAGACCAATTAATCCACTCCTTTCCTCAAAAATGCAAGAAGAATTGAAAACATTAAGGGATGGAGGAATTATACATCCTACAAGGTACATCTTCATGGGTAGTGCAAACCTGGGTACCTATCCGAAAGAAGAATGGAGACATAAGGTTGTGTGTGGAATTTAGAAATTTAAATAAGGCATCAATTAAGGATAACTATCCCTTTCCAAATATGGATTAAATGGTGTAGTTAGTTACAGGTTCAAAATTGTTATCTACTTTAGATAGTTTTTTTGGGTATAACCAGGTAGTTGTGAAGGAATAAAAAAGAATAAAAAGTACTTTCACTACCCCATGGGGTACTTATGTTTATGTAAGGATGCCATTTTTCCTGATGAATACTGGAGATAATTTTCAAAGAGCAATGGATGTAACATTCTCTGGATATATAAATGACTTCATTGTTGTGTATCAGGATGATGTGACAATTTTCTCCAGGAAAAGAAGTGATCACCTAAAACATTTAGAAAAGATGTTGATAAGATACACGGAATATGGTATCTCACTCAACTCTTAGAAATGTCATTTTGGGGTTCAAAAGGAAAATCTTCTTGGACACATTGTGTCAAAATAAGGATTCGTGATTGATCCTGAGAGAGTGGAAGCCATTCTCAAAGTTCCTATTCCAAGAACCAAAAAGGGAATTCAATCCTTTTTTGTGAAGATAAATTTTATTAGAAGGTTTATTTCCATCTTTGCTAAATTGACTATCCCAATCACTAATATGTTGAAGAAGGATCAGAGTATCAAATGGTAAGAAGCAGTTGTTCAAGTCTTTACTGGGATTAAAAAATCATTGAAGAATGCCCCTGTTTTAGCATCTCCTGATTAAAAAAAGGGTTTCCAAATGTTTTCCTTTTCTTCAGAGAATACCACTACATTTGTCATGTTATAAAAGGATGATGAAGGTGTTGAAAGGCCAATTTATTTGTTTAGTAAAGCACTAAAAGGGGAACAACTGAAGTATACTATCATGGAGAAACATGCTTTTGCCTTGGTCAGAGCCACAAAAACCTTCAGGACCTATATTTTGAGTTCTAAAGCCATTTCTTATGTTCCTCATACCATGGTTAAAGATATTCTATCAGAGATGGAAATTTCAAGAAAAATATGGTGATGGGTAAATAATTTGCAAGAATATGACATGGATATCCAAACTAAGAAATTGGTTAGAGGTTTGGGCCTAGAAAATCTTATGGTAGAGAGCAACCTAAAAATATTGAGGTAAATAAAGTTGAAGAAGAAAAGTTGAATATCCTTGAAAATTTGACAAATTCTGAATGGTAAAAGGATATTATTTTTTATCCCAAACATTTATAGTTCCTTGAGTATTTAAGTAAGAATAAAATAAAGAGCACTTATGTTGGCCTCCCATAAATACATCATCACTAATTATAGGTTAGCTTGGAAGAACCCTAAGGGAGTTCTTTTGAGATGTATCATTGAAGATGAAGCCCGAAAAAAAATTGGTGATTTTCGTGGAGCAGTTTATGGAGGGAATTTTGTAGGAAGAGTCACAACTCATAAAATCTTAAGGGATGGTTATTAGTGGCCAACTCTTTTTAAAGACACAAATTCTCCAGTAAGAAAGTGTGAGAGTTGTCAACGTTTTTCAGGAAGATTGAAAGCTTCATGCTCCCTCCCTTTGCATCCTGTATCAATTGAAGCCCCATTTAAGTAGTGGGAAATGAACTTCATTGGTGAGATTTCAGATCCTTCAAGTGTAGGCTACAAGTGGATATTATTCACTACTGATTACTTCACCAAGTGGGTGGAGGAAATCCCCACCAAGAAAGAAACTCACCAAATTGTCATGGACTTCATTTTAAATCATATAATCTATAGGTTTGAAGTACCTACTAAGATAGTTGCTGACAATGCTATAAGATTTTGAGCTAAACCTCTGGTAGCCATGTGTCATGAATATGGGATCAATTTAGCATATGATTTAAATTACAATCCCCAAGGAAATGGACAAATAGAATCAAGTAATAAGAATCTATTGAAGATAATTAGGAGAACCTTGGAGTTAAACAAACGAAAGTGGGGTGAGCAATTGAAATTTTTTGTTTGGGATGATAGAATCACTGTTGAAAGAGCTACTTCCTTTGCATATACAATTATCTTCTTACCAATTTATCTAACAATTAGAGGACCAGGAGGTCAATCCCTATGATGCTCGTATAAATAAAATTGTGGAATTGGATGAGAAGAGAAGAGAGTCCCACCAAAGACGTGAATTTTAGGGAGAAATTGAAGAATCTATTTGATAAAAAGGTGAATCCAAGAGATTTTATCGTGGGAGATTTGGTGATACTATGGGATAGCGGACATGAGGATAAGGGAAAGCATAGAAAGTTTGATGCATTATTGATGTGCCCTTATTCTATTGACCTTTAGATTGGAGAGCATACCTTTTTCCTAAAAGACTTAGATGGGAAATTTCTTGAGTTTCCTGTTAATGTTATGCACATGTAACATTTCCTTGACTGATTTCTCATAATCAAGACACGAACCATTGTATAGTGTATATTATTTTGGTTTCGTTCTACTTTCATGTTTTTCTTTTTTGGTTTGTTCTAGTCCCTGATGACCAGTTTTTGTTGGTTTCTAGTTCATATTGGGGGATTTGGTTATTGTATTTCTTCTCTACAAGATTGTTCTTGACTTTGTTGCCCAATGGATTTTTGGCACATGGTCTAGTCTATTGATCTTTCAGCACTCGCAAGGAGTGCCCATCCTTGAGTCGGAGCCAATGTTGGTGCTCAATTTAATCACTCCCTATTCATTAAAAAACATCTCTATCCACATGGTTTGAATTTTTATCTTTGTCCCTCTATTGATGAGTCAAAGCTTTTTCCATCATTTAGTTGCCATGGTCATTCCTTTCCTTTGGTTAAGGATCACATTGAGTCCAGATATTATTTTCCATTTCTCTGAACATGAGAAAGAATTTGTAATTTGGGCATGAATTTGGGTTTTCACCTTCCTCCTACTTTTCCACATTCATGTTTTCCCTATCAATTTTTGTCCCAACATTAGAGGAAACATGGTCCTTTCTGATTGGATACAACCCAACGGTTGTTTTTGGTGAAATTTGTCACTTTTGTCACATTTGAAAAATTTACCAAATTGGCCCCGCAACCCTGATAGTCTCTGTTTGGCTATTCAACAAATATGAAGCGGCAAGGAAAATTTATTACTTTGACCTTGAAGAAGGACATGTGTTAGTTTTTCAAGTTACAAGTGGGGAGGTGGGTCACCAAAGCATTTTGTAGTTTTTTTCCTTTTTGTATGAGGGAGAAAAGTTATGAAATAATCCAAAACTTTGTTGGGTACCACATCAAAAGTTAAAAGTGGAAAGGCAGGTTGTCGAGGCATTTTGAGACTCTTAGGCTCGCTTCAACTCAAAGCTTGTCCACGTGGAGGGCTTGCACTCATTTGAAAATTTTCCTCTGGGTTCTACCTTTATGGTTGTGCCAAGGAGACAAGTGGATGTTCCTACTGGCCCTAACCATACTTAGACTTTTCTTCAAGTGACCAATGCAGATTTATAAGACCATGGACATGTGGAGGGCCCATGCTTATTTGAGGATCCGCCTCTAGGTCCTACCTTAGTAGTTGCGCCAAGGAGACACGTGGAGGCTTCCGCTGGCTCCTTTATATACTTAAAATTCTAAAGTAACTTTCTAAGGCATAGGAAAAATGGAGGGCCCACACCTATTTAGGGACCTTCCCTTGTACGTTACTTTTGAAATAGTACTGAAGGGACAAGAGGAGGTTTCCTCTGGAACTTCACATACTTCAAATTTTCAATAGTCGAAGAAAATTTCTTGGACCCAAGGCATGTGGCACCTTCCGATGGTCCTTAAACTCTTTTAACAACATTTCCAAGATGAGACATGTGGTAAGCCCGTGATTTTTTAGGGTCTCCATATTGGGCACCATAAGAAATGTGTGCTGAAGACACATGTGGAGGCTTCCACTCGCTCCTCTCTATACTAAGACTTTTTCAAAGGCCAAGGAAATTTTCTTGGACACAGGGCACTTGAAGAACCTACGCTCATTTGAGGTCTCACCTCTAAACTTCATATTTGAAGTTGGGCCAAACATACATGTGGAATTTTCCATTGGGCCTTCCCATACTCTTAATTTTTAGCAACCGATGCAATTATCTAAGGTCCTGAAAACGTGGAAGGCCCACACTCATTTGGGAACCTACCTTTGGAATTTACCTTTGCAGTTGTGTCAAGGAAACACGTGGAGGCTTCTGTTGGATACTCTTTACACTTGGCTACATTGGAATCACATTGCAAGAATGTGGTATAATCCATACAAGGAAACTTGGAATCACAACACACGAATGTAGGCATCCATGCGAGGGAACTCATTTCTCAAGTTGTATTCTCGAGGGTGAAAAATATTTCTTATCAGATCCATTTATATCAAGACACCTGAAAATGATTAAAAAGGGGATTTCTCGCACAACAAAATAAAAGAATGATTAGAAGGACTATCAAAAATCTATGGCATGGCATCCCAATCATGGTTAAGTGTTTGTGAAACGTGATCAGTTCATGATTCATCCACCTGAAAGCTTTAGGTGTAAATTTGTTAAACATCACTATCTGGGAAAAATTGGTAACAAGTAAAGGATTCTTTGAATATTCTTCTTTTTGGGGGGAAAATTTTGGATGAGTAAGCGAGTGAATTATATAAATGAAATGAGGATTGTCTTGCAAAAGGTCGGGGATTAATTTCTACAAGAAAATTCAAGAAATCCAATCTTCTTGAGCGACCATATAAGAAACCTATTAATCTCGTGTTTTAGATTTGATCACGTCAAGATGGTTACAAGTGTACAACCATTGAAAATATATGAGATTTTTCAAGAAACTTTCCCCTGCTGATAAATTTAATAGATCTAAAATTAATCTGTGTTGATCTTGGGAAAATTTGTGTCTTCTTTTATTTTAGAATGTCTTTAAAATGGTTTAGATGTTCCTGTTGCAATCTTATGTTAAAATCCCTCTAAGTTACACAAGATCTCGTCAATGTGTTATTATTTTGGATTTTCAATTTCATTATGAGAAGATCCTTCATCCTGTAATGAGATAAACAATTTAAAATCATTTTACTACCACTATGTTGATAAAGATTGTTTATAAGCCTATGAGTGTATCTTAGGAATGATGAACGAGAAGTTATTAATGTTTAATTGATTCTTTAGCTCGAGGATGTGTGTTGAATTCTTAAATATTGTGTGAAAATGTGTAAATATTAGGCTCCATTGATGCACACCTTCTAGTTGAAGGAATATAATTTGCAATTTTGAAGCTTTCTATTGTTAATTTTTGCAATTGTTTTAAAGGTGCTGAAATATCTAGTGAAATCAACTTCATCTTGCTTAATCCCCCACCAAAAATTTCTAATAACCATGAATCCTACCTAAAGTAACATTGTTTGCACTTTGTATCCAAAAATGAAAAAATTATACTACCAAAATATACAGAGGAAAGCAGTTTATAAGTGTCTTTAATAACCTAAACCTTGTTCAGAAAATATTCCCATTCTTTGGAAGTGACAACTTGTGAGAGATAAATTGTGGCGTATTGATCATATTTTCTCAAGGTTCTCCTGAAAATTGTGCAAAAAATGATCTCTTCATGTCCTTCACCAATAGAGGTTAAAAAATGGGTCCTCTCACCTTGGTCAAAAGGCACGTCCTAAATTAGCGAGGATAGATCAAATGCTCAATGAAGGTGTTATGCATTTCTCCAATGCCTGAGTGACAAAGAGCCAGCTGAACCCCTTCTATGGCTGTAAAAAAACTTATGATTTGTATTTATTTGAATATATTATTAAATCTATGGTGTTTCGTGGCCTCCAAGGGAGAATCAATTTGGATACCAACAAGTCCTTCAAAAAATGCATAAATTTGAGGCCTGCAGCTCACAAAAGTGCTGAAACAATTTTGGTAGAGTTCCTTTACAATTTTGAAATCCCTGTTTTTAAACTAAGGGGAATTTTTATATATAGAGAGAAAATGAGACACCAACCAATATCCTTCATTAAATTCCTTTATGTAGGTATGTGAAACCATGATGGTTCACTTTTCAATGGTAATTTTCTTGCATGATGAACAAAGTTACAATAACTCATTAAACCAGTTGTTGAACTACCTTGTATGGTGTCATTAATGTCTCGCCTTATCTAAAACTCTTTGTTATCACTTGACGGAAACCACTAAATGACACATGACAAGAAGGGAAGATTCATCGCTGATGAGGAAAAGACTTGTCATGTGACAAGAATAAATGTTGTTACACGATAACTAGTGGAGCTTGATGCACGAAGAGAGGGCAACAAAGATTGGAAATAGAACAAAGTGTGAGGAGGGGATCTTGGCACAAAAAAATAAGGTATGTTGGCCCATGTCAAGAAGAAATGGTTGACACACGATAGGAGGAAATGGTTGACGTGCCTCAACAAGGTGTGGTTGATGTGTGACAAGAGGAGCTGGTTGAAATACGATAGGAAGCATGATTGACGCATGACAGGATGCATGGTTAATGTATGTCAATGAGATTTGTTTGATGTGTGATAGTAGAAAGTGGTTGATGTGGGATAGGAGGAAGGAATTGACATGCGATAAGAATTAAGGTGTTGACACATGCCAAGAATTAGGGCATTGACGTGAGATAAGAAGAAGACATTCACATGTGTCAACAAGGCAACAATCCATACTTTTTTCTAATTTCACCATTAATGCAATGCTAGATTGAACTTTTTCTGAGGTTGATACCTTGTAAACTGCTCCCATTAACTATCAATGCCCAAACCTATAGGTTGATCCATTTTCAAGGGGGTTTATAAATGGATAAAAATTGGTCACTTACGGGGTAATCTTCCTAATAAATCTAGAAGACCAATGATTTTGTATTCGTTGGGCGTGGATTCACTCCGATTGTTGAAACTGGTCTGATGTCTAGTCTGATCTCTTATTTCTCTGGAACACTTCTGAGACATTACTTCATCATCAGATCTTTCCTAAAACTAGAAAGTGTAACAAAAAAGCACAACCATGTAAAAATAACAAAATCATACACATCCTAAATCAAACATGCAAAGAGTGCACAAGCACTTATATGAAAGAAAACCTAGCTAAAAAATAACAATGCGCTAGAAGAAATTGGAGGAATTACAAACTCTAAATCAATATGTACGATAAATATACTCCCATCAGTAATAATTCTTGAGATAGATGTCATTGACTAGGATCTACAATTCTTCTTTGTCCAACTTATTTAATTGGAAATCATTATTTTCTTTACACCTTGAATTTAAGTAGGGGCCACTCCATATTGTATCAAACTTGGAGTGCCTCCCTTGTTTGGCTCTGTTTGCATCCCATTTCAAAACCAGATCTCCTTCTTGAAATGTTTTGTATTTGGCCTTTCTGTTAAAACTCATCTTCATTTGAGCTTTGTCCTTCTCCATTGTTTTCATGGCCTAGTTCCCTAGCTCTTCTAGCTCCACGAGATCTGTATACCTAGATTCCATTGCTGGAAACTAGATAAAATCCACCTACTTCATAAGCTCTAAGGATAGTAATTCAAGGGATATTAGAAACCTTTCTTTCCTTCCATAAACCAATTTGAAAGGATAATAACATGTTGATTTCTTGGGAGTGATTCAATAATCCCAAAAGGCTGATTTCAGTTTGGTATGCTAAGTCCTCTGATTCTCATCTAGGGTTCTTCTTATGATTCTTAACAAGTTTATGTTCATGGAATCTTCTTGTCCATCACCCTGAGGGTAGTAGTTATAAGAAGTGCTCAAGTAGATGTCATTTCTATCATCCCAATTAGATATCTTTACTCCAATGAAAGGAAAAGAATTATCTGATAACATAGTTGAAGGAACACAAAACCTTTTTACAATAACTTCATAGAAATCCAGAATGTTATCTTCATTTTCTTCCTAAAATGCAATTGCTTCTATCCACTTAGTGAAGTAGTATGTGGCTGTAAGAATCCATTTGCAACCTAGGCTTGAACTTGGATTGATCATCCCAATAAAAAATTACCCCCATTGCATGACATGTTTCTCAACTGAGATAGGATTGAGTGGGACGGCTGATATCTTCTCTTTCCCTGTGAAGAAGGCACACTTCTTGCATTTTTTTATCTATGAGTAGCAATCATTGAAAACATTAGGCAAGTAATAACCATCCCACATGATTCTAATGTCTATTTCTTTTGGGGGAAAATGACCACCTTCCTCTCCATCATGAAACTTGTGCAATACCCTCTTTATCTGACATTTCTTGATGAAACTTAAGAGGACACAATTCACATCCCTTTTGAACAAAATATTATCTACAAGAACATATGGGATGCAAGGAAGACTAAAATATATCCTTTTTGATCTACTCAATCCTTGAGGATTTTGAACTGTTTGAAGGAAATGTAAACTATCCTGAGTCCAACAAGAATTGGGTATACCACCTATGGTCTATTTTTTATTATCTTGCAATATCATAATAGTTTATGCCTCCTCTTTTGATTTAACATGCTGGTTAGAAGCTAGCTGGTCACACAACCCTTTTCCCCTAACTAATTTGGTCACATTTATATCAATATCATACTACATCACCTTGGTTATCCAACCAACTCTCTTTGCATGAAGGTCCTTGTTCAAAAGAAAATATTTTACACCAACATGTGAAACTAATAGATGAATTTTTGTATTTGACACTAGATGTATGAATTTCTATAGACTTCTAATCACAATAAGGACATGATTCTTAATGAATGAATATATCACCTCATAATCCTGAAGTATATGGATGAAGAATGTGATAGGTTGCTCTAGTATTTTTTTATTTGGTTGTACCAGTATGATGAATATTACATCCATGCCCCCAATAGTGTATAACATAAAGTCCTTCGAGAAATATTCATTTATGAGGGTTGGAGAATGCATAATGACCTTCTTTATAGCTAAAAAGCTTTATTTTCCTTCAACATTCCATCTCAAAACCATGGTCTTCTTCAACATCAGTGTGAGTGGTATGAAAATATGGGAAAAGTTAGGAACAAACCTCCTAACAAAATTAATTTTCCCTAAAAATCTTTGGAGATCCTTCTTATGACTTGGAAATGGAAATACTTAAATATCTTCTACCCTTTTTGGATCAATTGCCAACCCTTTCTTAGACACAATGTGGCCTAATAGCTTTCCTTCATGAGCCAATAATATTCAGTTTTTCAGATTTAGAGATGGTCCTAATCTCCTACATCTTTGGAATACTTGTTTGAGGTGAAAAAGATGACTTGTTGCATTCTTGGATAATATAGTAATATCATATAGATACATAAGAACTATCTTATTGATCAGTCCTTTGAATGCCTTATCCATTTCAATTTGGAAAGTGACTCTGGCATTTGATAGTAAAAATTAAATCTTCCTATAAGCATATGTGCTCCACTTCATGGTTAAGGCTACCTAGAACTAGTCATCTTCTTTCACCGTGATTTGATTATAGCATGAGTATCCATCCAATAATGAGAAAATTTCAAAGCCAAATACAACCTATAAGATTTTCTCCATGAAAGGAAGTGGATAGTGGTCTTTGAGAGAGGCCCTATTTAAGTCTCAGAAATCCACATGTGTTTAAAGAAAAGTTGTAGAGAGCCATGGATTTGGGGTAAGAATTCCTAAAGATTCCCCGAAGGCTTCAAGCAACAAATCAATGGACCATTCGATAAGAAATAAACAAAATCTTCTAACTAGCATGCATTATGAAGTAAACATTCAAATTTAAGCTAATAAAACTATCTCTATTCTTTGAAACTTTAAAATAATGAACCTAATAAGCTCTAAGTAATCAGTTTTAGTGATTAAGAGAAAGAGATCTCCCCATTATAGGCTTTTTGAGCTAATGGTTCTTCTCTTTTACTCTAAAAAGTGGATTGACAATCCAAAAAGTCAAGTGAATAGCTCAATATCTAAACTAGAAATGAAATCTAGAAATGAAAACTAGAACCTAGATGAAAAATACTATAATCTATGATTACGAAGAAGGGAGGAATTCTTGAAAATGAGAGAGGTGGTCTAGCCTATATATGGTTTTCCATTTGGGAAAATGGGGAATTTGGGTGCATGTGGGACATACACTAAATTCCAAAAATCACTTTTAGCAAGTCAAAACTTACTTTGACTAGGTTTAGGGATAGACAAACCATGTTTAAGCTTAATTAAACATGTTTAGGAGGTGATTAGGGTTTGGAGAGAGTTTTGAAGGGTCAAATCAATCCAATGGAATGGATTCACAGGCTAGGAAGGTGTTAGAAGTGGACTAGAAGAAAGTAAGAAGCTAATGTAGTTAATATGAAGCTATTATAGCTTGTTTAAATGGTTTACAAGAGGAAAAACGATAAAAGGGATGTCGTAGGAAGAGAGTTAGATAGGTCAAACCGGTGGTGTATTGTTAGTTTGTAGGGAAAAAGCACAACTAGTGCAATTTTAGTCATAATATTGAAATATATAAACTACAGGTGTCTACATTTGCCCCTCTTTGAGGTGATGTAAGTTGCATCACTTCGAAGAAAGTAGACAAATATAAAAGAGAAGAAAATTTGAAGGGATAGAAGAAAAATTAATAGGATGAAGGATGCCCCCTTGAGTATCGACGGGGTGATGAAATAAGTCGATCGATGCTCAAAAAAGGTGATAAGAAAGAAGATTAGGGAAGGGGCAGGATTCGAAGGGAAGAGGATGAGAAACAAGAAAAGAGATATTGAGCTATCCACTATTGAAATCATCATTTTACTTAGAGACTTCCTCATCGGTTCTTATTAGAATGTGAGCATACAACAGAAGCGTATAGTGACATGAAAATCCAAGATACAAAGAAAATATCTATTGCTAAAATTTCGACTCCATGCAACATACAGACATGTAATGCAATACGAGAAGTAAACAAACTCATGTAACAGGGAAATAAGTACAGTCACACACACTTACACCAACAACATTCAAGAAAGTTGCACAAATATTTTGTTATCAAACTGAAGTCCCAAATGTTTTGATAAATGACAAGGGTAAGAATGATGCCCCAAGAAATATGCATATGCAAGGGAAATGACGAAGGACACTTGGGTCCGATGAAAAAGCAATGTGCATGATGAAATAGTACCAGGAAACTAATAGTGCCCAAGAGTAAAGACGAAGTAAGCAAAAGTATTTTGTAAATGATTGTAGATAAATGTGATTCACAAGTCATAGTTTCAAAATATGTGAAAATGCCAATAGGATATAGAATGAGCACCATTCAAAAGACATAGATTTCAGTCAAAAAATGAGTTGGTTACTGATTTTAGTTCATTTTTCAGAGTTTTATACTGTTTTTAAGTTTTCTAAATCAATTTTCCAATTTTTAAATTTTTTTATTAGTTAGAAGAATTCAAAAGATCAAAGATCTTCGAAAAAATATGCATGGAGGCGAATAGAGGAAGGCGAGGCCGAAAAAGAGCCAAAAGGGCGATCCCCAAGAAAAGAAAGATAGAATGATAATAATTATTGCTCATGATGAGAGGTAAATAGATGAAAAAGAGGAATCAAAACAGAAGAAAACACCTGTATGGTTTGTAAACAATGCCAGGGTTAAGAGGAAGTGTCCGCAGGGTAGCACAAAGTGCCCCAGCATGTAAAAATTAATAAAAATAATTATTTTAATAATAAAATAACTATCACAGCAGGTAGAAGAAGATTAGAATGACCATGGTGGAGAAAACATGCCCCAGGGGCATCACGACGAGTTTATATACCCACCCGGGGGGGTAAAACAATCATGATCAATTTATTTGTACCAGAGCCCTTGCAAATTTTTACTGTGACATGTTAGTTAGAGAGCCTAGAGCACAATGCAGAGGTTACCGATGAGACGGAGGTGAGCAGACCGGATCTGGGAGTACCAATGAGACCCTATGGATGGAACCTTCATGAGTAGTCCATCCCTTCTCCTTTAAATTTCACATTTAATGCATTTTATGTCATTTCTAGGGTAGGTTAGGCGGAAAAAAGGTGCATGCATGCATGCATGTGTCGAAAAAACATGGAAGCACACACGTCAAAAAAATTAGATACACGCAGGCATATGTGTTGAAAAATGTATATGCACACGAGTGTCTGTCAAAGGGGGGGAAAATAGGGATGTGTGTGCATGTCGTACTAAGCGCGTAGGTGCTGGGAGGGAAATTTGAATTTTTTGGGAACGGATTTACAAATGCGTGAGCACTGGGAGGGATGCGTAGGCATCACACAGGGCACGTTTGTGTCCTATGTGGCATACACAAAAAAAGAGGGAAAATTAGGGGGTGTGTATGTGTCTATTAGGGCACATAGGTGTTGAGAAGGGCACATGTGCATCGAAAAGGGCACACACGCATCAGGAAGAAAAATAAAACACACTAAGCAATAAAATAACAATGTGTAGAGAAGAAAATTTAGAAGATTCTAGAAGAAAAAAGGGAAATTAGTAAGTTTAAGGACTCTACAGACTATGTTTCCTTAGAAAAATGGCTAGAAGTTAGAAAAATGCTTAACACTTGTTTTTGATCTTGTAATGTAGTTTACCCGCACTCCAGATATGGGAGAGATACAGCCGCCTCGAGACAATAGAGGCACAGTTCGAGGATGGAGAGAGGGGGATACTAGATATCCTCCTTTATGTCATAGGGTTAGCCTATGTGGCTGATATGCCCCAGATCACATTGGACCATGGCCTTCTCACAACCATAACAGAGAGATAGCACAGTGAGAGCCAGTGATTTCAGCTGCCTACAGAGGAGATTACCATCACATTGGAGGATGTCTGGTGCATCATGCACATTCCCATCATTGGCCAACCCATTCAGTACATGAGTGACAGAGCAACGTTGGATGGATGCATTGCACAGCTATTCGGAGTCCTGACGATACCTTGTCATGGGATGATGGTGAGATTGTTGCACTACATTGATGACCTTTCTCTAGATCGGGTCGTGGTTTATATGATGGCCTTTGTTAGTGGAGTTTTACTCCCTGACAAGACTAGTTCCTCATTCCCCCTTGGACTACTTGGAGTCATACTTGGATTGATATAGGGAGAGACTTATTGTTGGGGCCAGTGCATTCTAGAACATCTTTACTGGGATCTTCATCTTATCACATACTACCATCAAAAGATGATAGGCCTAGCCAGGTTACTCATGATATGGGCCTCGGATCACATTGATTTTGGGCACCCTTTAGGCACTCTGAGAGTTCGGGCTCCAGAGGAGCCATCTACCATGGGTTGGGTCCCCGTCAAGGACGATGTTCGGCCTTACAGGGGTGATCCTTATCCTTATCGTCGAGAGCTCGACGACCTACAAACGGCTATGGTATGGAGGCCGTAGCGACATTTCCAGTGGCCCGAGGATTCCTGAGAGCTATCTATAGCCAGAGTAGATCATTTTATCATGGCCAGCGGCAACTATATGTGAGATTTTTACAGGGTGGACAGATGCCAGTGACAGTTTGGCACCACACAGGATGTTCCAGGGCCTGATATGTGGTATGCGCGGAGAGCGCGCGAGTATTTTGACATGGGGCCACAGATAGCCTTCGATAGAGCCTGGGCTAGTTTTACACAAGTGGTACCCATTGCATGGGTACCTTTGAGGTAGGTTCGAGATCCAGGGTGCACAGACAGAGTACGCACCCTGGTACCATGGTGTGATTCCACACCAGGCTGACCATTCCAAGGGTAGCATATGATGCAGGTGTGAGGCCTCCCCCAGTGGGGCCACCTAGTGATGATGATGGTGCCAGAGGTGGTACTGATGATGATGATTCAAATGATGAGGGTGGCCCCGATGCGCAACATCAAGTTAGAGGTAGGGCTTCACAGCCATAGGTACAGGGTCCTTGGCCTATACCTAGATAGGCACACCACGCCCCATCTGGTTCATTGCCTCCAGTAGGCATTCCAGTGGGTATATATGTCCCACTACAACAAGTTCTACCACAGCAGGGTCCACCTTCTTAGGCCCCAGGAGGTGGTCATGGACAGCTTGCTGCACTACATTAGCAACTATAGGCCACGATAGTGGTGCAAACTTCAGGTGGCCACAGAGAGAGATCAGGCCAGAGTGTAGATTTAGGTATTGACTACTGAGAGAGACCAGGCCAGGTCTTAGGTACAGGACAGTGGTAGGGCTGTATGGCAGGGTCAGATTACACAGTTGGTAGTATAGGGCACTCAGTTAGCAGGTGCCTTAGGCTAGGTACAGAGCCAGTTACATAGCGTCATGGTCCAGCATGACCAGGTGCAGGTCGAGGGACAGGGCTATTTGATAGAGAGAGATCAGGCCCACGTAATGATTTACAAACTATTACACTGGAGAGAGATAGAGAGGCCACTGCTGCTAGGTAGGCTGATGTGGACAGAGGTCGACATTGATAGGTGAGCATGATGCTGCCTTATAGGAAGCCTTGGCCACAGGAGATGAGGATTTGATACGTGACACTATCAGGGCCACAGGTGAGGCTCTCTATTATAGGACAACCTACTTTTAGGTAGTCCAGAAAAGGAGTGAGTGAAGCCTTATACCTAGCTTGATGTGAGTTGCACAAGCTCTAGATCACAGAGGTCAGCTAGGTCAGTATAGCAGCCGGCCACATAGCCGAGTACACAGCAGAGGGGTACACAGGGTCCCTCCTCACAGTTGGTAGGTTCTTCAGGGGCAGGCCCATCATGGCCTCCATTATTCTGTCCCCCAAGAAATGGTCCCAGTAGCCCTCCGTGAGGGTGAGAGTTGTGGCTGAGTCTCCTACTCATGTAATTTTTATATGTATGTATTCATTGTATATGCTTCTTGTGATGGCAAGTCTTGCCCATGTATAGATTCTTTTGATTCTTTTGTGGATACCTCTGGATGAAGGCTCGATTTTGATCGATATATGTACTTTTGATGTACCACCATGCCTCTCTATACATGCTTAGTATTTGATCCCTGCCCCTTTTATATGGCAGATGGATAGAGAATTTTGTATATAGCAGACTTTGACACTGAGATATTGATTATACATGTATCATATGGACACTTTCTTGTATATCTTGTCATGTATGGATATATTGTTATGGTAATTACATTTTATTAATGTGTATGTTGTATCTTTTCCTTTTCATGTATGTGACATACTTCTAGATGTAGAGATGTACACATTTTTCTTTCATAGTGATGATATACTCGTGTAGTTGATATTATGTATTTTAATGTATGAGATGTTTTATTTCATGTGGCTAACATTTTGGGATGATACTAGATGATATTGGTGTGGGGGGGATAGATTAGTGATTATGTGCAACCCCTCTTGCCCCCATTGATGATACGATATGTGATGATTAGCTTAGCATACATGCATGATGTAATACTTAGCATTTTATTTATATATGATGTATAGATGATGGTATAAATGTGATGAAATGATAGATGATAGATGTGATAACAAACAAATGTGCTAAACAAACACACAAGCAAAAGTTAACAAAACTAAACAAATATACACATGCAACACAATGCAATGCAACTAAAATGAAGATTAATCTAACACTTTAATCTAAGCAAGTAAAAATGATTTCTAACAAGTGTACATAGCAATCAAAGAAACATACAACAATTAATTACAAGCATAACAGTCCTAATAAGGAACGTAGTGCAACACACAATTAAACCTAACAAGATCTAAGATAATGTAAGAAAAGAATCATTCAAAGAATGAACAACACAACAAGCTAAGTACATCAAAACTATACAAACCAACAACTAAAAGCAATCTATCTACCACTTTGTTTTTCTGGGACAATATTGACATATTTTCAAATGTTTTTGGATTTATCACAAAGGATAAGTTTTTGTAGCTGTGTTCATCATTGTTGTCTAGGTTTCCCTAAGATGACATTGTGAGATGAATGTAGCTTTATCCCTAAAAAAGGGAAATTTTCTAGATGTTTAGGCTTTTGTGTACCCTTTTTAATTTTTTTTGTATTTTCAAGGTCATGTTTCGAAAGCAATGTACAAGCTTTTAAAGAAACGTAG
The DNA here is from genome assembly GCA_019776745.2 of Taxus chinensis. Classification (NCBI taxonomy): domain Eukaryota; kingdom Viridiplantae; phylum Streptophyta; class Pinopsida; order Cupressales; family Taxaceae; genus Taxus; species Taxus chinensis. The sequence goes on along the minus strand of CM034146.1, from coordinate 252,957,240 downwards.
AATGCCCCCAACGTGATGTGGGAATATACAAAGGGTCAAATACCACGTGTTAGTGTACAATAAAGTGGAATGTGAATGTTCCCCATGCGTGATGTGGGAGTATACAAATAGGCCACATACATCACACAGATATAGCGTAAGTAAACCAAATCACAGGTCCTTCAATGGAACTTAAGGTCAGATTCCTAGACCTAGCCAAGGTAATGTGGAATTTAGCATGTGGCAAGAGTTACCCATCTTGTCATAAGAGTGAATTGTGTACGAGAAACCTTCCTTGAGGACCGGAAATAAGTTTTCACAAAAGGACATGCCCACTATGCCACAATTGCGTCGTTTTCATATGAGGAAAACTTGTTTTTTCTTTACTTTTTCTCAAATTTTCAATTTTTTTTCTTGTTTTTTCTTTGTTTTCTACATTTTAGTTTCTTATCTCAATATTCCAGCCACACCTAAGCATAGAAGTGCTTGAGGTGAATGGCGTTCATGGGCTCTGGAAGCTCTTCACCATCTAAATAGGAAAGTCTATATGCCCCTGATCCATATTTAGCGGTCACCAGATAGGGACCAAGCCAATTGCCTCAAATTTACCTTTCTTTTCCCTATCTATGGTAGTATTCTTCTGATTTCCTTTCAGTACAAGATCACCCACATAAATTACCTATGAATGATGCTTTTTTTGTATCCTTTGGATATTCTATTTTGATATACTTTAAGGTGATTAAGTGCTCTGATACACTGTTCATTGAACAATTCCAACTCTGTCAGGTGAGCAACTCTGTAGTCTTCATCTTTGTCAAGGTAGTCCCTGAGAGATATTCTCAGGGAGGGAAGCTCCACTTCCAAAGGTATGATGGATCCAGTGCCATAGACAAGTGAATAGGGGGTCACACAAGTATGAGTGCGGATGGAGGTTCGATAAGCCTAGAGGGCGGGATGGATTTGCAAGTGCCAATTATGACTAGTTTTACTAACCATTTTCCCCATAATGTGCACAAGATTTTTTTTTGTAGCCTCTACTTGCCCATTACCTTGAGGGTAATAAGGGGTGGACCATTTAAGTTGGATACGAAAGCGTTGACACAAGGTTTTTACCATCTTGTTCTTGAAATATTTACCAATATCAGTGACAATGGTTGAGGGGATACCATAATGACATATAAGATGGTTCATGGTAAACTTGGATATTTTCACACCGGTGACATATGTAAGAGGAATAGCCTCCACCGATTTAGTGAAATACTCGGTGCCAGTGATGAAGTGCATATGACCATCTGATGAAGAAGGGTGGAGCTTCCCTATGAGATCTAAACCCCACTTTGAAAAAGGCCAAGGCATGGTAATAGGATGTGAAGCCTGTGTCGGTGCATGTATGAGATTACCATACTTTTGAAAAATTTCACATTTCTTCACGAAGTTACAGCAATCGGATTCCATAGTAGGCCAATAGTAGCCTACTCTCAACAGTTTCTTAGCTAGCACCATTCTAGTAGTGTGTGCCCCAAACATACCACTATGTACCTCTTTAATTATGTGAACCAAATCAGTAACATTTAGACAGTGAAGCAAGTTCTTGTCATAGCCACGATGATATAGTTTTCCTCCTAGGAAGGTATAATGGGCTATGTGGGGGGTAGGGGATTTTTTCTCTGAATGGGTAATTGTTATAAAAAATTCACCCCTCAAGGTAATTTTGATAACATGCATCAATTTTTTCAGTCTTGAGCAAGTAGATTGATTCAAGGCCCGAAATCATGTTTTTGGGGCCCCCTCGGCTTCCCTCTAACTCTCCCATCCGAGAAGAAATCCCAATGAGTTAGAAAAATGAAAAAAATGCAAAAAATAAGGTTGCAGGATTGTTTTGAAGCATTTCAGGTCTGAAGGGCATGGGTCGTACTAGTGCAGGTCGTACCAAGGTTCTTCGTACCAGGTTTGGCGCTGAAATACAAAGAAAATTGGCTAAGTCAGACATTTTTGTCCTAGGCGGTCTGCGGGACAGTTGGGACATCGGGACGCGAAGTACGTGAAAAGCCGAAACAACCGAAAGCAATAAAAATAGTCAAGTCTTTTGTTTTACATGGTTTGGGATAGCCGGGAAAAAAGTATGCATGTGACGCGAATCGGCTGATTTTCCACAAGACGTTCTATCACGGGCAATTCGGAGATTTTTGTGCGGGATAGCCGGGACAAAAGTACATGCGGGACGCGGGGGACGCTAAAAAGTGAAAAAGCCGTAAAGAGAAACAAGGAAGCCCGAATCGGCTGATGTGGGAGAAGGTGGTCCATGAGACAGTTCGGACATCGGGATGCGAAGGACGTGAAAAGCTGAAATGGCCGAAGGCAAAGAAGAAAAGTCAACGTTTGACCCGTGAACTTCAAACGGCCATAACTTTTGACTCCGAGCTCCGATTTTCACAAAATTGGACTTTCTGGAATGAGCATGATGTCCTCTATGCCAAAAATTTAGGTAGATATATTTAAATGAAACAAACATATTCAGATCTAGTCATTTAATGCTCATTCCCGTCAAATGATAGAAAACGCCTGCCAGACCAAAAATAGCTGCCCGCACTCAGAAGGCCATAACTTTTGCATTTCTCAACGAAATCACAAAAAATTGGTACCATTGGAATCATGGCTCCAAGCCCAATGTACAGAAATCAAGAAATTTAGGATTTTATGAGAAATAAGTGGTGATTTTTTACAAAACGTGGCCGGGTTCATAACAGTGTTTTATTTGGTGGTTGGGAGTGCAATTAAGAGGCATGGTCATCATTCTTTCTCTGCTGCAGCACCTAGGACAGTATGGGGAGAATTTTTCAAGTAATATATAATAATTTTACTCCATTTAATGCCTCTTACAAGTGGTTGAAGGATAGATTTCGGGATTCCCATTTTCCCTTCTCTTTCTCTTCTCATTTTTTCTTTAAATTGGAGTGTTGGGCTCATTGTAAAAGGAATTAGTTTTTGTAGCAAAGCTCTACCAAAATTGCTTTGTGAATTTTATGTGTTATAGGCCCTTGTTGTGGAATCCTTGCATGGTGACCCAGGCCCTTCTCTTGTAACCGATTGAACTGTGCATATCAGGAAGCAATAAAATATAAGTTTGTGGATGCATCTTACCCTACCGTGTTTTCTTGCATTCTTCTTGCCCCTTCAACCTTGATTACGAGAATATTGTGTCTATTATTATGTTCTTACAGGAATCCATTATCATTGTGTATGTTTGAGATATTGTTGTGAATGCATTTTGCTGGATTATGGAGAACGGTCATCACCCCTTCTAGCGTGCGCTTTGCTTCTGTATCTCACACATTTGAAGACTACTCTCACACCCTCCTTTTCTGGTGTATCACCGCTTTAGTGTAGGATTTCATTTTATGCATTCTCTCTCCCTGGTCCCTTAGAAATTTAAATTAGAATAGTTATTTTCCCTTGCATTAGAGTAGAATGTGGCAGGTAGTTTAGGAGCAAGAACCAGCTTTCTCTGGAGGTCTATCTCAAGTAGAAAGTCCCACAACTTGGAGATAGTACCCATGTTATCCAATCACACTGTGAGTTCAAGTATATGCACTTGTATAAACATCAGGGTGCTGTGATTCGGTGATAACAGTAATGTTAGGTGGGAAGGTTCCATCTTGTAGGTATTGGTAAATAGGGTCATACCAGGGGGATAGGGGACTAACAACTTCACATGCTAAATAAGATTTAGGCATATCATATGACGGCATTTGTAAGTGTTCCACAAAGAAAGCCATCTTACTCTCTTCAGGCAGGATGCGCAAAAGAGACCCGATAGTAGCCATGGCATCTGTAGATCTATTATGTGATCTTGGTTTTTGTTTGAATATGACATGTGAAAAATATTCCTTCAGGGTTTTAACCATCTTCTTATAGGGAATAAGTTTTTCATATTTGACCTTGTACTCATCATTGACATGCTTAATGATAAGCTGAGAATCTCCAACAACTCGCAGCTATTTGATGTTCTAAGTGATAGCTAGCTTGAGGCCAGCAATGAGTGCCTCATACTCTGTAATGTTATTGGTACAAGGAAACCCCAACTGGAATTATCTTGGTATAATATATCTTGTGGGATTAATAAGGACCACTCTTGCTCCCAATCTATGAAAAGTAAATGATCCATTGAAATGGACCTGCCATTTCACAGATTCTTTGATATACATCATAGATGCATCTGGGACATCCAGACATAAATGCTCTCTTCCTCATAAAGGTGCTTCTGCCAACTGATCTACTAACACTTATCCTTTTAAGGACTTATGATTCACAAAATCTATCTCAAATTCACTCAAAAGAATGATCTAGTAGCCATTCGGCCTGTTAAGGCGGGTTTGGATAAGAGGTACTTAAGAGGGTCAACCTTGGAAATAAGTTTAGTTCTATTGTTAACGAGGTAATGGAATTTTTTTTTAAATGTACAGACGACTACCAAGTAGGCCTTTTCAATCTATGGATAGTTCAATTCATAGGCAATCAATGTATGACTAAGGTAATAAATAACTCTCTCCTTATGGTTAAGATCATATTGGGAAAGCAGTGCACCAATAGTGATTTGGGTAGTAGAAATATACAAAAAGAGAGGCTCTCTAAGAGTAGGTGGCATCATCATAGGTGGATTTACAAGGTATTTCTTGAGTAGAGAAAATGCCTTCTAATATTCGGGCCCGCACTTGAAAGCAACATCTTTCTTAAAAAGATGTATAAATGGATGACATTTATCCACAAGCTGAGAAATAAAATGGTGAATAGCCTGGATATTTCCTTGCAGACTTCTAAGTTGTTTTAGAGTGGTGGGTGGAGGCATGTCTATAATAGCAGTGACTTTGGCGGGATCCACCTCTATCCCTCTCTATGATACTATGAATCCCAAGAGTTTTCCTGATAATGCACCAAAGACGAACTTCTTAGGGTTAAGACGAACCTTATAGTCCCTGAGGCACTAAAAGATATGTCTAATAACTTCTGGGTGGTCTTGTGTGCTCTTTGATTTAGCTAATATTTCATCCACATAGTCCTCCATAATATCATTCATCATATCATGAAAAATGACAGTCATAGCACGCTGATAAGTAGCCCCGGCATTTTTGAGTCCGAACGACATGACTTTGTGGTAAAAGGTTCCCCATGGGGTGATGAAGGAAGTTTTGTGCTGATCCTCTTCTACAATCCTTGTCTGATTATAAATCGAGAAGCCATTCATTATGGATAGCATCTCATAGCCAACAGTAGAGTCTACGATCATATCTATGTTTGGAAAAGGAAAATCATCTTTAGGACATGCTTTATTGATGTCACAGAAGTCAGTACAGATCCTAATGCCAATGGGTTTCTTTTGTACTGGAACTATATTGCAGATCCAATCTGAGTAATCAATAGGTTTGATAAAATCTATAGCCAAGATTTTTTCGAATTCTTCTTTGAAAAGAAGTGTAAATGTAGGAAGCATCTTCTGCAGTTTCTGTTTAATGGGATTGGCATCTGGGTGCACAACAAGGTTATGCACAACTAGTGTTGGATCTAAGCTAGGCATGTCTGAATATGTCCATGTGAAAATATCAACTTATTATATTAAGAGTTCCACAAAGGTTTTCTATTCCTGAGATGAGAGCAAAGCCCCCAACTTGATCATCCTGGGTAAATCCTCTAAACCAATGTTAACACTGATGGTGTCCTCAATGAGCATTTTAGATGCGTCCTCCATTCTAGTAGGATCGGGAGGGAGGGTGAGATCAACCTCCTGAGGTAGCTCTTTATCATCTTCAAATGGATAAATTATTTTATCCATGTGCTTTTCATTTTGTTCTTCTATGAGTGTTTCAAAGAGTTTGTCACTGTGAGATTTATTTTTATTCTTTATACTAGGTTGTTCTGAAGTATTTTTACTTTTATTCACAACATTCTTACCCAAGCGGCCACACATCTCTACTTCTTATTCAAAGTATGCACATGTGTTTAATTGAATTTGGAACCCTTTCTTATGGTCCCCAACAAGAAGAAAATCCCTAAGTCCCATGAATTCCATGAATGGTTAATCATTCTCAAAGATACCAAGTAGTACGTAAAGTTGTTGGTCCCAATCTACAAGTTTAGGATAAACTAGGGTGACTTGATAATCATTTGAAGGGATGGATTTAGATAGGGTAAGGATAGATAACTCAGGGAATAGGTTCGTGGAATCCAAATCATCATAGAGGCTACATTGGTAAATTGTATCGCTATCCTCATTATATGAAACGTCCTTGCACTCAGAAAAGGTAGCATCAACCTTGATGGGTTGAGCATCCTGGGATTGTAACACAAGACCATGCTTGTCAGATTTGAAACATCTAGTAGGGATAGGTTCTAGATGGCCTTATGTGTTGGCTCTACATCCGTATCCTTTATAACCCATGACAAACATCACACGGTGTCCTTTAGTATACTAGGGCGCTTGATGGCATGAGGCCATGGTTCCTTCCGGTACCTTACTAATGGGATCCTCTAACATCTTTTCTTCGGATGGGAGGCCACTGTGGAATAATTTATTCAATGGTTTTGAACATGGTCATCGTATAATTTTGAACTTAAAATAGGGCTTGCCCCGTGTCCTAGCTGATGCTAATAAATCTGAAATTAATAATGATTTTTCAAGAGTAAATGGCTCTCCTGGTCCATATTTTTCTGATGTAGCCTCCCAAGATGTAAAAGGATTGACCAAAGAAGGAAATTCCTAAATGTAAGGTGTGAGTGACTTTGATTCCACCTGATTCTTCATATCTTCCGTATTAAGAGGGATGATGACATCTGTGGAAGGGCACTCATAGGCTACACGAGAGAAACTATGCAATTCCTGATAGTGAGTGAATGGCTTAGGATCACCTGAGATAGTGACTATATGCCCCTCATGGCACAACTTGATACATTGATGAAATGTCGAAGGGATACCCTGCATGGCATGAATCCATGGATGCCCCAAGAGCATGTTATATGGGAGATCTAAATCTATGACATGGAAGGTCTTATCATGACAATTTATACCTACTTCCATGGGCACTATGATAGTACCTACGGATTCTCGCTCTTCATTATCATATGCTGTGCTGGTGATGGTCCTAGCTCCGAAATCTGTTTCTGAAAGGCCTAGCTACCTAACTAGCTTTAGTGTGCATATGTTTAGACCAGATCCCTCGTCTATAAGCACTCTTTTAATCTTACGATGGGTAACGACCACTTCTAAATAGAGAGGCAAATTATGCTCAGGGTTGTTACGCGAGATAGCATTATGATCAAAAGTGATGTGATTAGTGGTTTCAAGGTGGGTGATCATAGCTTGCAAATGTGTAGGATCTACCTCAATAGAGACTCTAGAATTCTATAATGTTTTGTACAATATATCCTTGTGAGAAGTAGAGATTTTAAGGTCTAAAATGGATATTTTAGCTGGCGTTTTCTGTAGCTGGTCTAGTAAATTATACTGGCTTTGGGTAGTTGGTATTGGATCAAGTATGATTAAGTGAGTACGTCGCGTTCTAACTGCACAACTCTTTTCTAGAATTCAGATTGTGTTTATTCAGTCATCAGGAAAACAGATGCAACCTATAAGGGAGTTGAATGGACTGTTATTACTAGGGTAAACATACGCAGTAGTGTGATAGTCATTAGAGGCTTGCTTGTGCTCTGGTTTCCTTTTCTTGTTATCTGCGTGATTAGGAAAAGGTTCTTTGTATATGCCCATTTTTTCATTAGGACCCTATCCTAAATCAAGAGATGATTAAATGGAAATCTTACCCTCTTCAATGAGGTCTTATATGAAGTGTTTCAGCCATAGACATCTATCTATTTTGTGTCCTTTGACATGATGGAAGTCAGAGTATTCATGGTCTTTATACCAACCAAGTTTTGGAGCATTTTTTGGGAACGATACTATGGTGCTTGGATACTCTACCATTTTAGCATCATCTAATTGTTTTAATATAGCAGTCAGGGGTTCACTTAATGTTGTGAATGTATGTTTTGTAGGTGCCTTGGGATGAGGCCTTGCAAAAGCTTGAAAATCTTGGACTCTTTTGGAGTTAGTAATTCCATCACTGACAATGTGCTTATTCTTATTAAAGAACTTAGGTTTGTCTATAGATTTGACCTTGTGTATGTTTTTGACAAAGGTTTAAGTGTTCCTTTAGTAATAAGAGCCTTTTCATTTGGCTACCTTTCTCTATAACTGCTTTGAAGTTATATCCAAAATGCATCTGAAGATGGAAGGCTATCTCTGTGTTTAAATAAGGAACAAAAATTCTCACTAATTGTTTTTCAGGTAAAGCACAAGGGAAGTGACTAGCCAACGCTCTCCATCGTTGTAAGAAACCTGCAAAGGTCTCATTAGGTTTTTTCTTTTCATTCCAAATCTCATTCATCGTGACATCATTTTCAATATTGAAAGAATAGTACTGCATAAATTTTCCTACTAGTGTCGGCCAAGTTTTTATAGATCCTTTAGGTATGCTATAGAACTATTCAATCGCCAAAGCTCCCAAACTACAGGGAAAGAGTTGTATTAGAAAATTATCATCGTAGGTGACTTCTTGACAAGCCATGTAAAAGTATTTGACATGATCATGGGGATCACCTTTTCCTTTGTACTTGTCGAGCTTTGGAATAGTGAAATGTTTAGGAAAGGGCTGCAATAACATGTCTTTATTGAAGGCATAAGGACATAGTTCTTCATAAAGATACTTTCTATTTTGGCCTATATTTCCCTGATGTAAGGTTGTGATCATGTCTTTCATAGATTTCAATTCATCCTAGATGAGTTGCTCCTTAGTAGGTGATATTGACCTGTGAGCTTGAGTTTCCTTAAAGGTATAATTTGTATGCAGATCAAATTAAAACTCGTTAAGTTTACCTTTGTCTTTGTCTTTACCTATGTTTCTTTTTGAAGCACCTAGGCTCATTAATTTCTGACTTAGCTTTAAGATTTACTTTTGGAGGGTCTCCTCTTCAACTAGGGGATCTTCTTCTTCATCGAATTTCGGAGGAGGGGAGGCTTTCCACTTAGTTTTTACTTTACGTGAAGCTTTAAATTGAGTTTTACGTGATGTTTCACCCTCAACAACGGCCTTATGTTTCCCAGAAGTGGATGCATATCCCACATCAAAAGGATTATCTGTGTCTAATATGAATCTTTGCTCTTCTAAGTTAGGGTTATCGACCTTTTCCTCTTCTTCGTACTCGTGTAAAAGTTTAGCCCCTAACGCCAAGACTCTCGCGAGTACTTGATCTTTGTTATAATATAAGAGCTCGTCAAATATGTTTGGGTCTAACCTTTGTTGTTCTCCCAAAGAGTCTAACTCTTCTCCACTATGATCGATTAATGTTTCTATATCTTTGAATTGAGATAAGAGCAGTCCTAAATTGTTCCCACTAAAGGGGAAATCATTGAAAGGATTAACTCCTGTATTAAGCTCATTAGATTTCGTTGCCATTTTAAAATTTTTATGTATTACTAGCCGACACTCAGATGCAACACTTATGTTTACTAATTTCCAAAGGATACCGATATGGATAGATGAAAATGTACCACTCACCTAAGTTCCATTATGTCAGATCTATACTTAAAAGACCAAGATGAATGACAATGTTGTACCAGATATGTGGGCCGAGGTTAGAAATCTAATAAAGGCTTGAATATCAGCACAATACTAAAAAAGTCCCCTAATAAGGTATACCTAGAACTGACTCAAGTACTGACAACAAGACAAGTGTATTTGAAAAGTGGAAGTCACAATTAGATATAGCACAACAAATTTGTCAAGCTATCTCAACCAAACAATCAAGGCGTCGATATCAAGACAATATCATGACGATATATATAATGTGTTATCAACACTCGTAAAAAAAACCTAGATGATGTCAAAACTAAAACCAAGTAGAAGGTATAACAAGAAGTCTGTGACGATGCGAGCAGTGTAACAGTGTAATAGAGGAATTCATACTACGTGCCCAAAGAATGGGAGATGCAACATAAATGCCAATACTAAATGACTAAAATGTAATAAAAAGTTGACAAACTAGGGAGAGATAGAATGACAAAACCAAGTCGTAACAATGACAAAGATCCTGAAATCAAGATCATAGGACTGCCAAAGACGTGAAAATGTACCCGATCGCTTTATTCGTTTAACACCCAGCCACAAACATGGATGGGTGTAAATGTATAAAAAAGAAGCTAGCACTGTCTCTAGCATGACATGTAAAGTATGCCTATGTTTTACTTCCAACGTGGAAAGTACGAATGCATGGGTGTAGATCAAGAACATGTGAAAATAGACTTAGTTTCAATTTGGGTAGAGCTTCACCTCATTCGAAAACGAGAAGGAAGCTAAGCTAAGTAATATGTTTGTCTAAATTTGTGATGAAAAACACTTAGATTTAACTTAGAATGGGTTTGTTACCATGTTCGACAAACAAGGCGCTGAATCTAAACAAGTTATCATTTCGTGATGGAAAATGACGTGAATGGACTAGTAAAGTTGGCCGCCAGACAAAATGGTCTCCTTAATAAGCTCTCTCAACTAGGTGTTACAAGGTTTTCTTAAGCGAGCATGATTTACCCAAAAAGTCAGACTGACTAGTTTAGGAGTATCTCAGCTTTACTTTACCCCCTTCAAGAATAGTAGGAAACTAGTGCGTCTACGTGGACTATCACTGGGGTCACCACATGGACAACTGGTAACGCTATCTCACATGGTGTACTAGTCAAGTAGGTAAGTGAGGTGCTTTCCATTTTGTCCACGAGGTTACTCAGCGGTGGAATACTTTGGGGTTCCTAGAACCATCCCCATTGTTATAGCTTAAGGCGTTAAGCCAAAGGGGTTATGTTCCAGTTAAGTGGAGAGGGACTTACCCTTTTCTGAAACTTGTAATATAGTGGGTTGAATATGGTGTGCTTTTTTATATTTTTTAATCTTAATGTGGTTTCAAAATTATCACACCTTTTGGAAATCTGCAAACACACGTGTATTAGAAGTTTTCGTTTCATTCTCAACACCTTTCTTTGGCCAACGTTAGGTCTTGTAGACAACACACTTGCTAATTGAGGTTAGTAGTTTTCCTGTTTTGCTGATTGAGGTAAAAGATAACTCACACTTGCTTTTGATTCCTAAGATCGCTTGAAAGTGCGAAGGAAGAGCATACACAAAGTGGAAATCCTAAAAAGAACATAAAAATGTTACTTTATCCTTAAGAAGCAAGTGTTTTTAACATGTAAAATAGATGTTGTATAAGTGATTTTGATCTCCAAGATCTCTTTGGAAAGCGTGACGAGAGAGCATATGCACGTTTCACAAACCCTAATTTAAGCTTAAGAAATTAAGAACACTTAATCATGCAAACCAAAATTTTAAAGAGTTAGTCCTGTTTTAAAACCTGTCAATCTTTTTAGAAACCTGCATGAAAAATGTCAGAAAAATAGCTAAAACAGACCGTAATTTTTTTTAATTTTGACAGTAACACCTACGCACCTAAACTGACATGTACATGCCTAAATTAGTCACCAACACCTATGCACCCTGAACCAATAGGTACGGTAGGGTTTCAACGCATACGCACTCCTACCGATGGATATGTGGCCCAAGCAAAAAAGAAGTCTGTAAAATTTTACACAGTGATATTAATTACATAGATGCATCTAGAGAGGCAGAGACGTGGACAGGCCAACGGAGATGCGGATGCATCCTTGTGGAGAAAAAATTTCAAAAACACAGAGGACACCTTGACAGGTACGCATCCTTTCCGATGAAGACGCGCCTTTATCAATGTGTACGTGCTACCTCAAAACACCAATGCGTGCCCTGTAAAAAACCTGCAAAAAACACAGATTTTGAAAATTTCAAAAGAAAATAGGTTATTGGTTAGTCAAAGCTTCCTATTTCTATGTTAAAACCACAAATTTGTGTAAATAGAGTTCATTAATCCAAGGTTTAAAACAGAAATGAGGAAAATAACAAGTGATTTACACTAAAAAAACTTGAAAAATGACTTTGAAGAACTCAAAGGACCTCCATTAATGGAGAATGGACATAAGTGTCCCATCAGGCGTGCCAAATGTGTTCAAAGAAAAGTTGTAGAGAGCCATGGATTTGGGGTAAGAATTCCTAAAGAATACCTAAAGGCTTCAAGCAACAAATCGGTGGACCATCTGATAAGAAATGAACAAGATCTTCTAACTAGCATGCATTATGAAGTAAACATTCAAATTTAATCTAATTAAACTATCTCTATTCTTTGAAATCTTTAAAATAATGAACTTAGTAAGCTCTAAGAAATCAGTTTTAGTGATTAAGAGAAAGAGATCTCCCCATTATAGGATTTTTGAGCTAATGGTTCTTCTCCTTTACTCTACAAAATGGATTGACAATGCAAAAAGTGAAGTGAATAGCTCAATATATAAACTAGAAATGAAATCTAGAAATAAAAACTAGAACCTAGATGCAAAATACTATAATCTATGCTTAGGAAGAAGGGAGGAATTCTTGAAATGAGAGAGGGGGTCTAGCCCTATATATAGTTTTCTATTTGGGAAAATAGGGAATTTGGGTGCATGTGGGACAAACACTAAATTCAAAAAAGCACTTTTAGCAAGTCAAAACTTACATTGACTAGGTTTAGGGAGAGACAAACCATATTTAAGCTTAATTAAACATGTTTAGGAGGTTATTAGGTTTTGGAGAGAGTTTCGAAGGGTTAAATCAATCTAATGGAATAGATTGATAGGCTAAGAAGGTGGTAGAAGTGGACTAGAAGAAAGTAAGAAGCTAATGTAGTTAGAATGAAGATATTATAGCTTGTTTAAATGGTTTACAAGGGGAAAAATGACAAAAGGGATGTCATAGGAAGAGAGTTAGATAGGTTGAACCGGCAGTGTATTGTCGGTTTACAGGGAGAAAGCACAACTAACACAATATTAGTCGTAATAGTGAAATATTTTAACTACAGGTGTCTACACCACACATAGCCTGATTTCCCTATTTTTCTTCCTAACTGGAACTAGATTCACTACCCATGAAGAGTGATTGGTCAGGAAGATGATTTTTTCCTCTATGAGCTTGTTCAGTTCCTTTTTCATGAGAGGCTCGATATGAGGATTGAGTAGACTTTTCTTCTACTATATGGGTTTAGGTCTCGAACCCATTTCAATCATCTGTTGTGTCATATTAGGATTAAATCCTTTCAAATCCTCATAGTTCCAAGAAAATATATCTTGAAATTCTTGACAAAGTTGTATAAATTGATATTTTTCTTCTTCAGTGCTTAACTTTCCAATTTGAAGTGTCTTTCCTTCTCCAATCGAAATTGGCTCTGAATCCCTACCTTTGACTTGAATGTTTGCTCTTTCCCTCTTGAAATGATCATTAGAATTGAATATTGACTCTAGATTCACTAAACCATTTGGTAGTTTATTTTTCCTTAGTTGAACCACTTGATAACCATATTTTTACTCCAATTTATTCTAATTTCTAACCGATAACTTGGCCTCCTTGTGAACAAAATAAATTATTTTTTGATCATTCTCAAATACCTTCCAACTCGTGTTATTGTCTTGTACAGCTAGCCTGAAAATTACATGAATTTATGGTTGTTATTTATCTTTCTGAATATCGTCCACCACATCAAATGTTGCTCTAATTAACTACGAGCTTATCCAAAACCTCATTCTTATTTCTTAGCAGCATGTTTTCCCCTAACCTAGTTGAAAATTAATTCACTATCCCCAAACACTTGTAATTTTTTATACCCCTATTTCTTTTTCAATTCAATCCATGTATCAAAGCTTCATAATCAATGGTGTTGTTTCAACAAGGAAATTGAAAAGGGAAATTTGAGTAGTACTTCATACCTTTTGGTGACAAAAGCATTGTTGCTCCTCCATTGCCTTTCGTACTCCTTGAGACATGAAAAAATAACTGCCATAATTAATTATCACTCTTATCATCCAGTTTGGTTAGGTTAGGAAGGGTTTTTTCTTCTCATGAAAACAATAAACTCCTAACATATCCTCCTCTATTTACTTGTATGGATCATATTCATGAATTTTGTTTTCCCATTCATCAAGAGTCAAATCTAGGATGCCCCCAACTTTGGTATCTATTTCCTGAGTGTTTGCAAAATCATCTTGATCAAAAGCTGATAAATTTATGTTGATTACACTTGGTACACAAGGCTCAATATGGTAATTTAAAATATGTTTAGACTGGATTGTAGCCTTACCTCCATTCCTTGTTTTGAAGAGAATATGGAAAAAAATAGCTGATAAGTAGCCTCCAATTTTGGTAGAGAATTCTCTTGATAAGCACATTGCAAAGAGTGGTGGCAAGTCAATAACTGGTATATCCTACTAAGTTGTGACATTAGGAAATTTGAGCAATGTAAGGTTTAAAAATTTTATGATCCCAACAGTCCCCACTGATGTCACATATAGCTATACCACTCCTTTGGGAACCAGGTCATATTTTAGGCCCAACTAATCTGTTTCAGCATTACCGAACAACTTGCCCCTAAGTCAATCATGCAGTTGTGTACAAGATTCTTCCCAATAACAAAATATATATAGAATTGAGGATGATTCATGATTTTATTTCGGTGACTTCTATGAACTCCCTGTTTTGTAGTTGCATTAGTGAGAACCTTCTCTTTATTCTTGGACAATTTATTTGATACTGACCAATTTTCCATGGCTGCTTTAACAAATCCCATTGGCTCGGAATTTTCAATTATACCCACATATAAATTATTACATTAGTCCACTTCATCTGATCAATAATGGTAAAAGGAGATTGATTCTACTTTTTTTTTCTTTATTCAACATGAATTTGTCCTTAGTTCTGGTAAAAAACTTGAATAGGTGGCCTGTTTGGCTGATATGGAGGTTTATAAATTTTAGCTTACTTCCTGTTAAGAGTTACCAACTCATTTCCTAAGTTTTACAATTGTTTCATAACCTCTTTGAGTTCATTTGAAGGACTAGAAGAAGAAGTGGAAGCTTTATTTGAAATCTGATTTCTTGGATCAATCATGGGAGCTATTATAGGAGTTTGATTAGGATTAGGATTCCCCATATCTATATAGAGAGGTATAAGTGGCCTAGGTATGAGTTTACCATCTTGAATTAAGAAATTATCAACTCTAATAACCATAGATGCCCCATTTCACAGCACCCCCGAATGGCCTCATATCTGAAATGGGGCATCTGGTGTGATTGTACAATATGGGACCATCTCTCTAGTTGTGGGGCTTGTGGACTTGAGATGGCCCTATAGAATAAGGTTGGTTCTAGCATCCTAATCTACTTGCCACAAGCTATTCCAGTGCAGGAAAAACCTAATCTATCCTAATCTAACCATTCCAAAGGACCAAGAAGAGGGAAAGAGGGTGAAAGCTAGCCTACATTTAGTGGTGATACACCAGAAAAGGAAGTTGTAGATCACAAATCCAATTGCTTGAAGTGGAGACAGGTGAGCAGAGGAGGGGGTGGACAAGATGCACCACAAACCAAAGATGAAGGCCACACAGAACACCACTTCAAAACCCATTAAGCACAGACCCCATAACCTACAATAAGCATTAGAGTATGCACAATATATCGTGTGATGATGAGAGGTAAGAAGAGACGATAAAATGAGCTAGGGATGGACAAGATGCATCAAAAAATAGATTTTATAGCTCCATAAGTTACACGGTACATCATCAATGGGAAAGGGGCAAGAAAATGTCATTACAGAGCCATGAGAGGAGGCTTAAACACTGTATTATACCCTAAGGAAGAAAGAGAGAGCGGGAAAGGGGAGAAATAATTACCAACATTTTGAAAGATGCCCCTCTACAATATATAGGAACAATAAGAGAGAGAGGAGGGAAGAATTTGAACTCTGCTCCAACAACCCCTAGAAGCACATTCAATCCACTTACCATAGTGAAGAGTCTTACTACAACACCCATACCTCTATCGTTGTCCCTTACTGGGAAATAAAGAGGCCCATTCTTCATCATGGTGGCAGGTGTGAGACTTGACAGCCCCAAAAAAAGTAGGCCAAAAAATTAATGGAGGCAGGTGAGAAG
Source organism: Taxus chinensis (assembly GCA_019776745.2). Classification (NCBI taxonomy): domain Eukaryota; kingdom Viridiplantae; phylum Streptophyta; class Pinopsida; order Cupressales; family Taxaceae; genus Taxus; species Taxus chinensis. The sequence goes on along the minus strand of CM034146.1, from coordinate 252,941,130 downwards.
TCAGCACTAAGAGCTTTCTAAACTGTCTCGTCCCACTCAAACACAAGCTCCTAGTTTAAAGATATGGCTGTCTCAAGATCATGGTTAGGAATTTAATGCAAGCTCTCAATATTTAAAAGAGTAATGTCCATATAAGACCCACATGGTAGCCTTGTGCACTTTAAATATTCAGCCCCTTCCTCTCACTTTCAAAATCATGCCAAACTGACACGTGGTGGCTTCCACAGTCTCCTCATCCTCCTCTGTATTATTCCTGAGTTCCTCCTGCTGGCAGAGACACTGTACCCAACCTGAGACACGTGGAGGCTTCACACTTGTTTGGAAACTACCTTCAGATTTTTCTTTTGAAATTGCGTGGATAGGACACATGGAGGCCTTTGTAGGCTTTTCAAAATTTCAACAGAAAACCTTATCTTTTTAGACTCTAACCACATGGTGAGTTGGTGCTCATTTAGGGATTGTATTTTGGGTCATGCTTTTGAAATTACGCCAATGAGACATATGGCACCTTACACAACATTGTTCTATTTATTTGTGTTTTGGATAGGTCCCTTTATTTGGTGGGTGCATAAGTATGACCCTGCACATGTGGAGGGTTAGCGAACATTTGGGAACCCGCTCTCTAAATTTTACTTTGAAGTTGCATCATGCTGACACGTGGGTCCTTCCACTGGCTATTCCAAGTTTTGAATTTTTAACTGTTAACTTTGTCCCTTCAGGCTCTGGACATGTGAAGGGTCAGCACTTGTTTGATTCCTTAGTTTGGATCATGTATGTGAATTTGTACCGATGAGACACATGGCACCATCTGCTGGCTCTTCTATACTTAGCTGATTCGGGCTTGCTACGTGTTTTGACTTCTGTAAAACGCTAGATATGTCGAGAGATTGTGCTCATTTGAGTCTCCACTTTGGGTCGTGCCCTTGAATTTGCGCTGATATGACACATGGGGGCTTCGCACTCATTTAAGGTCTACATCAAGATTTAAAATTTGAATTTGTGCTAAAGGGACACGTGGAGGCATCTACCTGCCGTTTGTACTTAGCTGATTTGAGCCTACTCCCTTTTTGGGCCTATGACACATGGATGGCTGATGCTAGTTTGGGGGAGTAATTTCGGAGTTGATCTTTGGATTTGTACCGAGTCAACCCATGGCACCTTTCGTTAGCTCTGCCCCATTTTGACTTTTCAACCACCGACTCTGTAACTTTTTGGACTCGAGACATGTGGAAGCTGAGCGTTTATTTGGGGTCACCATTTTGGATTTTATCCTTGGAGTTGCGCCGATGAGGCACATGGCACCCTCCTTAGGTTTGTGACTTTTGAACGGCTAATGAGACCCCATGGGCTTGCAGGCCCACACTTCAAAATTGTTCCATTTTTTGAAAAGTTTAAAAGTTCCAAAGTCCCCCACAGACCCGCCAGCCTGAATTTATACTTGGACAAAATTTCCTTCGTGGCCCCGCAGACCCACTTTTTCCATGTTAGGCGAAAAGACATCTCCGGGACCACCTACCTACATTTTACACTTGTTCTTTTTACAAAAAGTGTAAAAATTACATAATTTCTCCCTCTGGTCCTCAATTTCCATTGGCAAGAAATCTTCCCTAGGCCTGCTTTTGACAAAAAATCCTTCCAAGGCCCACCAGCTCGTAACTTGAGAAATATGAGGAGTTAGGACTTCTTTATATCTCTGGAAAGGGGAAGAAATTTCCTATCTAATGGAAATGCTTTTAGGGGGCCTTAAGTGCTTGAAATATGTAAAAATTTAGATTAAAGAACAAAAGGGAAATAATGGTGTTAGTTGACCCAAAATAAGTGTTAGCTTATTTTGGTCAATAATTTGGCTACTCATGGGAATCATCTTCCTGCTAGGTGAAATGATCAGTTTCCTTGAAGCATCCATTGATCATGGATTCTTTTTGGTAAACAAAAATCTGATATGAACTTTGAAAATCGAATCCCTGAGCCACTTGGAACACCAGTGGAACCGGATATGGTCACACCAAATGCTACTTCCAATGAATTGTAGAGGAGTAATAAATCATCACAACACACTATGTACTAAACTAGAAATCATACACACCCCAAGTGGGATATGTAGAGTGTGCACAAGCACTTATTCTACTGAAAAAAAAGTTTACTCCTACTCCTACACTCACCAGAGAGAAAGGGGACTCAAAAAAATCCTACAACTGTAGGGAGAAGTAGCTTCCCTTCCTTAAGAGGGAAAACCATGCAAATGATTTGACCCTAGATATGGCTGCTTCTATGAGTGAAAAAATGACTATAAGGCTATCATCCACCCAAATCATCAAGGTGTCAGCTGGAAGACAGAAAAATGCCTCTTTTATTTTCTCTTCATTTCAATTGAAGAGGAATTGCAGTTGATCCTTGGTACTTCGGAGCTCATCCTCATGCCCTAAAGTATACATGACTGGTTTTGGCTTCTCCCTTGGCTCCAATGAGTCCAAGTACCTGATTGGGCATGGTCTGATCCAATGGATGTGCCCATTTCTCTTAACTTCAACTCCAAGAATGGATTCTTCTTACTAACCTTCTTGGATGGATGGTGTGAGAGATGATGACATCCTCTTACTCCTTCCCTTCCTCCACCTATGAATAACATGGAAAACTTATATCTTCCAACCTTGGTTCCAAAGGGTTGTTATGAAGTGCAGGCTATTATTCTTGAATGATCTCCTTCATGGGAGAAGGCTTATGTGCTTGGAAGGTAGATGATGGAGGAGAAAATGATATTATTTCATTAGGCTCGTCTCCATTAAAGAAATATTCCAAGTCTGACAGACAGTCTGCCTCCTTGTTTTCCTACTACATGTGCTTGGCCTCCACCATGGTGTCCTCATAATCTGCAAATTTCTCACCATGGTTACCTTCATTCTTAAACATGAAGTTTGAAACATCAAAATATTCTTCAACATCAGAGCTCGCATGGGATGAAGTGGGAGGAAGGACTGATGGTTCTTTTATTTTCTACTCTACACTTGGAGCCTATGAAACCGTATGGTCCTCCTCCGTGATGGGTTCATCAGTCAAATCAGGCCCTTGAAATGAAAGAAAAAAATCTTCAATGATGCCTTTTTCATTAAGTGGCCTCATGTTTGATTTGATCTCTCTTAGGTACTCCTCTTCAATGGGACTTAGAGCTTGTTTTTCTTCCTCCTTAACTAGTTGTGCAGCTTGGATTAGATCAACAACCTGTTTAAACAAATTGCTATCACAGACACTACATTCATAACAAATGGATTGTTGATCTTCTTCCTCTTTTTCTTGTTTTTCTTATGCTAAAAACTCAGCCTCAGCTGCCACTGGCTCTTCAACCTTGACTTCCTTTGTTAGCTTAACCATCAAGGGGATCTTTCTAAACCCAAATATGATAGCACAACTCTTCAAATTTTCTATCATTTCTTCTCTATTGGGTTCCTCTTCTTGCTATTCTCCTTGATTGGATTCTTGAGTATCTTCCCAATATGGACTTGAGAAAGCAAGAGGAGTGGATGGGGTTTCAATGAATTTTTTTATTGTTTGTGGTGGAGAGGGGAGTGGAAATTCTTGTTTGTTTGGACGGGATGAGTGCTTGAAATGGAAAAGGGAAGAAGAATTGGGATGGGATGGAAGACTAGGGGATGGAGACAAGGAATCAACACTTGTGGTAGAAGATGGGGAGCTAGACTCATGACACTGCTGCAATGATACTGATTGAGGAAAAGGAAAATAAAATCTAGGAGGTGGTGTACCTACCCATTGACAAGGTTGTCTTGTGTCCAACTCACAAGCCTCAATCTCCTCAATCCATTATGTAATTTGGGGTAACATTTCAATCATGAAGTCGAGCTTCTCTTGTAGGTTGTAATGTCTTGGAAAAGGGCCTCCCCATGGACAAGGTACCCCGACTACACCATGCTAGCCTCCACTTTTTTGATTTTCTACAAAAAACAAACACTCTCCACATAACCATAACCATCAAACGCACACCCTTGCTCTTGATAAGCTCCTTAGCAAAAAAAATTTTGACACTTCTCATATGGGTAAGCATAATGTTTTTGGATCTGATCATAATGTTGATCTGGAGGAGTTGGGAAATACATTACAGGTGGACTGCACTACTATTACTGCAAGTGTGAGTTCCAAGATGGGAATTAAGTCATGATTACACAACTTCATGGGATGTAAGAAGATGAATGAAATGGAATAAAAATGGATTAAAATGGATAGGAGAAGGTTTACAACTTCAAACATGGGTTGTTGACCAGATGGAGTCACCAGATGCGATTTGCATGTGCCTCAAAAGGATGAATCTTAACAGGAACACAAAAACCTGTTAAGATGAATTGGTAAGGTGCTTCGGACTTGTCCCACTGGGCGTGCGAAAAATTTTGAGTGGTCGCACGGTGGCTTAATATTTGTTGTTCAAAATGAGACACCTCTTAAAGATGAGATATCTAATTTCAGTGTCCCACTGGGCATGCCAAAACTGTTGTGTTAGAATCGCAGCACACTCGAATGGCCTCAAATCTGAAATGGGGCATCTGGTGTGATTGCACAACATGGGACCATCTCTTAAGTTGTGGGACTTGCAGACTTGAGATGGCCCTCTAGAGAAGGTTAGTTCCTGATTCCTAATCTACCTGCCACAAGCTACTCCAATGTAGGAGTAACCTAAATTACCCTAATGTAACCATTCCAAGGGACCAAGGAGAGGGAAAGAGGGTGAAAGAGAGCCTACACTAAGTGGTGATACACCAAAAAAGGAAGTGGTAGATAATGAATCCACCTTCCTGAAGTGGAGAGAGGTGAGTAGAGGAGGGGGTGGAAAAGATTCGCCACAAATCAAAAATGAAGTTCACACGGAACACCACTTCAAAACACATTAATCACAGCTCCTAGAACCTATAATAAACATCAAAATATGCAAAGTATACCCTGTAACAATGAGAGGTAAGAATAAAAAATAAAATTTGGTAGGGATGGACAAGATGCATCAGAAAATAAAATTTATTGCTCCATAAGTTACACGGTACATAATCACTAGGAAAGGGGAAAGAAAATTCCATTACAAAGCCATGAGAGGAGTCTTAGACTCCACATTCTACCCTAATGAAGAAAGAGAGAGGTGGGAAGGGGAGAAACAATGACAAACCTTTTGAAAAATGCCCCTCCTTTACAATATATAGGAATAATAAGAGAGAGATGAGGGAAGAATTCAAACTCTACTCCAACTACCCCTAAAGGCATACTGAATCCACCTACCACAATGAAGAGTCTTACTAAAATTTCCATACCTCCGTCGATGTCCCTTACTAGGAAAGAAAGAGGCCCATTCTTCATCATGGTGGTAGGGGGGACACTTGATAGCCCTGATAATAGCGGGCAAAAATAATAATGGAGGCAGGTGAGAAGCTGGCACCGAGAGATTTCTAAAATGTCTCTTCCCACTCAAAACTGAGCTCCCAGTTGAAAGATATGGCTATCTAAAGATCAGGGTTAGATTTTTAACATGAGCTCTTAATATTTAAAAGATTATATCCATACAACACCCATGTGGTAGCCCCGTGCATCCTAAAGATTCCACCTCTTCCACTCACTTTTGATATCATGTTGAATTGACACATGGTGACTTTTACGAGCTGTCGACACTAAAATTTTCCTCCATAATTTCTATTTCATTAATGTATGTATTAGGAATAGGATGTTGTTAAATATAATTAGTAGTAGCATCTGATAGAAGATAACGGTGCCGTCAGTACGATGTCGCCAATAATGTGGAGTACGGTAATAGTCAAAGTACAATAGGAATGTTGTAAAAAGTAAATATTTGTCGTAAATGGTCCGATAATGTTAAAATGTCAAAGTTTGGGTAATTAGAGAAGTAGGGTCTACATGATTAGGAATTAGAAATATTATATTGGTAATAAGGACAAGGAGTGAGGTCATAAATATTTTGTGTATTTTATTTGTAAAAAGTCTAAAAATGTGGAACCCATGTAAACTGATAAGGTTTATCTTATCTTAAGAGATAAGCTTACATGTACAGATAAGAGTTAAGGTATAAAATATGATTCGTCAGAGTGGATTTCTTATCCTATCTTAGAGATAGGATGGATAAGCTTGGAAGTTATATAAATAGAGAGGCCACCCCCCTCATTTAGCATAGAAAGAAGTAGTGAGAAATATTGTAGGAAGTGTGCAAAGGAAGCCATCAGTTAAAGGTGTGTTGAAGAAGCCATCAAGAGGCGTAATTGTAAAGTTTCTCCCATAGTCTTGTTGAAGTACCTCATGGGTGAGATTGTAACAATTTCATGTTAATATTATAATTTACTTTGATATTTCAGATTTGTCATCATTCCGTCTTATCATAGTCAATGGTATTCTTGTGTTCGGTTGTTGTTTTGTTTCCAGATTACATCCACCAAACTAAAGGCTGTGCATTAGTAAATAATCATAGCATGAGGAGTTCCCGGTGAAGAATTATCATAGTGCCAGATTGGTGATGACATTTTGGTTCCTGTTGCCGGGACCATTCCTCGTTGGTGGATTTTCTGGAGAGATATTCCCAGTTAGTCAAAAATCAATTAGAGGGTAACCTTGTTTTTACTGTGCATAGTAGTTACCATGGTAAAGTCATTTTTGCCATGAATAGTAGTTACCATGGTAAATTCATTTTTGCTGGAATAGTATTTACCGCAGTAAAGTCACTTTTTACTGTGAATAGTATTTACCGCAGTAACTTCACTTTTTACCGTGAATAGTATTTACTGCAGTAACTTCATTTTTTTACCGTGAATAGTGTTTACCACAGTAAAGTCATTTTTTACTGCAGTAAGTCAAGTTTTACCATAGTTTACCGTGGTCATTTCTATTTTACTGTAGAAAGGTGTAAAGTCACTTTCTAGTATAGTGATTCCAATTATTTGTGCACATAAGTCTTGTTGATTGTACTTGTGGGTTAGTATTTCATGGTGGTTACTTTTGAAAATGGGAAAGATTCATGTTTTTTCAGCTCAATCTAATGAAGATGCTTCTTCTTTCATTCAAGAGTTTAAACGATCTTGTATTTGTAATGGCCTCATAAGAAGGGAACAATGGACTAAATTTTTTCCTACCTTTTTGGATGGTTCAGCACTTAGGTGGTTTGAAACACTAGGTGATAATGTGAAAAATTCATGGGATTTATTAACTGAAAGTTTTCTTGAAGAATTTGGTGAACAACAAAAATATGCAGATCTCATGATCGAGATCACAAAGTTATCCCAAGGAGAGAAGGAGAAGATAAGGGATTATCATGCTCGTGTTCTAGAGCTAAGGAGGAAGCTCGATGCCTAGATCCGGAAGAAAGGACTAGCGGATGGGTTGATGAATGGCATGGATAATCTCCTCTGTAAGCACTTCATTCTTGGGATGAAGCAAGAGATCAGACAACGAGTGAAGTATGACCGCCCAACTACCATTGAACAAGCAAAGGAGATAGCAAGAAGGCAAGAAGAAAGCATGGAAGAGGAGCCCAAATAAATTGTTGCTAAAGTAGAGCCTACACCAGCACCTTTGGTCCAGAATCCACAACCACTCTTGGTGAGCACAAATATTTCTCCTAGTACATCTACTGAGTATGAAGATCTGCTCAAAAAGATGGGTCAGTTAACTATTAATCTTCTTCAAGGAAAGAAATTTAGTTCTCAGGGAGGAGATAGAGGTTCAAAAAGAAATATTTCTGAAGTTGTTTGTTATGGTTGTTATAAAAAGGGTCATTATAAGTATAATTGTCTAAGTAGAGCTTCTACATCTGGTAAAGGAGATAATGATAAAGGAAAAGCACCTATGAATTCTTTTGATGTAGTAGATAAGAGCAGAAATAATGAAGTAGATGTGTTTGTAACAAAAAGAAAGAAAGAAAAAGATAATCAAGATGGAAATGATCCTAAGAAGATGAAAAGAAGAAACTAGTAAGAAACATAGGAGAATAAAGTTGGGTGTGCAAGATTTTCTGATTTCACAGGGGCAAGGACCATACTCCATCTTGGAAGATCTTTCCAAAAGGCCTGCAAATATTACATATGGTCAACTCTTGGCTATGTCTTCTGAGAAGAGGCGGGAGTTGCGAGGTGGACTCAATGCTCGAAGAAGGAAGGAGGTTGAGGTCCCTATTTTGGAGGTAGAGGCAAATCCCTATGCTCCATAAGCTGAGGTATTATGTAATGGTATTTCAATTCATGATATCTTAGTTGATGGAGGTGCTGCAGTTAATGTAATGACCGAGTCTGTAATGAATATGTTGGGTTTAAAAATTGATCGCCCTTCAACACTTATGTTAAGGTCATTAAATAAGGGAAAAACTAAACCAGAAGGTGTAGTTTCAAATGTGGCAATATCTGTTATGGGTGTGTGGTATGTGTGGTAGACTTTCAGGTGATGAAAAATGGTACTGCTGCGTACCCAATGCTGTTGGGAAGACCATGGGTAAGGAGAGTTCATGCAAGAAACTACTGGAATGAAGGTTTCATGACACTTGGACGTGGTAGAGAGAGGGTGAAGATAAATGTGATCCCTCGACATCATAAGGCAGAACCTGTGGATTCAAGTGATGAAACTGATGATTGGACATCCTCTGATTACTCTAGTACCAGTGAAGTGGACACTGAAGATGAAGAAAGCGAGGTGGATGTTTAAGTCATCGATATTCTGCCAGTCACACCAACTCATGACCCCATAAAATTATCTGAAGAAGAAGTTGATGATCGTCTCCAACAAATAAAGATTGGTGATGCTGTGATGGAGAGTGAGAAGGAATCCTACCTCCAGCTCTTTCGAAGGTATATACACCTATTCACTTTTGATTACAAGGAACTCCATCAAGTAAGTTGGGTAGAACATTGTATTGAGCTGGTAGATGGTGCTAAACCCATAAAGCAAATGCCATATAGAATGAATCCTAATTTTTCCAAGACTGTAAAAGAAGAAATAGATAAGTTGCTTGATGTAGGATTCATATTTGCTGTGGAGAATTCAGAATGGGTTTCTCCCATTGTGATCTCAATAAAAAAGAATGGGAAGCTACACATTTGTGTTGATTACAGGAATCTCAATAAGGCAACAAAGAAGGATCATTACCCTCTTCCATTTTCAGATCAGATCTTGGACGAAGTAGCTGGCCAGGAGTGCTATAGTTTTGCTGATGGATATAGTGGCTACAACCAAGTTTGTATAGTAGAGAAAGATCTACTGAAGACCACGTTCACCACTCCTTGGGGAACGTTTGCTTATAGAGTTATGCCTTTTGGGTTGTGTAATGCTCCAGCAACATTCCAGTGTTTGATGAATAGGGTGTTCGAACCCTATATTGGGACCTTCATCAGAGTATTTCTAGATGATTTTTACATCTATGGGAGAAAGTTGGACCACCTGCACCAAATGGAGACAACATTTCAAAGGTTAGATGAAGCACAAGCCTCACTAAACCCTACAAAGTGTGTCTTTGGATGTTCTAAAGGTGTTTTGTTAGGGCATGTTGTATCCAAAGATGGTATTGGTACTGATCCTGATAAAGTTTCAAAAATCAAATATTTACCATTTCCTATGAATAGAAGTAAGTTAAGATCATTTTTAGGCCATGTGGGTTACTATAGAAGGTTCATCAAGAATTTCTCAAAGATTGCACAGCCACTAACCCAGTTCTTGAAGAAGGATGTTACTTATGAACCAGGAAATAAGGCGCATGAAGCTTTTTGACAACTGAAGGAAGCCATGGTGTCTTCACCTATTTTGAAGAATCCAGATTGGAGCAAGCCATTCATTGTGTACACTGATGCCTCAGATGCAGCACTAGGAAGTACTTTGAGCCAAAAGGATGAAAATGGGAATGAACATCCAATTTACTTTGGGAGCAAATAAATGAGCAGTGCTGAGGTAAATTATACTGTAACTGAAAAAGAGGCTCTGGCTATCATTTTTGCTATAAAGAAGCTTAGAAATTACTTGTTAGGGCAAAAATTTCTAGTTGTAACAGATCATCAGGCTCTAAAATATATTGTGAATAAGCCTAACCCATCAGGGAGGATAGCAAGATGGATAATTTTGCTACAAGAATTTTAATTTGATATTATAGATAGGCCAGGAAAGAAGCATGTCAATGCAGATGCACTCTCTCGAGCCTATGATGGTTTAGGATCATCTTGTGATGATGATGATTTTCCCGATGCAGCATTGTTCTCCTTTGACACAATCCCTAGTGAATACATAGATATTTGGAATTATCTGAATGAATTCAAGTTTCCTGATGGTGCCAATGCAAAGACTAAGAGAAAGATTACTCAAGCCAGTCGTCCATATTCTATTCTGCATGGAGCATTATTTCGAATAGGACTTGATGGAGAGTATAAGAGGGCAGTTGGACGTGATCGAGGAAAGGAGCTGCTAGAAGAATTCCATAATGGTACATGTGGAGGGCACTTCTCTGGACAACTTACAGCAAGAAGGATCTTGGATGCAGGTTATCACTGACCCACTCTTTTTAAAGATTGTTATAATTATTGTAAGACATGTGATATTTGTCAAACACATGGTAACCGTAAGACTTCATCAGCTCCATTATGTCCTATTCTTCCACTTGGTCCCTTTGAAAAGTGGGGAATAGACATTGTAGGTCCACTTCCAACTACATCACACCAAAATAAGTATATTGTAGTTGCCACAGATTATTTAACCAAGTGGGATGAAGCTAGGCCATTGAAAACAGCTTCCATGGATGAAGTGGCAAGGTTCATATATGAACGCATTGTCACCAGATTTGGTTGTCCATTAGAAATTGTAACAAATCAAGGAAGCCACTTCATTAATGAGGTGGTAGAAACCATAGTCAATAAGTTTTCTATTAAGCACAGGAAGGCAACAACATACAAGCCAAGCACAAATGGACAGGTGGAACGAACAAATTTTGTGCTGTGTCAAATTCTAGCAAAAGATGCAGCCTTGCAGGTACATAAATGGGATAAAAGGATTCATGCAGCATTGTGGGCATATAGGGCAACATCAAAGTCAGCAATAGGATACTCCCCATTTCAGTTGGCCTATGACATTGATCCAGTTCTTCCTATTGAGTTTGATATTCCCACTGTGAGAGTTCTGAAAAATGAAAGGATGGATGAAAGTGATTCAGTAAAAGAAAGGTTGGTACATCTTCATTGGCTAGAGGAAATGAGGGAAATAGCAAAGGATACAAGCCATAAGAAGAAAATGAAGTAGAAGGAATACTTTGATCAAAAGATCCGATGGTCTCCATTTCATGTGAATGACTTGGTCCTAGTATATGATTCCAGATACAAAAAAAGAAGACAGAGAAAATTTCTTCCAAAATGGATGGGGCCCTACAAAGTAGTAGCTGTGCATGAAAATGGTACGTACCAATTGGAGGAATTCGATGGCACTCCCATTATGAAATGGGTCAACCATGACAAGTTGAAGATTTTCCAAGCACCAGAAGAATCTACTCCGAGGACGGAGTAGAAGCTAGGAAGGGGGAAGATGTCGACACTAAAATTTTCCTCCATAATTTCTATTTCATTAATGTATGTATTAGGAATAGGATGTTGTTAAGTATAATTAGTAGTAGTGTCTGATAGAAGATAACGTCACCATCAGTATGGTGTCACCAATAATGTGGAGTACGGTAACAGTCAAAGTACAATAGGAATGTTGTAAAAAGTAAATATTTGTCATAAATGGTCCGGTAATGTCAAAATGTCAAAGTTTGGGTAATTAGAGAAGTAGGGTCTACATGATTAGGAATTAGAAATATTATATTGGTAATAAGGACAAGGAGTGAGGTCATAAATATTTTGTGTATTTTATTTGTAAAAAGTCTAAAAATGTGGAACCCATGTAAAATGATAAGGTTTATCTTATCTTAAGAGATAAGCTTACATGTACGGATAAGAGTTAAGGTATGGAATATGATTCGTCAGAGTGGATTTCTTATCCTATCTTAGAGATAGGATGGATAAGCCTGGAAGTTCTATAAATAGAGAGGCCACCCCGCTCATTTAGCATAGAAAGAAGTAGTGAGAAATATTGTAGGAAGTGTGCAAAGGAAGCCATCAGTTAAAGGTGTGTTGAAGAAGCCATCAAGAGGCGTAATTGTAAAGTTTCTCCCATAGTCTTGTTGAAGTACCTCATGGGTGAGATTGTAACAATTTCATGTTAATATTATAATTTACTTTGATATTTCAGATTTGTCATCATTCTGTCTTATCATAGTCAATGGTATTCTTGTGTTCGGTTGTTGTTTTGTTTCTAGATTACATCCACCAAACTAAAGGTTGTGCATTAGTAAATAATCATAGCACAAGGAGTTCTCGGTGAAGAATTATCATAGTGCCGGATTGGTGATTACAGGGCTATTCATTTTCCTTTGTATTCTTCCTGAGTTCCTCCTACTTGTGGGGACACTATGCCTGACCCGAGACACGTGGAGGCTTTGCGCTTGTTTAGAAACTTCCCTAATATTTTGCTGTTAAGTTGCATTGATAAGACAAATGGAGGCCTCCGCAGGCATTTGGAATTTTCAAGGGCTGACCTTATCTTTCTAGAATTTGAGCATGTGGTGGGTTTATGTTCATTTGGGGACTATATTTTGGGCCGTGCTTTTGAAATTGTGCTAATGAGACACGTTGCACCTTCCATGGATCTGTTCTATTTCTTTGTGTTTTAGCTAGGTCCCTTTGTTTGGCAGGGCCATAAGTCTAACCCTGGACACGTGGAGGCTTAGTGTACATTTGGGAACCCACTCTCTAAGTTTTACTTTGAAGTTGAGTAGTGCTGACACATGGCTCCTTTTGTTGGCTCTGCCCCATTTTGAATTTTCAATTGTTGACTCTATCCCTTCAGGCTCCGGACACGTGGAGGACCAACACTTATTTGAGTCTATGATTTAGATCGTGCCTATGAATTTACGCCAGTAAGACACATGGAGCTGTCCGCTTGCTCTTCTATACTTAGCCAATTTGGGCCTGCTTCTTATTTTGACTTTTGTCGAAACCTAGACACATGGAGAGTTGGAACTCATTTGAGTCTCTACTTTGGGCCGCACCCTTGAATTTACACCGATCTGACATGTGGAGGATTTGCACTCATTTAGGGTCTGCCTCTGGATTTTAACTTTGAACTTGTTCCAAAGGGACATGTGGAGGATTATTCCTACCTTTTTTACTTAGCCGATTAGAGCCTGCTCCTTTTTTGGGTTTACGACACATGGAGGGCTGCTGCGAGATTAGGGGACCGCCTTCGGAGTTAATCTTTGGAGTTGCACCAAGTCGACACATGGCACCTTCCACTGGCTCTACCCCATTTTAACTTTTCAACCCCTGAATTTTTCCCTTTTCCGACATCAGACACATGGAAGCTTGGCACTTGTTTGGGGTCTTTGTTTCAAATCTTATCCTTAGAGTTGTGCCAATGATAAAAGTGGAACCCTTCCTGGGTCTGTGAATTTTCAATAGCCGATAAGACCCCACGGGCTCATGGGCCCACACTTGAAAACTATGTCATTTTGTAAAAAGTGTAAAATTTTGAAAGTTCCCCACAGACCCATCAGCCTTAATTTATACTTGGGAAAAGTTTCCTCCGTGGCCCCAAAGACCCATTTTTTCCACGTTAGGTGAAAAGACATCTCCAGGTCCGTTGGCCCACATTTTCCAATTGTGCATTTTGTGAAAAGTGTAAAAATGACAAAATGCCTCTTGTCGCCCCGCCGGTCCACAATTTCCATTCACAAAAAATATTCCCTAGGCCCGTCGGCCCACTTTTGGCAAAAAATCCTTCCAAGACTTGTCATCCTGTAACTTGCAAAATATGAGGAATTAGAAGGACTTCTTTATATCTATGGAAAGGGAAAGATATTTCCTATCTGATGGAAATGCCTTCAGGGGGTCTTAAGTCCTTAAAATATGTAAAAATTTATATTGAAGCACGAAAGGGGAAAATTTATGTTAGTTGACCCAAAATAAGTGTGGGTTTATTTTGGTCAACAGAACCTTCACCTATTTGTTTGATCGCAATGGGGATCCTTTCCCATGTTCTTTGGATTTTGGAATTGAAGTTTGTCATCTACTCAACTCATGCCCTTTTGATTGTAGTCATCTATTCCAAAAGGGATCAGTTTTCAACCCTCTCCCTAAACTAGCCACAAAGAGATGTGCACAATTTATCCCAATTTAGAATTGATCCTACTCCCAAGCCTCTGAACCACTGAAACATTTTTCCTTTGAAATAAGAATCCAACAATTTGATCAGAAATTCCATATCAAAAATCTCATGTATGACACAAAAATTTACAATGTATTAAATGTGGTCAATGGGAGTTGTGTGATTTTCTCTAGTGAAGTATGGGATATTCTTTAATGCTGCTATCGGGACCAGATTTTGTGCATCAAGGGAAAATGGGGTTCTTCCTGTGAAATTTACATACGGGTTTGAGGGTTGTTGTAAATGAGCCATCTTGAGTGGCATGATAACTCAAGTCAATTGAAGAAAGGGTCTTCCTCATGGAGGTGTTAATAAATTTATATTTGGTATAGATGGAGACCTTTGATCTCTTCTTCACCTTCTTTCTCTATTTAGGGATAAGTGTAGATAGACAAATAGCCCCTCTTCTCTAGTTCTTAACCTTGATTGGATTCTTCTCATGAAATTGATAAACTCGGGCTGTTGAAACCACTGGATTTGAGTGACAGAGTCTCCAGTTGTTTTTCTAAAAATCCTCCAAAGGCTATAATTTCACCGAGACACACATCCAATATTGATAAAAATGAAAATATTGACTTTTATCCCACCGGGCTTGCTAGAACTGTTATGTCATAAAAGTAACAACCTGGGATTAACACATTACAAAACCCTACTTTTGACTAACATGGGATTGTCTCAAGGTGTGGGACCTTTGAAATTGAAACAAACATCCAGAGAAGGCTGGTTCCTAACATATTTAAATATTTATCTACTCCTAAACCTACAACTCCAATGTACGGTAGGTAGAGAAATACATAAATGTAAATCCTAAACTAAGGGAGGTGATAGCACCATAACAAGACTAAAGAGATTTCTAGTGAGTGAAAGTGGAGGTAAATGGGAAAGAAGTGGAAACATAAAATGCTACAGTCCCAAAACACATTCAAACCTCCAATCTTGTGGAGCACAACAAATTTAAACCCTATAAAGGAACACAGTATGTATAATATACCTACAAAATATAATAGAACAAAAAAAATGCAATATAAATCAAGTGAGTGAAAGAAGAGACACAAAACACTAATTTTATTACTTAAATTGATGTACAATCCATTAAAATGTAGACATAAGGCAAGATTCCTACACAAAATACATAAATTTTAGGCATGAATCTCACAAAAGTGCTAGAACAATTTTGGCAGAGTTACTTTACAATTTTGAAATCCCTCTTTTTCAAATGAGGGCAATTCACATATATATAGAGAAAAGGGGCTACCAACCAACATCCTTCATTAAATTCGTGTACATAAGTATGACAAGCCGTGATGGTTCACTTTTCAATGGTACTTTTCTTACACGGCAAATAAGGGTGCCATACCTCATCGAACCGGTTTTTGTTCTACCTTCTATGGTGTCATTCATGTCTTCATCTACTATTCAATTCGGTGTCTTCATCAAGGAAACACATATTTCCTTCGGGGCCCTATGTTCTTTTGTTGAAGATAGCATGAAATTGCAGGCTATATGATCTGCTATGTTTTGCAACAGCACACATAGCTGAAAATTTTATGTAATCATTAATTAATTCAATAGTAACAATATTGTTTGAAAGAAACTACCCTAGCTTAGGTATACTTCACCAATGCTATCCATCATAACAAAGTTTTGAGTTTCCGATTTTTACACAAGTGCAAAAATTGTCAAGTAACAAAAATTTGCCTTCCTAAAGGTCCAACCCTTCCAAAACGAACTAAAATTGGGAAAAGATCTCGTAAACCAAATCATGTGCACAAATGCACTTATTGAATTGAAAAAGCATTGAAATGCATAGGAAATGCACTTATTGAAGGGAAATCCTTCTCTAAATAGACACTGTAGGATTTTCAATAACAGATTTTGAGAAACATACCATTCACAAGAATGGCAAGTTCTTCTCCATTCAACATTGAGAACTAAAAAATGTTGTGTTATTTGCAAGTTGAAATCATGTAAGGACCACTCCAGATTGTATCGCACTTCGTGTGTCTTCCTATCTTTTCACGATCAGCATCCCACTTTAACACAATATCTCCTTCATTTAAGATTTTTAATTTGGATTTCTTATCGAAATTCTTCTTCATTTGTTTCTGATTCTTTTCCATTTTTAAATGAGCTTGATCTCTTAGCTCTTGTAATTCCATTAATTTTGCATAATGAACCGGCAATGGTTCATTTTCAAGCATCCCCATTTGATGCATCAAATATAATGTGGGTAACTCAACTGAAAAAGGTATTCTAGCTTCTCTTCCATAAATAAGATTATATGGTGAATTTCCAGTTGATCTTGTAGGAGTCACTCTATCATCCCAAAGTGTTGAATTCAACATTAGATGCCAAGATGTCTGGTTATCTTGGAGTGTTATTCTGATGATCCTTAATAGATTCTTGTTAGTACTTTCGGCTAACCCATTGCCTTGTGGGTAATAGCTAGATGAAGAACATAGATATGATACTCCCCAATCTATTGTACCTTTGCACCAAGAAATTCTAAAGCATTATCCGATATGATAGTTGTTGGAACACCAAATCTACAAACTATACCTTCTACAAGGATAGTATCGATGTTTAGTTAGCATCCTTCAAGGCTATTGCTTCTATCCAGTGTGTAAAGTAATCTGTACCAGTCAAAATCCACTTGTGTCCTTGTGACGAAGGTAGGTTTATCATGTTAATAAAATTAAGGCCCCACTGCATAAAATGTTAATCAACTAAAGTAGGTTGTAAAGGCAGAGAAGCCAAACATTCTTTTCCAATAAAGAAAGCACATTTCTTACACTTCCTAATCCATTCGAAACAATCCTTAAATATATTGGGCTAATAGTAACCAACTTTCATAATTTTTAAGAGTGTGGTACTTGCTGAGAAATGACCTTCTATATTTCCTTCACGGAATTCTCATAATAATTGCTGAATTTTATCATAGTCAACACATTGTAGCAAGATTTAATTTATATCCCTTTTGAATAATACACCATCAATGAAAACTTAGGGTACAACTTGTAATCTGAAATACCTTCATTTATTCTTGTCCATACCTTCCGAATAGATTCCATGTTGTAGATAGTTAACTAAATTAGTCATCCATCTTGATTCCTAGACTTCTTGAGAAAGTTTAGGTTGTTGATTGTTTATGTTGAACCATAATGTCTAATTGCTAATACTTAATTTCAGCATGCTATTTTTTATCTTCAGGTTCTCTAGTTTGTTTTTTTCTATATCAGCAATTAGATATTCATGTAGACACCTATAATTACGCCCAAGCAATTTAAATACTTAAATTGTGCTAATTATCCCCTTTCTCACAAATCAACGACATATCATCAAACGCACTCATTTTCCCTCATATCATCATTAATTAATTACACTAAGCTAATTAATTAAGCTGCCTATCCAACAAATACCCTAATTAATGACCTTCCGTTAATAAATCACCCCTTCTACTTAGACTAATTAATTATTATTAATTAATTAGCTTTCCCTTTGATTTAACCAATAAATCAATATTTAATTGATTTAATCCCCTTTTAATAGCCTAAATAGCACTAATATTCTTCTAATTGGCTTCTATAAGCTTACACCTACTTATTACTTAATCACCTTTGATTAATTAAAATACCCCCCAACTCCCATGACTTGCTAAACATGTATTAAACTCTTCTAAAGTAAGGTTACCTTTAATAAAGCAACCTTATCCATTCCTAATCATGTTTTAC
The DNA here is from genome assembly GCA_019776745.2 of Taxus chinensis. Taxonomy (NCBI): domain Eukaryota; kingdom Viridiplantae; phylum Streptophyta; class Pinopsida; order Cupressales; family Taxaceae; genus Taxus; species Taxus chinensis. The sequence goes on along the minus strand of CM034146.1, from coordinate 252,923,146 downwards.
CTTTATCCCACATTCATGAGAATGTGTTGAATCCTTTATCCTTTGGGCTATATAAAGAGCCCTCCACCTACCTTTTTACTTACACCTAAACTTTCTAAGAGAGCAAATGTAAAGCATATAGCAAAGAGACTAAGAGCTTGCACCTTGCCCTTTTGAGAGTTCATCATCTTGAAGAGTTAAGCCTCTTTCTTAAAGTACTTGGGTCATATGGGAGGTGTCAAAAGGGTCTTGTAGCCCAACTTTGATTAGCCCCCATTCCTAGGTTCTTGGAGTATTAAAGACAACTATTTTGATAGCCATGGAGCTTACTTAGGTCCATTCATTTATTTGTTGTTTGAGAATAGAGGAGTTTAGATATTTAGCATTGTTAGTTTCAAAGTTTGTATTGATGAATGCTAGCATCTAACCCTTGTTTAATTCTTATCATGATGGTGTTTATGCTTTTTTTTAGCTAAATTGTAGAACTATTTTAGGTGGTAGTTCTTGCTTCATTTGATTTAGCATTAAGCAAAGTATACATGCACAACCATTCACAAAAGCTAGCTGCTTGCTTCGTCTGTACTCTGGGGCACTTTTAGTTGCCTGGTGCTGTTTCGTTGCACACAAATGCTTTTCATGGACCCCGTGTCCATTTTCATTTCCCCTTGCATGTATCCTTGCTTGGGGCATCATTTTTAACCCTTGTCGTCAATCAAAAACTTGTGGATCTCTTTAGCACTGATAACAAAACATTTGTACAACTTTCTTGACCGTTTTTGGGTTAGATATGTGTTCGTACTTGTTTTCCCTGTTATATGAGCTTGTTTCCTTCTCGTATTGCATTGCATTATTGTATGTTGCGTGGAGTTGGTACTTTCAGCAATGGACAATTGTTCGTAGTATGGCTTTTCATGTCATTCTACCTTTGTTGTATGCTTATATTTTTCATAAGGACCGATGATGTAGTTCCTATGGCAATATGATGACATCAAATTTGTTCCAAACAAATAAGCGGCTAGAGGTTAAGATCTTCTCTCCCCTCATCCATATTTCTTCTGCACCACTTCTCTTTCACCCCTAATTCTTCCTCTCCTCGGGGCATCCTGCCTCATCCCCATTCTTCTACCTACTTCTCACCTTTTTCGATCGTCGATCGAGTTCTTCTATCACCCATTGACACTCGAGGGGGCATCTCTTCCTCCTACTATTTTTTCTTCCATCTCTTCAAAATCTCTTTTGTCTACTATCTTTGAAGTGGCATCACTTATGCCACACCAAAGAGGGGCAAATGTAGACACCTATAATTACGCCCAAGCAATTTAAATACTTAAATTGTGCTAATTATCCCCTTTCTCACAAATCAACGACATATCATCAAAGACACTCATTTTCCCTCATATTATCATTAATTAATTACACTAAGCTAATTAATTAATTTGCCTATCCAACAAATACCCTAATTAACGACCTTCCATTAATAAATCACCCCTTCTACTTAGACTAATTAATTATTATTAATTATTTAGCTTTCCCTTTGATTTAACCAATAAATCAATATTTAATTGATTTAATCCCCTTTTAATAGCCTAAATAGCACTAATATTCTTCTAATTGGCTTCTATAAGCTTACACCTACTTATTAATTAATCACCTTTGATTAATTAAAATACCCCCAACTCCCATGACTTGTTAAACATGTATTAAACTCTTCTAAAGTAAGGTTACCTTTAATAAAGCAACCTTATCCATTCCTAATCATGTTTTACCTTTATCCCACATTCATGAGAATGTGTTGAATCCTTTATCCTTTGGGCTATATAAAGAGCCCTCCACCTCCCTTTTTACTTACACCTAAACTTTCTAAGAGAGCAAATGCAAAGCATATAGCAAAGAGACTAAGAGCTTGCACCTTGCCCTTTTGAGAGTTCATCATCTTGAAGAGTTAAGCCTCTTTCTTAAAGTGCTTGGATCATATGGGAGGTGTCAAAAGGGTCTTGTAGCCCAACTTTGATTAGCCCCCATTCCTAGGTTCTTGGAGTATTAAGGACAACTATTTTGATAGCCATGGAGCTTACTTAGGTCCATTCATTTATTTGTTGTTAGAGAATAGAGGAGTTTAAATATTTAGCATTGTTAGTTTCAAAGTTTGTATTGATGAATGCTAGCATCTAAACCTTGTTTAATTCTTATCATGATGGTGTTTATGCTTTTTTTTAGCTAAATTGTAGAACTTTTTTAGGTGGTAGTTCTTGCTTCATTTGATTTAGCATTAAGCAAAGTATACATGCACACAGTTTATACAAGAATTTTCCTTAAACAGTCTTCGCAACACAAATATTGACATCATATTCCATGACCTTCGTTATCAAGCCTGCTCTTTTCTCATTCAATTATTTATTTAACAAGAAGGCTTTCACTCTTGGATGAGAAACAAGAACAAGAATTTTATTATTTGAGAGCATGTACTTGAAATTGTTTAGTCCTCTAACAATTGAAAGTACTTATTTTTTAAGAAACGTGTACCTTGTTTCATAGTCATGCAAGCTTTGTCCAAAGAAAGCAATTGGTTGTTCAATGTTTTCTTCATTAACCTGAGTTAATATGGCTGAGATTGTTTCAACTCCTGTAATTCCATACATTATAAAATCTTTATCAAAATTTGGATTTGCAAGAGTAGGAGCTTGAGAGATGGATGCTTTAATTGCTTCAAAAATCCTTCTCTCCCTTGGTTGGTCTAAGAGAAATTCTTCTCTTTCTTTAACATAGTTGTCAATGGTTTAACCAATGCTGCAAAATCTGGAACAAATATTCTAAAAAGGTTGATTTTTCCAAGAAAACTCTATAATGCCTTCTTATGATGAGGCAATGATAGTTGTGATATAGCTTCAATTCTAAAAGGATCAATTGCTAACCTTTCTTAGAAACAATATGACCAAGTAATTTACCTTGATGTACTAAAAAGATAGACTTTTTGGGATTCAATGATATCCAAACTGTCTGCATAACTAAAAAAGTCTGCCTTAGGTGTATTAGATGTTCATCAGATTTTTTTTGAAAATACAGTAACATCATCTAAATAAACAAGGATGCATTTATTTAAAAAGTTATGAAAATCCATGTACATTGCATGTTGAAATGTCGCACCAACATTTGAAAGGCCAAAAGGCATTCTTTTGTACGCATAAGTACCCCACTTAGTGGTAAAATATTTTTTGTACCTATCTTCTTCTCAGACTAGAATCTGATTGTATCCACTATAACCATCTAGAAGAGATAGTCTATCTGAACCAGAAACTATTCTCAAAATCCGATCCATATTTGGAAGTGGTTAGTGATCTTTTAATGAAGCTTTATTAAGATCTATAAAATCCACACATAATCTGATTTCTCCATTTTTTTTCCTAAACAGGAACAAGATTGGCTACCCAACTTGAATGCTTAATTGGAAAGATAATACCTGATTGGATCAACTTGGATAATTCTTTCCTCATTAGAGGATCTATTTTGGGATTTATAGGCCCTTGCTTTTGCCTAACTGGCTTGGAATTTGGATGTAATTCAATAGTATGATGTGCTAAACTAGGATCAAACCCTTTCAGGTCTTAGTATTTCCAAGTGAAAACATCTTTAAATTCCTTGCAAATATTGATAAATGAATGTTTTTCAGCCAAATAACATACCTTTCTGAAAAAAAATTTTTTACCTTCATCAACTAAGATTTCTTCATAGTTATTAGCGTGTGTTGACATCTTAGTCTTGACCTTTTCTTAACTGGTCATCATTGTTAAATATGTCTTCTAATGTGACCAACCTTGGAGGTATTTTATTTTCTTTAGCTGAACAATCTAGTCACCATATAAATTTGGTAATTTATCCAGATTTACTGTAGAGAATTTAGCTTCTCGTTATAAAAAAATGCAGATTTGATCATCACTTTCAAAAACCTACCAATTCAAATCATTATCAGATATCAAAGGCATGACAATTAGCTTTATATGAGGCTTAATTTTTCTATTTTCAATCTGTTTCAGCACTTCAAACTAGCACCAATTGCATGCAAGTCTATCTGCATGTTTATTTTCTATTGTAGGAATGGATTGGATGTTAATAGCTTTAAAATCTTCCATTAATTCTGAAACTCTATGTTTGTAAGACTTCATTAATGGATTCTTACAAACATTGAAGTTTCTTACTTGATTACTAACTAACTTAGAATCACCAAAAATCTGTAGCATGCTAATACCTCTCTTTTAGGCCCAGAGTAAGCCATGAATTAACACTTCATATTCAGCTATGTTACAAGTATATGAAAATTGGAGACTAAAAGATGAAAAATACCTTTCATTTGTTGAGGAAGTGAGCATCAAACCTGCTCCTTTTCCTTTCTTATTTTTAGCTCCATCAAAATGAAGCTTCCAAATACCTTCCATTGCATTTTTTATTTTGGACAACAAGGGAATTGGTGTATTTTCTTCATGCAAGAAATACACATCAAACAGATGTTCTTCAACTTATTTAAAGGATCATGAGCATGTTCTTCATGTGTATTTTCATCCATAATCAGGTTAGAAACACCATCCAATGCTAAAACATGAGATTATACTATCAAAATCAGACTAGTCTGAAAACTGAGGTCTACATAATTGGCTGTAATGGTCTTGATCTTTATCATTCTTGATCTAATTATTTCAATGTTGAACCTAAAACTCTAGTTGTTCAAAAAAAAATAGTTAAATTCATGTTGTAGATGAGTCTTAATTTTCTTGTTATAATACTCACCAATGGTTCTAACATTGTGTATTCTTCTGTATAGTTTTGAGAAAAATCAATGTCCAATTGTAAAGTAGACATGGTCCTTGGAACAATGGAACAAGACCACAGTCAAAGAGGTTAAATGGATGGTTCAAAAAGTCTTAAATGCTCATGACAGTCTAGAAGCCACTACAATTCTATCTATCACTTGGGAATTATTGGAGAACATCTTGTTCATAATTATATGGTGGACAATGGTGCAATGTTTTAGCATAGTTATGCTAAAATATTTCATTACATTTTTTGAAATTAGGCTTGTAGTATGAACCTACCAAAAAGAGTGTTTTACAGCTTCAATGGAACTGCAACTAATATGGTAGGTGTCATCAGAAATCTTTGAGGTAACATTGCATGCTTGCCCTAAATGATTTTTGATTCTAAAAGATATTACTATATGATATGATGCCTTACCTCTGAATCTACTTTTTTATGATGTTTACTTACTTTTAAGATATTTCACAACAAAAAATAAGAGGTTATCTCTTTTGGCGAAGAAAATTTGTCCTTCTTGTTTTTCAGCTACTTACGTTATGGAACCAAATTTGCATTCTAGAGTATAACTACTTCTAGAATGCATTAGCCTAATTATGTAACTGTAACTTCTTCTATTTCTAGAATAACTGCTGAACTTTGAGTTGCATTCTTCCTTCGTTACAACATGTAGTTATGACTTATCTGCTTCATGTACCATAATATAGAAGTCAGTAAACTATGTAATCTTTATTTGTGGTGAGGACTGTAAGACATGATTTATTTCTTCTTGGTTACAACATGCACCTCCACACTTAAGAAAACATTCAGAAAATATTAAGGATTTTTCACCTCTCTTATGTCCATGGTTTTTCTTTTCTTCTCTCCTTATTTCTGAGTGAATAAATCATGTATGTTTTTTGATATTTATGTAATTTATATCTCCCATTGTTAAGAGATCCATATGCATGAATTAGGATAGTATAGTAATATGGATTAATCTCGGAGCTCATAACTGATAGTTTTTCTCTTTTCTTCTTTTCAAGTTTAGTGCTTTGAATAACAATGAAGATGAAGATGGAACAAAGATGGAGATGAGAGATGCCTCAACTAGAGAAGAAAAATCCAAGGAAAATATGGGTTCACTCATACTCCTATATTTTCTCTTTCATGCATATGCACCTCTTATTTTAGTAGCTGTAATTTACTTTTTAGTTACATCCCACAGCTTGTGTGGGAACTATTGAAATTTCTTATGAATAAAACATTGAATTCTGAAATTGAGTTGTGTATTTATTTCTGCATGTCAGCTTTCTATATGGATTGTATGATGAAATAAACAACCTAATAATATAATTGAATGTCTTAATCATAAAGGAAAGAACATCAAATAATTCCTGTAACATATAGCAATGAACTCTGATTGTTGCAATCTACAATCTATGATTGTTGTTCCAAAACTTAACAATTTATTTATTTTACAGTTTGATGTCTTCATCGAAGACAACACAGCTATCCTTTGAGGCTTTGTGTTCTTTTTCTAATGATAGTCATGAAATTGCAGACTATGTGATCTGTTACATTTTATAAAAACACACGTAGTTGCAAATTAAATGTAGTCATTAATTAATTCAACAGAAAAAATATTAAATCTGAAAGAATCTCCACTAACTTAGGTATCACTTCACCAATGTCATCCATCCTAACAAAGTTTTGAGTTGCCCATTTTTGCGCAAGTGCAAAAATTGTCAACATTTCTAGCGATCCTATCGGGAAAGCTTCCTTCTAGCTTATAGACTAATGCCTTGGTCCTGTCCATTGGGAAATTAGTATAAATCATGTAACTAAAATATACCTTTCTGAAGGTCTAACCTTTCCAAAACGTACTAAAACTAGGGAAAGGATCTAGTAAACCAAACCATGTGCGCGAATGCACTTTATTGAATTTGAAAAACCATTGCAATATGCATAAACTGCACTTATTGAAAGGGAAATCCTACTCCAACCAAATATTGTAGGATTTCCAATAACAATGTTTGACAAACATACAATTCACATGAATGGGAATTTCCTCTCCAGTCATCCTTGAAGAGCTAAAAAGCATTATGTTCCTTGTAAGCTGAAATCATATAAAGCAGCATTCCAAAGTGTGTTGAATTTTTGTGTGGATTCCTGGCTTTTCACGATCAACATCCCACTTTAACAGAATATCTCCTTCATTGAAGATTTTTAATTTGCCTTTCTTATCTAAATTTTTCTTCATCTTTTTTTAATTCTTTTCCATGTTCATATGATCTTGATCTCTGAGCTCCTGTAACTCCATTAACATTCTACGTAATGAACTTGCAATGGTTCATTTTCAAGTAAGCTCCATCTAATGTAGTAGAATATAATGTCAAGAAATTCAAATAAGATAGAAATTCTTGCCCCTCTTCCATAAACAAGCTTGTTTGGTGAATTACAAACTGATCATTTAGGTGTTACTCTATTAGCCCAAAGTATTGAATTCAACATTAGATGCCAAGCTATTTGGTTATCTTTGAGTGTTCTTCTCATGATCCTTAAAATATTCTTATTAGTACTTTCAACTAACCCATTACCTTGTGGGTAATAATTAGATGATCGTAACTTAAATAAATTCCATGTTTAATAGCTTAATTTGTTACCTTTGTACCAAGAAACGATAATGCATTATCTAAAATGATAGTTACTTGAACACCAAATCTGCAAAGTATACCTTCATAAAAGGATAGTTTCTGAAGTCTCATTATCCTCTTTCAAAGATATATACTCCAGTCTAGCGTGTAAAGTAATCTATAGCATTCAAAATACACTTGTGTCCTTGTGACGAAGGCAGGCTTATCATGCCAATAAAATCAAGGCCCCACTACATAAAAGGCTAAATAACAGAAATAGGTTGTAGAGGTAGAGAAGCCAAACATTCTTTTCCAACAAAGAAATCACATTTCTTACACTTTCCTGATCCATTCAAAACAGTATTTAAATATGTTGGGCCAATAGTAACCAACTTTCATAAAATTGAAGGTTGTAGTACGTAATGAGAAAGTGACCTCCTGCAGGTACGTTCATGGAATTCTAGATTATAATTATTGAATTCTATAATAATCAACACATCCCAGCAAAGATTTCTATTTATATCTCTCTTAGAATAACACAGCATCAATGAAAATATAAGGTACAACTTGTAACCTGAAATACCTTTGTTTTTTCTTGTCCATAACTTCTGGATAGATAGCCATGTTGTAGATAGTTAATTGAACTCAGTCATCCACCTTAATTCACTGGACTAATTAAGCATAGTGTTAGGTTGCTGATTTTCTTGTTGCACCATGTTATTTGACTGCTGATACGTAACTTCAACATGTTGTTCTGTATCTTCGGGTTCTGTAGTTCCTGTTATTTTTCTCTATCAATAATTAGATGCTCGCACAAACCTTTACTTCAAACTTTATCTTGCTAACATGGATATCAACATCCTATTCCATAAATTTCGTAATTAAGCATCCTACTCTCTTCTCATTGAAATCTTTGTTCAATAAGAACACTTTCACACTTGGATGAGAGACTAATAACATGTATATTGTTATTGGAAATCATGCACTTAAAATTATCTCAGCTCATCTGAACTATCGAAAGCACTTGTTTGTACAAAAAAGGTGTACCTTGTCTTCATAGTCATGTAAGACTCTTTCTAAAGAAAGCAATGGGATGCTCAATATTTTCATGCATTAATGTTGAGTTAATATAGCTTAAATAGTCTCAGCTCCTACAAGTGCATACATTGTCAAATATTTATTAAAATTTGGATTTCCGAGAGTAGGAGCCCATGAGAGATGGATGTCTATAATTACACTGAAGTAATTTTCTCCCTTCATTAGTTTCAAGAGAAAGTCTTCTCTTTCTTTAGCATAGTTGTCAATGGTTTAACCAATGCTGACAAAATCTGGAACAAACTCTTCTCACAAAGTCTGATTTTTCCCAGAAATCTCTGTCAGTGCCTTCTTGTGATGAGCTAATGATAGCTGTGATATGGACTTCAATTCTAAAAGGGTCAATTGCTGAACCCTTGTTTAGAAACAATATGACCAAGTAATTTATCTTTGATGTATTAAAAAGATAAACTTTTTGCAGATTCAATGATATTCCAAATTGTCTACATAACTGAAAATTTTTACCTTAATTGTATTAGATGTTCATTAGAATTTTTTTGAGAACTACGGTAACATCATCTCAAATAAACCAATATGCATTTATTTAAGTAAAATATGAAAAGCCATGTCCATTGTGCATGTTGAAATGTTGCACCAGCATTTGAAAGATAGAAATATATTATTTTATAAGCATAAGTGCCCCATTTAGTGGTAGAATGTTGGTTTGTATCTGTCTTCATCTCACGCACTAAGGATCTAATTGTATCCACTGTAACCATCTAAAATAGATAATCTGTCTAAACCAGAAAATGTTTCCACAAAATCTTGATCCATATGTGGTAGTGGATAATGATCTTTCAATGAAGCCTTGTTAAGATCTCTAAAATCCACACATAATCTGATTTTTCAATTTTTCTTCCTAATAGGAACAAGGTTGGCTACCCAACTTGAATGCTTCATTGGAAAAATAATACCTTAATCGCTTAACTTGGATAATTATTTTCTCAATCAGATGGCTCAATTTTTGGATTTACAATTATTCTGCTTCTGCCTAACTGGCTTGGAATCTGGTTACTACGATTCTATTGTATGTTGAGCTAAAATTAGATCAAACCCTCTCAAATCTTGGTACTTTCCAAGAAAAAACATCTAATTCAATTCTTTACATAGATTTGTTAAATGATTGTTTTTCAGCCAAAGAACATACCTTTCCAATAAATAGTTACTGGTCGTCATCCACAAAGATTTCTTCATAGTTATCAACATGTGTTAACATCTTAGTCTTGACCTTCCTTAACTGATCGTCAGTGCTAAATATGTCTTCTAATGTGACCAGCCCTCAGGGTAGTTTATTTTTCTTTAACTGAACAATCTGGTCACCATATAAGTGCTGTAATTTATCTTGATTTACTATGGAGAATTCAACTTCTCGCTGCAAAAACCTATAGATTTGATCATCACTTTTAAAAACTTTCCAATTCAAATAATTATCAAGTATCAAAGGCCTGAAAATTAGCTTTATATGAGGCTTAATTTTTCTATTTTCAATATGTTTCAACACTTCAAAACTAGCACCAATTGCGGCAAGTCAATTTGCATGCTTATTTTCTATTGTAGGAATGGATTGAATGTTAACATCTTCAAAGTCTTCCATTAAGTTTGAAACTCTATGTCTATAAGACTTCACTAATGGATTCTTACAAACATTGAAATTTCATACTTGATTGATAACTAACTCAAAATCACCAAAAATCTACATCATGCTAATACCTCTCTTTCTGGCCCAATGTAAGCCATGAATTAATGCTTCATATTCAGTTACATTGCAAGTACATGAAAATTTCAGACTAAAATATGATAAATACCTTTCATTTTTTGTGGAAGTGAGCATCAAACCTACTCCTTGTCATTTCTTGTTTTTAGCTCCATTGAAATGAAGATTCCAAATCCCTTCCATTGCATTTTCTGTTTTGGACAACAAGGGAATTGTTGTATTTTCTTCATGCAAGCAATACACACCAAACATATGCTCTTCAAATTATTTGAAAGGATCATGAATGTGTTCTTAATGTGTATTTTCATCCGTAAACAGGTTAGATACACCATATAATGTTGAAACATGAGCTATATTTTTAAAATCTAACTGGTCTATAGATGTGTAATTAGCCACTACATTAGAAGCATGAGGCTCAATGTGAAATCTAGCCAACGGTCCTGAATTGATAGTAACTTGGTCCCATAACAAGTAGTGAAAAATAAGAAAGACCAATCTGAAGAGAAATACCCTCCTATCTTTGCTGTGAAGTCTCTTGATAAACATATATCAAAGTAAGGAGGTAAGTTTACAACAGTAATATCTTGTAGAATGGAAACATTTGGGAAAGCATGGAATGTTACCTCTAGATTTTTTATGACACCAACCATATTACTTGTAGTTCCATCTAACTATAGGACACTCTTTTATGTAGGTTCATACTGCAGACCCAATTTTTTTGCAGTTGCTTTTGGCATAACTGTGCTACTTGCACCCTTGTCCACCATACAATTATGAACAAGATGTACTCCAATAATTAGTGATAGATAAAATGGTGGTGGCTTCTTGATTTCATGAGAATTTAAGACTTTTTGAACCATCCATTTGACTTCTTTGATGCAGTCTTGTTCTATTCTTCTAAGGACCTTGTCCGCTTTCTAGACTTTGTTTTCTGTTGTTTTAGAAGAAATTTGTAGCTTAGCTAGTTCATGAGAAAGTAAATCTTGTTGTCTTCGAATACTTAGAGTATCCCACATTAAGATGTTGACATTATGATATTTCATTACATCAACAATGTTAAAAGAAACAACAAGTTTAGAGACATATTCTATTGTTTTAGCATAGGCTTTGGGGAAAATTGATTTTCCTTCAGCTGCTTTTGATATCTAAGGTATAAATAACCTTCTTGGATCAGGTTCTATTTGTTTCCGTTGTTCTTTACCAGCTGTAACACCTTTTGTTTTTTAGGAACAGATGCAATGTTAGCTGGTTTTGGGCTTATAGTTGTTATTTTATCAGTGATAGTACGTACAATAGGCCTATTCTGTTGTTTTTTACTCTCTGCAGCCTTTTGTTGAGCCCTAGTACTAACTAAAATGAAAGAATCCTCACTGAAACTGACTAAATTTTGTTTAGGTGCCTTCTAACCCAGAGTATCTTGCTGCCCACCCTCCATTTCAGTCATGAAAAATGTCTCAAATTGAAATTGTGCAACAAGACTTATGTTCAGAAAATTATTTAGGTAAATTACAGTTGAATGAGGTTGATTAAAAGGTTAACACCACTCTTCTATAGCCATATTAACCTAGACTAAACCATTAGATGAACTAGGATCCTTTCGGTCAAATTACCTTTGTTGATAAGGTTGTGAATAATTTTGATTCTATTGGTAAAGCTACCTATTTTGCTGATAAGGAGCTTGATAAGGTCTTCTTGGTAAAGAAAGAATATTCTCAATTGAAGTCAACTTGTTCCCCATAGTCTACAATGATTTAAATATGTCATATGGTGGGGCTACAAAAACAAGTTCTATAAATGTGATAGGTTGGGGAATAGGTGCTAAATCTGCCAAAAAAGGCATTGAAGGTCTTGGTGCTAATTTCTAGCTTGAATAAGACTATTTTCATCTCCGATGGTCATATCATAGGCTACTGGGAGCATCTCTCCTCCCATAGACTTAATCATAGTTGAAATATCATTGTTTAATGCCCTAATATAATAAAGAAAATCATGATCAGCTTGAGGCTTAACACTTGCTAGAATTGTTTCCCAAGTTCTAGAAAAATTGATGTTGAAACAAGATATAATTCATTGGGAATTCTTTTAATGGTAGAAATTTGTTGTTTGATAGATAAATGATCTAAATTATCTTGAAATTGTTTCAACAATTTATCACCTAAGTCATCCCAATTTCTTATGCATCCAATCTCTAGATTTCTATACCATTGCAAGGATTTTCCTTTAAGAGATGCAACAAAAAGTCTCAAAGCCACATCCTCATGAGTGATATTATGAACTACACATAACGATGCGACGTCTTTAATGTTATCTGTAGGTGTAACCTGATTTTCACTAGTGAATGATGGAAAAAAATTCATGGTAGCATCAGGGATGTCATGGTAAAATGGGATTATTAATGGGCTGCCATTAGTAAAGGTCACAAAATTCCTAGGTGGTTGAATAGCCATTTGAAAAACTGCGATATTAACAGAGAAAAATTTATACATGGTGAAGTAATATTAGGAGGGTTATCAAAACTAGGCCTATTATAAGGTAAAGTATTACGAACTCTTCTCCTTCTTGTAGAATTCAAAGGTAAAGAAAAAAAACTCATAGGAATTCCTCTTACCAATGATCTTGTAGTCAATTTAGGCTTGAAACATGCTGCAATACTGGTCTGAAATCATCACTTCGGAGTCACCAAATAGATATTTAAATCTTTAGAATAGATTGTTGCAGCTTGTTGTCATGAAAGTAACTTTTATCTACTATAAAATTTGTTGTAGATCTACTATAAATATCTGTAACTTGAATGTAGATCTGATTCGTTGTCCCACCAGGCTTACCAAAAAATTTTATTTCTCGAAAGTGCACCCTATAAAGAGATGGCTGCAGGTGTTCTAATATTGCAAATTTTATCTATCTCTTTTGTAGATATAATGGAAACACCTCAGGGCTGTGGGTATACCTATTTTGAGGTGAGTCTCTAGTATCAAGGATAGTTCTGTATTGATGTATCCTAAAATGAATTTTTGGGGTTTAAGGGTAAAAGATGATTGTAAATGAAATTAAAAATAAGGTGATACAGCAAACTTGTATGAGTTTTTTAACTGAGTACTTGCATAATTGATATGGAATGAATTTCTGATGCTCAGGCCAACAGATTTATGAAGATAATTAATGGTAAACACTTTGATGTATTGAGGGATAAAATCACAACAACAGTGCTAAGTTACACATACACATTAATATCATGTAGAAATTACTGAATTTGCAATAGGGTAAGATGATTAATTAGGAAATTCAACATTCACAAGATTGCAAATAATTGGAAAGATAGAAAATACTTCGCATTCAAAGGGAAAAACTGGTAGAAAATTGCTTCAACACTCCTGTATCTAAAAAGTCCTCATCTCATGCTTTGCTAACGCACACAATATATAGCAAAATTGATTCACCCACCCTTCCTAAAAATATATTGAGGCTGTAATTGCCCATGCATCCTATTTTATCCTTTATTTAATAATAAATAAAGGAATACAATAAAGAAAACTAGTAAAACAAGCCATTAATAGCCTTTGATTACATACAGTCAAACTGAAGTTGTCTGTTCTATTTTTAAGAAAAACATAGGTGAATAATTTGCTAATAATAAATCTTTCTTGATGAGCAAGTCTCCTCATGCATGCAAATTTTGTCCTCTTGCTGATATGTCCTTTTGTGAAGGCATGTAAAAAACCCACTGTGCATTGAGCAAAATAAAAAATACAATATTTGCAATACTTGCAAAAATAATTCATCCAAATTTCCACTTGATGGGGACCACCTCCAAGCTCAAGTTCTGATGTTGACATTCCTTGTCCTCTAGTGATCACATGGATAGCACACTGTAATCATCTCCAACCCCTCCAATAGTGTGGGCCACTTTTGCAGTTCACCATTTTATGGGTACGAGGTAAATTTTGTAAGTATTAAGGTAAGTGTTCTTTGATCATTGGTTTGGATGGTGCATCATATAGTTTAGAACTCATACAAGGTCAATGCAAATAATGTAATTTAGCCACCCTTTGATAAAACATTGTATACTATAGAAAACCACCTTGTGTATTTCCTGTCAGATTTTGCATTCGAGTTGGAATAAGACCGTATATTACCTTTTAGGGGTGATCACTATGTAATATGATTCAGCTCGGCCCTTTGATTCATGTTGGAGCATGCACTATAGTCTACACTTTGGTCAATATTTTCAATGATTAATTTGATTGACATGTGGGCTAGCCCCTTCGCCACGATGACTCACCCCTTTACATTTTACTCTGGCACTTTGTCTTAAATATCTTGGCCACTGTGGTTTGCATGAAAATTGGCTCCTTGATTTAGGTTGTTGATCTCTATACTTTCGATTTGTGCTTGTTGATGTTTTTGACGCTTAGTTAGGGCTTCTAGCATGGCATTTAATGTGGTAGTTTTTATCTGACCATGATGGTTTTCTTTGTTTTTGGAGATCGATCCTTGACCAATGATCTTCGTAATTGTTGAATATGGATCGTTTGATAACTGACCCTTTTTTAGGGTTAGGATAAGCCAAAGTGTGGTTAGGTAATTCAAAACAACTCGAACCTCATTCACTTTTCATTTTGCATCTAGTTCATGGGAGAAGCCCTGGTAAAATTTTTATCAACACCATTTTCATCATCTTGAGCTCATCCCCTATGCATATTGGTTCTCTAAGTTTGAGTGAATTTGTATCATTTTTATTTCTACTCTATTCGATTTTTATGAGAAAAAATGGTTTTGGGTTTACCATCGTGATTGATCTCTTGGAACTCAGTACTGTGTTATTCTTTGGTGTTTAAGTCTTTATTTCTTTTTAACTCTGTGAGGATCCTATAGGTCTCAATTTCTTCATATTTTTGTGATCATTTCTCTATCGGTTCTAGAACTCTATGAATGATCTATTTAATGCCATGGTCTACCTCTTGGAGCTTGGCTTTTCTTCAAATGAGATCATTGTTTTGATGAAGGATGGTAAGTTTTATTTCTAATCTTTGAAACTGCTTCATCATTGTTGTTTTGACTTCAATATATTGATATTTAACTTTTTTTTTGCATTTTTCAGTGATCTCCTAGGATGACCTTGGTCGCTGAGATAAAATCCATAATAGGTCCTTTGTTTTAGTCTTGAACTTATCATCATTTGAGGGTTTACTCAACTTCGGCTTAATCAATAAGTCCTTATTTCATTGCTCTGATTTGGATATACCCATTAATGGGTTTGAGATGAAAACCAAGATCTGTATTTCCTTCTTCTATTCTACTGCTTGGAAATGATTTTTCAATGGGAATGTTGACTTCTAAATGAAAACTTTGAAGCTCTCTTTAGCCTGGATGTGCATGTAATTTTTATTCAAGGTTTTTATGTCTTTCCTTGCTACTATTGAGCTCTCTACAGGGTCTTATGGTGACCATTTTTTGATTATTGAATCCTTGTGTTGATTCTGTGATGATTTCACGGCCATAAGGGATTGAACATTTGTACATTTTTTCATCTTGAGTTTGTTATTTGGCCTCTTTTTCAGAGTTGTGAGCCTGAATTCTTTGAGTTTCTACGTGGTAATAGAATGGTCTCCTTTCCTTCATCATTTATGATCTTCTTTTTGTGAGACTTTTATCTATTTTTGAGTTTTCTAAGTGAATCATAGTTTGATGTTGGCCGCCATGAGTGGTTATATATGAGATAATTTAGATTTTTCATACATATACTTCTGTTTTCATTTTCTTCCTTGGATATATAACTGAAACTTTTGAAAATATTTGTGATTTCTGATCTTGCTTGACTCCCGAGCTCTAAAATGTACCTAGGTAATAATTCTTCCTTTTATGCTTATGAATATGTTATTCATTCGAGGGTTTGAAAGCTTTGATTTAATCGGTGAATTCTTGATCATTTCTCTAATTTCTTGATACTCATTAATGGCTTTTTCAATCAATGACCAGAGTCTGTACCCTTTTACTCTGATACTACATCTTGAATCTGATTTCAATTGGAATGAAAAAATTCTAAAATACTTGAACATTTATTTGACTTAAAAAATCATGCAGTTTATGATTATTCACTCTTCCACTTGAGTGTTATATTTTGAATACTATTTCAAGCTCTGTGTAATTGATACTAACTTTCAATCCTTATAAAACTTCCCTTAAATCTGGACTGTTATACTTCATGTTGTAGAAAAATATTTGTTTCCTTAGTCATAAGTCGGCCACCTTCTTGTAGAACTTCTGGTTTTCAAACAGTACCTGCTGGATTATACTTCTTAAAGTATGACTGTCTGAAAACTGAGGTCTCCTTTAGTTTGTTGTAAATAGCTTGATCTTTATCATTATTGATCTAATTATTTCAATGTTGAACCTAAAAATCCAGTTGTTGAACAATTTTTCAGTTAACTTCATGTTGTAGTTGAGTCTTAATTTTCTTGTCATAGCTATACTCCATTGGTGTTGTACCATTTGTGTATTCTGTTCTGTATTTGTTCTGATGTAAAACTCAGAGTGTGCAATCGTAATTTGATCTAGCATTGTTACGGCCTTTCTACAACTTTGTATTGGACATCATTCTTTGACTTTCACTTGTGAATAACTTTGAGTATTTGATTATGAAAACTGAAAGCTATATAAGTTAAACATTTACTTCTTATTTGAGAACTTTGGCAGGACATGTTATTTCTGGAATTTTCTATTCATAATTCCTGCATGCTAAACATTGAAGTTTTGTTGAGATGTTGTAGTCCCATTTCTTTTTTGCATAAATATTACATTTCATCATTATTACCACTTTATTATGCATGTTAGAAAATATAAAATGTCAATTTTACATGGTGGAGCCCTATCAAAATTTTCAAAGAATTCTTTCTTTTATTTCTATTTTAGCTGTAATAAATGTATTTTTTGATTTAGAAAATAGATGATATCACTTTTCTAATAAAATTGATTTGTTGTTGGAAAATGAAACATAATAACTATTATCTTGATCATGACATGCTTTTTGCTTCTCTATATAACTTATTTGATTTACATACAACTTATAAAGCACGTATTAGTTAAAAACAACATGATGGAAAGTTGTAAATTTCCATTTACATGGCGAAGCCTTGTCAAAATTTTCTCAGATTTCTTTCTCATTCTATTTCAGCTGTAATCTTATCTTTCCAGTTAACTTCAGCCCTTTAAATTCTTATTCTTCTTCTTTAGCTACAATCTGAAAAATGCACTTTCGTCTGCAATTCTCTCCTCTATTATGTGCTGCAACTTCTTTTATTTCTAGAATATCTGATAAAATTTGACTTGCATTCTTCCTTCATTTTAGTATGTACTTGTCACTCATTTGCTTCATGTACCATAGGATAGAAGTTATTGAACTCTGTAATATCTATCCATAGTGAAGACTGTAAGACATGATTTATTTATTCTTGGCTACAACCTGTACCTGCACACTTGAGAAAATATTTAGAAAATATTTAGGCTTTTTGGCCTCTCTTATGTCCATGTTTTTTCTTTTCTTCTCTTTATTTATTTTTGAGTGAGTAAATCATGTATACTATTTGATCTTCAAGTAATATATATCTCCTGTTATTAAGAGATCCATGTGCATGAATTAGTACAATATAGGAATATGAATTAACCTTGATCTCGTAACTAATGATTTTCTATTTTTTGGTTTTCAAGTATGGTGCTTTCAACAATGAAGATGAAGAGGGAACACATATGAAGAGGAGGATGCATTGACTAAAGGAAAAACCTCAAAGAAATGATGGGTTCACTCATACTCTATTTTCTCTTTCATGTAGGTATACCTCTTAATCCAGTAGTTGTCCTTCACTTTCCAGTTACATCGCACGGATTTTGTGGGGAGATTTGAACTTCCTTATGAATAAAAAATTCAATTGTGAAATTGAGTTGTGTATTTCTTTATGTATTTTAAACAACCCAATAATATAATTCAATGTCTTAAAAATGAAGGAAAGAAAATTAAAGAATACCTATAACATCTAGTAATGAACCGTGATTTCTGTAATTTGTAGTCTTGATTACTACTTCAAAACCTAACAAGTCATCTATTCTGCAGTTTGGTTTCTTCATCAAGGCAACACAGCTGTCCTTTGGGGTATTGTGTTCTTTTTCTTAAGATAGCATGAAATTATAGGATATGTGATCTGTTATGTTTTGTAACAGCACACATAGCTAAAAATTTCATGTAATCATTAATTAATTCAATAGCAACAATATTTTCTGAAAGAAACTCCCCTAGCTTAGGAATACTTCACCAATGCTATCCATCATAACGAAGTTTTGAGTTTCCCATTTTTGCAAAAGTGCAAAAATTGTCAACAACAACTTGTAAATTGCTCCAATTGTCTATGAATTCCCAGAATTGTAGGTTGATCCATTTTGCAAGCGGGTGCAAAAATCGATATCTATAACCTTATGTGATGATATTCTATTATTAGAGCTTACTCCCTTAGTTTTCTACCATAAATTTGTATTTATATGATTCCCTTGGTTGAATTTCGTAATTGACAACTTGAAGGCCCACCCATAATGAAATAAGATGCCCAAATGATAAAAGATGCCTTTAAAAATTAATTATTTTAGAAAAGGATCAGGGGTAGCTAAAGGGGATGAGGGCACCTAGGTGTTAGAATCTTGGCTGGGCGCTAGTGTTTGAAGATATAAAAGATAAGTAAGTGAAATATTTACTAGGCTTGAGGGTGTGAAAGACCAAATAAAAAATATGAAAGACAGAAAATATCCCAAACACACTTAGTCAAGTACTAGTTTTCTCACTATGGAATCATATGAATGCAAGTATGCATTTATGATCTAGAAATTTACCCATGTACTTGATTTTTTTTCTATAAAAAAAATAGAACCACTTTAAGTTTTCAATTGTATGATAAGTATTTTAAATAATATACATTTTTCCATATTGGAATAGTCAAATTTAATGTCTTCAGTAAGTCTGTTTTTTTCAGAATTGAAGATAAACATAATATAGATATGCATAAATATTATTAAATAATAATATTAATCACTATATATTTACTTTTGCACCCACTAATCAATGCCAAAAAATGATATAGTTGTGTGGTGATGATGATATAACTCTTTATTTTGACCACCAATTTACAAAACCATAAATTTATTTCACATTAAATATAAAACAAGAGATAATAAAATGCATTTAAACCAAAAATTATAATACCCTATGTTTTATTGGTGAATGATAGAGTGTTGTTATATATATATTAATCCAATATTTTATACGTGTACACACACACACACACACACACACACACAGACACACACGCACACACATGTATATATACATATATACACATATATACATACACATATATATACATACAGATATATATGTCTGTGTGTGTGTGTGTGTGTATCCAAACTCAATATTTATTTGTTATAGTTTATAGCTTTTTAATTTGATTTCTCCTATCATAATACACTCAATCATGAAAAATATTGTCTAGCACAGTTACTGTTAGGCTATCATTTTTTTGAAGAAAAAATTTCTTTAGCTTAGCGTCTATCTAGCTCATTTGTATTATTTCCATAGGTAACAAACTATTATTTATTTTAAACAAAAAATTCTATATAGATTCTCGACATCTAGTTCATGTTTCGTAAATTGTAAAAAAAGTTTAAAAAAAATTGTTTAAATATAATCTCAAATATATATATATATATATATATATATATATATATATATATATATATAATGCATAAAAGGCTGATTTTTAGATCTTATCAATCACTAGGTAAAACCTATAGTGAATATAGCAAACAAATCTTGTTTTATGAAAATAGGATCAGTATACATCAGTGGAATTTACTATTTAGAGTTCAGAATTTGAAGTAAATTATTTTGAGCTTAGTAGCTACTACGCTTTGTCACCAAATAATATTTAGATCCTAGCAATGATTAGGCTTTACAAAATAAGATTAAAATATTATTATATTAGCGGACACTAAGATATTACACAACCTATTATTTTGAGCTTACAATCGCTATATACTTCTACAATATAGTATGAGATTATAATTTATTATGTACTACCACAACTTAATATTTTGAACTTGTGGGTAGCGAGAATTTAACAAATTAAATAATGATATTGTTAACTTAGTGTCCACTAGTTTATGTTGTCACATATTATTTGGTTCTTAGTTGTCACTAGGATTTAACAAAAATAAGTAAGATATTGCGATGTTAGAGACCACTAAGTTATGACACAATAACATATTTGGAGCTTACCGATCGCTAGGCATTTACTAATAATTTTAAATTTTCATCTACTAATGCGCTACCATAACATAATATTTGGAGAATAACAATCACTAAAATTTAACAAAATAAAGTAAGATAATACTATCTTAGTGGCTGCTAGGTATTGCTAAAACTTAATATTTTGGGAAAACATGTTCACAAGTTTTAACAAATTAAACAAAGATAATTTGATCTTTGCATCCACTAGTTTATGCAAAAACATCATAATTTTAGAATGATGTTTATTATGATTTAATACATAAAATTTGGATCATAGTGATCATTAGGATTTAACACATTAAATTATTATATTATAAGCTTAGCAGTCGCTAGATTAAGCTAAAACATAATATTTGGAGGTTATCAGAAGTAGCCTTTAATGAACTAAATTAACATATTTTGATCTAATCATCATCTAGGTACTTCAACTATATAATATTTTGATCTTAGGTGTTGCTAACTATTATCTGATTTTTCCCCTCAAGGAAAATCAAACAAACAAGACCTCATAGAGAGAAAATGGAAGGATCAATTTTTCCATGGGAGCTCATGTTGATGTCAAATCGCAGCACCCCTGAATGTCTGCAACACGATGGGTTGAGACTCTCAGTGCGATTACATAACATGCAGCTTTTCCCAAGTGTGGGACATTTGCGAAAACAAAAAGCTCTTCAGATGAAGGTTGGTTCCTATTCCTCTGTTCAGATCCACACGTAGAAAATGTAGAGGGTTCACTAAAACCTAATCTAACTTGCAAAGGAGAGAGGGTAAGAAAATGCATAAAATAAAACCTAAACTACAAAGGTGATGCACCGAGGAATGAAGAACACCTGTCTAGCCAATAAACACAGACCATTAAAATGTAATGCAAGATCATGCACAGATAGCCAGATTCATAGTGAAGGATCAGGGGAATGCAAAAATGAATACAGAGAGGGTTGAGAATCATTCACATACATGCATTAATTTTCTCCAAAGATTGATACAACACACTGCAAAATGCCAAGAGGCAAGGTTGCATTACAGTTTCAAATGGGAGGTTTTAACTCCACAAGTTCACCTGCCAAACAGAAGAAGGGAGGGGCAAAACAAGAATGTCCAATGTTTAGGAAGAAGCCCCTCCTTATAATTTATAGGAAGAATGAGAGAGAAAAGAGAGAGGAATTCAAAAACTACCCCAACCACCTCTAGGTTGCATTTAATTCATCTCATTATGATGGTAGGTGAGAACCCAAGAGAACCCAAAAGTGGCGAACTGTATTTTGCATTTTTAAGAATTTTTTCTCACCCAATTAAAGACATCCAGTTGTAGCTGGATAGAGGACCTTGTAAGATTTCCAAAAAGTGCAACCTTGCATGAATCCAAGCTCCCAGTCAAAAGTTATGGCCGTTTGAATATCTGCGCCAGGGGCTGCTTCCTGTCAGCGCTCAAAATGTTGCGCCTCCTAGAGGTGCACCATAGGCGCATCCGTGTGTGTGTCGACATCCTCTTACGTGCAACAAGGGCACATATTTTTCCCTGTCGACACTCCATGTCATGTGCCATTTCTGTGCACCAAGGGCGCATCCTTTTCTCTGTCAATACTCTGTGTCGTGCGCCATTTCTATGCACCAAGGGCGCATCCTTTTCTCTGTCGACTCTTCGTGTCATGTGCCATTTCTATGTGCCAAGGGTGCATCCTTTTCTCTGTAGACACTCCGTGTCATGCACCATTTCTGTGCGCCAAGGGTGCATCCTTTTCTCTGTCGACACTTCGTGTCATGTGCCATTTTTGTGTGCCAAGGGCGCATCCTTTTTTCTGTCGACACACCGTGTCGTGTGCCATTTTTGTGTGCCAAGGGTGCATCATTTTCTCTATCAACACTTCGTTTCATGCACCATTTCTGTGTGCCAAGGGGATAAATGTTAGGGATTTGAGCTTCTTTGATTTCTATAATCTTCTGCTTGTCTATATCTACCTGGGGGGAAGATATATACAACAGCTCACATTTGCAATTCGAGGCTCATACCAGCGGGAGAATAACAAGAAATGATCACAAGGGGTTGGGCTCAATTCAATAATGATTCATTGAGATAAAGGCATGAGGATTTGGTAGTGTAGAAATGGCTGAGCAATTTAGAGTGTAGAAACGGCCTGAAGTCTAAAACTTACAGACTTTAGGAATTGAGCAATTTGGAGTCCTTGCCACGTAAAATGCAAAAAATGAGCCAAAATCCTGAAGCCTTGAAAGTCTAAACTCCAAAAGGGTTAGGGGGATTTTTTGATCAACTCCCTTTTCGAGGTAAAAGGAGAAACAACTTCAAAGCTTGGCATTGGAGAAATCTTTATTGGTGAGCTCAAAAGGCTCGCAACTGTAAAGTTTGAAAGGTTTTTGGGTTTTTGGAGGTCAATGCCTTTTTAGTATCAACCATTTCGGGGGTCTTCTTTGGAGGCATATTTTGGGCACTCGGCTGAACAAAGTCTAAAACCGGGAAAGGTAAAAGTTTGAAACCCAAACACTGAATTTCAAAGTTCGGGATGTTGGAGGTTCGAAGGTTTCGGTGAGTTGGGTGGATGAACAGTGCCACAAGTCTGAGAAGAAAAATATTTGAAACTTGGAGTCTGATGTTCATACATTAGTGTTTTGGAATTTTAGAACATTTTGGGGCTTTTTCAAATGAACAATTCCACGTAAAATATGAGGTTGGATTATGAATTCTGAAGACTGAATTTCCAACTTCAGAGGTTCAAAATTTCAGAACCTTCAAGTCGTCTTGCCAAAGGAATAGTGACATCAACCGCTTTAGTTAAAACCCCAAAGTTCCAAATCTTGAAAGTACAGAATTTCAGATTTCGTAATGTGTGATGCAAGTTCGAAGTCTGAGAATACAGATCAACCACTCACATTTATTATGATATGGTACACTCTTCTTCAAATGACCATAACTTTTGACTGCGCGCTGAGATTTGCACAAAATCAAACTTTTTTGAAATCTCTCGGTGTCCTCTATACAACAAAGACTAGTTTTATTAATTTTTGTATTATTAATTATTTCAAAATGAGGAAATATAATCCACCATTTTAGAGGGTGTTTCCATATTTATCTCCTACCAAAATGATGAAGATATGGGCATCCTTTCTTCTCCAAAAAGGTAAAGTACATGGAGGTATGGGTTTTGTTGTGGCACCCATCATTGTTGGAGGTGATTTTAATGCATTTTTGGGTGGTTGAAGCAAGATTTTGAATTCCTTCTCTCTCTCATCTCTCATTCTTACTATATATTGTAAGGAGGGGATCATTTTAATATTTGGACATCTTTTATATTCCCCTCCCTTCTTATTCTTGTCTATAAGAGATTTTTTGGAGATTCCAAACCTCCTTAATGGACATTGTAATGTAAAATATGTTCCTTTGAGCTTGAATACGGTGTATTGTATCAATTTTGGGAGTAATATAAATAGATTCATGGATGTTGTAAAAACACTTCTTTGTTTCGTTGCAGCGCTTATGGTCTTACATCACATGTAAATTATTGTGCACTATTGTGTTTTCATTGTAAGATTCTAGTTGAGTTGTATTTATTATACAGGTTGTCTAACACTCCTTCTTGGTGCATCACCTTCCCTTAGAGTAGGTTTTAATTTTCATGAATTTTATCTATCTTTGTCTCCTTAGAAATATTAGATCAGGTTTATATCTATAACTCTCTTCACTTTGCAGTAGTTGGAACTATGATAGGACAGGAAGCCAACCTTCTCTGCTGAGTTAGCTCAATTATAAAGTCCCACACTTTGGGATAAATCCATGTTTGACGAATCAAACTGATTGTCTCAACCATTCACTTGCGAGTAATCAGGGGTGTTGTTATTTCACCTCAACACTAGGATTTTACAACTCAAAGATTTATATTTTTACTTAGTGCCCACTAAGTTTTTCCGCACCATAATATTTAGATATTACCATTCACGAAAATTTAAAAATATGAAGTATGATATTGTGAGGTTGGCATTTGCTAAGTTATGTCACAACATATTATTTGAAGCTTAGTTGTCTATAGGAGTTAAAAAATTACATGAAGATAGTATGAACTTAGCGGTCGCTACGTACTATGACAACATAATATTTTGAGAATGTGTGTCAAATTAATTAAAAAATTTAAAAAAAAAAGAATTTAATCAAAGCATTTAAATTACTAAAGTTATTCGCTTTATTCTTTTTAATTAAATTTTAATAATAACGGTTCAAAAATAATAATATTAATTATTTTAATTATTTTTTATTTCATTCGTAATTAATTAGTTAGTGTAGTTAATTACTAATCAACCGTAGTTTAATTTTACTCAAGCAATTAACTAATTACCGTAGTTTTAATTAGTGGGCCGAAAAATTACGCGTAATTAACTAATAATTAATTATACGTAGTTTTTAATTAACTACGCGTAATTAATTATTAGTTAATTATTTCACAACCCTGCAAATACTTATTTTGAAATATTTGTGATAGCGCATCTATCAGTTGCCCTATGTCCACCTAGTTGCCCCACTAACATGCCACATTAGCACGCTACGAAGTAAAACTTTGGTGGGGTTCGTCAACTTATTATGCCATTCGTGATTTCATGTATAAAGCAACGGCCGTAGCTTACGTAAATGTTTTCCAGTTCTTCGTCTTTAGATTAGTACACATCTCAATGGGGTGCATATTTTATCAGCTCAATTTTCCTATGTGACCTCCCGGACCGTGATAACTATTACCAATAACGTTATGATTGATATATCAAACTCTTAATTAAATTAAGTAATTCACGGGTTTAGTCTTAGATTAAATAAAACCTAAGGCTATCTAGTTATTAAAATGTTAATTTCCTCTTGAAATAATTTGACATAACCATTGGTAGAGAAAGGCAGTCTGTAGCCTTAGTTGGGGTCCATTGCAGTTAATTTAAGTTAGTGCAGTATGCAATTACCGGATTTGTCTATTACATTGCATGCAGTTATTTGTCCATGGTTATAAGTCCGAAGGATTCCACTAATTACAAGTGTAATCTTCAAGTTAATGCTACGTCATATATATATAATTAATTCCCACATCGAGTATAATTGCTTTAATTATATTGCTAATTGCATTTTTTGGGTACGTGATTTTAATTCATTTTAATTCTAAAAAGCTTAATTAATTATATCATTGTACATACCATGAAATTCGTTTTAAAGTAAGTAAAACTAAAACCGCATGAACTAAGGCTTTTATCTTGAATTTCAATCTCTTTTTCTTCCTCCGAATGTATTAATCTCACTACTTCGTTATCGACTGACTTACGTTTGTCCACCGATTTTCGAGCATTCCCTGACTCTTCCTCAGTAAGATCTACGATTTGGGATCGTTTTAAGTGCTAATTTATTCCTACTTTTAAGAACTAATAAAATGTCTGGAATGGAAAATACCATGTTCTAAAGCAGCTGGAGTGGCTATGTTGAGCAGCTAAGTAACGCCGGGCTAAAATAGCTAAATAGGAAATCTATACTGGTATTGAATAATTTTCTAATAACTCAGTGGTTCTTCTTGTTATATTAATTAATCTAATTATTTAATTGAAAGCAAATAAAACCGTTAAAATGTAAAGTGGAGGGAGTAGATTACGTGGATGGTAGCAACGTCGTCGTTAATATACTGGCTCACATTTCATTTTACGATAATGAATCTTCTTGTTCGATCTAATAAAGAAGATAATATCGTCTTCTTCGTCACCTAAAAGAGGCATCTTCGTTTAATTCGAATGGATTAATGTTCCCTAACTTATTTAACTCTCTTATCCTGTTTATTAATTTATGGATAAATTTGAAAAAATAAATAATATTTGACGGTTCTAAATAGATATGCTTCCTTAGATCTCGTAAGTATAAGATAAATAAATACCGATTTTTGAATTGTTCTTCTCAGAGGGAGATATTAAAACCGGTTCATCTTTATCGTCTAATTAACAAGGCGATAATTTGTCTAGGTAATTTATAAACCAATTAATTAAATATCGGCATCATGTAAAATAGCAAATATTTATCTATCCTAAAAAGGGAATCTGACTAGTATGTCGAAGACCCTAAATATGTGATAATAATCGAAAATTTACCGAGTGTGTTGCGGGACGTTCGAATTTAACGAATTATTCGAAACGGATAATGCAACAGTTCGTAGAAGTCAGGAAACCTATTAAAGTTCCCACATCCCACAATTAATACCGAGGGGGGGATCGTGTTTTAAATCCCTAATTTCAATGTTACTTAATCTATTAATACCATTATGAAATGATAAATAAACTTATCATTTTTTTAAATATTCAAATAAATTTTTAATTGAACATATTATATCTAATTGAAGTAGCGAGAAATAAGATTATTCACTCAATTATAATAATTATAGTCTTTTGGATAGAAGAATACAACTCCCATTTTTCTTATGCAAGTGAGAATTCGGCAATCGGTATTTATTCGGGGGCGGTTTTTTCGACTTAATTGTTCGTAAATAAATTATCGATTTAAAATAAGTGCATATATATTGAATATGATATCTGAAATAATGGGAATACAAGTATGAATATATCTCATTCATTGGAAAAGAGTACAAAGGAATCCATTTTTGATAGAATTTTGAACAACTAAGAATACGCATTTTACGGTTTTTCCAAATTTTTTATTAGGAAGCAATTTTGGGATGATTTCCCATTGTCCACAAATAGCGTTCGTTAATCTCGAAGCAGGATTGTAAATTGATCACTTTCCCTGAATTAATTAAATGATTTAATTGTTCAATTAAATCATTTGATTTTAGTCAAGGGATCGTTAGGATTAAATCGACCTTCAGTTTTCATCAGGCTATGTCCATTAAAGCTTATTCATGAGTGCCTTGCAATTATACAGACTCAACTGGTATTAACACAGCTTTTAATTAGCTTTTAATATAACTAAAAATTAACTTAATATTTTCTAAAATAATAATCTAAAATTCGAAAGGAACATGCCTAAAATCTATAAGAGAAACTAGCCGATCTATTCCTTGTAAGTCCTTCCAGGACTCAACTGTAAATCAATATTAAATAGGGCTTTGATTTAATAATGTATTAAATTTATTATTAATGTTTGAATTCCTCTATAGCATATTAACCTATTCTTAATTGATTAATAACCAGGGTTGTAATTTAGTTAACTAATAAGGTCCACTAACGTTAGTTAATCTTCAAGAACTAGATAGGAAGCAATTTAGGTCTACTAAATGGAACTCACGTCTAGTTTAGCCAAAATGCTAGATTAAAACTAAGTATGATTTAATTAGTAGCCTGATTAAAACTCAAGATCAAATTAGCGCTTAGTTAACTAACTAAAGAGACTACTTTTTGACGAAATCAGATAGATCAAGGCTTTCATATTGGATTATGGAATTAATTTAGCTTATATAAAGCTTTATAATTTATGATTAGTAAAAAAACTGGATTGAACATAGAAATCGTCTTACCGTTATTCTAGTGTCCATTTTTATCGTCGAATACTCAAATAGGCATATACATTAAAATAAAAACGGTAATACCATCATGTTAAATTTATTATTGGTCCATGAATGCTACCATTTATCCAAAAATTCAGAAACAAAATACTAATTCATGAGGTAAAATACTTGGTTTTTTATAGCAACACTGATTAGTTTTCTTTTAATTTATTCATTTATATGGTTAGATTCCAAACTAATTTGGAAAATAAACATTAATTAAACTAATTGAATCTTAGCAGTTATTAGCAGGGTTGGCCATTTAGTTAACTAATGATTTAGAGCTTAGTGGTCGCTAGTTAACGTACATGGACCATAGTTAGTTAGTGCAAGGTGAGTAAAAGTGCTACGGTAGTTAGTTAGTTGCTTAAGGGATCAACACATTACCGTAGTTAGTTGGTGGTAGCTGAGTAAAACTAAACTACGGTAAGTTAGTAATTAACTACACTAACTAGAGCTAAGACGTGATTAAATCAGAATTCACTAGTTAAAATTATTAATATTATTATATTTTAACAGTTTATTATTAAAATCGAATTAATGAGGAAGAAGTCAACGTTATAACTCTGGTAGTTTTAACTCGTTATATTGGTCAATTTATTTGAATTTTCAATGAATTTTTATTATTTTAATAGGTTAATATTTTAATTAAGGTGTTATTAAATTTTGAAATAAATATTATAAATCGAATATAATTACAGAAATAACAATAATTGGCCTATTATACTCCATTGGGGGGTTAAGGTGTACGTAGTTTTGATCCTAGTAGTAAAATACTAATTTAAATCCATAAATTAGAATAAATTCTTATAAAGTAGCGGCTAGTTAGTTAATTATTAACTAAGACTAACTATTAATGCTAACGAGAATAGTGCAATAACTACACGTAGTTAGTTAGTAAGGTGAGTTAATAAACTACCGTAGTTATGGTCCTATCGTTCACTTAAGGTCATCCAAACTGACGTAGTTTAGTTAGGTAAGCGTGAGTAAAGGCATCATTCACGTAGTTTAATTATTAGTTAACTAAAACTGAGAAAACTAAAACGTAAGTCCATGCACAACCTTGAGGGGTCAATAACATATGTAAGCCGTAATAAGTAATCAACTGCAATAAGGTCAGGAGTAATGAAATAATAAGCAGGGTTAGCAATCACTAGTTATCATTCAATAGTCAATGAACGTTAATTAATGTAAAAACTGAGCATTCTATGTTTAATTACACTAAACTCTTGAACGTTAGTTACTAAGACATATGCTAATTAAAATCTAAATTGATTGCTAAGTTCAGGACCTTAATTGAAACTAAATTAAAGCTTAGTTGTATCCAAGAATTAATAACTAGACAACTAATTAATAATTAAAAGTATAAAAGTTTTTAATAACTTAAAATTGTATTAATAATGGCTCGAAGTATCCCTAAAAGTATCCAATTAATTAAAATATATAACCTCGAGAGGGATCAACCTTATGCAGTTATATGATTAGTCAATAAAAATGTTAAATATTGCGACATCTTATACAATACTCTTACAAATTCATAATTATTAACTCATGATGCATATGAGTACCCAATTGCTACTTTTTCAACTTTCAAAATAAATATTAATCTATTTCTACACAGAGTACTTATTGGATTCCATTTTCAACGGCATTTTTTCTAATGTATTAGATGTATAATCTATTGCTTCTATTCATATTCAGGTGATCTGGCTTATTAAAGTCTATACTGACCAGTTAACTCAAGTGAGTTTAAACTCAAACTTAATTGATTTAATTAATTGCTTAAGTAAAACTCAACTCAAATGAGTTAATTTAAACTCAAACTGCAAAACTCAAATTATTAACTTTTAAACAGGGTATAATGATTTTACATATAATGACCACAGCTTAACGGAGCATTAATTCAAAGACGTAAATACGACATTGAAACCTAAATATAATCTTAGTATTCTTTAAATATCACGTTATTATTCTGAGTTTTTCATAATTATCACTAATTTCTTTACGAGTTTTTAAAACTGCTAACTAATAAACTTATTACATTTAATTAATAGCTCCCTTATCTAACCTACCTCAATAAGTTTTTTAAATGTACAGTGAGTAAAACTCATTGGCTCTTAGTTAAGATCTGTATTAAGTAAAACTCATCACATTAAATAAATTAACTTATTAACTCAAACTCAAAACTCAAACTCAAAACTCATAACTTTTAGCTGCTGAGATATTAATAATAATTCTTTTAAAAATACACAGTGATCCTGTAGTAATTAGTCTAAAA
The DNA here is from genome assembly GCA_019776745.2 of Taxus chinensis. Lineage (NCBI taxonomy): Eukaryota > Viridiplantae > Streptophyta > Pinopsida > Cupressales > Taxaceae > Taxus > Taxus chinensis. The sequence goes on along the minus strand of CM034146.1, from coordinate 252,892,818 downwards.
ATTAATTCAAAACCCTGTATTTTAAAAACTACCATAATAAAATAAATAAAATAATAAAAATAAAGATTTAGTAAACCGAATAAGTCTGAAATTGCAACGGTTTTATTAATTCTTTGATTAATTATTATTACTAGGATTAACGTGTACAAACTTAAGAAGTTTTAATTTTTTCTCCTTAGAAATTACATACATGTTTTTTAAAAAATGTATTTCCTACAAATTCCTTATATGAGAAAATAATTACTTTAAATCAAGCTATTAATTCAATTAATTAAGTTTTACTCAGCACTTTTCAAACTCAAGTAATATTAATTAATTACTAAGGAAATCAATTAAACTTGAGTTAAACCTCATTTGAGTTAACTAGCAGTTAACATTTCAAAGCCTGTGGGACTTACTATTAATCATTAATTAACAGGGTTGCAACTTTAGTTAACTAATAGTTAACTAACGCTAGTTAACTAAAAACTACATTTAGTTTAGTTAACCAAAAACTCGATCGTTCAGTTAAATAAGAACTGCTAATTGAATCTATTACTGAAATCAATTTAATTTGAGTTAATAACTAAAATAACTGCAATAACTAAAAGACAATAAGCCCTAATTTAATTTCAAAATAATTCATCTATTGCAAGCTCATATTAATTTCCATAGTAATCGAATAAATAAAAAGAAACGTAAAGCCGTTGTTCTTTTATTTTTATTATGAAAATTTGAATTTTAATACTAATTTCAGTAATCAATGTATAACAAAATCTCTAGATAAACTTTCCGATAACATTACTAAAGTTCACTTTATTTTAATTGTCTACAAAATCCCTAAATGAATAAAATTCCTAACTAAGAAAAATATATTTCCCTCGCACATTTCAAAAACACCCATTTTTTTCTCTTCTAGGAATCATTGATATCCATGTCAGGTAGTTTAGGAAAAAAATCTCTATCTTCTTACAAAAAACTTCCCATAACATGTTTGTGTATTTATTGCAAGCACGATATGCACATACTTTTCAAATCATTTAACAATCAACAGATTCACTTAAAAATGATGCCAAACCATTTGAATTAAGAAGTGTTTATTAAAAAGTGTGAAATTTTATGGTATCATGGATAGAATTGACTATCAGAAGCCCACAAAATAGGTTTTTGTTGAAAAGGCTACAAAAAAATTAGACAATTACATATTTTTAAATTTTTTTGAAAGTAATAAACAAGAAAAAGCATACTAATTTTTGACACCTTAACGAAATTAAACCATGCTCAAAAATTATGAAATCAAAGCATGTTCATATTTTCTAATGGATGAATGGAGTGAATCCCTTACACAAATGTTCTTTCCAAAAGCTTCAAAAACATCAGTGTCTGAAAAATATACTAAAAAATGACAATCTATAGTGACATAAAATTGACACTTCCAACCACCACATTCATTGGAACACGAATTATAAAATACACGTGTATGACTTTACATTGCTTTAGTTTTAATGGATAACTATTATATATAGAAAAGTAACTACTTCAAATGGTGCACATATTTTGAATAACATACATACTTTCAAATGGATCATTTTGCAATCTATGATAATACCTTTTCTTGTTTCACATTGTCAAGATGATCAATATAGTCAATTTTTAAGAGAATAGGTAAATTCTATAATATAATAACTGAATTGAATTATGTAGGAGAATCATGGTCAATATTATAAATATTATCATTAAAACAAAAACCATGGTCATTGTCAATATTATCACCAATAAATTACACAGTGAGTATGTAAGTATTCCATGCTTTGACTCTACTTCAAATTAAATTTAGTGCAATTGATGTCACACATTTTAAATTATCATATTTTCCCGACCTAAAATATACCAATATCTTTTTTAAAGTTTTGTTTGCATAAACAATATTTTGGGATGTGTGCTTCAATTCTCTTTTTGGTGAATGGAATTGTTTTGAAATAATAATAAGAATGGAAAATAGAGAAGTATTAGCATCACAAACATTCCAAATTTAAGGAAACATTATCTATCCCCAAATTATAGGGTAAACAAAAAGATAACTGAAATGCATGCTTTTTCTCTTATATAATATATACCATTTTTTTATTGGAATTTATGATGCAATGATAAGTTATTATGGTTACAAAAATAATAATTTAACTAGGTCAAAGAATTTCAATTTGTAGTTGTAGACCCAATATTTTCTCCATTCACCTACGTTCTTGTTCAATTTTTTCACGCTCAAGTTGAAGTCTTCCCTGCTGATTTTTTTTCATTGAATAAATGAATAGATGCATGTTATTCTCCATTATCTCTTTCACATATCCATAATATTTTCTTTTTCTCTTTACACATTTGCATTCAATTCCACTTCTATTCAAAGGGGTTTCTTAGTTTACTCCTTAAACATTTTCATTGTTGATAGAGGGAATTATTTATTTCCCTTTCATGTCTTTTTCAAATGTAGAAGTGTTTATATTCACCCATTAATTTCCATGGAAACCTACCATTAGACCCATTAATGTCTTAAGCATAGATTTTATTTTAATGAGAGATTCCATGTCTCTAATGGCCTCCATGGATTCATCTTCTCCCCCCTTCTTCCTTAACTTTCAAGTGAAAAAAAAGAAAATGAGTTATTAGGTTTAGAAAAGGAATATATGAGAACCCATAAGGATATCTAGGGTTTGTTTAGTCTAACCTAGATCTAATGGCTTATATAGATTATATCTAAGGGTATATGATGAACCCTACATCACTTAAGTGAGGGGGTGTTTAAGTGGGAATGTTTTAAATAAAAGATGTGTGGGTAATGTTAAATGGGGCCTAATGGGTTAGACCATGTTATGTACCCTTGACACTTTAGGTATTAAACCATATTAATAGGAATTATTTTAAACTAGGAGATTATTAATCCTACCTAATAAAATTTTGAATTTAATTTTGGGCCATTTATTAAAAATATTTAATAAGACCTTTGGGGTTAAATAACAAAGAGTATAATGGTTTAATAATTGAATTACGCAGCGGAACTTAATATGGAAAATGATATTAAAATTATTCTAATAGGGTTGGGTCAATATCAACTAATTATTGTTTTAGCCCCGACTGCCATATAATAGGTTAAATTTTTATAATATTCATTTAATTAAAATCCTAGCTAAGGCCTTATAACCTTTCAAAAAAAATTATTCCATAATTTTCCCTGTTTGCTATCGGGTTTCTTGAGGATTTAAGTGGAAAAAATGTGGGTGTTAAAAAATTCATATTTCAATGTCTTTTTAAGAGAAAAACACAATAAGGAATGATAAAAGGAGTTCATGTTACTAAGTACCTATCTCCATATAAATATCACATGTTATGTGTAGGACTACATGTAGTTTTAGGAATCAATGTAGTAATGCCAACATAGGTGGTGCATGTCGTACACCAAAACATAACTACTAGCCTTATTTTAGGATCTTATCCCCATGGTTTGTTTTTTGAAGTTACTTACATGATTAAAAATAATATCAAGATTATCTTATAGCTAGGGTTTGATAGTGATATATAATTCCAAGCCACTGTAAGACCTAGAAATCCTAAGTATGAAGGCATCCAAGGTAGTACACAACAGGCATGACCATATTATGCATCCTGACTAGACTATATGGTCATCCACAAAGACGGTTTCAACTCATTGTTTCAGAAATGAAGCTTGTGTAAGCTCTCTACTTCTTGATCCTTTCTTCCCATATTCCTCTTGTAGAACTATATGTATCTAATTCTCTCTCTCTCTTTTGTATTTGAGCTTGTATAAATATAACTAAATAACCAATATTGCACGTTTACAATTTTATAAAACTACTATTAAAAGTTAATTAATCATTAGAACTCCTAGTTTTCTACTCTTCAATTGTATACAAAAAATCTAGATGCACTTGGGTACATTTCTAGGTCATAAAACATACTATTTTATACATTATTCCTAAGAAATAACATTAGTGGTTTAAAACTCCTCTTGACCTTTTGTTTACTTTATCTCTTGTAATTTACTAGTTGTTAGACATCTTACATCTCTATGGGTACTTTATTGATTTACCTTTTGATCGATTCAGACACTAGCATCTAGTTAGGATGGAATTTTCCAAGCACTCTTGTCCCTCCTTCATCATTTGACTCTCCACATCAACTAGTAAAGCAATGAAATGTGCTTTTTTAAAAGAAATTTGCATGCATAATCATGTAATGAAGGTTTTAAGATAAAATTTTTGACATGGGATAAATCTTGGGATGTCCCCTAAGTTCTTATGAGATGCAAGAGAAAAATTTAATCTAGCCTTGTTGAGCTCACTAATTTATACCATTGAGCCATATTCATTTCGAGAAGAAACGAGTTTTCCATAATGGAAGAAGACCATGGAAGTTGAATGTGATTCATTGATTAAGAATGGTATGTGGGATCTTGTTGATATGACTATAATAAATAATCTCATTTATTTCAAGTGGGTATTAAAAACAGAGTATAAGGAATAAGGTTCCATTAATAAATTAAAATCATCTTTAGTTGCAAAGGGATATGCTCATTTAAGGAAGCTATAGATTATGAAGAAAAAATTTCACCCACTGCAAACATAAAAAACCATCAGGGTTGTTTGTGTACTAGGAGCACAAAAGGGATGGAAGCTTGAGTAGTTGGATGTGAAGAGTGCTTTCTTGAATGGTGAGCTCAAGGAAGAGGTATAAATGACCTAGCAAGAATTAGTGAAGGATGAACAACTCCTCAGAACATGTGTTGATTGATCAATTCTCTATACAGATTGAAACATGCACCATGAGCATGTTACATCAAGATTGATGATCATATTTTACATATTGAATTCAAGAATAACCCCTCATAATAGAACTTGTACATCAAGAAGGTAGGTAACGATATTATTGTTTGTGTTTATTTATGAATATGATCTTATAATCATAGGGAATACGGATAATCACATTCATGAAGTTCAGAATGATCTCAAGAAATCCTTTGACATAATGGATTTGGGGTTACTACACTAATGTCTTGGCTTGGAGATATGGTAAAAGGAGAAACACATATGTGTCACTTAGATGAAGAATGGAAATTCACCACTTCAAAAATACGAGATAATATATTGTAATCCAATGGTATAAGGGATGCGACTTTCCCGTTTCTTGGATACACCTCAAGTGAATGGAACTCACTATAGACAACTTGTTGGGAGTCTCATTTACTTGACTTGTACATGGAAAATAAATATTTGTTATTAGTTATATTTCACGTCTCATGCATTAGTTGAAGTAGTGTCATTGGTTAGTAGCCAAGAGAATTCTATGGTATGTCTAAGGAACAATAAGTTATGGCTTGGAATACAAGAAAAACTCACAATTATTCTTGCAAGGATATATTGACTTGGATTATGTTGGATGTGTTGATGACATGAAATCAATGCTAGGATATATTTTTCATTTCAAACTATAGTCACTTTTGCGGATTAGGAAAAAGTGGATAGTTGTTACATTATCATCTATTGAATCTTAGTATCGCATTGAACAAGGAGCTATCTAGGAAGAAATTTTACTATGCCACATTTTTAAATACATGCACATACATCAACACTAAGTACTACTAATCTATTGTGACAAACAAGGTATGTTGAATATTTTCAATAATCTATTACATCATGCACAAATGAAACATATAGAAGTAGAATGTCACTTCATTCAAAAAAGAAGTCTTAAACCACATTACCCAACTGCAATATTATCATACTAAACTATAAATTGTTGATATGCTCACTAAACCTTTAGGCAAAGTGAAATTTTATGTTTTTACGGGGTACATTTGTAAAATCAATGTAATAAAAGGGGGAATGTTAAAATAATTCCACATGTTTATCACATAGTTCTAGATATGCGAGACACATATCACACACCCATCAGTTGTACACACACATGTTAATGTACATTATGAAATTGTTAGTAAAAAAAATCAAAGGAATAATGTACAAATAAAGGTCTTTGATTTATGAATAGTATGCTTATTTCAATAGCCATTTTTTTTTCAATCATGTGGCCCAGTATGGCAGATTGAAAGTGAAATATTACAAGGGAATTGAATATTTTAAAATAAATACATTTATGTTTTTTTTGCTTATGAACTTTGAAGGTTGTATTTTAATTGATCATTGTACATATGTGTAGACAACAACATATTTATATGTTTACATGTTATTGTATTTTCATTACGTTGACCAACTCTGCTAGCTTCACTTGCTTGAACCCCCTTCGAATCCACTCACATTTGGCATGCCTTGTGCCACGTGTGACTAGCTTGATTTAAAATTATAGAACAAAGTGCAAATTCTCAAGTCTTTCACTAATGAAGTTTTTGCAGTTTATTGTCAAATGGCCCAAAAAGTTGTTGCTTCTTTATTACACATATTGACATCATTGTGAGAAACAAAATCATCATCAAATCATGTAATTGTGCAAACGTTTCTTTTAAATCATATTATTATTTAGTTTCGTATGACAAACCTTTTTTTGACATCATTTTACGATCCTCGAAAAAATGCTTGGCTAGATGCAAAGTCATCGAAATCGTGTTTCACTAAACAAATGAGGAAATAATAAGAGCAATATTATGTTGCATGTTCAAACAGTGGTGATAACAATATTATCAAAAGAAAATTTTGGCTTAAGCATTGGAAGTATTGAATGTTAAGGGCATTACTATCAGAGCTATCTCCAAAGTATGTTACATCAAGTGATGGCAGCCCACACATCGTTTATCATTCAAGTAGGTTTAAACTTACCCAATTCAGTAGGATCCGACTAGCCCCAACCTAAACAATCCACTTAACTCAACCTGCATATCGCCCCACTCCCCAATTATTCTCTCTATATTTAAATCCTGAAACAAACGACACGGCGTTGATATGGGACTTTTCAAAATAAAGAAGATGATCACGTACTTTTTCCACATATATTATCTTTCCTTAAAATTCTCCACCCTCTAGCAATTTCTTCATCTCACCGCTTTCTTTTAGGATATCTCTCTTTTGCTTCTTACAATCGACGTATCCATTTCACCACTTGTATACAATTACTAGTCCTCCACAAACATCACATCTGGGCCAAAATTTGAACGGATTTGATGGCGAACACAATGCATTCCACTTCAAACGATTGCCAATATAACAACATTCAATCGTTTCACATTCTCGCCTACTTACAGAAAAACGTCGTTTTACATTCTCGCCAACCCACACGATTAGCGGCTCTTTGCACCACTCGTACAACGGGCGGTTCCTTTTCTTCCAACTCTTGACAATTTTGTGGGTCAATTATAGATTTGCTTGAAATATTGTACAATTTAGTTTGCAGTCTTTATCACAATAGACGACCTTCAAACACCATGATAATATCGTTTTGTCTGCTTTTTTACTTTTCGTCCGATTTAACCGTCAAAAGAAATTAAGAATATTTTCAGCATGCGACAATGTTTGAGACGCGTAAACTACACATATGGACTTCAATGGGCTTCTATTTCTCAATACGAACAAAACGTAATTATCTCTTCCCTCGTAATCGTATATGTTTCCCTTGTACTCTCGGTTCCAAAATATTTTGTATTTTGTTTAAATTTATTGTACCTTTGACTTAACGGATTGGCATTCAGACGGGAATTTCAAATCAAATTTTTCTGACGTTCTCTCAAGTTTTTTATATACAATTTAGTATGTTTTCTTCACATGAATATGAGTAGGTTCTATATTTTAACAAATTACGTATACATTTATAGAGAATATAATTTTTTTTTAATAAATTCTTCAAAAATTTCACGCTTGTAATTGTCTAAATATTATTAAAATCATTAAAGTAGAAAAGCTTTTGTGAAAACTATGGAGGTTTATATAAATTTACGTAAAATCAAGCTAATGTTATTTGTAATATATTAGGAAGTTTGTGTAATTATAATTTTTTTTTTGATATAGGGTAAAAGGAGGGTTTTGGAAGGGTCCATTCCCTCTTACAAAGATGGTCTTCAAACTACATAAAGCATTGAGGAATACAAGAAGCAATAATTTGAAACACCATGAACGACTGTACCAAGAGTGTTCTAGAACTAGAAAGAAACCAGTAAGAATCTTGAGGCGGGTCAGCATTTAACCAATGCCGAAAAGGCTAGACAAATAGAATTACCCCTAAACCTAAGAGGAAATATAGAAATTCAAATTGTTGAAACATCAGCAATCAGTCTAGGAGTGGCCTAAAACGAGGATAAAACCAGTAAGAATCCTTGAATTGATTAGTAAGAAGACAAACTAAAATTTCATGTTGACGCTGTGACTCCTGGTCATGACAGGATGACAAATGGTACATGGAATTTTCTTTTTTAATTTCATCCATCCATCCTCACCATCAAAAGGGGGTGTATTTGCCACCTTTCTACTCGAATTCCCTTCCATCGCTATTCCACCGACAATATTAATAGTTTTGTCCACTAAAATAGCTTTGTGGCTATATTTTAAAAATCTTTTGGCTTTGGTATTATTAATGCCTCACTTCCCAGAATGTTCTCCTACGGATTTATGTTTTTTATTGGTGTTTTCCTCCATGCAATCCCTAGATGATATTTTGGGCAAGATTGTCTCCACTACAGCCTCCTTCTGACAGGTTTCAACTAATTCCTCATGTTCCATATTTAATTTGGCCTCCACATCCACCATTTGCAGGGCCATGTTCAAATTTTCCTTGGATGATGTACCCACTGAAACCGTCATTGGCTTTGGAATGAGCGGGATACCATTTACTCCCAAACCATTATTTCCATATTCCCGATTGCCGTTTGAATTTTCATCCACGTCAACATGTGAAACCATAATCTGCAGGTCCTGCATGCCACTTTTTTGATCTGATTCACTAGCCTCTAGATCAAAATCTACCACGAGATCAACTCTGCTTGCAAAGGAAGTTTGTTGTGCCATAAAAATATCGTCCTTCTCATTTCTATTTCAGATTTTTGTTTTGTTTTGGTATTATTTTTTTACTTTACAACCATATTTCCCTTGAACCACTCTCCCGCAATCACTACAGTAGACTGCTGAATCTTCAAATACCAACTTTTTATTCCAAATCCCATCTCTAGATACCAAGTTTATGGCCTCCAAAGGAGAAGAACCAACAGCGATATTTAGACACATCCTTGCAGCAATGAATTTGGACCTAGCTGTTGTGGTTGGATCGAGTGTTACTAAATCCCCCATTGCTTTTACTATTCCAAGAAAACATCTATTTCCTATAAATCTAGGGGTAGCCCATGAAGTCAAATCCATACTGGACAATCATTTAAGGTGTGGGTTTTAGAACCTAGTTTCCATCTAATGATTGAGAGAGTGGTTCTTTCATAAAACCACAGTCAACCCTGCCTAAGATGAACTAGATATTCTTCAAGGGAGAAGACAATCAAGAAGCATTTCTCAGAGAGGGAAAAAGTATTGACTTTTCCCAAGACCTTCCATTTTGTTATGCCCGTAAAAAATGACATTCTAGAAGGAACACGCTGAAACCTTAAACCCATATCCCAAAAGTTGCAAAAAATTATAAATATAATTATTTTAATTATTATTATTATTTTATTTTTTTATTTTAGTTATAAAAAGGTTACAATAGTGTTTGACCCTTAGGGTTCATTAAATTAACTTACACCAATATTCTCAACCTTACGATAAAGGAACCAAGTCTAGTTTAAAGATTAAATATTTTTAATTTATCTCTAAAGTCAATTAATTAACATTGGTCTAGGAAGGTGCCATAATTTAATTAATTTACGTTAGACTGCCGCCCTACCTGGGTGATAAACCATGAACCGCCGCCTTATGGAGAAGAGGTTCTGAGACCACCACCTTGCCTGAGCAGCGGTTATGAGACCACCACTCTGCACAGGGCGGCGGTCCTATTTCTTAGAAACGGAACCATCAAACTTGAGTTTTTCCAAAATATAAAAGTTACAAGGATACTCAAATAGTCATTCAAAACTTACTTTTACATGTCTAAGTTATTCATTTGCAAGGTTTAAATTCATTTACTCATTTCTTTGGTTTCAATTACCCAATTTAAACATTTCCTATTTTGATAATAACAACATATGCAAGAGTCAATTTCCATTTTATTTACAAACTTTCTTCCAACAATGTAAAGGAATGAACAAGGTAGTCTAACTTTTTCTTTTACATGTTTTCAATTAACACAATGGAATATACTATTTCTTCCCTCTTTAAACTACAAGTTTAAACCATTTTCACAACCAATTTTCACAAGGTTTTTAATAAATTTTGAAATGAAAGTTACTAAATTTTCAATAAGGTCTATACACTTTGGTGAGAAATGGAACAACTACCATGAGATAAGTTGTTTCCCCTTTATAGCTTCTCTTCTACTTCAACAATACTAATTTTACAAACACATTTCTTTCTTTCCCTTTTCAATATACAACTACAACACCGAAGGTAAACTTCCTCTCTCACAATACAACTTTCAACTAAACCTTTACACAATATTTCCCATTTTGATTCTTTTCTTTCCATACTATAAATTAATGAGAAGGGAGTTTTACAACTTTTCAATGAACTTCTTCAAATAAAAATACAATAAGTACAAAACTACATTTCCTTTGAACTAAAAATAATATTACAATCTTCCACCTTAAGTGGGAATAACAAGAAGACTTTATCACAATGAAGGAATTCTTTTGGATACCAACATAGGAACAACTTTCACATCACAAACATGAGCTCCGCCAAGCTTTATTTGATCACCACAAAAAACGGGGGGAGAGGAAACACTCTCCACCCAACCTAGAATTCCAATGAGGAGAAGAAGCCATCCTCCTCATTAGCCCTCGAGCCCCAACCACATTGCAATGAAAAATGGATTCAACTCATGGCAACTGCAGACACTTAAATCAGGTCATATTCCCCTTGGTCCCTCATTAAATAAATAGTTGAACACATCCACCTAGTCATGGCCTCCTTCACCCCACTCTAATATTAATTTAATTAATTTAATTAAATTAATTCATTATCCTCACCATATTTATTATTTAAATATTTTAATTGGGATAATGCCTACATATCCACCTCACCTAGACACCTCATCAAGCCACCTCACCCTCAAACCTATTCTTAGTAAGTTGTCATAACTAACTAAGACCTACCCAAACCCTAAAATTAAATACCTACATTCCCTCTAATCATATTCCCACATGTTAGAAGGAATATTCCATGCTAATCTGTGGAGAAAACAAAACAAGATCCCAGAAAATCAAAGGGATCTGCCTAGTTTAGTAAACCTAGGAAATCCCGCTGTAACCGACGCCAGTTACCCTTAACCATTCTCGGTTAAGCCAGAACCACCATCGGTTACCATTTAATCCCAAAAACAACCTTATTTCAAGTTTGGCATATTTCTGAGAGATAGAGACATCTTCTGAGAACAAGCGATGAAACCAGAGCTGCATGCAAGTAGAACTAGCATCCGTACAAGCATTAGAACATCCATAGCCAATACCTGAAGCAATCACATAACCACCTACCTTCACGGGAGCATCCGAGGAAGTTCCAACACTACACCAAGATCAATTGATCACCCACCATTACTAACAAGGCATCAAGCTCATACAAACAGTATGTTTTATTAACCTGCATTGGTTCCTTTTCGGTTTAGCAGATCCTTTCATTTTTGTTCTTAGTTTCTGTTCTCATTTCCATTCCCCACCATTTTATCTCCATGCAAACATGAACATCTCTTTACCCACACCATTGTACTTCCCACACCTAGATCTTAATCATTCCTGTACATATCAAGGATCCATTCAAATCTTTCCATTGCCCTCTCATCTTCATTTAATCTTAGATTTATCACCCAGCCGAGTTTTATTGAGTTTCTTGTACCCTGACCATACTGACCTCGGTTACCCACAACCGTCACTGGTTAGCCTAAACCAATACCGGTCATACCAAACAGACGTCGGTCTCTATGTCTTTTACCAGAAACCCATATCAAAGCCTAAAACCTCCAACAAATACCTAAAAATGCCCAGAACCTTACCCTGACCAATACCAATACCTTGAGAGTTACCTTGACCTTCAGATTCAATCATAGCCTAGCCTATTTTTAATGAATTTTCTTATTGTAGACGAATGAGATACCTAAATCATTTTGACTATAGTAGGATTTACTTTATTATCAGCATTAAGTTGTTTTAAATAGTGGATTGATAGTCATCTAGGAAGTATCACACTTCTCAGATCTAGCACATGCTAGGAAGTCCACTGCATATATTGTTTAACTTTTATTTGGTGGTCTTGTGTTCCATTTCAGGTAGTTCCTCCAAGAAAAAAGGAAGCTCTCACAATCATCTATGGATTCAGAAGTCATACGCGTGTAATAATCTATCAACCAGCATCTCAGCAGGTATTCCTCCTAGCCCATTACCCTTATTTGTTTCCCCAACATTTGAAAAATGTTCTAGAATCAGGTGAAACATTTTGGCACACCTGGTAGGACCCATTTGGGGTTCTTTACATTCTTTCATTTCTAGGTGAAAACGTTGTATGTTTGTTTCTTTTCTAAAAAGTTCTTACATTAAAATTTCTCCCCTTGAACCTTCTTCTCTTCTATTGTATAAAAGAAATCGTATTTTTGTGATTAAAACAAACATTTCATCCCTTTCATTAGTATCACATTAGTGAAAGAGTATCCCTTCTCCTACTCATCTATTTGTGACATCAAATTCTACATTTAAATTTGGGTTTAAAATCATTGCATTTCATTCTTCTTTTGTGCATTTTCTCACATTAATTGAGGGCAACCTATATGCTAGAAGTCATTCCCAGCTAATGGTTGACAAATGAATCATAGAAAGCACTTTCTTTCTCTTTCTCTATCTCTCTAACTCATATCCAAACATCACAAATTCAAAATATATACACATTCTTAAACAAAATCTCACCCAAAAAAAGTTGTAGGTGATCACATGACCATGGCATAGTGGGCACCCCACTGGTTATCTCTGTCCACTACCCCATCAGAGGAAGGCCCGCCTCTGCCATAACATACCTGAAACCTCACCTTGTAGATCTCCTTTGTTGTAGGAAGCCATCCTCATCAAAAAAATCTATTATACAGTTCATAAGTCATTCCTTAAAATAGCATAAGCTGAAAAAACATAATAGAAAAGGCACTCTTAGGATCGTGTTTTCTTAGTGTTTATGCTTGGCTTGCATTTTGAGGTGAGAGGTTTTTCTCTTCATTTTCTTATTTCCCTTACACGATCCTCATCATAGTTGGTGTATTCCAGCTTCATCCAAGTGTGCCTGGACCATATTCTCATCATTCTCAGAATTTTGGGTTTGATTCCACATCAAATTTTAACTCACAAGCACATTTTCTTCATCATTGTCTTGATTTAGAGTAACTGGTGTTGGTCCAATGACCGTCGTCAGTTACCCTCTAACCATCATCGGTTTTACCTAGCTGGCGTTGATTACATTTCTTTTGGTCAACCTACCCAAAAGAAAACCTATTCACATTCTTTACTTTTCAAAGTCTCTGTCACTATCATCATATTCACTTTATTGGCAAATCTCATTAGCATCTTGCATACTTGGTAGATTATTGGCCTTTTACCTTGTTTTGACCAACTGTCCACTTTCCACAGTGACTAACCATGGTTAACCTAACTGGCATTGGTCAGCCTGTGTCATTTTGTAGCTGGCATTTAGTACCTAATCCACATACTACCACCTGTCTCTCCTATTTTCTGTTTTATTTCTCTGTCATTTACAGAAAACAGTCCAACCTGATCAATACCTGTTCACATGGTGCTAACTCGAAGCCAAGAAAATGACCTCGTATTCCATGCCAGTTGTTAACCACTCCCACCTAGCCCTTCACCACCTTTAATTTTATCACCCATGGATCTTACCCAACCTATCGCTATCGCCACAGGTAATGAGGAGTTCACATGATTCCTTGACCAAAATCCTACCGCCTTGCAATTTTACCTTTCCCACTCATCCACTTGAGATGCCTCAGGTCATTTGATATATAGAATGCCCGTATCTATCCCCCGAACTCTCATTCCCACTCCTGCATCAGCCCCATTTAGCTCCGCGTAGACCACATCTAGCTTACCCCCAGTCATTTCACAGCTAGGCCCTATACCTGCTATGACTGCCACATCTGCTACATCCATTGCACCCACAAAATCCACTATAAATTTTCCAACCACCTAGAACACAACCTTTTCCACACCTATTGTCTCGCATATACCCGTAGCTACACAACCACCCCCGGTGTCAGTGACCCCTACCCATTTTCAAAATGTCGTCCTTTCCATTCCACAAATCTTAGCCCCCATTGCCATTAGGGTCACCACGACCCTTCCACCTCCATATACATACTATCAATAGCCTCTAGTTTCATCTATTATTCACTCTGGGTATGTACCCCCTATTTCACTGCCTTTATCTCAATCTACCTTTACGGCAGCACCATATACTGGAATGCCACCCTTGTTACATGCCCAACACCAACCCTTTTACACTACAGGGGGCACCTATACATCACAACCTACTAATGACCTAATTAAGTTAATGATGGAAAATATGTAGACATTGGAGGCATCAGTTTCTAGCTCCCATAACACTCTCACCTATGATGATATTTGTAATGAGCCAATACATCCATCCATTCCTATCTGTTCACACCCTATGGATTGGGAAATGCTTAAATTCAACCATTTCAATATCAAAGAAGACCCGCAACAGCATTTTTGGTCTTTCAAACATGGGTGTTATCTGATCACCCATGATGATACTTTTCTCTTGAGGACCTTTCCCATGTCTCTGACTAGATCCGCATTAGATTGGTATAGTCGGTTGCCTAGACACTCTATATTCGCATTTTATCAAGTAGCCCAAGCCCTCTTGGATCAATTCTCCATTAATATAGTTAAGAAGGTTACCATGACTGAACTATACTCTACGTGTATGATGATGAATCTATCACAAATTTTGTTGCTCGTTGGTGTATCCTGATCAATCAACTCACATTCCAACTACCGCAAAATGAACTCATAAAAATCTTCATATGGGCTTGTGCTAGGAATATCTCACCGACCCTGCAGGTTCAAACCTTTAGAACCTTCAACAAAGCATTCTCCTTGGCATGAAAGCTAGAGATTTGTGCTATCAAAGAGAAGAAAATCCAACTACGTAATAAAAACTTGGCATTCAAGTTGAATGATACCTCTTCTTCTTCAAAAGCACAGAGCAATTATTTAAAGGCTAAGGGGACCACTAATTTGGTGGTATTGAAAACCAGCATAGCTCATCCATCAAATCAGGCTAGCATCTCATCTAATCTCTCACCCATTCAACCTTTTCAATTCAGATGGGAACAACAGAAATATACCCCAATTGGGGAACCTTATTATTCTGTCTTGGAGAAGCTCATCAAAGTTGGGGCCATCACCATTCCTCCTGTGAAACCACACACTGGTTTTGACCCTACTCGCCCCACACTCACATGGTATAAAGAACACAACTTCTGCAATTATCATCAAGTAAAGGGTCATAGTGACGGAAATTACATCACTTTCAAAAAAATTGTCCAAGAAATGCTCGAGAAAGGTGAGTTAACCATGGATAATCCTAACGCACATGCCAATCAAAACCTACACATCTTCAAGAAACCCTTTCCTAATCATGCCCCTTCTTCTGATCGAACCGGATAGACCTTAACTCCCGATAGTTATACCTGCGAGGTCCATGCTATTTTCAGCGATGCACCCATTGCTTCCCAATTACCTCATATTCCTTCCATCGAGAAAATCCTAGCCCGAAGTCCTCCACTATGCTTGAACCCACTTCTCTTATCCCTCCACCCATAGACGAACACCTTTCGTCTCCTCCACCTATAGAGGACCATCCTTCACCTCCTTCCTCACCCATGGAAGAGCCTTCTGCTAATATCGAGGCTATTTCACCTTTGGCTTCTCCACCTAAAGAAATGTCACCCATAGTACTTCTTCAATCCATGGAGGTTACTTGTTTATCTTCTCCACCCATAGAGGAGCACCCACCACTTCTCCACCCACATGGGAGCATCCATCATCTCCCCCACCTACATAAGAGCACCCATAAGCTCCTTCACCCATCAAAGATCCAGTAGAAATTTCGTTGCCTCTAGGTAATCATTCTCCATTAGCTACCAAAGATCATGGTGACCTACTTTTACTCTCTTACACACGGAATCCAAAGCTAGTAAACTCCCCGTCTCTAAACAAATTTAATGGGAATTTTCGTTAGGTCCTCATAAACCTCGCCTGTAGACGTGTCGTTCTCATGCTTAGCTGATCATTTTGATTATGTGGATATATATTTACTTTGGGGACATCTTATGCTTCCTATCTCAACCTAAATATAGATGTCACTTGCTGACACTTCCACTATTTACCCGAAAATATTTCGACCAATCAAACCGAGCACAACCACCTCTATCACAACTTCTTCCATGACACCCATCATAGCTCAACACACACCTTTACCCATAACCCAACATCCATCTAAATCCAAACCCACACCTACATCATCTTCCTCAACTAAACCTATTACTACCTTAGGGGTCACCCCAACCACCAGCCTTACTCATCCACCTATCAAACTAAAATTAGTTACATCCTCCAAAGTCAACACCAAAACTACTCCAGTACCCAAATAGAAGAACCAAGCCCATATAACTCATACCCTAGCTGCGCTAATCACACCTTCATCATCTTCACCCCTTCCATCCATCTTAGGACCTCAACCTCCCAACACGGTTAAGAAACCTCCACCCGTCGATAAACTAAAAACACAGCGGCCCATTCCACCATTGTAAACCTCAAACATACCCAAGTTCCCGCCACAACTTACACCTACACATGTAGCATCTTTACCACCCATTCCTCCAATACCATCAGCTACTTCTTTAATACCCACGACACTTAAGTCTCTTTCCCTCACACCTTCGGCATGACCTACATCATCTAGCCTCACAGAACCTTCGTTATCCCCATGGGTAATGCACCCTCTTCCACCATTCGCCTTTCCCTCTAGATCTCATGTGCCTATATCACCTTTACCCAAAAAGGTGTAGCCCAAAGACAAAAATCTGCTACCCTCGAATAAGGTAGTCAAAACAACCATACACCCTCCTGCCAGTTCATCTACCATACGCCTACCCTAACAAATATGACCAACATCCAAGACCATACCAGCACCCAAACCCATAGGTTAAGCCCCTCCCCCCTACTAAGACCATTCCTCAACAATCACCCACACCTACGCCAAAACCCACTTTCACTTCCCATTGCGACCCACTAGCAGGATCCTATGCCAAAATATTAACCAACCTCATTGAGACTTCTATCATCACATTACCACCTCTCAGACCTTATGACCCTCTAAAACCCAAGCCAAAGGGGTTTGATGACACTAAAATTTCCACCTACCATCATGTGCTAGGACACAATGTGGAGAACTGCAAGGCTTTGAAAAACATTCTTATCTAGTTGTGTCCTCCTAAAGAAAACTTTGACGATGATGATATTCTTAATGAGGACCCTGTTTCACCAACACCCATTCCTATAACTCTTTCCTAACTGCCTACTCAATGACCCAGACCTTTTTCCCCACAGCTCCTAGAACCACCTCCGATATTTGAAATTAACATGGTTTTCATTAATGACCTCACCAAACCTACACCCAAATGTCGATGTGCCAAGCTCATCCCACAAAGCTCCTTCCTATCATTGGGCTTTTACCCTTTGTGTCAGCATACCTTTCATGGCTAACCTGCCTCGCCTACCTCCCCACCTCAGATCAACATGATCCACGTTGCTACCCGTGCTAAAAAAGACAAAGGCAAGGAAAAGAAAACTAACTAACCAACCCACCCCATACCCAACATACCATCTACACCCACACCTAAAATCACTATCCATGGCCCCACGTATCCTATTTCTAAAGGGGTCACACACCATGCAATTCTCAAACAACTATGCCAATCCCCCCTCAAATTGTCCTTCTATGACCTCATCCAAACCTCAGAATCCCATTGTCAAGCTCTCATGGAAGTCCTGTAATCTATTGAGGTTTTACCCAATGACCTTACACCCATAGCCTTCATTATCACACCCCATCATGTAGTCTCTCTCACCAAATTGCCACCTTTATCCATGCCTCAACCTACTTACCAAGTAGGCTCCCTTAGCTTCTCATAGGAAGAGATCACACCACACTAAACGGATGACCCAGACCCAGCTCTCTTCATATCTGTCCACATTGATGATATACGTGTACAATGTGTAATGATCGATGGGAGTGCAAGTATTTATATCATTTCATCCCATGCATTCACTCAAATGTGTATACCTGACAATTACTTGAATAAACATCCTATCATGTTGTGTTCATTCAATGACGCTATCACCTCTACACTAGGCACTGTCATCCTCCACATTTGCGTGGGCCCCTGTAATGTTCCAGAGTTATTTTACGTCTTGGAAGGGGAATTCCAATATAACCTATTGCTTGGCAGACCCTGGATTCGTGTCATGGGTTGTGTTCCTTCCACTTTGCATCACTATGTAAATTTTTAGCATGAAGGACACACCTATACTATTCTTGTTGATCCTTCACCTTCTAAAACTTGCAACATGCTTTACCGACCCAACAACGTTCTCATACCCATTAAGGCATCTACCTCCACGACCACTACCACTTCACCTACACCTCTACTTACTAATACAACCGCTACCACAACCTCCGCGGCTGAACCATCAGCCTCCTAATTTGTTAGGTCCACCTACACATCGACCTCTGACACATCATCTATTTTAGCTACTCACATACCAACCACCGATCCCTTGGAAGGAATTTTTCAATGCCTCACTCTGGGGGAGTATCGCCTATATAGTGTCAACACATTCCTTACTCCACAAGAGTATGGAAGTCTTCACTAACACCCTCATTATGATCACTGTATACGAGAGTGCCTCCGTTATGGTCCTCCCCACCTTCGTACCAATCTCACCTATGGGGGTCTTGATGCTACCACTTACACATTAGAACCACCAACATAAAGCTGCCCATTTTCCAATCGCCATTTCCCCCACGCCTTCTTGCACCAATGTACGTGAAAGGGTTGTTGTTTTGGCTTTTATGAGCAAGGCCATCATACTATTATTCCAAGTACTGCCCACAAACATAATGACCATATTGGTATCATCTTATTTGAACCACCTCCTAAGAAGGCTCGCATTGAACTCATCGAGGACATCAACCCTTCTCCACCTTCTTCACCACCATCACCACCTTCACCGACAGAGTCAATGGATCCAGAATCCATTCCTCCAAAAAAAAAATTCATAAATACCATCTCCTTGGGGCCTCTGACTTATCAATGCAAGGGTAAGGCTCCCTCCTCTCTTCCCTTCTTATATCCTTAAATGATTGATGACGATACACCTTCGATTAATGCCATTCAATGTCAAGATGATGAATATATACTCACCTACCTTGGTACAAAATACTCATATATTCATCAATCATTACCTTCTGAGACGTAAACCATGTTGAATGAATCAACTATCAAAATCAACATTCACACTCAGAATGACCTGCACATCTTAAAGATCGGCCAATCTTTAGATGCAGCTGAACAGGAAGCCATCACCTCTTTTCTAAAAAACCATAACCATGCTTTTGCTTGGTCTTATGTAGACATGCCTGGTATTGACCCCACCATAGTGGTCCACAATATCATAACCATTCCTGATGTCAAGCCCGTAAAAAAAAGCTAAGGAAAATACACCCTCACATTGCCCTTCTTGTCAAAGAAGAACTTCAGTGCCTTCTTTCTAGTTCCTTCATATTACCCATTGATTATCCTCACTAGATTTCTAACATTGTCCCTGTCACTAAGGCAACAGGGGACTCCACATTCGCCAAAAGATGATTTTCCTCTACCTGGTATTGACCAGCTAGTTGACCTTACCGCTAGTCATGAGATGCTATCACTCATGGATGGCTTCTCAGGTTAAAACCAAATCTTACTTGCCCGAGAGGATCAACACAAAAATGTATTCATCACCCCTTGGTGGACCTTCTATTATCGAGTCATGCCTTTTGGCCTTAAAAACATTGGTTCCACATATCAGCCAACTATGACTTATATCTTCCATGATATCATGCATCGTATATTGGAAGATTATGTCAACGACCTCCTTTCCAAATATAAATGCCACTCCGAGCACCTCGTCATCCTAAAAACCATCTTTGACCGCCTTATTAAATATTGTGTTCACCTTCAACCTAAGAAGTGTGTCTTTGCGATTCTCTCAGGAAAGATCCTAGGATTTATCATCTCCTTACGTGGTATAGAAGTTGACCCTGTTAAAGTTAAGGCCATTCAAGAAATGCCTCTACCCACTAACCTTAGGCAACTTCGTATCCTGTAAGGTAAGTTGTATTCTATTTGTTGTTTCATTTCATAATTTTCTGATCGGTGTCAACCATTTCATCATCTACTCAAGAAGGATTTCTCCTTTAAATGAGATGATGACTACCAAAAATCTTTTGAGGCCTTAAAAAAATACCTTCTTCAACCCCCCCCATACTCATTCCACCTAAATACGATCAACCTTTCTACCTATACGTCTCATCTACCAATCACTTTTTTGGGGCCATGCTCACTGATCGCGATGAGCAACATAGGGAGTAGGTGGTTTATTACATAAGCTGTACTCTTTTGGAATATGAAACCCGATACATCCATCCTGAAAAACTTTGATTAGCCTTAGTTTTCATTTCAAAAAAACTCCATCATTACCTACTCAACCACAAAACCTATGTTGTGACCAACACTGACCCATTACACTTCATGTATGCAAAACATTATCAAAATCAATGTGCCGCATGTTGGATTATGCTTTTGTCCAACCTCGACCTCAAATTCATCCACCAAAAGTCCATCAAAGGCTAAGATATGACCAACCAATTGGCCGATGCACCTATTTCCAGGGATCAACCCTCTAATTTTGAATTTCCAGATGAGTCAATTGCTACCCTTTTTTCTAGACAAACCCGCTTACCAAATGACACTATTCTTTGATGGTTCCAAGTGTCAGCGTGGGGGTGGGATTGGTGTTATTCTCATTCTACTTGATTTTGATTGTCTGTCAAATACGAAGCGCTCGTATTAGGTCTCCAAGCTGCCTACACCCTAGATGTCAAATCAATCAACATCTTTGGCAATTCTCAATTGGTCATAAAATAGGTCAATGGTATACACCAATGGAGTAATGAGATACATCAAAATTATAAACATCATGTAGACATAATTTTGACCACATTTGACCATTACGCCCTATAAACCATCCCCCATTTAACCAACAAATTTACCGATACCATGGCCTGCTTGGCTTCTCAAATACATGCTTCGCCTTCCTATTATAAAATATTTGTCACCATACTATGACTCCAATCACCCTCTTATTTACCTCATGACATTTAATCCATTAAAACCATCACCCCATACCCGAGCGACCTTTGGTATAAAAAATACTTTGAATATCTTTTTCTCTACATCTTACCTCCTGATCTCACCTACAATGGACAATGTGCCTTCCTTAGAAAGGTCTCTCGTTACATCATCATGGGGGGCCTCCTCTATAAGTGTAGCTTCAATGGTATTCTCTTACGATGCCTCACGAGTTCATAAATTCCTTATACCATTAAGGAAGTTCATGATGGCATATGTGGATGTCATTTCAGTGGCCTTGTTGTTGTGAAGCATATTCTTTTCCTAGGCTATTACTGGTTGACCTTTAACTGTGATTGTTGCGAGTACGTCAAACATTGTGTAAAATTCCAACAACATGCCAAACTTCATCATACACCCAGTCACGCCTTACAGGTTGACCATGACATTTGGAACTTTTCTCAATGGGGTTTGGATCTTTTTGGAGAGATCAATCTCCATTCTTCCCAATGAAAGCAATGGATCATCACCGCTACCGATCACTACACAAAATGGGTTGAAGCCATACCACTCATCTCCATGAAATCTAAGAAAATATGTGAGTTCATCAATCATAACATCATTTGTCTCTTTGGTGTTCCTCATCACCTCATCATTGATAATGGAAAACAATTCAAAAATAAAACCTTGTGAAAACTTTGCGACACCTTTGACATTCAGCTAAGTTTCTCGTCACCTTACTACCCAAAAACCAACAGTCAAGCCGATTCCACTAACAAAACCTTAAACAAAATTCTCATGAAACTGGTTAATGATACTGGGAAGGACTGACATCCACACATTCCTTTCGCCTTGTGGGCATACCGCACTAGTAACCGTACTTCCACTGCCCCTACACCTTTTTCTCTGGTCTACGGTAAAAAGGTTATTCTATCCCTCGAATTCTAGATTCCCTCACTCCACATTTTTCTCCATGACATGCTCAATGATGATGACTTTTGTCAGGATTGTTTAGCGCAACTTGAGTTATTATACGAACATCGTCTTAACACTCTTGACCATCTTCAAGTTTACGAAAAACGTATCAAACGTGCCTATGACAAACATGTCCATGAAGGAACTTTCCAAGTTGGTGACCTTTTCCTAAAAGAAAATCAACATGTAACTAAAGCAGAAAAAATCAAACGGGGAAAATTTTCTCCTTGGACCATACATCATGAACCATACTTATGAATCAAGTGCTTATCATTTTTCTTCACTCGATGGTAAAACCAAACCTTATCCCCTTAATGCCTTGCATCTTCGACCATTCTACTATTGAATTTTAGTCCTACTTCACCTTTTGCCTCTCTTTATGCCCATCCCTTGATCGTTTTTCAGCTCTTACACCTCACCAATGATTAAATAAGAATCATGTGCATACCTATCACCTTTTGTCTTCTCTTAAATATGTGTACTATAGCGCTGCACATAGCATGATTCTCATGGATACTTTTTGTCTACCTTTAGATGAGATCCCATGGTCATTTCACCCTGATTTTTGAAAAATAATCCTATTCTTCACTTTTGTGTTGTCCATGACTTCAAATCCATCACATGGGATCCATCTCCTTCAGTCAAACTTCCAATAAAAATATGACTCCCTCAAAAGAACATCTTCCTCTCTATAATCGCACTATAAATAGACTGCTCCCTCGAAGGACAACTATGTAAAACTCTTTCAAAAAAAAAAGTGACATAATCTAAAGCTTCCCATATTGATCATCTTCACGAAGACCTTAAGGAGTTAATTTCTTCATCCCATATAGACTTCCCACATCGACCAGTCTATCTCAAATATCAGTTAATGTAGAAAACCTTTTAGTCATGGATTTACCCATTGTGACCTTGGATCTCTTGCCCAAAGAGCATGCTACTTCATACCATATAAAACTTAACCACATTTCACCCCTCTCATCATTCACACTCTCATTTCCTACTGCCTCAAGGGACCTCTTGGAAATAATGACATTTGGTGATCATGTGACTAGCTTTCACTCTTAAAATAATCAATCATGTAATGTCTTTAGGGTCTTACGTTCATCACCTCCTCCAAGGTATGACCTACTTAGTATGATCCTAACCAATCAGGTGGCATTCTTGCCCCCTCTTATCTTTTACCCTTCTTTATTATGTATTGATTATCTTATACAATACTTCGCTTACCTTTGGGGTAATCTTCTTCATCTATCAGAATTGAAATCAACTATACCAAGTTACCCAAAACTCACCCACATGAAAAGACCTACACCTAAATCATGCCTACGACCTATAATCTCATTCTCATATCTCCTCATATTCTTCGCTAGCTTATGGGAGAACTACATCAGCCTGAGGTCCCTTTTTTCCAAGACCATGTAGGCAGCACTCTGAGGGCATGGGGCCCTTGGAGGTTAGCTCAGCTACTCTCTACCCTAACCAATTAATCTTTCATCTTCCTAAATCACATTATACCCTACTTAGTTTCCTTTTTATATCACAAATTGGAAGTTAAACCAAACAAACAACAAGTTGCTTAACATTTTTATCATCATCACAACATACATTTATTATGTCTACCATTTCTTAACCATCATCATGCATATATTATAAAACATCTTAAACATGACCGATATCATCATTCATTGCACAAATTAATGACTCACAACCTTAAACAATTTAAAATCAACCCCACACCTAATAGACCTAAACCCAAACCATGCCTATGACTTGACTCAACCATGCCTAACACCAACCTAACTCAACCATGCCTATGACCTGACTCAACCATGCCTAACACCAACCTGACTCACCATGCCTATAACCTGACTCAACCATGCCTAACACACCTACCATAAGTCCATCTATGCATAAACCATCATAGTCTATGAAACAATCACAGTCTATCAACATCAAAGTACATCATCAGAATGTCATCCATCTCATCATAAAAAAAGGTGTGTATCCATCCAATATACATTGATATCAAAATAATATACATCTCTCAAAATCTCTCATATACACCCTCACCATCTTTGGCATGCAGGCCGATATATGACCAAAATAATAAACCACTCTTGTATACATCCTCACCATATTTGGTACGCTGGCTAGTGTATGCTCAAAAATATAAAACTCTCATATACAGACTCACCATCTTCAACACGTAGGCTGGTATATGATCAAAAATTTAACAACTCTTTGACACGCAGGCTGGTATATGTCAAAAATTAAAACTACATCAAAATCAAGGGCCATATATTAGACATCATCATGGCACACATCCTGCATGTCTGTCTCGCCTGTCCCCTTAGCCTCTTTGGCCCCTGTCTGGTGACCTACTAACATCTCCCCACCCATCATAGGTGATGGTTGGGTCCCTACTGGTAAATCAACTGGAACTAGCCTTTTTGAACTGGTGGCCTCACCCTGACCATGTCTCAGGGCTCGATGGCCCCCTATTCTCTCCATGCTATGGGTTCGTGATCTAGTTCTCTTGTTAGAGGCGTCTTGTGCCTTTTACTCGGAATGTGATAGAAAATCTATCCCTACCGACGTCATCTGGTCCTAGTAATACTGAGCCTCATCTCTCACCTCCCATAATCTAGATACAAGTACTGTCTCGGGTGGCCCCATCGGGCTCTAACCCAGTACCTTTCCCATGGGACCCTATCCCACCCCTGCTTGTGAACTTGGACCGTACCCCTGTGCCTATATTTAGGCTTGTAAAGCCCAAATCTATGCCTGTGTCATGGCCAACTAGCCCTATAACCCTGTAACCTATGCTTGTAAGGAAGCCACCTGATAATCATCATCATCTCCATCTCCACCCTGGGCCATCTGAGCCTGAAGACTGGTAACTTGTGCATATAACTCGTCCACCTCCGCCTCTGAACTAGCTAGCTATCCCTGCACCATACCCAACTAGGTAATCAAGGTCACCACCTGCCCCTCTAGGGTGTCTCTTTGTACCATGATTGTGGCTAAATCCGGTTGCCTAGGACTAGGTGGTACTACTCATAAATGAGTCACCCACCATTGTATATACATGTCTATCATGCCGACATCATCAATCTTCCAGTCTATAACTTTTTCCTCATGCCCAATAGGTACTTTCAGTTGTGGTAGAGGCAATGGCCTCTCCACATCATCTCTCCTGTACTGCGGAAAGGGTGGATGTATGTCCTGTAGAAGTCTAAATTGTCGTCTCACCCTGTCAATTGGGATCATCTCACACTTCCTGACTAGCCCCACACTATCCGTCTTAGTAGTTGATGGCCATCTAGCTCATCATGCATCCACCTGTATGAGGGATAACCAACATACGGTCTCCATATGATGTGCACTCAGGACAATCCCTCCAATAGTTGTATGTAGTATGCTACATCATGTGTAGCCCTGTTTGATCACCACTCTCCAATCACGGGTACCATTCGCCTATACCCCACCCACACTACTCTCAGTAGAAATGCATCTGCTCAGGGCATACCCACTGGGTGCACATAAACCATATGCTCATAGGCCCAGTAGTGTAGTAAAGAGGTGTAGCATAAGCTGAACCTACCCAACCACCCATATACTGACAACTCTCTGTATAGCTACACCAAGAATGTTAGCGCCAAGGAAAAGCAAGTCTGATCCATCACCATGTTGTGTAACACCCCAATCAGGGAGTGAGGAAACCTCCCACTCTGTGCATCTGGTAGTGTGAAGTAGCACACTGCCTCCATTAGTAGCACTACTAAAATCATCTCCTCTGGATGGGCCTGATACATCCCTCCATAACTCAGACTGACACTATGGAATGTCATGTCTACTAGTCCTTCTCCAAACACGGTAAGCATCAAATCCTCTGAGGCCTCAAAGGAGATCGATTACACCTACATCCCTAGTATCATAACTATAGGATTCTAAACACGTCCTCTAGGGTGACTGTCATCTCACCCGTCAGTAGGTGGAACATGTTGGTCATTGAATCGCATATATCAATGAGAGTGACCATCAGACTTGGCTTCCAGACTACATGCCGATAGCGCCAGACCCCAATCAGGACCACCTCCTCCACGTGCCGCCACTCCTCAACTGTCATTGTTCCTCGTACTCTCAAGAGTAGGGGTGGCACACTGTCTCTCATCCGTAGCTGATCTCTCCCCTACATCCAATACAAACATCATATTAATCTACCTTCATCATACCCCTACTCACCCACGACACCTCACCTATACCCATTATCTCACCTCTTTCTATCTTCCCAACCTACCTTCCTATCACATTTTCTTATCTGCCCCCCACCCTCAACCACTGTCATTTCCCCATACCCATTTTACCCGCTATCTACACTAGTTTTTTCACCAGCACACCCTATTGTACTCTTCCCTATCTCACCCACTCGACCTAGGACAATTTCTAACCCCTTTTTCTCCAAAACTCGACCAGTGCCAGTTATCTCTAATCGACCTTGGTCACCCCTAAACTGGCATCAGTCACCTATTATGTGACTTACACCGATTTGACCCTACTGACGCCGGCTAGCCAAAACTGATGTCAAACAGTGTTGCGGTGAAAACTGTTACCCCCAAAATCCTACCCTCTAAAAAACTCCCTCCCCTAACCCTTCTACCCACCCATACTCACGTACATTTTCCCTTAACACCATCCTACCCCCTATTCACCCACTTACCTCTCTCCCCGCTCCTATTCTACCTAATTCACCCTCCCACATTTCAAATTTTATTTTCCCCCCATAAAAAAAATTTAAAAAACCCAATTTTTCCCCACCCATCCTCTCACCTAATCTACCTCACAAAAGACAACATGGGTTTAATACTTACCTCATCATGTTTTCGTCACCCTGGTGGCATGTTTGGCTGCTACACCGATGGCCTAACTGATCCCTCTCCGGACTCTTCCATCACTAATTACTAATTGCGCCTCCAATCAAGCAAATCACTCAATCTGATCCCATGGACTTGCCTCTCAACTACCAATCACCCACCATTTGGCTTGCTAACTTAGCTTTTTGTTTCATCTGGACACTTTCCAACTTTCCCTCTCTCTCGTGTTGTTTTCCCAATTCACAAGAAGATAAATGATTTGCAAAAAACATGGATTTTTCATTTTTATAACATCCTCAACCTAACCGATGCCGGTTTTAACTTCACTAGCATCAGTTACCCTTGACCAACATCGGTCACCTTCTCTTCCACATTTCCCACAATTTCACCCTATTACCTTGCCCGTAACTCTTTTGCTCCCTCACCCAACACTTACCGTGACCATTCACAACACCCTCTTGACCTCATTATTTACTATCTAACCTCGTCCTCATTTTGGGACTCATTATTCTACCCATACCTCGGACCTACCCATGTCGTGACCTAGATTCTTGGACTTGGAACATCACTATTGAACTTTAATCTCATGTGTTCGCTATACCTTGCGGCACTATTAAATGTGTTGATTGACCTAATGAGCTTACATTGCCTCTTTCCGTGACCGTTTATCTTGACCCAACCCTCGATGTACCGAAACATACCTAAATGTTCCTGCACCTAACTTATTCCGTGTTTCCTGACCATATCCTATACCTTGGATACCAAAATCACTACAACCTCATTTAGATACACCTATCGACCTTAGAGAATGTAGATTTTTCCTTCTCTTCAACCTGGTACCGTGTTGTAGTTTATACATGTGTGTGCATTTGACTGTTACTACCTTTGACCCTGACCCATTACCTAGATTACCCGTGTGGACCTTTTCTCCCTTTTTTACCTGTTACCCCACCTTCTTCTTCATCACATTCACCTTTCATCAAACCACTCACCACTTCTTCCTTTTGCCTCGTCAGTTCCTCATTTGAGGGGGATCACCTTCACTCACACATGGCGCAACCACATCTTATTTTTGTCAGCGTCACTTACCAATACAAGCTACGCAACAAAAATGGGCAAAATGTAGACACTTAAATTAGGTCATACTCCCCTTGGTCCCTCGTTTAATAAACACCTTGAACACATCCACCTAGCCATGGCCCCCTTCACCCCACTCTAATATAAATTTAATCAATTAAATTAAATTAATTCATTATCCTCACCATATTTATTATTTAAATATTCTAATTGGGATAATGCCCACATATCCACCTCACCTTAAGACCTATTCTTAGTAAGTTGCCATAACTAACTAAGACCCACCCAAACCCTAAAAATCAATGCCTACATTCCCTTAACCATATTACCACATGTTAGAAGGAAGCTTCCATGCTAATCCATGGAGAAAATGAAACGATATCCCAAAAAA
Organism: Taxus chinensis; assembly: GCA_019776745.2. Lineage (NCBI taxonomy): Eukaryota > Viridiplantae > Streptophyta > Pinopsida > Cupressales > Taxaceae > Taxus > Taxus chinensis. Next base: position 252,863,904 of record CM034146.1, on the reverse strand, counting down.
TCAAGGGGATCTACCTAGTTTAGTAAACCTAGGAAATCCTGCCCTAACCAATGCTAGTTACTCTTAACCACTGCCGCTTAATCCGAAACCGCCGCCAGTTACCATTTAATCCCAAAAACAACCTTATTTTGAGGTTGGCACATTTCTGATAACAAGCAACGAAACCAGAGCTGCATGCAAGAAGAACCAACATCCATATAAGCATCATAATATCCATAGCCAGTACCTGAAGCAACCACATAGCCACCTGCCCATTACCAACTAAGAATCAAGCTCATACAAACAATAAGTTTTGTTAACCTGCATTGGTTCCTTTTCGTTTTAGCATATCCTTTCACTACTGTTGTTAGTTTTCATTCTCATTTCCATTCCCCACCATTTTATCTACATGCAAAATGGATCTTAATCATTCCTGTGCATATCTAGGATCCATACGAATGTTTCCATTTCCCTCTCATCTTCGTCTAATCTCAGATCTATCACCCAGCTGAGTTTTATTGAGTTTCCTGTACCCGACCACACCGACACCAGTTACCCACAACCATTGCAAGTTAGCCTAAACTGATACTGGTCATACCAAACCAACGTTGGTCTCTATCTTTTACCAGAAACCCAAATTAGAGCATAAAACCTCCACCAAATACCTAAAACCACCCAGGACATTACCTTGACAATGACCTTGACCTTCAAATTCAATCATAGCCTAGCCTATTTTGAATGAATTTGCTTATTATAGATGAATGAGATACCTAAATCATTTTAGCTATAGTAGAATTTACTTTATTATCAAAATTAAGTTGTTTTAAACAGTGGATTGACAGTCATCTAGGAAGTATCACATTTCTCGAATCTAACACATGCTAGGCAGTCCGCTACATATATTGTTTAACTTTTATTTGGTGGTCTTGTGTTCCATTTCAGGTAGTTCCTCCAATCAAAAAGGAAGCTCTAACAATCATCTATGGATTAAAAAGTCATACACGTGCAACAACCTATCAACCAACATCTCAATAGGTATTCCTCCTATCCCATTACCCTTATTTGTTTCGTCAACATTCGAAAAAAGTTCTAGAAATAGGTGAAACAACAAAAAACAAGATTCCAAAACACATAACCAATTATTTCTCAACCAATCCAAAGCACATTCAACTCACACTACAACACAAGGAGCAAAACACAAAATATACAAGGCTTCAAATATGAAAATCCAAAGGAGCAAGAACCTATGGGGATATCACTTATGCCTCCCAATGGGAAGTGAGTTCCCACCTTAAAAACCTCAAATAAACATCTCAAACCCCTACACACTCTTATACCTCCCACAAGAACGTCTTATGCCTCCCTAGAATCTCTTATGGCTCCCTCAACAAAATAACCAAGTAAGAAATGCAAGAAATTTCTTATCCAAGGTGGGGCACTCAACCAAAACTCCCTCCAAAGCTTGTAATAAACTCTTATGCATCCCTACATGAAATATCCCCATATTCCACTCCTACACCACAATGAGGTAATCTACCCAAACACCCAACAAGCATAGCAAAACACTCAAAACAACCACATATGCATACAAAATAAAATAAAGCATTTTACAAAAGTTTAGTGGCTACCTTTCCATGGTAGAGCTTGATCCAAAATCCATACACCAAGAAGCTCCAACAAATCCACATTCACTTCTAAAATATTCTAATTCCCAAAAGGCAAGAGCACCAAAAATAATCAAGTAACCCCCAAAAAAGTAAAAGAACTTCAATAAATAGAAAAGGGAGAGAGGAGGGTGAGGTGGCTCCATGTAGGATGCCACATCACTCATCGTCAAATCTACCTCACAACTCAAACTTCAAACTCCAAAGCACAATTAATAAGTGGCTAAAGAAATGACATATTACTTGCACACACAATCCAAGCCCACACCTCCTAAGGACAAAATTAATTATGTGAAAGATAGTGCACTCAACATTTTACGTTTTTGTCTTCCCAATACACCTAATGGGGTCTAATTTCTACGCCCAACCAATAGGTAGGGTTGGCATAGAAATTTAAGAGGTGTGGGACAAGTTTGAATTGTCCCACAAGCTTCCAAAATTGGCCTCAAAGGCCAAATTGAATTTCCATGAAGGGGTAGAGTGTCCAACACTCAAGGTCCCCAAGCACTCAACGTTCAACACAAAATCCAAGAGAAATCTAGCCTAATAAATAACTTCCTTTGGTCACATCTATAATTAGTTTAGGATAAGATTAAATTAGTTCTAATTAAGACACTACAACCCATTAATAATAAAGATTAAAATACATACCCCAAATTCCAAATAATTAATACAATGAATTACATCACTAAAATCACATACTAACATCAATTAAAGGAAAATAAATAAAAGACAAAACATAACCCCTTCGTCACAATCTCCCCCTAACCAAATTGAAACACACACAAAAATACATGTTGCCATGGTGACCCTTGTTGAATTCACCTAGAATTCTAATGTGGTTCATCTCCAATTCCCCCGTAGTTTTTCGTGATATGTTTTCCTGCAAAACACACAATACCCCTCTGGCCTCATGGCTATATTAACAATTTTGAAGTAATAAAACACTTACATCTAATATTACTTTCAAACATCAAAAATCATAAATATAATTGCTAAGACGAAGTAATTTAACAATTATTCCCATTGTCAACATTTCAATTCTACTCATAGATCAGTTTGCAACTAAGATTAGAGATCAACTAGATAACCAAATTAAAGCAATACTTTAATATCAATAACATAAATAAAATGACAAAATATCTTTGAACATCATAATAAAAATCCATACGAAAAATGATTCAAAATATCAACATATATATATTTGATAAATACCTCATTTTCTTCCATACTGAATGTCTATCAAAAGTTAATCAGTTCGCTTACAATAACATTTATCCTTCAATTCCCATATCGCAATGTGTAAATGTCATTTTTATATTAACATATACTGGTAATAAAGCACAATAGTGTCTATGTATCCATTCACAGAGATAAACCAGTTAGAACAAAACAATCTCGAAGAGTAATGATATCACAATCAAATTACGACAATGCAACCATTCTAGATTTTTTTTAATCGTTAAATTACCATCATGGTCCACAGTACGACATATAGTTAAAATAATAATAATCAAAACACAATGGAGTCCTGATGCCCAACACAACTTATTAGTATGCCAATTAGAATAAAGCAGCAAGGTTTACGATTATAACAATTTGGAAAAGATAATCATCGTTCAATTAATGTTAAAGAGAAGTGGGCATTAAATCCCCATCCTCTTAGATTTGACTTCCTCCCAGAAGTCCTTAAGAAATATTTAGGGAACAATGTAAAAGAAAATAGGGTCACACCTTTTGTGTAATTCCTTTGCTTCAACAAGTGTGGGTTTACAGAACTCAATTTTGGTCTAATGCGATTTAACAAGAAGAAGAGATATTGAAAGGGATGAGTCCTAAAATTTCTTTAAGTAAGGTTGCAAACATATAATTCTATAGAGTAACTCTACGTGGTCAACTAAGTTCCAATCATATAGCCTTAAAACATTAAATGGTCAGGGAGTCTCAAAGATAACCACCAAGAAAAGGAAGGACCAGGAGAATTTCGTGAACTCGAAATGACCATATAGTCTCCCATGGATCCCACATACTGGAACAACACAAGTAAAGGCTTACACTGAGGCTAAGATACACTTTAAAAGTTTGCTATTTAGGAAAGGCTAGCACATATCAACCATGAATATCAATTTATACGAGAAAACATGTCTACTCAAAGGTCTCACAATTCTTGAGATCACACAAAATGAGGTTCAACAACAAGGAAGGACATGTAGGTTAGAAATATTCATGGGAACCACTCTATAATCAAAGAGGGTACAATAAAATTTACATGGAAATACTAAGGAAAACATGACCTTAAGTTTTTATATAACTTGATTTTACATTCAAGAACAAACAAACAACACTAACGTAATTTAGAAATGTCAAAAATTTAGAAGGAAATTTACACTAGAATTAACATATCAATACAATAGGCACCACTCACTCTACATAACACAAAGGGATTTATTTATCTTAAACCCTTCTCAAGTTTGAAATAGCCATAAGAGAGCACATGCATAATTCATAACATTAAAGAGCAGTCAAGGGAGCTAGAGAGAAGAAACAAGTAACGAGAGGAGGGTCCAACTACACTCTAGAAGTGCATCACACCAAAAGTGAAAAAAAACCTTACAGAAACAACTTGCACTTCCCTTCCCAATGGAAGAAGGGCAATAACCACAAGGTTACTTAAGAAAAAGAACAAAGAGTATTTCTTAAAGTTATCTCATATCCTTAACATATGTTTCCTTAAAAATTACAATGACCTATGTCCCCAAGGACTAAATCAACACACAAGGAGGTTGTTTTCTTAAAAACAAGAGATAGGAACCAATCCTAAAGGCCACAACTCACACTCACTAAGATACGAGGTAACAAGGTTACGAAGAACCAAACTCCTACATGGGAAATACACATAAATCTATGAACAAGGGAGTACTACGCAATTTGAACACATCACTATCAATAAGGTGTTTCACAATTCCAGGTAGGCGGCAGAACTAAAGGTTTAACTATACATTGCACTCAATATGCATAAATATTACTCATTTCAGATACCAATTACTAAATCAAATCTCTAATTTCTCTTGCTAACACTTTTCGTAGAATTGTTTTTTCTAATTAAGATCTTCTTTCTATTATGACATCACAAGTTTGTGTTATAAGGAGCACCACTAAGGTGACACAATCTCTCGCCATTTTGAATAGGTGGAAATAAAATTTATTTTACTTCTAAGGAAGGTAAGATGAGAAAATTTTCCTTTCTATTTTCTTTCCACATATTTTTCTTTCTTTTATTAATCTACCAAGATTATATCTAGAAAAAATTTCCTTTTTCCTAATGTTCTATTTTATTTATTTACTTTTGTCTCAAAATCCAAGTTCCTCAATTAGAGTCTCATTATGATCAATTAATCATTTTACCAAATAGATTTTAATGATAAGGAAGAGGCAACCAAATAACATTATTAGCTTCATGGGAGAGAGAGATGAATCAACATATCACATTTTAAAATCTATAGGAACAAAAGACATTCAACATAGAAAACACATCATTCATTTCTTAAGAAAAAGGAATCTATCATTCAACATGTACCACACCAACATTTGAAGGGTTTACCAATTAATTACAAGCATCGTTAAACATTTCTAGTGGGTCTCTACAAATTTCAAATGAAGTTACAAGGAAGACTCATTAAAGAGGAATATTTACTTTTACAAATTTACGAGGTTTAACAATGTTTGTTGTTTAGGTTCAAACATTTTACTTGCATAATAAGTCCAGTAAAGTTTTCAAATCAACATCCATATTTCCTCAAGATACTACCAGCCAAGCAACAAGATGACTATGCAAATTTTACTCCAAGGGCACCACATTCCATTATAAAATAGCAAATACAAGAGAACCATCAATTAATCTATTTAAACACGGACTCTATGACCAAGAGTTTTAGTTTTAAAATAAGAAGCATAAGATAAGCATCACTGAGATTAAAATAATAAGATCTACCAAACTAACATCTCTATGAGAAAGGTTCAAAAGACCCAACGACATCCATAAGTGTCTCCACGTAATCCAGATATTAACAGGTCATAAAGGTTTTATTCATAACAATCCAAAGGGTTAAGACAAGGGTAACCTTCATCATAGGTCAATGAGATCAAGACAAGCACACTTAATTAAACACATTTCTAGAATGGGCTTAAATCTAACCATAGTTACCAAGATACATACAATCCACAAGTCAATACTTTCCATAAAGAAACAAGGAAACCATGATAAAACTTAGCATGCCATCATGGAACATCACTACCAGACAACCACTTATCCACTAGAATACATAGTCATCCAAGATTCAATCTAACCTCACACAAACCATAAGCTCATAACCAAACACATCTACTACAACGAGGAGATAAGCTCTTACCAAGTTGTAAGAGAATCACCATCACAACTATGAAACTGCCAACAAGACCACACTACACAACTAACTCTCTCTCTCTAGAATACTGAGTAACAAAAAAGTCACTCCAATATCCTAGGAATACTCAGGGATTTGTCACTCCAAAACCAAGTCATAACTTAAGGCACCTAAGAAGACATTCAAGGTACCTAGGGTATGCCCCCATACAATGAAATGTCACAAAAAAATAGCATAGAACCAGCTCAACAACATGCAAGAAAGATTCATGTAACATTTAGCTAAGTAGACAACAGATTACCGAGCTCTGAGTCACTAGTCAAAGTCAAATCCAAGAAATATTGGCAATCAAGGAAAGTGTATAAGTAGGCACATTGCAATGTCTTAAAATTCTTGCAAAAATATAAATAACTAAAAGAGTCTCTGAGCTTCTCAATCCTATCGTAAAATGAGGTGCTGGTCCTTGATAAAATAACACAAGTTTATGAATATAAAAATACCAAAGTCCACATCACATTCATTTTGCATCCCTTCATGGCTGCTAATAGGGGTAATATACCTCGATCTCAGTTATACGAATGCATACGCAAGGCTGGGTCAAAATCAACACCAAAACCTAATATTCACTTACTCATACAGGGATTAAATTGCCAAAGCGGAAACCCAAACTAACTCATCCAACCACTTGAAGGAAATAGGGGAACCTTAGACGACTAAACAACTTCTATTTTACTCTTTCAAACCCCAGCACAAAAACACAAACACCAAACCATAGGACTCACACCATACAGTTTATCATTCCAACAAGGAAGATTCTCACAGGGTTCATCGCATCATAGGACTAAAGAAAAATTTAGTGCTCATCAAACAACATATTTTAAAATGCAAAAAAAGTTCTTGCTACACTAGAAATTTGTAATAATACTCATTTCATTTTAACATTTTTAGTTATCCAGGTTCGACAAAATGCTACTAGGTGAGTTCAACAATTTGAACAACTTTATTATTTTAATCACAGAGGTTCAAGTCTTGCTAACTAGTTTTTGTTTTCAATTTCAGTCCAAGGTCCAAGTGTTGAACCCTCAGCTTTGATACCAAGTGTAATGCCTACAAAAAATCACGTTATAGGAACACGTTGAAACCTTAAACCCTTATCCCGAAAGTTGCGGCAATTTTTTATTTTTTTTTAGTTATAAGAAGGTTACAAGGGTGTTTGACCCTTAGGGTTCATTAAATTAAATTACACCAATATTATATACCTTACAATAGGGGAGCCAGGTCTAGTTCAAAGATTAAATATTTTTAATTTATCTCTAAAGTCAATTAATTAACATTTGTCTGGGAAGGTGCCATAATTTAATTTGCTTGGTTAAATTATTTATTCTCTTCAATCAATGATCAATCCAAAAATGGCCAACCTTATACTTAGTCATTTTGTTTCATTGTCCTATTAACTGTAGTATCCCATATTGCATTAATTTATTAAAATATCCTAGGAACTAGGAAAAATACTTCCAAACTAATGTAAATAAATGGCCCCATTCATTCATCTATGCATACCTTTAATTTTAATTAAAGACATCTATAAAAATATATTCCTACAAAAAAAAATTAGTGTTGATCCCCAACCCTTGGATCAAACCAATCTTGACCATTAGATCTTAGGGTTACAAAGTAACCCTAAAAATCCTTATGAATTCTTATTAAAACAATTCCTTTATTCTATTCTTCTCATTTGGTATATTTTATTTTGTTTGATTTGCAGGTTGGAGCAAAGGAAGCCATGGGAGAAAGAGAGCAAGAACTATGTAGGATTTTCTACAAGATCAATTTTAGTTTTTATTAGATTGTATTTTTATTGTTGTAATCTATTTCATTCAAGGATAGAAGGAGGTTTTCCTTTCCAAACTAGTTTTATTTCAAGCCATTTCTATTTTGGGGTACTCCATTTTGGGAAAACCCTTCCTCCATTAATATATATGAAAAAGAGTTATTTTAATTTACCTTTTGAAGATTAAATTACTTTAAACCATGAGATTTTCCAACGTTTTCCTGCTGGAGGGATTCTTAGTGAATTTACATGCTTAAAATTTTAGTTATTACAAGTTAGAAATTGTACAAACATGGAATTAAAAAAAATTTGTCGTAAGTAACAGGACCGCTACCCTGAGCAAGCCTGAGGTCCTGTGACCTCCTCCCTACCTAGGTGAAAAACCATGAACCACCATCTTACGGAGTGGTTGTTCTGAGACCACCGCCTTTCCTAAGTGGTGGTTACAAGACCGCCGCTCTGTAAAAGGTGACGATCTTGTTTCTTAGAAATAGAACCATCAAACCCAAGTTTTTCCCAAAAAAAAAGTTACAAGTATACTCAAATGGTCATTTAGAACTTACTTTTACATGTCTAAGTTATTCATTTGCAAGGTTTATATTCATTTCCTCATTTCTTTGGTATCAATTACCCAATTTAAACCTTTCCTATTTTGATAATAACAACAACATCTAAAAGAGTCAATTTTCATTTTATTTACAAACTTTCTTCCAATAATGCAAGGGAATGAACAAGGTAGTCTAATTTTTTCTTTTGCGTGTTTTCAATTAACACAGTTGAATATACTATTTCTTCCCTCTTTTAAATACAAGTGTAACACCCACTAAAAACAACCGAATTGAGACCCAAGGACAACCTAGGATTAGTTATGAAAACTATGGAATAATTTGTTTTTGTTTAGAAGAGTCTACAATCGGGTTACAAGACAACAATTGACACTAACAGGCTCCAGAACAATTCCAATCAACTAAAATATACTTTTCTTTTATTAACAATAATTAGAGGTCACAAGGTCCCAAAATTTAGGGTTAGAAGGTTTAATTAGGTTTAGAGGGTAATTCCTTACCATACCCACTCTCTTATAGGCTTAACGATTCAACTTAATTTTTCTCAAACTTAACACATTCAAATTTTCCATAAATCATTCCCATTAGATAGGAAGCTTCCTCAGCTTTCCATTGATATAAATAAGTCCTCCTAACTCATCATATTTCTCAAGTTATGGACTGGTAGGCCTTAGGGTGAAAATTTTCCCCAAGAGTGGGCCTGTGGGCCTAGGGGAGAAAATTTGCCCCAGGGCTAGTCTGTGGGCCACAAGAAGAAATATTTCTCGAAGGATGAGTCGATTCGGTGGAGCTGCAGGGAACATTTTGGAAATTTCTCATGCGGGGGTGAAGGCCACCTTTGCATCCACGCTCCCGCGAGTTTGCAAGGCTACAAGGGACACATGGTACCTCCTCAGCCAACGAGGGGAAAGCGGGGCGGTGGGGATGAAAGAGTTTTAACACCCATAAGGAAAAAGGGGTAAAATTCACCCACACCTCCACTCACACCATGCGATGCCATGTGGCAGCTCCTGATTGGCTGCAGGCCTGTGGGTTGTCAAGGAAAATTTAGAAAATTTTCCCAAATTTTTCCGAAAATGAAAAAGGCAAAAAGGAACCTGCTCCTTTGTCAATGCCTCACGATGCCGCGTGGTAGCTCCTGATTGGCTGTGGGGCAGCGGGGAAAATTTAGAAAAATTTCCCAAAATTTTATGAAGTGCTAAGTTAAAAAGAAAAGATCCACCTCTCTACCTATGCCTCGTGGTGCCACGTGGCAGCCTTTGATTGGTTGTGGGGCGGTGGGGACAACTAGGAAAATTTTCCCAAAAAATTTTTGAAGTGCTAAACTTAAAAAGGGGTCCTCCCCTCCACCAACCCCTTGTGGTGGAACGTGGCAGCCTCTGATTTTATTTGGGACTACAAGGCGATGGGGAAAATTAGGAAAAAAATTCCAAAAATTTTCTGAAGTGCTAAGGGAAAAATTCAGGCATGCGGGTCAGCTAAGGAAATTTTTTCCAATATTTTTTTTTACCGCCAAAGAAGAAAAACTTCAGAAGACCATAAAGTTTGATAGAGATCTCATTTTTTGGAAAACGAGGACTTTCTAGAAATCTCTAGACATCCTCTTTACTAAGAAATGATTAAATTTTTATTTTTATAAATTTTAAGGAGTCAATTTAAAGAAAATGATCTAAGGGATTTGGTAGTGGAAACTGGTAAATTTTAACTTATAAAATTTGTTCAATTTGATCTTCTTCCTCTCTCAAAATGTCAAATAGACATGGAGACTTGTTCTTAGATGGATTTAAGAAGGATTTCAAGATTGAATTTTCCTGATTGATTTACAATTTGAAAAATTACATCTCTTGACAACAAAACGACCGTAAGAGGGTTGAATTCGTTTCTACTAAGTTTTATAATAATTTCCTTAAGTGGTTTTAGTTTTCTTTGGGATCCTTTTGGCATCATTAATTCCAACTAATTATTTCATTTTCCTCTTATCTATTTGTAGGTTTATTTTAACATTTGATAAAGCAATTTTACAAAGTATATAGGGAATTGAAAGAAGTGTATACATATCCAGAACATAGATTAACTATCTCTTTTGCCATGAAATAAAGAATTTAATTCATTCCATGTTGGTCTTAAATAGTTTTATTTCCTTCAATCAAACATTAAAACAAGAACACAATTTTCTATTATTTCCAAAATCATATATTTTAAACAAGGTAGAATAATACATTTTCTTCTCATGTGTTTCACTTTTCCACTTTCCAAATAGGGATTTCATAGTACACATTAAACACATATTTCTAATGGGAATAACATCATATGAAAAAGACAAAACACTTCCATTAATTCAAATGAAACTCTTACAACTTCCTTTCCATTTGATTTCAAAATACAACATACAAAATACGTATCATTCTTTCACATTCTTTCCAAAAAATAGAAAATAGAGTATAACCCTTTTACATTTTGAATTTCAACTTTCATTGTCAATACAAAGTATCTTTCCATTACAATTAATATATATATCATCCAATTCAAAGTGGGAAAGGGCTATAATAAGATTTCATTTCACAAGGGACTGTCAAATTGTCTTTATCTCAGCTCTAGAACAACATGTATATTTCTCATTCTTCCAAATTTTGAACACAACAAGAGTAGGGGAAAGGAAATGGTCTCCACCCAAAAAATACATATAATGTAGAGGAGAATCCATCCTTCTTCATTTTCCCCCAAGCCCCAACCACAATGTAGTAATATATGTGATCAAACTCAAGGCAATAACACGCTTCCACAAACACACAAGCAACATTTTGACAATAAAAACATAGTCCAAAATAGAATGTAGTTTACAACTACATTAAAACATGACAAACATTGCTAAGGATTCATCCAACAAGCCAAAGGAGTAAGAAACTATGGGGGATTCTTCTTATGCCTCCAAAAGGGGAAATGGGTATCACCACTTGATTTCAAACCGCCAAAATATAGTATATCAAACCCTAAAATTCCTTATTCCTCCCCAAGTACCCCTTATTCCTCACATTTCCTTATGCCTCTACAACCTCTTATGGAACCCCATAATGAGTAAATAAAGGCAATCTATTTGTTTGTAAGGTGTAACCCAAATCCCAACTCCCTCCACTCTTATACCTCCCTAAAACACACTTGTGCCTCCCACAAAGATAACCCCTTAGTCTCCTCCTACACCATTCGTAGGCCATCTACCCAACATCCCACAAACATGAAAACACATTCACATATAAACATTTACATTTGTAAAAGAAGAGCATTTCAGGAGCCAAGCTATTACCTTTCTATGATGGAGTTTCCCAAGTTCCAAACAATAGTTGTTTCTAAGAAATCAATACAAAAATCCACCAAAAAACAAGCATGCAACAATCCTCAAACTTCTCCAAAAGCAATAGCTCTCAAAACAACAAGGAATTCACCCATGAATGAAGTCTCCCAAGTGAATCAACCCAAAACAAGGAAAGGAATTCAAATTTTATAGAAGAGGGAAGGGAAGAGGATGAGGTAGGTCCATGTAGGATGTCACATCACACATCCTCAACCCAAACCCCCAAGACAAATTCATTCTCTAATGCATAATAAATAGATGGGTGAATAACATGACAGTTTACTTACACACTCAAATCCAACCCACACCCCAAAGGACTGAAAGTAAATCATGTAAGAAAAGTTTGATTAAAACCTACAATTTTCCATCTCAAAAAGCATTATAAAATTCTAATCTCAACTCTCTAACCATAGGTATGGTTGGTAATTAAATTTAAGAGGTATGGGACAATTTTAACTTGTCCCAAAAGCCTCCAAAATCAGCCTTGAAGGAAAATTTTGAATTTCCAAGAAGGTGGCGTGTTTTACACTCAAAAGTTAACTTACACATCACTTACACATCTCTTTCAACACTGTAATTCAAGGCCAACAACTCTTTTAATTACTTTCTTGTGACATATTTTAATTAATTAACTTAACAACATGATTAATCACAATATTACACTCCATTTAATGAATAATGAAAGGGGTAAAAGCACCATAAAATAAACACATGAAAACATACATAAAGGGGCCAAAATAAAATAAATACATAAAACCCCTTGGTCACAATTAAAGGTGATCCCCCACATGGGAATCCCTAAAACACACAAACACGCACAAACAAATACTAGTTTCTATGGTGACCTTATTGAATTCATCTAGAATTCTAATGTGGTTTGTCTCCAATCCCCCAATGTTTATTGTCATATTTTAACCTGCAAGACACAAATACCTCCTTCAACCTCGTGGCCATATTAGAACATACAAAATAATATAAATATAATTCCCAAAATATTTTAGATATATGAATCACAACAACATCAAAGCAATCTAAAATTATCATTATATTTTTATGAACAACTATATCATCATCCAATTATAAAATGTCTCTAATAATCATCATGCATCATAACTGAATCAAGTCAACAATAATTCATGATCTAAAATCTATCATCATACTATAATAATGTCCATAGTCATGTCCATAATATAATTAGCAGTATCATTATTAGTATCAAAAAGGTGTCAAAGGGAAGTGGGCACTACATCCCCCTCCCCTTAGACTCGACTTCCTCCTGGAAGTCACTGGAACAAATGTGGAAAGTGAACTCAAAACAAAGTAGCATCCTCTGATGTAGTGATAGTCTCATCATATCTGTCCCATTGCACTCGGACTTAATCAACCTCTCTGCCCCGAAGGCCTAGGGTCCTGCAATCTAGGATGTGAACAGTTTCCACCATCACCTTCCCCTAATCCTACACCTACAATGATGTCCAATATAGCACATGATAATGGTTTTCAACATTACTCCTAAGAACTTAAACATGAAACACATCATGTACGTGAGATAAGCTAGGTGGCAATGTTAGACAGTAGGCCAAAGGGTTGATATGCTCCAAGATCTCAAAAGGACCAACGAATCTAGGAGCTAACTTATAATGTTTTCCATAATAGATAGGGCTCTTATGTGGCCTGATATGAAGTAACACCTTCATGCCCACATCAAAACTACATTCAGTCTTATGCTGATCTGTTTACTTTTTCTGCCTGTCCTGAGCCTCTTGTAGTTTTTTTTTATTAGAACCACCTACTACTCCATGTATTGCAACAAAGCTAGTCCAAGAGAAACCTTGTCCTCTATCCTATCCCAATTAAGAGGTGTCTTGCACTCTCTACCATACAAACTAAAAAGGAGCCATGCCTATAAAACTCTGAAAACTATTATTGTAAGAAAACTCCACCAAGTAAAGGTACTCCTCCCATCTAGACTGCTAATCCATCACATACATTTTGAGCATGTCCTCTAAAATTTGATTCACCCGCTCAGTCTATCCATCTATCTTAGGGTGATATGTTGTTCTCAAATTGATATTCATCCCAAGGGAATGTTGAATAGTAGTCCAGAAATGGGAAGTATACAAAGAATTGCGGTCACAAATAATCTTCTACAGAATCCCGTGTAACCTAACAATTTCATCCAAATATACTCATGTCACTTCACTAGCTGTATAAGTGGTCTTTGCTAGAAAAAAGTGAATCACTTTTGTTAATTTATCAACCGTGACCATGATGGCATCATGGTGATATCTTGACATTGATAGCCCAACAATGAAGTTCATGGAAATGGTGTCCCATTTCCACTCTGGTATATAACATGAGGAAAGAGAAGGCCAACCGGATGTTGATGCTTAGCATTTACTTTCTAGCACTCTAAACATTATGAAATGAAGTGGGCCACATCTCTATGAAGTCCTCTCCAATGATACAACTTTCTCAAGATGGTATGCATCTTCTTCACCCCAGGGTGGGCTGAATAGGGTGCATGATGTGCTTCTGTCAATATGTCCTGCCTCAAGGTTCCATCTCTAGGAACATAAATTTCATCTCTATTCCTGAGAAGACCATCATCCTCTAAAGAAAAACCATCAAACTTCTCCTCGAGGGGTCTCTGAGACTCAATCTCTACTTGAACTGCAATGTAGAAGATGTCAAGAGGAAGTTGCTAAAGAATCTTGCTCCACAAATCTATGCTCACTGAGGTGGCCATAGCCACATGTCTCCATTTGTTGAGAGCATCTGCCACCACATTTTCCTTCCCCTTCACATGCTCTATCTCCATATCATACTCACAAAGTAACTCCATCCAATGCCACTGATGAGCATTGAGATTGGGTTATGTGAAGAGGTGACAAAGAATCAAGTGATCTATCCTGAGGGTGAATCTTCAGCCAAGAAGAAAGTGCCTCCATCGAACCAAAGTGTGCACAACTGGAACAAGCTCATGATCATGAGTAAGATAATTAAGCTCATAAATTTTGATTTTTTGAGATTGAAAAGCCACTAATTTTCCCTCCTACATCAACACAACTCCAAGCCTTGCTAAAGAAGCATCTATGCAAATGAGAAACTCACCCTCTGGATCTGGCACTACAAGAATAGGTGTTGTAGTGAGACATTCCTTTAGTTTACTAAAGGCCTGCTCGCACCTATTCGACCAAACAAACTTCTTCCCTTTCCTTTGAAGGGAAGTGATGGGGTGTGCTATCTGCGAGAAGTCTTGAACAAATATCTAGTAATAACTTGCTAATCCCATGAAGTTGCACACCTCAGTCACAATAGTGGGTGCTGGCCAATCCATAATAGCTTTAATATTGGAATGATCAATGGTGATACCTTCCCCAGAGATGATATGACCCAAATACTGCACTTCCATTTGAAAGAATGGACACTTCTCACAATTCTCATAAAGTTGCTACTCTAGAAGACACCGAAGAACTTGGCGAAGGTGCCCCTCATGCTGCTCATGTGTATGTGAGTAAATCAGAATGTCATCAAGGAAGATGAGAATGAAGCGATCTAAGAAGGTCCTAAATACCCCATTCATCAAACTCATAAACACTACAGGGGCATTAGTCAAACCAAAAGGCAACATTGTGAATTCATAGTGGCCATATCTCGTGCGGAAGGCAGCCTTATGAATGTCCACCTCTAAAATCCTTAGCTGATGGTACCCTAACTTAAGGTCTATCTTATAGAAATTTGTGGCTCCCTTCATTTGATCAAACAAATCATCAATGTGGGGAAGGGGATAATGATTCTTGATCATTACCTTATTCAGTTAGTGGTAATAAATACACAACCACAAGGATCCATCCTTCTTCTGCACAAAAATTATTGGTACACCCCAAGGGGATACACTAGGATGGCTAAGGCATTTATCCAAAAGACCCTCAAGCTGTAACTTGAGCTCATAGAGCTCTGGTGTGGTCATTTGATATGGTACTTGTGATCTATATCAAAATAAATCTCACATGGGGGTGATAACCCCAATAGCTCCCTATAAATTCATCAAAAAAATCTCTCAAAATGGGATGATCATCTAGCGTTGGTCTACTAGACCCATCCTTTGATCTGTCACTGACTGTAATAGCATACATCTGACAACCCCATCACACACACCACTTAAGTTGCATAACAGAGATGATGTGAATAGAAACGAGTCTCCTAACCCTTGAAATCACTAACTCAACTCCCAAATCATCTACACAATATATAATCTTGTGGTAAAAATTCATCCTAGCCCTGTGTGTAGATAACCAATCCATACACAAGATGACTCCATATGAGCCCAAAGGAAGGATATGGAGATCCGAGGTAGTGGTGAAAGGTCCCAAATCCACCACATACTCTTAAACTAAGGATTCTATAAAGATCAGGGCTCTAGAAGCCATCTCAACATCCCAACTATGACCCTGCCAAATTACCAGTAGCCTATATCACATAACTAAATATGGTGCAATAAAATAATCAGAAGAATCAGAGTCAAAGAGAATAGAGGTAGGAATACCACTACTGTTACCTACAGTCTCAATAACTATACTCTAATGCTTTTCCTAGTAGTTCTTGACCACTACATACATCTTGTGATTGCACCCCATATCACCGAAAGTAGGCTTTGAGATATATGTCTTACCCTTTTTATTAATGTTCTATGGGCATTCTCTCCAAAAATGTCTAGTAACACCACAACCCAAACAACCGCTTGATCCTCTCCCCTATGTAGCAGGTCTGACTTGTACTTTGGAGGTATGTGGTGTGGATCTTGATGATTCGGCTACAGTCTGCTGAGATCTCTTCTTACAAGCTCCTACTGAGTGAGTTCTCTATGCACCTTGCATCATGATGGGACCACTAGGAGGATGCCCCATACTCCAACCTCTCTGTTCATCAAATATTTGTGGATGTCTATAAGGTGGGTGGGACTGTTGCTGCTACTGCTACTGTGGTCTAAAAGATGACTGTGTTAAACCCTGCCCACCGCAAGGAAGATGTACTGACCCCCTTGATCTGTTGTCCTACATCTACTGTATGCAGCTCTGAACTTAGTCTCTAGCCTGATGGGTCTTTCCCTGACTCTCCTCTGTTATATAGGCCTTCTCGATGGCCTCAACTAATGTTTATGGAAAATGGATCTACACTGCACCTCCAATGTCTAGATTCAGGCCCCAGATGAACCTATGGATTTGCACCTGCTCATCCTGCATGTAATTAACATACTGGAGTAGATCCATAAATGTACTCTCATACTTAGCCACTATAAGAGATACCTATTGAAGGTCATGGAACTCATCTATCCACTGTTGTATGAACCTCCTTTACAAATATCTTCTCTGAAAATGATCCTCACAAATCTCCCAGGTAACTATCTCAAAATCAACATGGAGCTTCTGCTCCTCTATCCACCACTAGACAACCAGCTCCATCCCTTAATAGATGGATCACAACACGAGCTTTCATGTTGCAAGAATAAGGACAGAGCTGGAAGCACCTGCTCAAGCTAACTAACCAAGCCTCTACCTAAAATCTAGCTATATCACTAGAATAATGTGATGGCCAAAGCTTCAGAATTTCCTTGATGTGATCTGTAGTTGTGGTCTGACAGCCTCTAGGCCTCTCTATATGCTCATCCCTAAGCTTAGGACTCTAAGACCTCTCTCTATGATTTGAAACTCACTCACCCTGTCTCCTCTATGGTGACTCTAATCTAGCTTACTCTGTATGGAAGTTCTCTCCTCCATGCTCCTCATTGGTTCGAGGAGATACATGACCCTTAATGAAAGTGACTCTATCATGTCTAGATGCATGTCCTACTGATCCTCCGCATAGGGCGGCATTGACATCCTAAAGAGTCTACAAAATACTGGGTAGGATGGCTGCTACAACATGATCTTGTGGTGGTAAGTCTAGGTCTATGTGAAAAGACCCCTTGTCCCATCTGCACCTTCTGCACAAACCAAGTCAAGAGTTAGTTCATCTTTCAAAGTTTTATTCAGTTTCCATGTGTTACTAAAATATGTAATTTATAAACTAATTTGTTTTCCAGATTTAATAATGTGCTAGGTTTAAGGTTCATGTCGCAAGTTTTCTAGTGTGCCCAATGGCCCAAGATTTTGAACCACTACTCTGATACCAAGTGTAACGCCCGCTGAAAATAAACCACTTGAGACCCAAGAACAACCTAGGATTAATTAGGAAAACTATGGAATAATAAAAAAAAATTTCAAAAGAGTCTACAACCATGTTACAAGACAACATTTGTCACTAACATGCTCCAGAACAATTATAATCCACTGGAATATAATTTTATTTTATTAACAATAATTAGAGGTCACAAGGTCCGAAAATTTAGGGCTAGAAGGTTCAAATAGGTTTAGAGCGTAATTCCTCACCATACTAACTCTCTAACAAGCTTAAATATTCAACTTTATTTTTCTCAAACTTAGCAGATTCAAATTTTTTCTAAGTCATTTCCATTGGATAGGAAGTTTCCTCACCTTTCCATTGATATAAAGAAGTCATCCTAACTCCTCATATTTCTCAAGTTATGGGCCAGCGGGCCATGGGTTGAAAATTATCCCCAAGAGTGGGCCTGCGGGCCTAGGGGGGGAAATTTTCCCCAGGGCAGGTCTGCAGGCTACGGGAAGTAATATTTCCTAGAAGAGGAGTCAAGTTAGCGGGGCCATGGGGAAAATTTTGGAAATTTCCTACACGGGGGTGAAAGCCACCTATGCACCCACGCTCCCACGAGTCTGCAAGGGACATGTGGTGCCTCCTAAGCCAATGTGGCGAAAGTGTGGCGGCAAGGATGAAATATTTTTAATTCCCCAAAGGTAACAGGGGTAAAATTCACCCATGCCTCCACTGACACCACATGATGACACGTGGTAGATCCTGATTGGTAGAAGACATGGAGAATCATTCTTAGATGGATTTAAGAAGGATTTCAATATTCAATTTGTATGAATGATATTCAATTTGAAAAATTACATCTCTTGATAGCAGAACGACTGTAAGAGGGTTGAGCCCATTTATACTAAGTTTCATAAGAAGTTTGTTAACTATTTTTAGTTTTGTTTGGGATACTTTTGGCCTCATTAAGTCCAATTGATTATTTCTTTTACCTCTTATCTATTTGCAGGGTTATTTGAACATTTGATAAAGGAATTTTACAAACTATATACTGAATTGAAAGAAGTGTATACATATCCAGAGCAAAGATTAACTATTTATTTTTCCATGAAATAAAGAATTGAATTCGTTCCATGGTGGTCTTAAATAGTTTTCTTTACTTCAATAAAACATTAAAACAAGAATGCAGTTTTCTATTTTTTACAAAATCATATATTTTAAACAGGCCAGAAAACAAGGATTTCATAGTGCACATTAAACACATTTATTTAATGGGAATAATATCTTATGAACAAGACAAAACACTTACATCAATTCAAATGAAACTCTTACAACTTCCTTTCCATTTGTTTTCAATATACAGCATACAAAATACGTATCATTCTTTCCCATTCTTTCCAAAAAATAGAAAACAAAGTATAACCCTTTTACATTTCGAATTTCAACTTTCATTATCAATACAAATTATCTTTTCATTACAATTAATATATAGATCATCCACTTCAAAGTGCTAAAGGGCTACAAGAAGATTTCATTTCACAAGGGACTGTGAAACTGTCTTTATATCAGCTCTAGAACAACAACATGCATATTTCTCATCCTTCCAAATTATGATCACAATAGGATTAGGGGAAAGGCAATGCTCTCCACCCAACAAAGATATCCAATGAAGAGGAGAAGCCATCCTTCTTCATTTCCCCCCAAGCCCCAACCAAAATGCAATAAGAGATGTGATCCAACTAATGGCAATAACAGGGTTCCACAAACACACAAGCAACATTTTCACAATAAAAACACAGTCCAAAATAGAATGTATTTTACAACTACATTAAAGCATGAAAAACATTACTAAGGATTCATCCAGTAAGCTAAAGGAGCAAGAAACTATGGGGGATTCTTCTTATGCCTCCAAAAGGGGAAATGGGTATCACCACTTGATTTCAAACTGCCAAAATATAGTATATCAAACCCTGACATTCCTTATGCCTCCTCCAAGCACCCCTTATTCCTCACATTTCCTTATTCCTCCGTAACCTATTTTGGCACCCCATAATAAGTAAATAAATTCAAGTTATTTCTTTGTAAGGTGGAACCCAAATCCCAAATCCCTCCACCCTTATACCTCCATAAAACACACTTATGCCTCCCACAAAAATAACCCCATAGTCTTCTCGTACACCATTCCTAGGCCATCTACCCAACAGCCCATAAACATTCCAAAACATTCACACATAAACATTTACATTTGTAAAATAAGATCATTTCAAGAGCCAAGATCTTACCTCTTCATGATGGAGTTTCCCAAGTTCCAAACATCAGTTGTTTCCAAGCAATCAATTGAAAAATCCACCAAACAACAAGCATTCAACAATCTTCAAACTTCTTGAAAAGTTAGAGCTCTAAAAATAGCAAGGAATTCACCCAAGCATGAATTCTCCCAAGTGAAGCAACCCAAAACAAGGCAAGGAACTCGAATTTTATACAATAGGGAAGAGAAGAGGATGAGGTGGGTCCATGTAGGATGTCGCATCACACATCCTCAAGCCCAACCCCAAAGTCAAGTTCATTCTCCAATGCATAATAAATAGGTGGGTGAATAATATGACAGTTTACTTACACACTCAAATCCAACCCATACCCCAAAGGACTGAAATTAAATCATGTAAGAAAAGTGAAATTAAAACCTACAATTTGCCTTCTCAAAAAGCATTATAAAAGTCTAATCTCAACTCTCCAACCATTGGTATGGTTGGTAATGAAATTTAAGACGTATGGAACAAGTTTAACTTGTCCCAAAAGCCTACAAAATCAGCCTTCAAGGACAATTTTGAATTTCTAAGAAGGTGGAGTGTTTCACACTCAAACGTTAACTTACACATCTCTTACAACACTTTAAATCAAGGCCAACAACTCTATTAATTACTTTTTATGACATATTTTAATTAATTAACTTAACAACATGATTACTCACAATATTACACACCATTTAATGAATAATGAAAGGGGTAAAATCACCACAAAATAAACACATGCAAACATACAGAAAGGGACCAAAATAAAAGAGATACATAAAACCCCTTGGTCACAATTAAAGGTGACCCCCCCATTGGAATCCCTTACACACACAAACACTCACAAAAAAATACTAGTTGTCATCGTAATCTTGTTGAATTCATCTAGAATTCTAATGTGGTTGGTCTCCAATCCCCTGATGTCTATTGTGATATTTTAACCTGTAAAACACAAATACCTCCTTCGGCCTCATGGCCATATCAAAACATCCAAAATAATATAAATATAATTCCCAAAATCATTTAGATATATGAATCACAAAAACATCAAAGCAATCTGACAATATCATTATAGTTTTATCAATAACTATATCATCATCCAATAAGTTCCATTTCTAGGTGTACTCAAAATATCCAAATATGACAAGTCCACACAACATCCTTAATATAACCATGTCAAACAATAAATCATCATCAACATATAAAATGTCTCTAATAATCATCATGCATCATAACTGGAACAAGTCAACAATAATCCATGATTAACATTTATCATCATACTATAATAAGGTCCATAATCATGTCCATGATATAATCAGTAGTATCATGATTAGTATAAAAAATGTGTCAAATGGAAGTGTGCACTACAAAAAATTTCAACCATTCTCACAACCACTTTTAACAAGGTTTTTAATAAGTTTTGAAAGGAAAGTTACTAACTTTTCAATAAGGTCTATACACTTTGGTGAGAAATGGAACAACTACCATGAGATAAGTTGTTTCGCCTTTATAGATTCTTTTCTATTTTAACAATACTAATTTTACAAACACATTTCTTTCTTTCCATTTTCAAAATTAAACTACAACAATGAAGGTAAAATTTCTCTCTCACAATACAACTTTCAACTAAACCTTTACACAATATTTCCCATTTTGATTCTTTTCTTTCCATACTATAATTTAATGATAAGGTAGTTTTATAAATTTTCAATGAACATCTTCAAATAAAATTACAACTTACAAAACTACATTTCCTTTTAACCAAAAATAATATTACAATCTTCCACCTTGAGTGGGAATAACAAGAAGACTATCACAAGTAAGGATTTATTTTGGATACCAACATAGCTCCAACTTTCACATCACCAACATGAGCTCCACCAAGCTTCATTTGATCACCAAAAAATAGGTGGGAGAGGCAACACTATCCACCCAACCAAGAATTCCAATGAGGAGAAGAATCCATCCTCCTCATTAGCCACCAAGCCCCAACCACATTGCAATGAAAAATGAATTCAACTCATGGAAACAAATAAGCTTCTAAAACATATAACCAAGTATTTAACAACCAATCCAAAGCACATTCAACTCACACTACAACACAAGGAGGAAAACACAAAATATATAAGGCTTCAAATATGAAAATCCAAAGCAGCAAGAACCTATAGGGAGGTCACTTATGCCTCATAATAGAAAGTGAGTGCCCACCTTAAAAACCTCCAATAAACATCTCAAACCCCTACACACTATTATGCCTCCCTCAAAAATCTCTTATGGCTCCCTCAACAAAATAACCAAGTAAGAAATGCAAGCAATTTCTTGTCCAAGGTGGGGCACTCAACCCAAACTCCCTCTAAATCATGGAATAAACTTTTATTCCTCCATACATGAAATCTCCCCATATTCCCCTCCTACACCACACTTAGACAATATACACAAGCACCCAACAAGCATAGAAAAACACTCAAAACAAGCACATATGCATGCAAAATAAAAGAATGCATTTAACAAGAGATTACCTCCTACCTTTGCATGGTAGATCTTGATCCAAGAGCCATACACCAAGAAGCTCCAATAAATACACATTCACTTCTAAAATCCTCTAATTCCCAAAATGCAAGAGCACCAAAAATAATGAAGTAACCCCCAAACAAGTAAAATAAATTCAATAAATAGAAAAGGGAGAGAGGAGGGTGAGGTGGATCCATGTAGGGTGTCAAATCACTCATCCTCAACTCTACCTGACAAGTCAAACTTCAAACTCCAAAGCACAATTAATAAGTGGGTGAAGAAATGACATATTACTTGCACACACAATCCAATCCCACACTTCCTAAGGACAAAAATATTTACATGAAAGAAAGTGCACTCAACATTTTACATTTGTATCCAAATTCATTCTCCTCTTTATGCCAAGCAATAACATAGATTTGATAGGGAGCTTAGAGGCAGATAGATCATAATGTGTGTCATTTTTTAGCCGAGGATGAGATCTGACTAGCCCTTTGTTACTCAAATTTGTGGAGAGATGGATAGCACCTTTAAGAGGATTTAACCTTTCCTCACTACTTTAGTTTGTGCCTCTTTACCTAGCATGATAGGACCCTTAGTGTAACATCTGTTTGATGGAGGAGATGGAGATATCCTTCTTTTTCACAAATTCCATGAAGAGAACCTTGGCAAAATATGGTCGATGCTCCGTGATTTAACTCTAAAGAATTGTCACTTCTAAACGATGGAGATATTTTCACACAAGGCTAAGGTTACTGAAGACATGGAGAAATCCTGATTTTTCTACATATATTTGAAAGTAGATTTTGTTTCTTTTTTGATACACAGGGAAAAACATGGGTAGTTTAGGGTGGATCAATAATGCAGAAGCATAACTTGCGGAGACCATAACTTTTGATCCGATCGTTGGATTGTCTTGAAATTTTATAGGATGGTAGATTTACATTATTACTATGCTTGGATTGTTACTAGTTACATATTTGTGGCCATTTCAGCACATTTTTGGGCCCATATTATTTTATCTAGTGGCCTCAAATTGGCTCCAATTGTTTTTTTGGCTTTTGACTAGGTTTTAGAAATTTAATAACTTTTGTTGTACTTTTATAATAATTCAAAATTTGACATGATCCTTAATTTATAAAGGCATATTTAGCACACAAGTTTTAGGGCCCATCTAAGTTGTTTTGTTAGTAGGTAATTTTTTGGCTTTTTAGGGTTTTTGGGATTTTAGGGTTTTTTAGTGTAGACGTGAAATAAAATGAGGATTTTTATGATGTAAAAGATCAGTGTGGATTCTAGAATGAGAAGAAAGCTATTTTGAAAATCCTAGTTTTTATTTGCAAAGCTTTTATGTGTGTTTTGGAGGTATTTCAACCTCTTCCAGCTGGGTTCACATCAATCAATCATTTTTAAAATGATTTTGGTGGGAGATGATGCAGGATAAAGTTGATTATACTCTATATTCAAAGGGAGTACACAACAATGAACAAATTCACAATAGAAAGACTCAGAACAGTCAAGATGTTCCTTTAACTAGAAGGTGTGATTTAATGGAGGCCCAAATCAGCAAGTTTTCACATAATATTTGAGACTCCAATACGAAGGCTCGAATTGAAAGACTCAATTAAACTCTAAATTTTTTGATTAATCATGCCTAAGGTACACCCAAAGACTTATAGACAACCTTTATAAACAAATGATATTGAATTGATTTTAAATTTTTTTATCTCATCCAAGATGAAGGCACTTCTTGAAATTAAATTGCAAATACCATTAGACTGTCAGAGGGACAAGATCTTGTGTGATTTCACAAAAAATTCAGTGTAAGATTTCAATAGGAATGAAAGAAACTATTTGCAGACATTGTAAAAATAAAGTAGACACAAAATTGCTAGAGATTAGAGACAAATTAATTCAAAATTTTCTTAGATTCATCAGCAAGGAAAAGCTTCCAGAGAAATCTCAATACTTTTCAATGGATATACATTTGCAACCAACTTGACATGATAGAAAATCTAACACAGAAGAAAATAACATGTAATCTTGGCTTTGGTCTCTTTGGAAGATGAATTTCTCAAAAAAAATCTCAAGAATTCAAACTTTGACCATTTGCAAGAGTATTCGCATTACATTTATACATTTTTTGTCACTCAATTTTCCCCCCAAAAGAGAATAATATTCAAGGTACCTTTGCTTGTTTCCAATTTGTTTCAAATAACAACGTTTAAAAAATTCAGATCCAAAATCTGCTAGGTGGAACAATTGTGAACTAATCACATTTCTCAGGCCTTTGAATAATGACTAGGATGCCATGCCACAACTTTTTAGGAGTCCTTTTAATCATTCTAATTTTTTCATGTGATAAGTCCCCTTTTTAATCATTTTTCGGAGCCTTTGCATAGCTAGGCTTGATAGGTCATCCCTTTTTCCTCTCGAGGCAACACCCTTTTGACCTTTTACACTTGCACTTTCATCATTTCATCTTTTTTCCCTCCTTTTCCTCTGTAATTTCTACCTTGCGTCCATTTCCTCTGTTAATTCCCACTTCAAAATATCATCTTTAACAATCCTTGGACTCACAATTTTAATTTTTCAATCCATTCAATGGAACCTTAATAACAGATTCGATAAATAATTTCATCAAGGAACAATGAAAAATAATGCGTATTTGTGCTTCCAAGAGTCTTGGAGAAAAGTTGGTAGAAAAATAGGTGAAACGCCCAACAATCATTGATCCTTCCCCTTTTCCACTTTATATCATATCCGTCCACGTGTTTCCTTAGCACAACTACAAAGGAGAAGCATAGAGGAAAGTATCAAACAAGCGTGAGACTTCCACATACCCTAGGCCAAAGAAAAATGCCTTTCGGCCTTTGAAAAGTCTCAGTGAAAAAAGGAGCCAGTGGGAGCCTCCACATGTCTCAATAGTGCATTTTGAGATGGTCCCCAAAATTGGACACCCCAAACAAGCGTGGGCTCAACATGTGTCTTAGTCTGGTAGAGTCTGTTAAAAATTCAAAGGTTCAATGGAAGCCACCATGTTTCTAAGGTCCGAGACAATATCCTTCAGTCATTCAAAAATCCAAGCAAAAAGGCAGAGCGAGGGGAACCCTCCAAGTTTCCTCCTGACACTTCCTCAAAATAAAACTCAGGGTCCGGTCCCCAAACATGCGTGGTCCCTCCACGTGTCCCAAACCCTTTAGTAAGCGTAGGCCCATCGGAAACCTCCACTTATCTTTATGGACCAACTTCAAGATGGTGCCCAAGAGTAGAGACCTTGAATGAGTGCAGGCTCACCACATGTCCCATAATTTAGAAAATTGCTTTGAAAAATTTAATTACAAAACAGAGCCGATGGAAGCCTCC
Organism: Taxus chinensis; assembly: GCA_019776745.2. Taxonomy (NCBI): domain Eukaryota; kingdom Viridiplantae; phylum Streptophyta; class Pinopsida; order Cupressales; family Taxaceae; genus Taxus; species Taxus chinensis. The sequence goes on along the minus strand of CM034146.1, from coordinate 252,837,773 downwards.
ATATGTCTCCTTGTTGCAATTGTTAAGGTGGGACCCTGAGGCCAATCCTCAAATGAGCACCATCCCACCACGTGTTCATGGCCCACCAAAGATTGTATCAGCTGCATGAAAATCATTTCTAAGTCCAGGAAAAGTAGCAAAATCCTCCACATGTCCCCCCGACAGAACTCCAAGACCAAACAAAAATGTGAATTTTCAAATGAGCGTCATTCCTCCACGTGGAAAAGTAATGGGTTGAAGCGAGCCATAGATTTTTTAAAGTGCCCCTTCGAGTCGCATCTAACCAAAAAGGGTCACGTTTACATTGATGCAGAGATGTAAATTTGATGGGAAAAACACACCCGTCAAACTGTAAAAATACAGGAAAACCACCGTTTGAACCTGGAGATGAAATTTTCTTCGAGGACAGAGAATTTGGATATGTTATAAGGTTCAAACATGATCCTCTCAGCAAAAAATGAAAGGAAAGGAACAACCTGAGTTTTACGCTGAATTTAAAGACTTCTTCAGATGGACAGAGAAATCAGAAAAAAATTATGGATCTTTAAGAGATCTTTGACAAAGGAAGGGACTGACCATGGCAACCAAATGGAGGACAGGGTCTTCAAGTACCAATATGGGGAGATAGAAAACATGACATAGGCCGCAAGCTGAGGAATTTCAATGAAAAATGGGGAAAGACTAATTTGAGCACCAACATCGGCTTCGACTCAGGGATGGGCACTCCCTGTGAGTTCCACAAGAACAAAAAGTAGATCAAGTGCCAAAAATATACCATTAGGTAATGGAGTGAAAGAAAAAATTTGATGAGCAGAACAACCACAACCATCCTCCAAAAAATGAACCCAAAAACTAGGAAAAACTAGGTCACAAAGGACTAGAATGAAAAAACACAAAAGCAGACAAGAAAAAAAACTATACATTGTACAAATGGAGTATACCTTGATTCTGAGAAATAAATCAAGGAAATGCTTCAAATTCCTCCCATTAATAGGTAATTTAAGTAGTTACATGTCTAAGTCTTTTAGGAAGAAGGTATTTTCACCAATTTGAATATCAATTAAATAAGGGCCCATCAATAATGCATCAAATTTACCATTCTTTCCATTATCTTCATCCCTATTATCCTATAAAATCACAAGATCCCCAATACTAAAATCTCTGGGTGTCACCTTTTATTCAAATAGCGTCTTCAACTTTTCTCTAAACTTCACATGTCGTTGATGGGATGCTCTTCTTTCTTTCATTCAACTCAATAATCTGATTTATTCGAGCATCATATGGACTAACTTCTTGGTCTTCAATCTATTGAACAAACTGAAATGAAGACAATTGCAAATGGAGGGGCAACAAAAATTGAGTTCCATATACCAATTCAAATGGGCTTTGACCAGTATCTCTTTTGACAGTGAATCAGTCAACCCAAACATCAAACTTCAAATGCTCACCCCACTTCCTTTTGTTTAGTCCCAAGGTTCTTCTAATGATTATCAACAAGTTTTTATTACTAGACTCAGCTTGTCCATTTCCTTGGGGATTGTAGCTAGAAGCATATGTCAAATTGATCCCATATTCGTTGTGCATTGGCACCAAAGGTTTGGCTCTGAAACTCATGGCATTATCAACAACAATTTTAGCTGGCACTTCAAATATGCATATGATTTGATTCAACATGAAGTCCATGATAACTTGGTGTGTTTCCTTCTTGGTGGGGATTTCTTCCACCCACTTAGTGAAATAATCAGTGGCTACAAGAATCCATTTATGACCAGCACTAAAAGGACCCGAAATTTCCCTAATGAAATCCATTCACCATTTTCTGAATGGGGCTTCAACTGACATAGGTTGCAAAGGAAGGGAGCCTAAAGATTTCATTTTTTCAAAAAATTGCTTGTATCTTTCACATCTCCTCACCAATAGAGTTGTATCCTTAAAGAGAGTTGGTCACCAATAACCAGCCCCCAAAATTTTATGTGTTGTAACTCTTCCAAAAAAATATCCCCCAGAAATCCCTCCATAGAGATCAACAATTATTTTAGGGGCCTCATTTTTAGTAATGCATCTCAAGAGAACTCCCTTGGGGTTCTTCCAAGCTAACCCAAAATCAGTAATGGAATACTTTTGAGAGGCTAACTTATGAGCTCTTTCCTAATTTTTACTCAGATATTCAGGGCAATATAGATGTCTAAGATAAAACATCATATCTTTGTACCATTCAGACTTCACGAAATTTTCAAGGACATCCACCCTTTCTGCTTCTAGTTCATTCACCTCAATAGTTTGCAAGTTGATATCAGCCATAAGCTTAGCTAGGCCCAAACCTCTTACCAATTTCATGGTTTGGATATCCATTTCATACTCCTACAACTTGTTCACCCATTTGCATCTTTTTCTTGAGACCTCCATCTCTGATAAGATGTCTTTCAGCATGATGTAGGGTTTGAAAACCTTTGTTGCTCTCACCAAGGAAAATTCTTGCTTCTCTATGATGGTGTATTTCAACTCATCTCCCTGCAATGCCTTACTAAACAAGGCAATTGGTCTCTCATCCCCTTAATCATCCTTCTATAACAAAATAGATGCAATGGTGTTTTCTGAAGCAAAATAAAACACTTGAAAATGATTCTTGTAGTTTGGGGCTACTAAAATAGAGGCATGTTTTAGTGCTTCTTTGATCCCGTTGAAAGCTTGAATGGAAACTTCTTCCAATTTGATAACTTGGTCCTTCTTCAACACACTAGTAATGGGGATGGTCAGCTTAGCAAAGTTAGACACAAACCTTCTGATAAAGTTTATTTGTCTGAAGAAGGATTGAATTCCCTTCTTAGTTCTTGGAATTGAAACCTTGCTGATGGCTTCCACTCTCTCGAAATCTATCATGATCCCCTCTTTTGATACAATGTGACCAAGAAACTTTTCCTTTTGCACTTCAAAGTGGCACTTCTTGGGATTCAATGATATTCCATACTACTTGCACCTTATCAGCATTTTCTCCAAGTGTTGCAAGTGATCATTTATATTTCTAGAAAACACAGTTACATCATCCTGATAAACAAAAATGAAATAATTATTATAACCAATAAATGCTACATCGATTTCTCTTTGGAAAGTTACCCCAGCATTCATTAAGCCAAAAGGCATCCTGACATAGACATAATTTCCCCAAGGAGTAGTAAAGGCAGTCTTTATTCTTTTGTATTCCTTCACAACAACTTTATTATAGCCAAAGAAACCATCTAGAGTAGATAAAAATTTCAAAACTTGTTACCAATTGTAGTGTATTCTCCATGTTTGGAAAAGGGTAGTTATCTTTCAATGATGCTCTATTCAGGTTTCTGAAGTCTACGCATAACCTTAAGTCACCATTTTTTTTCCTGACATGCACTATTTTTGCAACCCAAAATGAATACCTCATGGGTTGAATGATCCCTCCATTCCTCAACTTTTTTAGTTCTTCTTGCATTTTCAAAGAAAAATGTGGACTGATGGGCCTCTATTTTTGCCTGAAAGGCTTGGCATTAGACTCAAAAGGAATCTCATGTTGGAACAAATCTTCCATGTATGCCTTCAACTCAGAGTAAGACCAAGCTAGGCAGTCTTGATATTTTTTCAGCAATTGAATATAGGACTTCTTCTCTTCCTTGCTGAGATTGCTTCCTAACCAGATTTTATGTGGATTTTCCTTTGTACCTAAGTCGTGCTCTTCCAGATCTCTTGAAATAGACATATTTATTTTAATAATGCAATCATCATTACCAAAGTTTGACTCAAGAGCCACCAAACCTCTGGGAATTGTGTTTGTCTTCAACTGGATGATGTATTCATCAAATAATGTTTCTTTTCCTTTAGCAACACACACCATTGGTTCTCAATCTATATTCTAGTCATCAAAATCACCTTGGCTCTACAAAAACCATTTCACCTGGGCAGCATCATCAAACACTTTCCAATTTTTAATGTTATCAAGGATAGATGGCCTTATTAGTATTTCAACATCATACTCACAAAATGGAGACATTGTCAAATTCCCAAATATGGATCCTATCAGTGCTAAATTGTCTGTAACAACATTAAACTTTCTATCATGGTGCACAATATTAAAATATTCAAATATTTCAATTAGATCCCAAACTACATGCTTGTATTGTTTCATTCTCGGATTCTTAGTAGCATACATTTTCCTAATTTGCTTGACAATCAATTATGAATCCCCTTTGACAATGAAATCCTCTATACCATATTTCCATGCAATTCTCAGGCCTAATAACAATGCTTCATACTCAACAATGTTTTTAGTGCATTTAAAGTTAAGTTTGAAAGAAAAGACAAACTCTTCTTGGCTTGGGGAGATTAGAACAATGCCAGCACCATTTCCAAACTTGGAACATGCTCCCTCAAATAATAAGGTCCAAGGTAAACCCACTTGTTCAAGAAATTTACAATGATCAATCTTGTGCTCCTTGCCATCAACAAATCCCACAAATTTTTCTACATCTACATCAGTATATAACACTTCATAAGAAGCATCATTTGGATCTTCAATGAGGTGAAAATTTTTATTCTTTGAATACAACTTTACAAGACTTACTTCGATTGGAATGGCGGCACAAGACATATCCATCTCAACACTTCCACCAACACTTGCAGCCAACTTTCTTGATAACTGCATGCCCCATTTGGCAGGGCAATCAACAACAAAAACATCAATTTTTAGGTTCTTACCTGGATAAGCTACAAGTTGTACCAACAAACCCTTCACACAACCTACAACTGGGACCTCTCTAGAATCCATTGCACTACACTTTCCATAAGTTGTTGTTACTTTAATCTTCAACTCATTCATGACTTCTAGAGGCATAACATTGCATGATGCTTCGGAGTCAAACATACAATTATGCAGTAGTCCATCTTTAATAATCAGTGTTGTAAAAAATGGATCAAAATTTAACTGAGACTCAACTAAAGATGTCCCCAAGTAGACATTAGGTGGCTAACCTATCTCCTCTAATGCTGGAGATTTTTCTAGCTCTGCAATGGTTGAAAGAGGAGCGTTTACATTATTTTTATTTCTACCTTGGGAACTCCTATCTTCCCCCAATCCCAAATTTTCAAAAGCCCTCTTCTTATGCTCAGGAATCCTAAGCAATTCCATAAGTGGGACATAAATCTTGATCTTAGTCAAGACTTGGGAAATTTCATAGGGAATGTACTTGGGCAAAGCAACATTTGGAGAAAGGTTGATAGACTCATCAGATGGCACAAGTTTTTTAACATTTTGGGCATGGGTGGGCACGCCAGTTCTACTTGAGACAACATGGCCTTTACTAGGTGTATCTTTCTTTGGGGTCTCTTTTGGTACATTGGTGAGAACTGGGGTCTTTGGTTTGGCTTGAGGCCCTGTCCCTTTGACATCTTTACTTCTTCTATTATACTCCTTTTCTTGGGCCATAACAACATTCATTAGTAGATGTCTATCCTCTTCTGATGGGATCCTCCATCATACTTCTTAATCATTAGAGCTCTTAGGTACTCAAAATCATTACTAGGAAGTTCAAATGCTTGTACCATATCTATTTCTAAAGCATGAGAGGGAGAAAGAAAAGGTACCCAGTGAATGCAGTCCCAAAAATCTGTAGCAGTTCTTGCACTTATTACCATAGTTAAAGTTGCTCCTTATTGTGAGTATGTAGAGTAGTCCACCATTCATGCATCATCATCAATGTTGTCATCATCATCAACTTCTTCAACTTTATAATCTTCTTCACATGGTAGGTGGGGTAAGAAGTAGTTTTCACACCAATCCATTTAATTTGTCTCTTCAAAAACAACAACCCTAGCATTTAGAGGATCAGGAACTACTCTATTCTCTCTACCTTGCAGTTGTCTGGCTCCAATGGGTCTTGTTATCTCTCAAAAATGCACCCTGTAGAGAGATGACTGTAGGTTTTCTAAGCTTACAACATTTGATCTCTCTCTTTCGTAGATACAATGAAAACACCTCAGGTCTGTGGGTATACCTATTTTGAGGTGAGTCTCTAGTATCAAGGCTGATTCCTTGTTGATGTATCCTAAATTGATTCTGGGGTTTAAGGTTAAAAGATGACTGTAAAATAATTAAAACTAAGGTGATACACCAAATTTGTATGAGGACTTTGACTGAGTATATGCACAATTGATATGTGAAGGATTTTTTATGCATGAGCCAATAGTTTTCTACAAAATTTAAGGGCAAACACTTTTTTTTAATGAGGGAAAAATATCACAACAGCACTGATAAGTTAACATGCACATTAAAATTATGCAGAAAATACTAAATTTGCAGCAGGGTAAGATGATTGATCAGGGAATTTGCATTCACAAGAACTAATAGAAACATACACAAGACTGCAAATAATTGGTAAGGTAGAAATTCTTCACACTCAGAAGGCAAAACTGGCAAAAATTGCTTCAGTACTCCTATATCCAAAAATTCCTCCATTAGTTCCTCTTGTGCTTTGCAAAGGCACACAATATATAGCAAAAATAAATCACCTTCTTCCTAAAAATAGCCTAAGGCTTGTACTCGCCCATGCATTCTTTTTTTATCCTTAATTTAATAATAGATAAAGGAAAAAATAGAGCATGCAATTACAAATAGGCATTATTATCCTTAATTACAATACAGTCAAACTAAAGTTGATTGTTCTATTTTTAAGAAGAGAAGGATGAATAATTTGCTAAAAATAAGATTGCTTGCTAGGCAAGTCTCTCTCCATGAACATGCAATTCTATCTTCTTCTCTATTCTATCCTGTTGTGAAGGAATGCAAAAACACTCCTATGTATTGAGAAAAAATTACATTCATTGGAATACTTTGCAAAATAATTCATCCAAATATCCATTTGGTCGGGACCACCCTTGTCTCTGTTGTTGACATCTCCTTCAAAATGGTCACATGAGTGACACTCTACAAATCAATTCTAACTCCTTGAAGTGGGGACAACCTTCACACTACCATACTCAGCCACCTTTGATTATTTACCATGACCATACTACATAGTCTGGCACCTTTGTAATGAGTACTATCATATATAGTTGTTACCCCATAGTTGTCGGCCTTGGCATATTTCAAAATTCACCTTTTCGGTGATAAGCATGTATGATGGCATTTTGCATTATTTGGAAATGACTATAGTTTGGACTTGAAAATTCAATGCAATGATAATTTGATTGGTGACATGGTCTGGCCACCTTTCCCACAGTGATTCACCCCTTGGTAACTTTTTTGGTGGTATATGTAACTCAAATTGAGTTTGATTTGATATTTGTTGATCGTTCTGGGCCATCGATCTGTGTCCTTTTTCATCTTCAGTCATCGATCTTGAACCTGTGGTTTAGCGTTTCGGCCGTGGAGGCTCAGGCTTGTGGGAAATTTTTGGAACTTTTAACCTTTTTGTAAAAAATTTCAAACTTAAAATATCCCTGGCATCCACTTTTGTTGTAATGGTGACACGTGTACTTCTCCATCTTACAGGTCTGCAGACGAAAGCTTCAAAATTTTAACTTTTTGAAAAAGGTTTCAAAACTTGAAAGTGCCCGACCCCCACTTTTTCACTTTAGTTCTAGTGATGACACATGTCCTTTTCGGGCCTACGAGTGGAAGTTTTACGATTTGAAAATTTGGCAATTGAATATGTTGGTCAACGACCGCCATTTCACTTGGACTACTTTGCATTGATTATGATGATCCCTTTGTGAGCGTTGATCTTTGTAATTTTTGATTTTTGATCATTGACCTTCAAAGCATGATTTTAGAGTTTCTACAATATCATAAATGCATTTTAACCATGGTTTGCATTGTTCACGGAGCTTGATCTTTAGCCTTTAATCTTTGTACTTGTCATTTTCGATCATTGATCTTTAAACTGTGGTTAAATTCTGCTAATTCATCTCTTTAGTTTGCATTGTAAGATCAATTATACCCTAAAAATCATTTCATTTAGACTTTCACTCTGCGGGCAAAGCCCTGGAAAAAATTTCTTCAACACCATTATTCTGAGCATTAGATCTTGGTTTAAACATTTCCCTAGCCTGTGGGGCGTTTGTAACTTTGTATCTAGTTTATTCATAGCCATTTTTCTTCTTTTTGAGCTCTCTGTGTGGGAATGTGAAAGTGGCCGACATTATTATTCTTCAGACTCTGATGGTATATTGGAGTTATGTGAGGGTTCTAAAGAAGATCTGTTCACCATTGCTTAACTTGGTTCTGTTTGGTTCTTGATCACTGCGAGTTAGTCGACATGGTTGAAATCTTCAAGCTCATTCACTATAACAAGGTAAGTGACTTTTGAATACTTGTTTGGGCTAGATTTATCTTCAATGGGTGTGATAAAAGAAGAAATTATTTTCATTTGAAAATGGTCTGTATTTTAATATTGTGATCTCTGTAATTCTTTTGTTATCATACATCGAACAGTTGTGAAGGGTTTGTTGGATAATTTCCATTTTGGGTATTTTTAATCTGTCATTTTTTAGAGATCCTTGGGTTTGACTAACTTGGAGAGTTAGATAAGGGTTTTCCAAGTCAAATTCTAAAAAATGACCATCATTCAGGCTTATGGCATTCTATTTCAACTCTGCCACCATTGTTGAAATATGAACCTCTTCTGCTCTCTGGAAGCTTTGCATTTTCTGTGCTTGAAATCCATTTGGGTTCCATTTTCTTCGCAACTTTATCTGCCTTTAACTCAAAATATAATGTTTTTGATTTGGGTAGTTGTATTTCACACCTTGTAGTGTCTTTGATTCAAAGTTTGAGCTCAGGTAGATGTGCTTTCAAGAGAAAAATTTGTGGGTGAATGTTTACCCTTCTCCACTGGGACTGTTTCCATTTACCTTGAGTTGTAATAATAATAATCATTGATGGGTGCCTCAACTCTATTGGATTTTATTTTCAGACTAGGGAAATATTTTTATTTGGGTTCAAAGTGCTGTCTCATGTGGTATGTTGCATAGTTTATCTATGATATTTTGATTCAAACTTGATCTACTGACACCCATTCATGGGTTATTCGATTTTTGACTCCTCTCTAATATTTGTTTCTGTAGAGGCTTTGTATTTACTTTGTTTTCCTTTGGAGGACATAAAGTAATTTATTCATTTTGGATACTTACTTCTGCCCCTTCTCTGTATGAGTTCTTGGTGATTTAAGCTCAGGACAACTGTTATTTCATTTGCATTTGTTGAGAATATTGTAGAAATGATGGTAATAAATTTTCTGCAAATATAGGTTATGTATATTACTTCAGGTCTATTCTGAAATCCTTGGCTCAATTTTTGTATTCTGGAGAATCCATTTATAATTCATTGTTCAAGATCAACTTGATTCTTTGAAAAATCTATAGCACCCCTATTATATTCAATATTTGTAAGTTGTTCTTATCTCAATGCTAAACTGAAAACTAGTGCTCTAAGATGATTAAATATGGATCTTCTAATTCTCTTTTTTGTAATTCCTCTATTATAGAGATCTGTTGAAATACCAAAATCTTGTTTCCAAAATAATTCCATCATTTTTTTTCTTGTCATTCAGAACTAGAACAGTGGTCTTGCTTTGATGATTACCTATAATTATTGCACTACTTATTATGAAAACACCATCTTTGAACTTGGTGAGCTTTGAATGTTTCTGAAAACTTTATCTATTGACTGCTTGACTATATCAATGTTCTTGACTGTTTAAAAAATAATGTAACTCTTATTCTTGAAAAATAGTACTATAGGGTGGCTCCATATTGTAAAATTATGAGCTTGACTTTGATTCCTAACTTTTCTGTAACTATGCATTGGACATAATATTTCTGGAAACTCTGTTTCACAAATTCCCGTATGTTGAACAATTTACGTTTTGTCGAAATAATGTAGTTCCATTTCTTTTCTGCTTCAATACTGTGTTTGAGCTTCATTACAGCTTTATATGTATGTTGGAAAATTTGAAATGTTGATTTTACATGGCGAAGCCCTGGAAATTTTTTTCCAAAATCTTATCTTCATTCCTTTTTCCTACATGCAATTATGACTTGTCTATTTTTCCTTGGCTGCAACCTGTACCTACACACTTAGGAAAACAATTAGAAAATACTTAGGCTTTTTGGCCTCTCTTATGTCCATGTTTTCTTCTTTTCTTTTCTCTTTCTTCACTCTGAGTGAGGTATGCAATTTGTTCTTTGAGAAAGCTATATCTCTTGTTGCTTAGAGATCCATATGCATGAATTAGCCATTCTAGGAATATGGATTAACCTTGAACTCTTTATTGATGATTCCTTTATTTTCCTTTTTAGGTACAATGCCTTCATGATTAAAGGAACTGGTAAGGAGATGCTCTGCACCACGAAGAATATACAAAGGCAATGATGGGTTTACTCATATTCCTTTGCTTTCTATTTCATGCATGTGTACCTCTTTCTTCAGTAGATGTACTTTACTTTTTAGTCACATCCCACGGCTTGTGTGGGAAACATTTGACCTTCCTTGTGAATAAAACATTGAATTCTGTAAATGAGTTGTATATTTCTTCCTGCATTTCAGCTTTTTGCATGGATTGTATGACGAACTAAACAACTCAGTCATATAATTGAATATCTTAATCATGAAGGAAAGAACATCAATGAGAACCTATAACATTCAATAATGAAATCTAATTTTTTTTGTAATTTGCACTTGTGTTTGATATTTCAAAACTCAACTTTTCACCTACTCTGTAATTTAGTGTCTTCATTCAGACAACACAGGTTTCCGTCTGGGCCCTTGTGTTCCTTTGCTAAAGGTATCATGAGATTACAGAATATGTGATCTGTGATTTTTTGTAACAGCAAACATAGCTGTAGATTTCAATTAATCTTATAACTAATTCAGCAGTAAAAAAAGATATACAACCCCCTTAGTTTAGGTATACTTCACCCATGACTTTCATCGTAATGAAGAATTTTTGAGTTGCCCATTTTTACACAAGTGCAAAAATTGTCAACATTTCTGGCGATCCTGCGGGGAAAGCTTCCTGCTAGCTTAAAGACTAGTGCCTTGCTCTTGTCCATTGGGCATGGAGTCCAAAGCATATAACCAAAATCTACCTTTTTTGAAAGGTCCGACCCTTCTAAAACAAACTAATACTAGGAAAGGATCTGGTAAACAAGATCATGTGCATGAATGCACTTATTGAATTTGAAAAATGAGGCAATGTGTAGAAACTACACTTATTGAAGGGAAATCCTACTCTAACAATCACTGTAAGATATTCAATAACAATTTTTAAGAAACACACCATTCACAGGAACGGGAAGTTCCTCGCCATTCAACTTCGAAAGCTTAAAAGTATTGTGTTCTTTGCTAGCTGAAATCATGTAAGGACTACTCCAGAGTGTATCAAACTTTGAGTGTCTTCCTGGCTTTACATGATCAGCATTCCATTTTAACACAATATCTCCTTCATTGAAGACTCTAAATTTGGCTTTCTTGTCAAAAGTCTTCTTCATTTGTTTTTGATTTTTTTCCATATTTAAATGAGCTTACTCTATTAGCTCTTGTGATTCGATTAACATTGCATAATGAACCTACTATGATTCATTTTCAAGAAGCTCCATTTGATTTAGAAAATCCAATGCAGGTAACTCAACTTGAATAGGCATTCTCGCTTCTTTTTCATACACAAGTTTGTATGGTGAATTACCAACTGATATTTTAGGAGTCACTCTGTCATCCCAAAGTGATGAATTCAACATCAGATGCCAAGCTCTTTGATTATCCTTGAGTGTTTTTCTGATGATCCTTAACATATTCTTATTGGTACTCTTAGCTAAGCCATTACCTTGTTGGTAATAATTAGTTGAAGAACTTAGATAGATTCTGTTTTTGATAGCCCAATATGTTATCTTTGCACCAAGAAAAGTGAAACATTATTTGATATGATAGTTGCTAGAACACAGAATCTGCAAACTATTCCTTCACAAAAGGATAGTATCGAAGTAGCATTACCATCCTTCAAGGCTATTACTTCAATCCATTGTGTAAAGTAATCTATAGTAGTTAAGATCCACTTGTGTCCTTGTGAAGAAGGTGGATTTATCATTTCAATAAAGTCAAGAACCCACTACATAAAAGGTTGATCAACTGAAATAGGCTATAAAGGTAGCTACATGTTCTTTTCCAACAAAGAAGGAACACTTTTTACACTTTATAATCCATTCAAAACAATATTTGAATATGGTAGGCCAATAGTAACCAACTTTAATAATTTTTAAGGTTGTGGTACGTGCTGATAAGTGACATCCTATAGGTCCTTTGTGGAATTATGACAATATTTTCTTAATTTTATCATAGTCAACACACCGCAGCAAGATTCCATTTATATCTCTTTTGAACAACACATTATGAATGAAGATATAAGGTATAGCTTGTAATCTGAAATACCTTCATTTATTCTTCTCCATACCTTATGGATAGGTGTCATGTTGTAGATAATTAACCAAATCAGTCATCCATCTTGATTCCTGATTCTCGTGAGTGAGCTTCGACTGTTGATTTTCTGGTTGAACCATAATTTCTGATTGTTGATAAGCAATTTCAGCATGCTGTTTTAAATCATCTGGTTTTGTAACTTATTGTTTTTCCATATCAGCAATTAGATGTTTACATAAAACTTTCCCTAAAATCATCTTAACAATCTAGATATCAACATCATACTCCATGACCTTCGTTATCTAGTTTTCTCTTTTCTCATTCAACTCCTTATTTAGTAAGAATGCTTTCAGACTTGGATGAAAAACAAGAATATGGATTTTATTGTTCAAAAGCATATAATTGAAATGATTTAGTGCTATAACTACTGAAATTACCTATTTTTAAAGAAATGTGTACCTTGTTTCATAATTATGTAAGCTCTATCCAAATAAAGCAATAGGCTATTCAATATTTTCATCATTGAATTGAGTTAAGATAGCTGAGTTTGTTTTAGCTCCTACAAGTGCATAGATTTAAAAATATTTATCAAAATTTAGATTTGTAAGAGTATGAGCTTGAGAGATAGCTGATTTGATTGATTCAAATCATTCTATCCCTTCACTGGTCCAAGAGAAAGTTTTATCTTTCTTTAGCATAGCTGTGAGTGGTTTAACCAATGCTAGAAAATCTAGAACAAATCTTCTAACAAAGAAGATTTTTCCCAGAAAACTTTGTAATGCCTTCTTATGATGGGGAAATGATAGCAGTGATATGGCTTTGATCTTAAAAGGATCAATTGCTAAACCTTGCTTAGAAAACAATATGGCCAAGTAGCTTGCCTTGATGTACTGAAAAGATAGACTTCAGTGGATTCAAAGATATTTTGAATTTCCTACACAACTGAAAAGTATGCCTTAAATGCATTAGATGTTCTTTAGAATCTTTTGAAAATATAGTAACATCATCTAAATAAAAAAGGATGTATTTATTTAATAAGCTGTGAAAAGCCATGTCCATTACATGTTGAAACGTTACACCAACATTTGAAAGATGAAAGGGCATTCTTTTGTAAGCATAGGTACCCCTCTTGGAGGTAAAAGTTGTTTTATATATATCTTCATCCCAGACTAAAATCTGATTATATCCACTATAATTGTCTAGAAGATATTCTATCTGAACTTGAGACTATTCTTAGAATTGGATCCATGTTTGGGAGTGAGTAATGGTTTTTTAATGAAGCCTTATTAAGATCTTTGAAATCTACACATAGCCTGATTTCACCATTCTTCTTCCTAACAGGAACAAGGTTGTATACCCAACTTGAATGCTTAACTAGAAAGATAATACCTGATTCAATCAACTTAGATAATTCTTTCCTCATCAGAGGTTCACAGGCCTCTATTTCTGTCTAACAGGTTTAGAATTTGGTTGCAACTCAATTGTATCCTGTGATAAATAAGGATCAAACCCTTTTAGATCTTGGTATTTCCAAGTAAAAACATCCTTAAAATCCTTGCAAAGATTAATAACTGACTGATTTTCAGTTAAGGAAGATACCTTTCCAAGAAATAGCTTTTTCCCTTCATCAACCGAGATCTCTTCATAATTATCAGCGTGGGTTGACATTTTAGTCTTGACCTTTCTTAATTGATCGTTAGTGCTGAAGATGTCTTCTAATGTGACCAGACCTCGAGGTAATTTATTTGTCTTCAACTGAATAATTTTTTCACCATATAAGTGTTTTAATTTATCTTGATTAACTGCAGAAAACTCAACTTCTTACTGCAAAAACCTACAGATTTGATCGTCACTTTCAAAAACTTTCCAATATGATTCATTATCAGCTATGTAGGGCCTGACAATTAACTTTATATGAGGCTGGATTTTGCCATTTTAAATATGTTCTAGCACTTCAAAACTAGCCCCAACTGCTGTAAGTCTATCTGAATGCCTTTTTTCAGCTCTAGAGATAGATTGAATATTAATAGCATCAAAATCTTCCACTAAGTCTAAAACTCTATCTATAAAACTTCATTAATGTATTCTTACAAACATTGAAAATTTTTAATGGATTAATAACCAACTCAGAGTCACCAAAAATATGTAGCATGCTAATACCTCTCTTTCTAGCCCAAAGTAAGCCATGAATTAATGCTTCGTACTTAGCTACATTAAAAGTACATGCAAATTAGAGATTCAAAGTTGAGAAATACCTTTCATTCATTAGGGAAGTGAGCATCAAACCTGATCCTTTTCCCCTCTTGTTCTTAGCTCCATCAAAATCAAGCTTCCAAATCCCTTCTACTGAATCTTTTGTTTTTGACAATAAGCAAAGTGGTGTATTTTCTTCATGCAGACAATACACACCAAACAGGTGTTCTTCCACTTCCTTAAAAGGATCATGAGCATGTTCTTCCACTATCTTTTCATGCATAAACATGTTAGAAACACCATCTAATGCTGAAACATGAGCTACTTCATCAAAATCAGACTGATCTAGGGCTTAATAATTAGCCACTACATTTGAAGAGTGAGGCTTAATGTGAAATCTGGCAAATGGCTCTGAATTGATAATAACTTTGGTACCATAATGAGTAGTGAAAAATAAGAAGGACCAATCTGAAGAGAGATAACCTCTTATTTTTGATGTGAAGTCTCTAGATAAGCATAAAGCAAAGTATGGAGGTAAATCCACAACAGTAACATCTTACAAAATAGAAAAATTTGGGCAAGCATGTAACGTCACTTCTAAATTTTTTATTATACCAATTATATTAATTGTAGTTCCATCAAGCTATAAGATACTCCTTTTTGTAGGCTCATACTGTAAACCCAATTTTTCTGTAATTGCTTTTGGCATAACTATGATACTTGCACCACTGTCCACCATGTAATTATGAACTAGATGTTCTCCAATAATTAATGACAAATAAAATGATGGTGGTTTCTTGACATCATGAGCATTTAGAACTTTCTGAACCATCCACTTAACTTATTTAATTTTGTTTTATTCAAACATTCCAATGACCATGTATGTTTTCTGGACTTCCTTTTCTACTGTATTTGAAGAAATCTGCAGCCTAGCTAGTTAACGAGAGAGTAAATCTTGTTTTCCAGGAATACTTACAGCATCCCACATTGAGATATTAACATTATGCTTTTTCATTACATCAAAAATGTTAAAAGAATCAATTATTTTAGAGATGGATTCAACTGTCTTAGAGTAGGCCTTAGCAAAATCTGATTCTACTTTAGATGCCTTAGATATCTGAGGTATAAATAGTCTTCTTGGAACAAGGTGTTGTTGTTTTTGATAATCTTTATCAACTAGAACACTTGTTGTCTTTTGAGGAACAACAAGGTTGTTGGTTGAATTTGGAACTATAGATATTGTTTTATTAGTGACAGTAGGCAGGATAGGCCTATTTTGTTGTTTTTGACTATCAACAGCTTTCCCTTGAGCCCGAGTATTGACTGCAATGAAATCCTCCTCATTAAAGATGACTAAATTTTGTTCAGGTGCCTGCTGAAAATGAGTATCTTGCTGCCCACCCTCCATTTGAGGCATGAACAATGTTTCAGATTGAGGTTGTGCAACAAGATTCAGATTCAGAAAAGCATTTGGGCAAGTTGCAACTGAATGAGGTTTATTGCAAGGTTGACACCACTCTTCTATAGCCATATTAACTAGGCCTAAATCGTTAGATGAACTAGGAGCCTTTGGTTCAAACTGCCTTTGTTGTTAATGTTGCCTATAATTTTGATTCTGTTGATTTTGCTGATAAGGAGATAAGGAGCTTGATAGGGTCTGCTAGATAATGCAATTTTGTTATCAATCGAAGTCAATTTATTTCCCATAGTTTGCAAAGCTTTAAATACATCATTTGATAGAGCTACATTTTTAGGTTATATGACTGTAATAAGATGACGAATAGGTGTAAAATGTACTGAAAAGGGCACTGAAGGCCTTGGCACCAATTTTCCAGCTTGAATAAGACTATTTTCAGCTCAGATAGCAATATCGTAGGCTACTGCAAGTGTATCTCCGCCTATTGATTGAATCATAGTTGACATATCACTGTTTAATGCCCTAAGATAATAAAGAAAAGCATGATTAGCATGAGGCTTGACACTTGCTCTACTTCTTTCCTAGGTTCTGGTAAAACAGATATTGAAACTGGACATAAACTCATTGGGATCTCTTTTAATAGTAGACAATTGATCAATGAGAGACAAATAATCTAAATTATCCTGGAAATGTTTCAACAAATTTTCAACTAAGTTATCCCAAGTTCTTATGATTCTAATTTCTAGGTTTTTATACCATTGCAAGGCCTACCCTTTAAAAGATGCAGCTAAAAGTCTTAAATCTACACCCTCATGAGTGATATTATGGATTGCACATAGAGCTACAACATCTTTGATATATTCAGCAGGTGTAACCTAATTTTCACCCATGAATGATGGAAAACTTTTCATGCTAGCATTACAAATGTCATGGTAAACTGGGATTACTAATGGATTCCCATTAGTAAAGGTCACAAAATTCCTTGGTGATTGAATAGCCATTTGAAAAACTCAGATGTTAATAGATAAATTGATACGTGGTGAAGGAACATTAGGAGGAGGGTTATCAAAACTAGGTCTATTATAAGGTAAAGTATTACCAACTCTTCTCCTTCTAGCAAAATTCAAGGGTAAAGAAAAAAACTCAGGAGGAATTCCTCTTACCGATGATATTGTAGTCACTGTAGGCATGGAACATGTTGTAATACTAGTCTGAAATCAGCTCTGTGGAGTCGCCAAAAGATCTTCAAATCTTTAAAATAAATTGCTGTAACTTGCTCCCAAAAGTGACTTTGTAACTGTTGTAAATCTAATATAGATCTGCTGTAGATCTTCTATGGAATTTGTAACTTGCATGCATATCTGATTCGTTGTCCCACTAGGCATGCAAAAAAACTGTCATCTGTTGAAAGTGCACCCTGTATAGAGATGACTGTAGGATTTCTAAGCTTGTAAAATTTGATCTCTCTCTTTTGTGGATACAATGGAAACACCTCAAGTCTGTTGGTATACCTAGGTGAGTCTCTGATATCAAGGCCGGTTCCTTGTTGATGTATCCTAAATTGATTCTAAGTTTTAAGAGTAAAAGAGGACTGTAAAGTAATTAAAACTAAGGTGATACACCAAACTTGATGAGGACTTTGACTGAGTATATGCACAATTGATATGTGAATGATTTTTGATGCACAAGCCAACAATTTTCTAAAAAATTTAAGGACAAAAACTTTGTTATACTAAGGAAAAATTATCACAACAACACTAGTAAGTTAACATGCACATTAAAATTATGCAGAAAATACTAAATTTTCAGCAAGGTAAGATGATTGATCAGGGAACTTGCATTCACAAGAACTAATAGAAACATACACAAGATTTCAAATAATTGGTAAGGTAGAAATTCTTCACACTCAAAAGGCAAAACTAGTAAAAAATGCTTCAGTACTCCTATATCCAAAAATTCGTCCATTAGTTCCTCTTGTGCTTTGCAAAGGCACACAATATATAGCAAAACTAAAATTCACCTTCTTCCTAAAAATAGCCTAAGGATTGTACTCACCCATGCATTCTATTTTTTTCCTTTATTTAATAATGGATAACGGAAAAAATAGAGCATGCATTTACAAATAGGAATTATTAGCCTTAATTACAATATAGTCAAATTGAAGTTGATTATTCTATTTTTAAGAAGAGAAGGATGAATAATTTGCTAAAAATAAGATTGCTTGCTAGGCAAGTCTCTCTCCATGAACATCCAACTCTGTCTCCTTCTCTATTATGTCTTGTTGTGAAGGCATGCAAAAATACTCCTGTGTATTGAGAAAAAATTTCATTAATTGCAATACTTTGCAAAATATTTCATCCAAATATCCATTTGGTGGGGACCACCCTTTTCTCTGATGTTGACATCTCCTTAAAAATGGTCACATGAGTGACACTCTACAAATCAATTCTAACTCCTTTTAGTGGGGACCACCTTCACACTACCATACTCGGCCACCTTTGATTATTTACCATGACCATACTAAATATTTTGCCACCTTTGTAATGAGTACTATAGTATATAGTTACTACCCCATAGTTGTCAACCTTGGCATATTTCAAAATTCACCTTTTCGGTGATAAGCATGTATGATGGCATTTTGCATTATTTGGAAATGACTATAGTTTGGACTTTGAAAGTTAATGCAATGATAATTTGATTTGTGATGTGAGTTGGCCCCCTTTCCCATGGTGACTCACCCCTTACTAACTTTTTCAGTGGCATATGCAACTCTAATTGAGTTTTCTTTGATATTTTTTTATCATTCTAGGCAATCGATCTGTGTCCTTTTTCATCTTCGGTCATCGATCTTGAACCTGCAGTTTAGGGTTTTGGAAGTGAAGGCTTAGGCTTGAGGAAACTTTTTGGAACTTTAAACCCTTTTACAAAAAGTTTCAAAATTATAATATCCCCGACCTCCACTTTTGTTGTAATGGTGACATGTGTACTTCTCGAGCCTGCGGGCCTGAAGACGAAAGCTTGGAAATTTTAACTTTTCGAAAAAGGTTATAAAAATTAAAAGGGCTCAACCCCCACTTTTATTCTTCTATTCTGGTGATGACAGATGTCCTTGTTAGGCCTGCAAGTCTATAGGTGGACGTTTTACAATTTAAAATTTTGTCAATTGAATAAGTTGGTCAACGACCACCATTTCACTTGGACTACTTTGCATTGATTCTAATGATTACTTTGTGAGCGTTGATCTCTATACTTGTTATTTTTTTATTGCTTATCTTCAAAGCATGATTTTAGCGTTTCTGCTATGTCATAAATGCATTTTAACCATGGTTTGCATTGTTCACATAGCTTGATTTTTTCCCTTTGATCAATGTACTTTTCATTTTCGATCGTTGATATTTAAACTGTGGTTGAATTCTTCTAATTCATCTCTCGATTTTGCATTATAACATCAATTCAGCCCCAAACATCATTTCATTTGGACTCAAATTTAAGCATTTCCCTAGCCTATGGGTCCTTTGTGACTTTGTATCTGGTATATTCATAGCCATTCTTCTTCTTTTTGAGATCTCTGTGTGGGAATGTGAAGGCAGCCAACATTATTGTTCTTCAGACTTTGATGATCTATTGGATTTCTTTGAGGGTTCTGAGGAAGACTTATTCACCATTGCTGAACTTGGTTCTATTTGGTTCTTGATCTCTACAAGTTAGCCAGCATGGTTAAAACCTTCAAGCTCATTCACTGAAACAAGATAAGCGACATTTGAATACTAGTTTGGGCCATATTTATCTTCAATGGGTGTTGTAAAAGAAGAACTTTTGTTCACTTGAAACTGGTCTATATTTTATTATTGTGATCTCTGTCATTCTTTTATTATCATACCTCGAACGGTTGTGAATGGTTTTTTGGATGATTTCCATTATGGGTAATTTTTATCTGTCTTTTTTTAGAGATCCTTGGGTTTAACTAACTTGGAGAGTTAGATAAGGGTTTTCCCAGTTGATTTTTGAAAAATGACCATCATTTGGGCTTATGGCGTTCCGTTTCAACTCTACCACCATTGTTGAAATATGAACCTCTTCTACTCTCTAGAAGCTTTGCATTTTTTGTGCTCGAAATCCATTTGGGTTCAATTTTCATCACAACCTTTCTCTGCCCTTAACTCCAAATCTAAATTTTTCAGTTTGGTTATTTGTGTTTCACACACTGTAGTGTCCTTAATTTGAAGTTTGAGCTCACGTAGACATGCTTTCAAGAGAAAACTCTATGGGTGAATGTTTACCCTTCTCCACCAAGACTATTTCCCTTTACCTTGAGTCATAATAATAATAATCGTTGATGGGTGCCTCAACTCTGTTGGATTTTCTTTTCAGACTAGGGCAATCTTTTTATTTGGGTTCAAAGTGTTGGCCCATGTGGTATGTTTCATAGTTTATCTCTGATATTTTGATTCAAACCTGATCTATTGACACTCATTCATGGTTTATTCGATTATTGACCTAGATCCGCACTCCTCTCTTATACTTGTTTACGTAGAGGCTTTGTATTTATTTATTTTTTCCTATGGCGGACATAAAGTAATTTATTCATTCTGGATAGTTACTTTTGCCCCTTCTCTATATGATTTCTTTGTGATTTAACCTCGGGATAACTATTATTTCATATGCATTTGTTGAGAATATTGTAGAAATGATGGTTATGATTTTTCTGCAAATATAGGTTCTAGATATTACTTTGGGTTTGTTATGAAATTCTTGGCTCAATTTTTCTATTTTGGAGAATCCATTCATAATTCATTATTCAGGATCAACTTGATTCTTTAAAAAATCTATAGCACCCCTATTCTATTTAAGATTTGTAAGTTGTGCTTATCTCAATGCTAAAATAAAAACTAGTGCTCTAAGATGAGTAAATATGGATCTTTTGATTTTCTATTTTGTAATCCCTCTATTCTAGAGCTCTATTGAAATACCAAAATCTCATTTCCAAAATAATTCCATCATTTTTTTTCCTTGTCCTTCAAAACTAGAACAATGGTCTTGATTTGATGGTTACCTTCAATTATTGCACTAATTATGAAAACACCATCTTTGAATTTGGTGAGCTTTGAATGTTTTTGAAAACTTTATCTATTGACTACTTGACTGTATCAATGTTCTTGACTTTCTAAAAATAATGTAACTCTTATTCTTGAAAAATAGTGCTATAGGGTGGCTCCATATTGTAAAATTATGAGCTTGAGTTTGATTCCTCACTTTTCAGTAACTCCGCATTGGACATATTTTTTCTAGAAACCCTGTTTCACAAATTTCCGTATGTTGAACAATTTATGTTTTGTTGAAATAATATAGTTCCATTTATTTTCTACTTCAATACTATGTTTGAGCTTCATTACAACTTTATATGTGTGTTGTCAAATTTGAAATGTTGATTTTACATGGCAAAGCCCTGGAATTTTTTTTCCAGAATCTTATCTTCATTCCTTTTTCCTACATGCACTTATGACTTGTCTATTTTTCCTTAGATGCAACCTGTACCTGCACACTTAGGAAAACAATTAGAAAATACTTAGGCTTTTTGGCCTCTCTTATGTCCATGTTTTCTACTTTTCTTTTCTCTTTCTTCACTCTGAGTGAGGTATGCAATATGATCTTTGAGAAAGCTATATCTCATGTTGCTTAGAGATCCATATGCATGAATTAGGAAGTGTAGGAATATGGATTAACCTTGAGCTCTTTATTGATGATTCCTTTCTTTTCCTTTTCAGGTACCATGCCTTGAGGATGAAGGAACTGGTAAGGAGATGCTCTGCACAATGAAGAATATACAAAGGCAATGATGGGTTCACTCATATTCCTTTGCTTTCTATTTCATGCATATGTACCTCTTTCTTCAGTAGATGTACTTTAATTTTTAGTCTCATCCTATGGCTTGTGTGGGAAACATTTGACCTTCCTTGTGAATAAAACATTGAATTTTGTAAATGAGTTGTATATTTCTTCCTGCATTTCAGCTTTCTTTATGGATTGTATGATGAACTAAATAACTCAGTCATATAATTGAATGTCTTAATCATCAAGGAAAGAACATCAATGAGAACCTGTAACATTCAATAATGAACTCTAATTTTTTTTGTAATATGCATTTATGTTTGCTATCCCAAAAATCAATATTTCACCTACTATGTAATTTGGTTTCTTCATTAAGCAACACAACTTTCCTTCTGGGCCCTTGTGTTCCTTTGCTAAAGGTATCATGAGATTGCAGAATATGTGATCTGTTATGTTTTGTAATAGCAAATATAGCTGCATATTTCAATTAATATTATAACTAATTTAGCAGTAAAAAATGATATCCAACCCCCTTAGTTTAGGTATACTTCACCCGTGACTTTCATCGTAATGATGATTTTTTTTATTTTCCCATTTTTGGACAAGTGCAAAAATTGTCAACAGGTCCTTTACATCTGTTATCAGACCTCTGATCATTTCTAAGATGATTTGCAAGTATGTCTTGTCCTTGTTGCCTATGTTGGCCCTTAGAACCTTGTCCAATCCCTTTTTCTACCTTGGCCAGCTTGTAAGAGATTTGTTTAATAGCCCCAACCAAATTCCTTACATATTCCTCAAGATCCATGGTCTTACTTGACTGACGTTTCTTAGGGTTGATTGGCTTAACATCCTCCCTCTTAGGATGTTTTCCAACTGCTTTAATATTGTTCTCAATTTGCAGAGCCATGGTAAAGGCTTGCCTCAAAGTCCCAGGGTTCTTATCCCTCAAATAGTAAGTAACTTTCTTATGAAATTCATTTGAATACTTTATCAGACATGATTCATCACATTGCCTCAAATTAACAGGAAGTATTCTCAAAGTTGTGTTAAATCTATTATTGAAAACATGCACTGATTCATTAGGATTATTGTTTATATTTTAAAACTCTGATAAAAGAAACCTAGGGTCTATTTTATCACTGTACTGCATTCTAAAGGTGTTCTTCAGCTCTGTCCAAGAGTCAATGTAATTATCTCGCAGAGATTTATACTAGTCCCTTACATCCTCTTCTAGAGTATGAATAAATAATTTAATGTATACATCTTCAAACTCTATTAGAAATCCTTCATCATATTTACAAATAGTTTCAAGTGTTGATCTCCAGTTATTGTATTATTTCCTTTAAACTTAGGCAATCTGCTGCTTAAATCTTGTGGCACAACATTTGGATAGCCAACCATACCTGTAAAGCTGATGGGACCAAAAGTATTAATGAAAAATGGAGTTCTAGTTGGAGGATGAGCCATATTATTTTGGGGAGGTGATCTTACAAGAGAAATAAAATGATGAGGAATGAGGGGTTTGTGTGGTACAGGGATACAATTTTCAGAATGAATACCCTCTAAAGGCTTTGTCTCTTGGAAAACTCTATTAGATTTTTAAAATATAGGGGGAAATCGAGAAGAAAATGTTTCAAATACAGATGAAGGACCCTGTCTAGATGGAAAATTCAATCCAACAAAGAGACTACCTGATTCTTAAGCACTTGAGGAAGTACTACCATCTTCAATCATAGGCTGATCAGTTTCACCAATGAAGATCTCTTTTCTTGATGCTTGATCTCCATTTTATTTCCAAATTCTTCTTCCTGCTTAATCAAACTTTCCTAACCCTATAAACGACCTTCTACTAGGGTCCTTGACGAATAAATATCTTCTTCCTTCCAGCTTTGCAGATATTAATGACAAATCTCACTTGATATATGTTAAGACATTGGTATTTATAAATAATTTAACCAGCATAGAGTCGCCACTAAGGATTTTAACCTTAGTTTGTGAAAATGCACTATGAAAGACCTATCAAACATCTGTCAATACCAGATTAATGCAAATCTCACAAGATCTACTCTTATTTTACCTAAATTTATCAATTATGGTACAAATCCTAGTGTAATAACTATATAAGATGGAAATATTGCACTCAGAACTCACAACATTGAACAATTCTTACATATCTGAACAAATAATGATGTTTCAACAATATTTTTACACTTTAAAATATGTAAAAAGCATCACCAGGGTCTGTATGCGTACACATTTGTTCAAATAATTCAAATACTTCCATGGTAACGAAGTAACGAGTGTTGTTGATGGGCCAAATGCATACGAACTAGAAACAAATCAACAAATCAGTCTCGGCAATGTAAATCAGTCCCCCGGAAACGATGCCATGAGTGTTGGTATCCAAATTTGTTCTCCTTTTCATGCCAAGCAACAACACAGATTTGACAGGGAGCTTAGAGGAAAATAGATCATAATGTGTGTCATTTTGTAGCCAAGGATGAGATCTAACTGTCCCTTTGTTACTCACATTTGTGGAGAGATGTATAACACCTTTAAGAGGATTTGACCTTTCATCACTACTTTAGGTCGTGCCTCTTCGGCTAGGGTGAGAGAACCCTTATTGTGACCTCTTTTTGATGAAGGAGATGGAGATATCCTTCTTTTGCACAAATTCCATGAAGAGAACCTTGGGGAAATAAGGTCAATGCTCCATGATTTAACTCTTAAGAGTTGTCACTTCTAATGATGGAGATATTTTCACACAAGGCTAAGGTTATTGAAGACATGGAGAAATATTGATTGTTCTGCATATTTTTACAAGTAGATTTTGTTTCTTTGTTGATACACATGGGAAAAAAGGGGTAGTTCAAGGTGGATCAATGGTTTTTTACATGATTTTGTTGGGAGATGAAGTAGGATAAAGTTTATTAGACCCATCTTCTAAGGGACTACACAATAGAAAGCTTCATAACAGTCAAGAGGTTCCTTTAACTAGAAGGTGTGCTTTAATGTAGGTGTAAATCAACATGTTTTCACATAATATTTTAGACTCTAACACGAAGGCTCAAATTGAAATACTCAATTAAACACTAAATTTTTTGCTTAATCATGCCTAAGGTACACCCGAAGAGTTACAAACAATCTTTATCAATAAATGCCAGTGAATTGATTTTAAATTTCTTTATCTCATCCAAGATGAAGGTTCTTCTTGAAATGAAATTGGAAATACCATTAGACTATCACAGGGACGAGATCGTGTGGGATTTCACAAAAATTTCAGTCAAAGATTGCAATTGGAATGAAATAAACTATTTACAGACATTCTAAAAATAATGCAGACACAAAATTGCTAGAGATTAGACACAAATTAATTCCAAAATTTCTTAGATTCATCAAAAGGGGAAAACTTCCAGAGAAATCTCAATGCTTGTCAATGGCTATACATCTGTAACCAACTTGACACTACAAAAAATCTAACATAGAAGAAAATAATAGGTAATCTAGGCTTTGGTCTCTCGGGAAGACGGATTTCTCAAATTTTTTCTCAAGAATTCAAACTCTGACCATTTGCAAGAGTATTCTCATTGCTTTTATACATTTTTCTCACTCAATTTTCCCCCCAATAGAGAAAGAATATTTAAGGGACCTTTTATAGTTACCAATTTGTTTCAGATAGCGATGTTTAACGAATTCAGATCTGAAATCTTCCAGGTGGATCAATTGTTAACTAATCACGTTTCATGGTCCCTTGACTAATGACTAGGATGCCATGCAACAACATTTTAGGAGTCCTTTTAATCATTCTAATTATGTCATGTGAGAAATCCCCCTTTTAATCATTTTTTGGAGCCTCTGCATAGCTGGGCTTGATAGGTCATCCCTTTTTGCTCTCGAGGGAACACATTTTTCACCTTTTACGCCTGCACTTTCATCATTTCATCCTTTTTCCCTCCTTTTCCTCTACAATTTCTGCCCTGCATCCATTTCGTCTAGTAATTACCACTTCAAAATATTGGCCTTAACGATCCTTAGAATCATAATTTTAAGTTTCAAATCCTTTCAATGACACCTTACTGACAGAGTCGACAAGGAATTTTAGCACAGAACAATGAAAAATAGTGTGTATTCACGTATCCAAGAGTCTTGGAAAAAATATAGTAGAAAAATAGGTGAAGTACATAGCAACCATTGATCCTTCCCCTTTTCCAATTTATATTGTAGCCATCCACATGTTTCATTGGCGCAACTACAAAGGATAAACATAGAGGCAAGTCTCAAAATAGCACGATCCTTCCATGTACCCTGGGCCAAAGAAAAATTACTTTTTGCCTTTGAAAAGTCTAGGTGAAAATAGGATCCAGATGGATCCTCCACGTGTCTCAATGGCACATTTTGAGATGGTCTCCAAAAGTAGAGACCCCAAACAAACGCGGGCTCAACACATGTCTCAGTCCGGCAGAGTCTGTTAAAAAATTGAAAGTTTATCGAAAGGCCCCATGTGTTTAAGGTTCGAGATAGTCTCCTTTGGTCATTGAAAAGTCCAAGAAAAAAGGCAGAGTGAGTGGAATCCTCCAAGTGTCCTCCTAGCACTTCTTCAAAATAGAACTCAGGGGCCAGTCCCCAAACATGCGCAGTCCCTCCATGTGTCCTAGGTCATTTAAAAAGTTTTTTGTAAATTCTAAGTAAGGGAAGGCCTGGAGGAAGCCTCCACATGTCTTTATGGTACAACTTCAAGATTATTCCCAAGAGCGGGGACCTTGAACGAGTGCGGGATCACCACATGTCCCAGGATTTAGAAAATTGCTTTGAAAATTTTAAGTACAAAGAGGAGCAAGCAGAAGCCTCCACATGTCTCCAATGTAGTAATTGTTAAGGTGGGACCCTGAGGCAAATCCTCAAATGAGCGTCAACCCACCACGTGTCCATGACCTACCAAATACTATACAGACTACATGAAAAAAATTTCTAAGTCCGGGAAAATTAGTGGAATCCTCCACGTGTCCCCTCGGCGCAACTCTAAGGCCAAACCAAAAGGTGAATTTCCAAACGAGTTTCATTCCTCCACGTGGACAAGTTTTGGGTTGAAGTGAGCCATAGAGTTTTTAAAGTTCCTCGCTGATCCACATCCAATGAAAAAGGGCCACGTTTACACTGATGCAGAGATGTAAATTTGATGGGAAAAAAACACCTGTCAAATCCTAAAAATGTAGGAAAACCACCATTTGAGCCCAGAGATGAAATTTTCTTCAAGGAAAAGATAATTTGGAATTGTTATAAGGTTCAAACAGGATACTCCATGCTACATCCAATCATGTTTCCTTAGGTATTTGGGACAAAAATGAAAGGGACAACAAAACGTGACTACGGAAAATGGAATGAAAAGAACAACCCAAGTTTTACGCCCAATTTAAAGACTCCTTCAGATGGATAGAGAAATGAGAATAAAATTATGGATCTTTAAGAGATCTTCGACCAAGGTAGGGACTGATCATGATAACCAAATAGAGGAAAACATCTTCAAGCACCAACACGGGGAGATAGAAAACATGACATAGGCCAAAAACTAAGGAATTTCAATGACAAACGAGGTGAGACTAATTTGAGCACCAACAGCGCACTCAACCCAAACTCCCTCCAAAGCATGGAATAAAATCTTATGCCTCCCTACATGAAATCTCCCCATAGTCCCCACCTACACCACGCTTAGGCAATCTACCCAAGCACCCAGAAAGCATAACAAAACACTCAAAACAAGCACATATGCATACAAAATAAAAGAAAGCATTTAACAAGAGTTTATCTCCTACCTTTCCATGGTAGAGATTGATCCATGAGCCATACACAAATCTTCTTCAAGCCCAAACAAACACCAAGAAGATCCAACAAATCCACATTCACTTCTAAAATCCTTTAATTCTAAAAATGCAAGAGCACCAAAAATAATGAAGTAACCCCCAAACAAGTAAAAGAACTTCAATAAATAGAAAAGGGAGAGAGGAGGGTGAGGTGGTTACATGTAGGATGCCACATCACTCATCCTCAACTCTACCTCACAAATCAAACTTCACACTCCAAAGCAAAATTAATAAGTGGATGAAGAAATGACATATTACTTGCACACACAATCCAAGCCCACACCTCCTAAGGAAAAAATTAATTACATGAAAGAAAGTGCACTCAACATTTTACATTTTTTTCTTCCCAAAACACCTATTGGGGTCTAATTTTGACCCACCAACCCATACTTAGGGTTGGAATAGCAATTTAAGATGTGTGGGACAAGTTTGACTTGTCCCATAAGCTTTAAAAATTGGCCTCTAAGGCCAAATTAGAATTTCCATGAAGGGGTAGAGTGTACAACACTCGAGATCCCCAAGCACTCAACTTTCAACACAAAATCCAAGACAAATCTATCCTAATAAATAACTTCCTTTGGTCAAATCTATAATTAGTTTAGGACAAGATTAAATTAGTTCTAATTAAGACACTACAACCCATTAATAATAGCGGTTAAAATACATACCCCAAATTCTAAATAATTAATACAATGAATTACATCACTAAAATCACATACTAACATCAATTAAAGGAAAATAAATAAAAGACAAAACATAACCCCTTGGTCACAATTTCCCCCTAACCAAATTCAAACACACACACAAACACATGTTGCCATGGTGACCCTTGTTGAATTCACCTAGAATTCTAATGTGGTTAGTCTCCAATCCCCTCGTAGTTTTTCACGATATGTTTTCCTACACAACACACAATACCCCTCTAGCCTCATGTCCATATTAACGATGTCGAATTAATAAAATACTTACATATACTATCAATTTCAACCATAAAAAATCATAACTACTATTGCTAAGACCAATTAATTTAACAATTATTCCCATTGTCAACATTTTGATTCTACTCATACATTAGTTTGTAAGTAAGATCAGAGACCAACAGGATCATCAGATTAAAGCAATACTTTAATATCAATAAAATCACAAAAATAACTTTGAACATCATAATAAAAATCCATACGAAAATGATTCAAAATATCAACATATATTTATCAGACAACACCTCATTTTCTTCCATACTGAATGTCTATCAACATTAAATCAGTTCGGTTACAATAACGTTTATCCTTCAATTCCCATATCACAACATGTAAATGTCATTTTTCTATTAACATCTACCAGTAATAAAGAACAATATTGTCTATATCCAGTCATAGAGATAAACCAATTACAACAAAACAATCTCAAAGAGTAATGATATCACAATCAAATTACGACAATGCAACCATTCTAACTAATTATGTTATCCTTAAATTCCCATCAGGGTCCATAGTATGACATATAGTTAAAATAATAATAATCAAAACACAATGGAGTCATGAGGCCTCACACAGCTGATTAGTATGCTAATTAGAATAAAACAACAAGGTTTACGATTATAACAATTTAGAAAAAATAATCATGGTTCAATTAGTGTTGAAGAGAAGTGGGCATTACACATTTCTTCCTAATCCAGCTTTGAAATTGATTAATATTATCCCAAATCCCTACAAAACATCCCATCAGAGAAAATTTGAATCTCCAATGACCTCTTTCTACCACCAAATTACATACCTTCAGCAATGGAGACTCATGCTTCCATTGAGGAACCAACTTTTATAGTGGATCCTTCAGCTAGTTATGTCCTTTGCATATGTTACCTACTACTTTCTCCACCCATGTTGAAGAGAGGGGGGGAATATGTCCTAGATGTCTTACTCTTGATCTATGGACCCATCCCTACCCCTACTCTAAGTTTTTCATCATGCTCACCATCTTGCTCCATCTCCATGATAAAAATATAATCCTAGTGGATTATAATGAAAGAGAGTGATTTTAGAAATATGAAATAAAATTTATGGATTTTTTTGTGTTGAACACAAATATGTTTTTCTTTTATTGTTTGTAAAAAAAAATTTGGGAGGGACCATACAGTAGTCAATAGAGGGTCAAAAACCTAGATACAGAAAAAGAGCATATAAATGACAGGTTTGAAAACCTAGATATTCAATAAATCCCAAAAAATACAAACAATAAACAACAGATCTGCAGCCAGCCATAGACCTTCTCGAAGAAGGAAAACAATTCAAAAGTTGTAGGCCTTTATAACAGATAGAGTGATAAAATCATAATTCGGGAAAAGACTCAAGCCTTGCCAAAATGGTTGGAGTAGTTTTGTTTATTACATCCTTTTTTCCTTCATTCCACCACCATCTAGTCCTCGTTACCATCTTCTTAAGAGATAGGAAGAAAAACTTAAAGATTCTTGGTTGGAATGTTTCCCTCGTCAAGGGGACCAACCATCTTTGTTTAAGAAACAACCGCCTAGGTAAAATAAATCCAGACTATCCCTTAAGAGCCTAGAAAATTGGGATATGACTCTTTCTGTGTAAGATCATCTAATGGTTTTGAAGATTCCTCAACTGAGTTCGAGTTGGGGTTAATTATAAGATGTTCTGGTAATGAATCCTTCCACCAAGTAGGTTTTTCCTTTGTGTTTTTTATTAGATTAGGCAATAAACATGGATTGTGGATCCCAGGGGCCTTATTGTAACACCCACATTTTTCCCACTCAAACCCAATAGCAAACAGGGAAAAATACAGAATAATTTTTTTTTAAAAGGTTACAAGGCCGTAGTCATTTTTTCAATTAAATCTCAGTTATAAACTTTTAAACAATTACAAGGCATCGGAACAATTATCTATTAATTAAGCCTACCTCAATTTTCGAAATTAATATTACGTTTTTAATTCCTTCTCCAACAAGGTTCAAAAGTTTTATTTATATAATCTTCATTAGCTTTTCAAAACATAACTCCATTAATCCCATTTAAATTAATTTCATTTAAGGAACAAAATAATATTATATTAATTAATACTAGGATAATATTCTTGCACTGTTAAGGACATGCACATTTTTATAAATTTATTTTCCATATGTTCAAGATATATAACTAATCCCAATCCCCTTAGGCCCCATTTACTAAAACACACCCATCTTTTATTTATTTCATTCCCACCTAAATACCCCATCACTTAAGTGATGTAGGGTTCATCCTACACCCTTAGATCTAATATTTCTCAACCCTTAGACTTAGGTTTGCCAAAAACAACCCTATAAATCCTAATGGGATTTCATATATTCCTTTTCTAACCCTAATATTTCATTTCACTTGTTTTGTTTTATAGGTTAAGGTAGGAGGAGAGAAAATGAAACAATGGAGGCCATTAGAGAGGATTGGAGGCTTTTCTTGATTAAAATTTTTGCTCAAGACATCGATCTGTTCATTTCCCCTTTGTGGGTATTATTTTCTCTTTGTATTTATTTATTAGAAATATTTTGTACTTGTAGATTACAAGAATATACTTTTTGGGTATACTCATTTGGGTAAATATAGAAACCCCATGTATTTATTTTACAAATTAAACATGCTTACATAAATGTATATCTCTCTTGCAAACTCCTTTTTACCTATACAAATTACCAAATCTAGATAAATAAGTATAATACACACACACACACACACACACACACACACACACACACACACACACACACACACACACACACACACACACACACACACACACACACACACACATAGTGTGTAGGCCATGGGGCAAATTTATGCCCAGACCACAGGCTTAAAAAGTGGTCGAATTTTTTTTATTGAGTGGGGAGGTCAATTTGGGGTTTAATGGGGGACGGTTTAGATTTATGCGTTGGGGGGCCTAGGGTAGTGGTTTGTGGTGTAGGGGAAGTTTAATGTATTGGGTGGAGGGGTGTTGACCTCACCGTTAGCCCTTAAAAATAAATAAGGGTTGGGGGGGTGGGGTCGCATCCCTCCTCACCAACCTTTTACCAAAGCTTAATTCCCTCAAGCCGCGGCCCAACATGGCCAATGCCACACATACTTTTTTTTGTTGTTTTTCTTTAAATTAATAAACTTTATTAAAATACAATGCTATCCCTTATCCAATTTTCAAGGGGTCACTTTTTTTTGTTCTAATTTTAGTTATTATTAGGTATTAATATATATACAATTATAATATACTTATATAATTACACACACAGACACACACACACAGATATATATATATATATATATATATATATATATATATATATATATATATATATATATATATATATATATATATATATATACTATATATATATATATATTGATGTTTGTAAGGCAATATGAATCTAATAATTATTATTAATTATATGTATACAATGATACTATAAATTTATAATACAATTGATATATATATATATATATATATATATATATTCTTAATATACTGTTGTAATATATTAAGGTATATATTTACTTAATGGATGAGTTTTCCTTTAATATATGAGTTGTAAAGCTAGTGTGTGAGGGTAAATTTACCTTTATAAATTTATATGGGTACAATCTACAAACACCTAGATAGTAATAGAGGAGTGCAAATTTATGCCTTACAATTCCAAATAAAACATTACTTTAAATTTATTGTTGGTGTATATTTAGTTGTGTCTTAAATTCCCTTATTTAGACAAATTTCTATTCCAAATAAAAGGAACTAAAATTGTAGAATTGTTTTTATTAATTTTTTCTTGCACAAACCCTTGAATAAAAGAAAATAAAAAAAGATTTGAATGAATTATTATTCTCTCTTTTTCCATTCAACAAAGTTGCTAACAATGGAAGGTCAAAAAAAACAATTTACAAGGATTTAACCAATGAATCAAATTACATCAAATGTAATATTTATTAAAAGTATAAGTGAAGAGTCGTAATAATACAAGCTACAAATTCACAAGCCTTTCTCCCACAAGATAACTTCTTCCATTGAACTCCACCAAGCTTCATTTGATCACAACAAAAAAGGTGGGAGAGGCAACACTCTCCACCCAACCAATAATCTGATGAGGAGAAGAAGTTATCCTTCTCATTGGCCCCCGAGCCCCAACCACATTGCAACGAAAAAATGGATCCAACTAATGGAAACAAAAAAAACTTCCACATCACAATACTAATATTTTACAACCATTCCAAAAACACAAACAACACAACTACAATCATAAGAAGGAAACTAACAAAATATACAAGGCTTCAAATTGTAAAATCCAAAGGACCAAGATCTATGGGGAGGTCACTTGTGAATCCCAATGGGAAATAGGTTCCCACCTTAAAACCATCCAATATACACCTCAAAACCCCTACACACTCTTTTTCCTCCATCAAGAACCTCTTATGCCTCCCTACAATGTCTCCCTCATAAAACAAAGTAAGAAATGCAAGCATTTGCTTGTCCAAGGTTGGGCACCCAACTCAACTTCCTCCAAAACATGAAATAAACTCTTATGCCTCCCTACATGTAAGATCCCCATAGTCCCCTCCTCAACCGCAATAAGGAAATCTACCCAAGCACCAAACAAGCATACCAAAACACTAAAAAACATACACATATTCACAATATAAAGGAAAAACATTTTAAAATATTTTAACTCCTACCTTTCCATAGTAGTTATTTATCCAAGAGTCACATACCAAGCTTCTTCAAGCCCAAAAAATCACCAAAAATATCCAAAAAAATCCACAAGCACTCCAAAAATATTCCAACTCCCAAAATACAAGAGCGCA
The DNA here is from genome assembly GCA_019776745.2 of Taxus chinensis. Lineage (NCBI taxonomy): Eukaryota > Viridiplantae > Streptophyta > Pinopsida > Cupressales > Taxaceae > Taxus > Taxus chinensis. The sequence goes on along the minus strand of CM034146.1, from coordinate 252,804,209 downwards.
AAACAATCAAGTAACCCCTAACCATGTAAAAGAACTTGAATAAATAGAAGAGGGAGAGAGGAGGGTGAGGTGGCTCCATCTAGGATGCCACATATCTCATCCTAAACTCCACCTCACAAGTCAAACCTCAACCCAAATGCACAATAAAATTTGTGGGTGAGTGAAATTGCAAACTACTTACACACACAATCTAAGCCCACACCCCGTAAGGACAAACTTTAATACCATTGTAAGAAAAGTGCAACAAATGTCACTTTTTACTTACAAAACACATGATGGGATCTATTTTTGACCCCCCAATCCATAGGTAAGGTTGGCATAGCAATTTAAGAAGTGTGGGAAAAGTTTAACTTGTCCCACAAGCCTCTAAAATTATCCCTTATGGCCAAATCCGAATTTCCATGAAAGGGTAGAGTGTACAACACTCAAGATCTGAAGCACTCAACTTACAACACATAACCCAAGAGACGTAAAATCTAATAAATGAAATTATTTTGTCTCATCCATAATTAGTTTAGTAAAAAGATTAATTTTCTAATATAGACACGAATTAAATAATTAAGAAAAGGAGGATTCATCACTATAAAATCACATACCAAAATAAAATAAAATAAAATAACACACAACCCCTTGGTCACAATTGGAGGTGATCCCCCCCATGGGGGCCTCCTAACTAAAATTAAAACAGACACACAACAAGATACATGTAGCCATGGTGACCCTTGTTGAATTCATCTAGCATTTCAATGTGGTTGGTCTCCAATCTCCCGATTGTTTGTTGTGATATGTTTTCCTACAAAATGCACAATACCCGTCTAGCCTCATGGCCATATTAATGATATCAAAGTAATAAAATAAAACACTTACATCTAACTATAAATTTCAACATCAAAAATCATAACTACTATTGCTAAGACAAAGTAATTTAACAATTATTCCAATTTTCAACATTTTGATTCTACTCATACATCAGTTTGCAAATAAGATAAAAACCCAACTAAATCATTAGATTTAAGAAATAATTTCACTCATTCCCAATCTGGGCAATCCTCCAATATGAAAGTGATCACAAAAAAATAACTTTGAACCTCATAATAAACATCAATACGAAATGATTCAAAACATCGACATATATTTATCTGACAACACATCATTTTATTCCATACTGAATGTATATCAAAAGTTAATCATTTCAGTTACAATAATGTTTATTCTTCAATTCCCATATCACAATGTGTTAATTTTGTTCTTCCATCAATATCTTCTGGTAATAATGCATAATAGTGTCTATGTGTCCATTCACAAAGATAAACCAAATACAACAAAACAATATTGAAGAGTAATGCTATCACAATCAAATTACAACAATGCAACCATTCTAGCTAATTATTTTATCCTTAAATGCCCATCAGGGTCCATAATACTACATATAGTTAAAATAATAATAACCAAAGAACAATGGAGTCATGATGCCATGCACATTTTATTAGTGTGCTAAATCAAATAAAGCAGCAAGGTTCATGATTATAACAATTCAGAAAAGATAATCATGGTTCATTTAGTGTTGAAGAGGAGTGGGCATTACACTTATAGAGAAATACATCATGAGAATCACAGAGGAGGATAGAATTATATGTTACAGAACAAGTGAAAATACCTCTCCTAATGGTCAGAAAAAATGAAACCAAAGTAGTGAAAAACAAGTACTAGCTCGAGCACATTAAGGAGGCTTAACACAACCTAGAGATAATAATGCGCACAACCAAAAGCTGTTCTAGAGTGACTACGAGTAACAAAATTCTATTTATGTTGGACCTTCATCCAACCCTCATCATCAATACTAGGTAAAGACGGACCCACATGCATGATGGCAGGCCTAATGAAAACTTCTAACTTCCCCTCACCAAGATCCACTTCCTTGTTTAAAGTAGTCGGGATACACACTGACCTAATCCCATCTACACCCACGCCATTTTCATTGAATTCATTTTCATCCATCTCATATCCAAATTAAAAATTGGACTCTGACCCAATCCTTTGTTCCTCTCTATATCCAAAACTAGATCCACCTGTCATCTGTGAGATACCACTATTAACCCTAGATCAATCCACACTAAGAAAATATCCACAGGTGACAGGAACAGAGACATTGGCTAGAATGTGACACAGCTTAGGGGAAACCATATCCCTAATATGATTTTGTGCCACTTTAAATAGATCATTTTTTCCAATGCAGCTTTGGCAGACATGGATCTACATAGTCTTCTTTTATAATGTGACACCAGTAGTGGAAGCATATCCTCCATTCGTTCTGACCTCTATAGAGACATGATTCTTAGAGAGGGATGAGAATGGTGCCTCCATATATAGGGCCTTTTAAGACACATGCAGCACCTAGAGCTTAGTCAGTCAAAGCTCATCTACAGTACCCAGAGCAGTCTATAGTGCGATATTTAGAGTCTACAGCATGGACTAATAGGGCACCATGAGGTGTTTATTACCATTTTTGGATGCTTTGTATAGGGGCATCACTGGAGAGATTGTCTAAAAAACACTAGTAACAAGGGTAACCCCATTTTATATCTGAGAGTTGGTGATATGGAATGGATCCAAAGGATATATGAAATGATTGATAACTGCTAGAAATAACACTAGGGAATTGTGATAGAAACTTCATGTAGCATCAGTAGTAGTTCTTATTTTATCTTGTTTGATTCGAGATCTTTTTATTCCTTTATTTCTCAATCTATAGTAGAGTGATACTAGCTAGTGACTATTAGGTAGGTTCGTAGTTAGGAAATTTAGATGGCTATTGGAGCAAAGCTATCAGTGCAATCCTTTTTAAAGGAGTGTGCAGTTAACCTAGGAACCTTCACGACAACCCTGAATCTTCACATCTTTCCTTTGGGTTCGTATGAAGTCATTTTGGGTATGGATTTTCTAACTGCATACATCGCTAGAGTAGATTGTTACAGCAAATTATTATTTTGTGCAGATGATTTGGGTGTTGATTCAGTGATATTTAGGGTTAGGAGGCCTATTTATATTCACATGATATCTGGTATGTAGCTTAAGTGGTGTACGTGTCAGGGATGTCAGTTGTATGCTATCACAGCCATTGGCTGATTAGATGATGAGTCTAGAGGGCCTTCACTTGATTATCATTCCATCTTGAGAGAGTTTTTTGACATCTTTCCCAGTGAGTTACCCAACCTATCTCCCCCACATTAGATATATTTTCATATAAATCTTGTTCTTGAAGCAGATCCCATCTCACGTGCACTGTATAGCATAACTATCCCTGAGCATTATGAGCTCAAGCTTTAGCAAGAGTGCCTTCTTTAAAATGGCCTAATCCATCCTAGTGTCTCTCCTTGGGGTATACCAGTTATATTTTTGAAGAAAGACAAATCCCTATGATTGTGTATTGATTACAGATAGCTGAACAAAGTAACGATCAAGAATCATTACCCCCTTCAACACATTGATAATTTGTTTGATCAGATGAAGAGGGCTACTTTGTTTTCCAAGATAGATCTCAAGTCAAGGTATCATAAGTTGAGGATTGCAGAGGAAAATATTCATAGGACAAAATTTCACACTAGATATGGGCACTAAAATTTTATAGTTTTTTCATTCGGTCTAATTAATGCCCCCGCATTATTCATGGGTTTGATGAATGGGGTGTTCAATAAATTTTTAGTTTGTTTTGTGCTCATATTCATAGATGAAATATTGGTTTTCTCATGCATGCATAAGGAGCATGAGGAGAAACATCGACAGGTTCTACAGTGTCTTCAAGAGAAATGACTTAATGAGAACCTAGAGAAGTGTGCATTCTTTCAATGAGAGCTTCAATATATGGTTCACATAATTTCTGGGAAAGGTATCGCAATCGATCCTTCCTAGATTATACCTATCATTAATATTGGTCAGCACCGACCAACGTGACTTAGGTATGTAACTTCATGTGATTAGCAATGTATTATAGGATCTTTGTACAAGATGTCTCACATGTTGCTCATCCTAGCACTTCCCTACAGTGGAAAGGGAAGAAGTTTGTTTGGTAAGAAAATTATGAGTAGGCATTCAAGACTCTAAAGGAATGCCTTAATACATTGTCAGATCCACATAGGGATTCTTTGCATAAAAAAATGCTTCATTGGTAAGGATAGGAGGATTACTAATGCAGGATGGTTGAGTCATAGCTTTTTAGTCTTGCAAACTTGAGGATTATGATCTCAATTACTCAACTCATGACCTTGAGCTTGCATCAACTGTCCATACTTTGGTTAGGTGGAGAAATCTTTTGTGGTTTAGGAGGTTCATACTCATGAAAAACCATTTGAGCCTATGGTACCTCTTCACATAGCCCAATTTTAATGCCCATTAATGACTTATGATGGATCTTCTATGTGAGTATGATACGGAGATCGATCATGAGAAACGAAAGGATAATTTCGTGGTAGACACCTTGAATAGATAGAGACAGGTTTCTATGGCTACAATAGTGGGTACAAGTTTGATGGCTAGGATCTTGTAGCACCTTCCTCAGGATAAGTTCTACCTTTCATCTAGAGCAGAGATTGATTCAGATAGACCCCTTGTGGGGAAAATTGAGTTACATGGGATTCTTCAACATAGGGGCCAGATTTATGTACCTGGTTATAGAGGATATCAACAAGATATCTTACTAAAGATTCATTGTGCACATTCTTTAGCCCATCCAGGGGTAACATCAACATCAAGCTAGCCTTCTTTATCCTCATGCTATACTAGAGTTGAAATGGGACACCATTTCCATGGATTTCATTATTGGGATACCTACATCATGATATTACCACCACGTAATCATGGTCACAGTGGATAGATTGACGAAAGTGTCTCATTTTTGTCTAATGAAAACCAATTATATAGCCATTGTAGTTGCTTGAGTCTATTTGGATGTTACAGTCAGGCTTGATGGGATTTGGATGAAGATTATTTATGACCATGACCCTTTATACACATCACATTTTTGAACCACCATGTATTTTAGTCTCAGGACGAAGATCAATTTCAGTACATATTATCTCCCAGAGATAGATGGTTAGATGGAGTGGGTAAACCACATACTTGAGGATATTCTTCACATGTACATTATGGATCAATAGTCACATTGGGATGAGTATCTTTATCTAGTAGATTTTTATTACAACAAAAATTTTCATAGTTCTATCGGTATGGCACCATTTGAGGCATTATATAGTAGATAGTGTAGGAATCCTTTGAGTTGGGACATGTTAGAGGATAGGGTTTCTACTTTGTGAGCCATGTTATAAGATATGGAGTAGCAAGTCACTTGATTAGAAAAATATTTTAGGAGGCACATGATAGAAAGAAGCAGTATGCAAATCAAAGGAGAGTTGACCACAGTTACGATGTGGGATCAAAGGTGTTCCTTAGAGTCAGACCTCATAAGAGCCCTATTCATTATGGAAAATGATCTAATCTAGCTCCAAGATTTGTGCGTATATTTGAGATCTTGGAGAGGATCGGTCTCGTAGCCCACTGCTTAGCCTTGTCACCCAGATTGACTTGAATCTATGATGTTTTCCATGTTTATGTTCTTTAGAGATATATTCGAGATCCTTCTCATGTCTTGAATTGGAACACATTACAGGTGCAAGAGTAGGGACAGGTTATTATTGATCCCGTTCGCATCACATAGTCCAGGACCCTAGGCCTTTGAGGGAGTGATATTGATCAAGTGCACATCCTATGGGATCGGTACAATGAGACATTATCTAGTTAAGAGTATGCTAAAATTCTTGTTATCCAAAATTCACCCCCAAGGTAACTTTGATAACATGCAAGCAATTATATTGATTCAGGGTGAAAAGTCATGTTTCTAGGGTCCCCTCATATTTGTCTAACTCCCCTGTCCAAGAGGAAAAGAGTAAGTTCTGAGAAAATGCAAAAAAAAGGGGTTGCAGAAGGCAAATAGGTTGATCCAGGAAAAATCGTGAAAATTAGCTAAGTCCCGCTCAAGGTCGCCTCTGGGACGTTTGGGACAGAAAAGCGCGAACCGGCTGAACCGGGCGAAATCAGCACAAACAGTCTGAAATGCAGCAGGGACAAATGGGAAAAAAGTACGTGGCGGGCGCGAAATTCCGGTTCGACAGAGAAAAAATCGACTAACTGCTGAGAGGGTCACCTTTGGGACAAGTGGGGAAAAAAAGACGCGAACCAGCTGAACCGAGCGAAATGAGTCGAGGCAGCCCGAAACAGTCTGGGACGCATGGCCCAAAAGTACGCGAACCGGCCGAACCAGCCAAAATGAGAACTTTTGTCCCGGAATAAGTTGGGACAAAAGGGCGCGAACCGGCTGAACCGGGCGAATTTGTCCCAGATGGTCTGAAAGCAAATGGGACATATGGGACAAATGCGAGTACGTGAACTGGCCGGTTCACCGGGCAAAATGGGAACAAGCAGTCCGAAACAACTGGGACATTTGGGACAAATGGGACGCGAACCGGCCGCGAAAAGCTCGAAATCAGCACGAAGGAGCACTGTGCCAAATGGGACAAAGGGAACGTTTGGTTTGGAAACTTCGAAAAGGCCGATAACTTTTGACTCCGAAGGCAGGGATTTTCAGAAAAGTCAACGTTTGGTACGGAAACTTCAAACGGCCATAACTTTTGACTCCGTGCTCCGATTTTCATAAAATTGGACTTTCTGGAACGAGCACACGCTCATTCCCATCAAGTGACAGAAAACGCCTGCCAGGCCCAAAAGAGCTGCCCGCACTCAGAAGGCCATAACTTTTGCATTTCTCAACGAAATCACACAAAATTGGTACCGTTGGAATCGTGGTTCTGAGCCCGACGCACAGAAATCAAGAAATTCTAGATTTGATCAGAAATTGATCGATATTTTTAAGAAAACGTGGCCGGATTCAGAACAGTGTTTTATTTGGTAGCTGGGAGTGCAATTAAGAGGCATGGTCACCATTCCTTCTCTGCTGCAGCACATGGGACAGTATGGGGAGCCTTTTGCAAGTAATGTATACCCATTCCACTCAATTTAATGTCTCTTACAGGTGGTTGAAGGACAGATTTCGGGATTTCCATTTTCCCTTCTCTTTTCCTTCTCATTTTTCTATAAAATGAAGTGTTGGGCTCATTGTAAGGGGAGAGTTTTTGGGTAACAAAGCTCTGTCAAAATTGCTTTGTGAAGCCAGTGTGTTGCAGGCCCTTGTAGTGGACTCCTTGCATGGTGATCCAGTCCCTTATCTTGTAATAGATTGAACTGTGCATATCATGAAGCAATAAAATATCAGTTTGTGGATATATCTTCCCCTGCTATGTTTCCTTGCATTCTTCTTGCCCCTTTAATCTTTCTACAAGTATATTGTGTCTATTTATTATGTTCTTGCAGGAATTCATTATTATTGTGTGTGCTTGGAATATTGCTGTGAATGCATTTTGCTGGATTATGCTGAACTGTCATCACCTCTTCTAGTGTGCACTTTGCCTCTGTATTTCACACATTTGGAGATTACTCTCACACCCTCTTTTTCTGGTGTATCACCGCTTTAGTGTAGGCTTTATTTTATGCATTCTCTCTCTCTGGTCCCCTGGAATTTTAGGTTAGAATAGCTAGTTTCTCCTGCATTAGAGTAGATTGTGGCAGGTAGTTTAGGAGCAAGAACCAGCTTTCTCTGGAGGTCTATCTCAAGTAGCAAGTCCCACAACTTGGAGATAGTACCCATGTTATCCAATCACACTGGATGCTTAGAGTGATCAAACTAGAAATCTAATCAACATCCAGGGGTGCTGTGATTCGGTGATAACAATTCTATGGTCCCAATTTCCATGCTTGTTCCAGTGACTTCAGGGAGGAATTCAAGTCTAAGGGGAGGGGGATCTAGTGCCCACTCATCTTTGACACATTTTTCTACTTTTTTTATGCTCATCACCTTGCTAGAGATATGGATATTGATATAGTATTTTGCATAACATCTGTTTATACTATGTGGACATTCGATTACTATTGTGATTTGACTCTTATCATGGATTATGTTGATGTCTAGCTAATGTTGGTGGATATCGTAGCACATGAGATTTAACATTACTTTACCATATACTAACATCTTTGATTCATAGTAGTTGTGATTATGTTTTGATACATCATCTAACCACGTGTGCATTGATATTATTGTTTATTTATTTCATGATGATATTAGGTTATGAGTATGTGAATTGTGTGATTTTTCGTAAAATGTGAGTTATGATTTTTGATAATTGTAAATGTTTGATTTAGAATAGAATTACGTACTATGATGTATGATCATAATTGTATGATTGATAATGTATACATGTTTGTATTTCCTCAACATGTTTATGTGCCCTTGAGACCGAAGTGGTATTATTTGGTGGATGTAGAAAATGAAATTTCACAAACAAGGAGGGACTAGGAATTCCAACCATCAAGGAATTTCGAGTGTTCACAACATAGTCATGTTGTCATCTGTCATGTTTATGTTTATGTTAATGTTTGTGTAGTCTTCTTGTTTGTCATATTTTTGAAGGTCTCTATGGGGGATCACATTACATGTGACCATGGGTAGGTATGATTTTGTTTTATTTTAATTGTCTTGTGGTTATGTTATTTATTCAATTATGGATGTTGTGATTGTAATTAAGTTCTAATTTACCCTTATAACCCTATGTTTCTATTTTGTAAATGTACCCATTAATTGAGTATGTAATTTTTAGAGTGAGCTAATGTTTCACCTTAAGTTTCTTATGTTTATTTTGTGTCTTTCCTAAATTATGTTAATTATAGGGGTTAATGGTTAATGTGATGATGTGGCTTGTGGGAGATAAATGGTTTCTTGTAATATACTTTATTTATTTCACCTCTCTTTTTTTAATTTTAAATTTTGCATTGGTATGTGTGCCATTCCTACACCCAATCTCGGATTTGGGCTTTGATCCCAATTTTGAGAGCTTATGGGACAAGTTTTTCTTGTCCCACACTCCTTAGAATTCCTTCCTAACCTAACATATGACCCAAGGGGTCAATTTAGGGCCTTAATCATGAAATATTTAGAGGAAAGAGGAAATTATTTCCCTCACATTTTAATACTCTAAATTCAACCTTGAAATGTGCAAAAGGGAGATTATGTGAAAATTTGATGAAAGCATGTCCTCACCCACCTCTTAATGATGCCTTTATTTGTGTGGGGAGTTTTTGATGTGGATTTTAGGGAGATGCAGTGGCATCCTACATGGTGCCACATCACCTCTCCCCCCATCTTTTCTTTTTATGTGCATGACTTTGATGATTCTTGGAGTAATTTTGTGTGGAGTGGAGTTGAAGTGGTATTGTTGAAGGAAGGATCTGCCATCAATTGTAAGGTCGGAGCTTAACTCATGGTATTCTCTGTTCCTGTTGTTTATGTTAGTGCAAATTGAATGAATTCATGTATGTGTATGTTAGTGGTATTTGGAAAGTTTTTCCTGTAAGGAAGGTGTAGGGAGAAGGGGATATGGGGCCATTTGGGATATAAAATGGATTTTTTTAAAAAAATTTAGGAGGGAGTGTGGATAAGGTGCTCCACCTATGGGGAGAGAAAAGGTTAATTTTTTGTTTCATTATATGAATTTTATCTATGGAGAAATAAGTGATATTTGAGTGTGTTTGTGATCTGATCTTTGGAGGTTCTTTGGTGGACTCTGAACCAACTTGGGAGGTATAAGGAAGTGGCCACCAATATCCTTCTCCTTCTGCTCTAGACTGAGCCTTTGTGATTTTTTAAATGTTGATGTTTTATTTAATTATGTGTTCATATGTTGCAGCAAAATTATTGTGAGTGTATGTTTTTTATGTTGAAGCCTTTGTTTTAGTTGTCATGGTTGTGAATGTGCTACATTGTATCATGGTTGGATCTTGGGGGTCAATGAGGGGGTTGGCTTCAGCCCTTTATTGGAATTTTTCTAGAAGGACTGTGTTTCCTAGATCTCTCCCTTGTTTTTGTGTGCTACAGATGAAGAAAGAAGTTGCAGGATTGAACTAATTGGAGTTGCAGGAGGTTGTTTTGAAAATTTTACTATGTTGTATCCCCCATGTTTGGTGGAGGGCTTGTATAGTCTTGAATTTTAAATTTTTAAAATCCTTATGAACTTAGAGTCAAGATTGGAATTACTACACACAAAGGTGGATGTGATGCCCTATAGATTGCAAATGATGAAATTTCAAGGGGTAACACTAAAACACTTTCTATGAACCATGAAAAACTTAATATAAATCCCTCTATACATGGTAGAAGCAATGCTCATGGGGTTCTATTCCCATAGTTGAAAGGAAAGGTGAATGGATCTATCTTTACTCTAGATAGCAAGGGCAGGCAGGTTAGGAAAAAAAATAATTATGGAGGTCAACAGGGAAAAAGGGAGGATAAGTACTCACCTGAAGATGGGAAATGATTTGGTTCAAGGAATGATGGACCTTCCTTTGCTGATGTTGTATCCAACCAGTCAAATATTAGTGAAAAATTTCCTTATAAATTCTTGAAACCCTCTTAGCAAACCCCGACGCTGAAACTAGAAAAGGATCTACTTCAAAATGTTCTCAAGGAGGAAGAAAATATTTCCCAGTTGGGTTTTATATGTAGGTTTCAAAAATGTCTTCCAAAACTTACTCATCTCCATGACCGGATTGCTCAAAGATGGAGAGAAAAGATACAAGGTAAGATTGAACTTTATCCTTGTGCCAAAGCATATTTCATTACTATATTTCAAATCCATAAAGATAGGGATTTAATTTTTATCTAAAATTGGGTTTGAGGTAAACACGGGCTTCATGACCATGCCATGGCATCTGTGTTTTGATGGTTTAAAAGATTCTTTTAACACCTACCCAGTTTGTTTTCATTTTCCTAGATTTTTGTTCCATCTTTAAAACAGATCATGTTTTCTTGCTATAGGAGATACTATAGGCTCATGTGTACTTGTTGATGAAAAAACCTCCTTTCAAACCCACACTAATTATGGAAAAATCCTTGTAGATATTACTAATAGAAATTAATTTTCATATCGGTGAAAGACTTTAGGTGCAGAGGTTAGACTATGAAGAAATTGCTTTTACATGTCAACGTCGTTTCAAAAGTAGTCATATCATAGAAGATTATGAACATTATAAACAAAAGACCAAACCAGCATGGTGTAAATATTCTCTACCAAAGCATCTAACAATTGACCCCCATATAGAGCTGATGGTGGAATCTAGTGCCCCCATGTAAGTTTCTTCTAATAATACAGTGAATTTACACACAAATTCTTCTTCTCAGGGAGCTGATTTAGTAATAAACTATGCTTTGACCCCCCTTCCAAAGGGTCATATTCCTATCAAATCAATTGAATTAATTCTTCTAATATTAGTGGAAGAAGGAAATGAAGAATGGATGGTGGTGGATAGGAAAAAGAAGGGAAATGCCAAACCTAAATCCCCCATTGTCTCGAAAAAGGCATGAATCTTTTCCTTTTATTTACTCTCATCATTATATCTTGGTTGTTGGTCTATTATGTAGCTGTTGAGCTGTTGTAGTGTTGTTTAGTTGTTGCTTATTAGTTGATTTTCATTTGTTGCAATATTGTTTGTTACAGGTTTTGTTCTTAGCAGGTTATTTTATACCAGTGGGCTTATTGGTCATATCTAGATTTTGATCCCTTTTTGTTCTATTGATATGGTTAAATCTAGCTTTTTATCCCTATTGTGCGAAGGTATAGTCCCTTTCAAAAACAATTTACCAATAATAAAAAATAATTATTGTAAAACATGTATGCATTTAAAGTTTGAAATTATTATAAATATCATTGTAAAAAAAATGTGTATTATTTGGAATTGAAGGGGTTGTATTATTTGTGATTATTGTAAACTTTACATTACTACAAAATCTATCATTTTTGTACTTATTAAAATGACTATTTCTCTTTCTATCATTGTAAAATCTTCCTTAATAGGTAAGTTAAAATTACTTGAAACTCTATAAAATATTGGAAATTACATTATGTACTCAGTTAGAATATCTTGCAAATTATTTGAAGGAAAAATATCTCCGGTTTATTTGTATAATGTTATGGTTTACATTTACTTTCCTATTTAATATTTTAAAGGAATTGACTTCTTCTTCACGTATTCTTCTATGTAAAAATAAGCATTTTCAATGTATGTTTGTACTTGGAATGCAATCTGGAAATCTATGTGAAAATATATATCTAGAAATGATAATGTTCTTCCATACTAAAACAATTTCTTTCCTTGAATATTTGGTTAGGGAACTCAAACATAGCTTTACTTTCTCGTAATCACTTAGAATAATGATATATGTAGTCTTTAAAATAAGACCCATTTTAAAACATGTGCGTATATACATAAATATATATTGTATAATATATATACTTATATATGTACCCTCACATATAAAAAGTATTCTAGAAGAGGACTAAGTTGAGCTTGTGTGTGTGTGTGTGTGTGTGTGTGTGTGTGTGTGTGTGTGTGTGTGTGTGTGTGGTATTGAAATGCAATTCGGTTTTTTAGAATCTTTTTACAAAATTAAAAAAAGGATCTGGTGGTGGCCAGCTTGGCCAACCCACCCCACCCTTTGTAATAAAAGGGGTGGGTCACCCAAGCCACCCACCCCAACACTTGTAAGTAGAGGGTGGTGGCATGGCCGACCCACCCCACCTTTTCCACAAGTGGGGTGGGTCGACAATGTTTCCTTCCCAAGAACTACAAATAAAACAATGTGGCTAGGTTGCCCCTATTTCTACGTACAACCCTAAATTTGGGTTTAAAAACTTTGAAAATATAAATAAATAATTTGCATATATGTGTGTGTGGGTGTGTGGGTGTGTGGGTGTGTAAACACACACATGTGTGTATACATTTACATATATATTAGTATATCTGATCTGAGAAGTGAAAACTTGCTTAACCAGTAATAATTATTGCAAAATAAAACTATGCAAACCCTAGAGAGCCATAAAATGTGAAATAGTGAATAAAAAGGTAGAAACATCCTCCTATTACTATCCCAGTATCATCCGAGCGTCAACGTAGTTTCAATCCAAATCCCCTTGCCTCCATTATTATCTTCCCTATAGCTTGACCTATGCAAATGGAGCCACACTAGGGTAAGAAGAAAGATAAAGAGATCATAAAGATAGTTGGGGTAAAATATGGAAACCTAATATCTAAGGGTGAGGGTTAAATCAATCCTACAATAGTGATTTGATCCTCATCCATTTATGATATGAGTGAATAAACCTTAATAACAATGTAAACAGTTACACTAATGGATCCCTAGGTACTTTTTGTCAGGTTTGTAGGAAGTAAATAAGTTAGGAATGCATTACTAAAGCCTTTTATTTAAAAATGTGCATGAGATGTTTTATTTATCAAATGGGAGACTATATTACTAATGGGTAAATGTTTTTAGGTAAATAAGTAAAAGGGGTGGCATGGGAATAATGTGTGCTAGGTAATGAAATTAAAGTTAGCTTCATTGGTAGAATTAATAATGTGGGGTGAACCTTAAATGGGTAATAAATTAACTAATTAAGGTTTGAGAATAATTAAAATACGATGGTTTCAAAATTATTATTAACCTAAGGTGGAAAATTAAACAAAATTAATGAAGGAGAAATTAATTGATTAAATAAAATTAACTTTGGGATTAATACATGGAATGGACAAATTAATAAAATAATAATACCAAAGTAGATAAATAAAATTAATTCATCTGAAATTTTATTGAACAAATAAGAAAAAATTTATCAATCGTAATTCAAGTAATTAAGATGGGCTTAATGGATTTCATGTAATAAAAAATTGTCGAAATTTTCTAGCTGAGTGTTGTCATTTTAACGTGGCATTTTTTGGGCATCACACAATGCCCTATTGCCAACATCTTTCCCTAGAGTAAATAGTTGATATTTTTTGGCAAGGGTTTTGTTTGATAGGTAAAATTACAAAAGATTACATATTGTGTCAAGGTCCCATTCTTAGTTCTACTATCTATCTGGAAAACCTTACTCATGTTTTGTAAAATGTAGTGCCCACTCCTCTTCGACAGTTATATGATTATGATTATGCTTATTATATATTAGAGTTATGTACATTGCCATCACATTTTAGTTATTGACAAATATTGGCATTGTTATATTTGATTTCTTAATTCATAGACAGTATGTATGTTTAGACTTATGACATGATTTACAGGATGGATTATATGCATGTTTTTGATATATCATGTTGGTACCCAAATTTGTTGTCCTTTTCAATTTGAGAAGCATCAGAGATGTGGCATGAATCTTGAAGTCAGATAGATCTTGATGTGTGTCGTTTTGTAGCCGGGGATGTGGTCTAACTAACACTCAGATTCGGGGAGAGATGGATAGTACCTTGAAAGGATCTGATCTTACCCTCACTATTCTAGGTTGTGCCTTTCAACCAAGGTAAGAGAACCTATATTGTAACCCCCAACTGGTGAGGGAAATTAAGATATACCTCAATTTATGTAACTAGTATGAAAAGGCCTTGGGAAAATTGCAAGAAAAGTGGTCAATTTTAGGGTATGATTCCTCCCCTATCATCACAACAATGTTGTCACAACTTCCTTTAGTCTCTATTACAAACCTTACACCATGAATAGGGAAACAAGCTTGAGATAGGTGAATTCCTTTGTCACCACCACCACTGCCAAGCCCTGCATATTTTCCATGACAACCATCACTGTTTGCACCACCCCTAAAAGTTTTAATGGTCGGTTTACCCTATAACCAATCGTTCCATCCAATTTTTTCAAAGGCTCCACTTTATTCTAGTCTACCAAGCACTAGACCATCACAAGATTCGGGTAAGTATATCTTTCCAACTAACATGTCATCATCTCCCTTGGCTCTGCCATCCTATGAAACTATGACCTTTCCTCCATCATGTAAGTTCCATTTAGGGCTAGGTTTCATTGAATCTTGGTTTACATGGCCATGAATACCTTTGACACCAAAGGCTTGTAAGACTAATCTCTACAGTCATCGAAGGTAAAGTCATTTCCACTCCTTCTAGGTTTACCTCTTTATCATATGAAGGATCGGTTTGAACATGAGATTGCTTCCATGGCTTCTCAGAACTATGAACCACATTTTGAAATGGTAGATAATATCTGTTATATTCAGATATAAGACTTTCATATGACACTTGATCCTGGGTCATATATACAATGAAAACTATTTGTAGGCATTTAAAAACGATAACAGACACTTTTTTTCCTTGCAAACATAGATTAATTTAAGAAGCTTGTTAGCGATATCATTAGCGAGGGAGAGTTTTCAAATGAACAACCCTTTACCTCTAAGATGTGTGATGGCTATACAATTATAGTCAACCCACATACATGAAGATCCAAGATATCCGATATTATGTCTGGTTCATATTGGTGGGTATCTCAGAAGAGGAGCTATTTATCATAAATTAGACTACGTTCATGTATCTAATAGTTCCTAACCCTCTACAATTTCTCCATAGTTGCATTATATATCTCTTGCAACAATATTTGATATTTGATTCCCATGAAAAGAATATGACATATGAATCTATTATACTACAACAATTCATCCATAAATCAATGACAATCACATATCTAATCTCATTTAATATAGCTCGCATTTTTCTTAGGTGTAACCATAAATATTAATTATCATTACAAATAATTGGATCATTAGCCATCCCATGGAGGCATGCTTTTCATCATTCAGGCATGCAATATACCTTTTACTCATCATGTTATCAGAGTATAACCTGGGACACATTACCTATGCATACTTTTGATTCTAAAACTAGTTTCATATTGTTGCTCAGGCTATGCCAATTAATTACTTCAAAAACATCTCAACTCTAAGAATTACAGCCATGAAAGTGATCACACATAATCCTGGACGGCCTTATATGACTAAAACAATTATCACAATAAATTTGACATTGAATCATTTAATATAACAATAAATTATACATTCAAAGCTTCTTGTATCATCAAATAGTGACATTTTAAAACAAATGTAATGCACAACAACCATTGATGCTTATCCATACGGCTATGTTTCCCTTAAGTACTGGGCCCTACATCATATCCAATTTCCCTAATTAAGGACCATAATTATGGATCAATGTTGACTTTTCAACATAATTACTTAAGATCATGAAATACAAATTTATTGACCTGCTTCACACATGGCCAAGTTTACCCTTTAAATATTGGAGCTGACACGTGGCATTTGGTGGGTCACATTGAAATTAGGGGACTTCAATACTATGCAATTTTATCCAATATTGACTTTAAATTGGGATAAATTTTCAAATGTTTTGCAACTAGTGCACAAACATGATGACTTTCTCCCAAATCGAGATTTCATGTACTTTGTAAAAATTAAATTGAGAATAGTGGGCCAATGCTTCAAATTTTGATTTTGAGTCTTTTTTGCAAAAGGGAAAATATTCCCTCTGCCAACCCACTGACCCACCTTGCCCTATGCCACGCGTCCATATCTCATTTGTCGAGGACCCGCGGACTTAGTCTTCATTTTACTCCCTTTAAGCCAAGTGAAAATTATCCAATTTGTCTCTATGGGCCCGTGCCTCCGAAAGTATTCCAGCCACATGGCACTCTCCTATTCGCTGCAGGTCCAAGTCTCCCTTTCTTCCTTCAAACCTCCCCCACAAATTTTTGAAAATTCACAAACTTCAACATTGACCCGTACCCCCCTTTGACCCTTAAAATGTTACACGTTTCTCACCTGGATTGGTCATGGGATTTCGGGCCAAAAATTTACTTTAATTTTTTTGTGAAAAAGGGAAAAATTCCCCTTTTCCCTCCGCCGACCCGCTGACCACCTCTGCGCCACCGTGCTACCACGTGTCCTCCTCTGATTAGAGCGAGCGTAAAACTGATTTTGAAACTTTATAGAATTAGAGCCAAAAAACTCTAAGTCCCCCATCGGCCGCTCCTCCGCCTTTGGTCTTTTATGGACATGTGTCCACTCTCGATTGGCTGAGGGGTTTCAGGCCAAGTTTTGACTTTTAAATTTTTTGCAAAGTATAAAAATTCCAGGGGAATCCGACCACTTGCCAACCACCTCAGCCAATGAAAACACGCCATGTTGCCAATACCTCCTGAGGATGAATTTGACAGGAAAATGATGCCCATCTGACTGTCAAAACGTAAAAAATTCAAAGGATGCCCTAGAATTGAATTTATTCGCCAAGGATGGCAAATTTTTATTTTAAATCAACTGAAGCATGATTTCCGAACATTTTCGACCTTGGGATTGGATTTTCAAATACAAACAAGTATGAATTGATCAATTTCAATTTTTCCATGATCTGGCAAAGGGAAAAAATGACACAGCCCATAAAATTGGAAGAACTAGGGCACAGAAAAGGGAAAACTTGGAATATTCCTTCAAATTAGGGCAAAACAACAAGTTTGTGAGCATTTTAAAGCATTCAACTGGAGGGGAAAACATTTAGACCATTAATTCAAACGTTAAAACATGTATGAGTAGATATAGATTTGAAAATTTTAGGGCAACATGGTGCAAGCTTAAAAATGGCACCAACATATCAAAAAATTGATGATCTTGAGTTTATACTGGACTGCTACATTTAATTCAATTGTTATATGTTTGCTAGATGATTTAGTTGATTTCATGATCTTATTGCTAGTTAATAATAGATAAAATTGAAATAATTGAAATCATGAACAATGGTGAATTACTTCTTAGAGATGGTTAGTTGCGATAATTTATGATATGTATATACATATGTTTTTACTATTTCGATGTCGTTAATATGGCAACGAGGCCAGAAAGGTATTGTCTTGAATTTTGCAGGTGTTTGCAACACAATAAACCAAAGGGGGATAGGAGACTAATAGTGAAATAATATGGAGTATTGGCAATAGGTCACCATGGCAACATGTGTATTCGTATGTTGTTGTTGTTTGTTAAGAGGTTCCCATTAAGGGGTGACCGCAAATGTTACCATGAGATTGTTTGTAATTTTATCTTTTTTATTTTATTTAATTGTGAGTATTGTATTTTATTAGTATGTGGAGTCACTTTTATTCATTTTTTTCAACACCCCTCTTAAGTTAATTTTAAAATGTGTATCTAGTGTTTATTAGGATATGACAAAAGGGGGGGAAATAAATTTGGGTTGGTATCCTTAATGTGTATTGGATTGGAATGACTTCAATTTGTTTTGGGATAGTGTGTGCTCAATATTTCAAGTGAAATTCATATTTTGGCCTTCTAGGCTATTCTAGAGACTTGTGGGACAAGCTAAGCTTGTCTCACACCTCTTAAAGTCACCCACCCACTAGGCCTATGATGCGAGGGACTTATTTTATGTCCTATTTTTTTTTTTAATGGAGGAAAAGATCAATTAATTGCACTTTTCTTACATGGGTATTAATTTTTGTCCTTAAGGGGTGTGGGTTTGGGGTTGAGTGTGTAAGAGGGTGGTATTTTCCCTAACAACCAATTTATTATGCTTTGGGGTTTGGGTTTGACATTGGTGATGTGGGATGGAGAAGAAATAATGTGGCATCCTACATGGAGCCACACCATCTCCCTCTCCCTCTTTTTTATTTATTTGAATTTTTGGGGGTTACTTACCTGGTTTTTGGTCTCCAATTTTTGGGGGTTGCTTGATTTTTGGAGTTTTAGTTGGAGCTGAAGATTGCTTGGAATTGCTTGGGCTTGGAGAATTTTGGAACTTGCTTATGGAGTGGATTCTTGCTATGGAAAGGTAGGGTCTTCACCCTTGGTTTCTTCTCTTTCTTTATGTGTTTATGTGTTGAATGAATGTTTTATTGCATGAGTTTTGTTGGGTAGTGAAATGGATTTAGGATTTGTATGAGAAAGTGAAATGGGGAAAAATTTTGTTGGGATGCATAAGAATATTCTCTTAGGTATTTAGGAGGGAGTGGGTTGGGTTCCCCACCTTGTGATTATCTTAATGTTTTTTCTCATTGTGAGATGCATAAGAGTGAGGGAGCAATAAGATTGAGGGAGGCATAAGAGATATTTTACTTGTAGGGAGACATAAGAGATTTTGGGGTTTGATTGAGTTTTGGAGGTTTTGAGGTGGGCACCCAAACCCTTGGGAGGCATAAGGGAATCCCCATATTCCTTTCTGTACTTGGCTTGACTATAGAGCCATTGTTTTGGGAAGTATATGTGTGTATTTGTATAGCGAAGTTTTTTTTAAGAAATAAATTCATTTTGGGTTTAATAAAAATCATAAAAATAAAATAAGTGGATATATATATACATAGGTATATATTTACATTTATATATATATATATATATATATATATATATATATCCATAAATATGTGTAAGTATGTGTATATATTATAACGCCGTCTAGAAGAACCCACTTGAGACCCAAGAACAACTTAGGATTAGTTAGGAAAATTATGGGATAATTTTTTTTATTAAAAGAATCTACAACCATGTTACAAGGCAGCAGTTGCCACTAACAGGTTCTGGAACAATTCTAATCCATTAGAATATATTTTTATTTTATTAACAATTATTAGAGTCACAAGGTCCAAAATTTAGGGTTAGAAGGTTCAACTAGGTTCAGAGGGTAATTCCTCACCATACCCACTCTCTAACAGGCTTAAAAATTCAACTTGATTTTTCTCACTCTTAATGCATTCAAAAATTTCCTAAATTACTTTCATTGGATAGGAAATTTCCTCACCTTTCCATTGATATAAATAAGTCCTCCTAACTCCTCATAAAACTCAAGTTATGGGCCGGCGGACCTTAGGAGGAAAATTTTCCCAAGGGCGAGCCTGCGGGCCTAGGGGAGAAAATTTTCCCTTGCACAGGTTGGCGAAGTGAGGAAGATGGCATATTTTCCCTTTTCAGGGAGAAATCAAAATTTTCCTCAGTGCACCTGTGCACCCAAAGATCACACGTGTCAGCTTGAGAAATCTCTGGTGGGAAGTTAGGCCATCGGAGAGATTTAAGGCATTAAGCCTTTTGGGTTTGGAAACGCAAGTGGCAAAAATTCCTACACACCTTCAGTCCCTCGCCCAAATGCAGTAACATGATAGCCATCACCCTATTTGCTGACGGGCTGGCTAGGGTGGCGGAGAAAATTTAAACAATTTTCACCCAAATAAAAACAATTTAAAAGCAACAAAAATCCAAAACACCTTTCATGCCTCTTCCACTGTCACCTCGTGCTGCAATGTGGTAGCTTCTTGATTGACTATGGGCATGGCAAAGTCGGTGGGGAAAACATGGAAAATTTCCCAAAAATTTTCTGAAAGTGCAAAGATAAGGAAAAAGGGACCCACTCTATCCGCTGATACCTCATGGTGACACCACGTGGCATCACTCGGATTGGATCGTGGGCTAGTACAGTGGTGGAGAAACCTATGGAAAATTTTGCCAACAAATTTCTTAAGGATTTTAAGGGAAAAATTTCAGGCCACGAGCTTGCCAAGGAAATTTTTCCCAAAATTTTTTGCCAAGGGAAGGGAAAACTTCATAGGGCCATAAATTTTGATAAAGAACTCTTAGTTTTGGGAAAACGAGAACTTTCTGGAAATCTCTCAATGTCCTCTTTGTACATAGGGATCATTAAATTTTAGATTTTTATAACGTTTAAAGGGGTCAATTTTAAGAAAACTGTCCTGTAGGATTATTACAATGTGAGCTGGTAAATTTTAACTTGTTAGATCTTGTTAAATTTTTTCATTCTTTCTCCTTCACTGAACATGCCAAATGATACATGGAGAATTATTCTAAGAAGAATTTTTGGGATGTATTTGGAAGCTAATCTTGCTTGATTGATTTTCGAATTTGAATTTTTACAACTTCTTAGGCAGTAAAATAGACTATGAAAGGTTTATGCCCGATTTTGTAATGTTTTGAAGGATTTTTCCTTAAGTGTTTTGGCCCAATTGATTTCATTGATATCATGATGCATGCTATATTTTAATGTTCCAATGTTGATTATCGTTTGTCAGGCTTCGAACTGTGCATTTTAGAGGAAGTATTTTCTAGTTTTAAATTTTTAAATGAAGATCAGATTTCTAAAGGGTTTATCCATCATTTTTCATCATTCCAAGTATGGAAGTTCATTTCTAATCCTAGTCAAATCCATTTAATTAATTCAAACAAACCATTTAATGGCTAAAATGCAAAGTCTGGTTTCCAATTTTGTCATATTTTCAAAGAGAACAAAGTTACATAAAATCCCTTTGTATGTATTCCTCATTTCAATTTTCCAAACAGAGATTTTAAATCACAATTTGATGATCAATTTCAATGCAAAAATGTAAATTGATAAAGGTATTGCAATCGTTTATTGATTTCAAAGACATAACTTTACATCTGTCAATTCCTTGAATCCAAATAATAGATTTCAATTTCTTTCTTTCAAATGAACAGAACAGAGATTATATATATATCTTTCACATTTCGAATTTAGAACTTTCATGGATCAATACAAAGTATCTTTACATTACAAATAATATACATATCATCCACTTCAAAGTGGGGAAGGGTTACACTGAGATTAAAATTCACAAGGGACTGTTCAAACTGTCTTTCTCCTCAGCTCCAGAATAACAACATAGCATTGTTTTCTTTCTTCCAATTTTGGATCACAAAAAAGGTAGGAGAAAGGCAACTCTCTCCACCCAACCAAGAAATCCTATTGAAAAGGATAAGTCATCCTTCTTCACTGGCCCCCGATCCCCAACCAAAATGCAATAAAATGTGTGATCCAACTCATGGAAACAACAGGCTTCCACAGAAAATACACCCATCATTATAACATTAAAAAAACATAGTTCAAAAATGGAATGTAGTTTACAACTACATTTAAAACATACAAACAATACTAAGGCTCCATCAAGCAAGCCAAAGGAGCAAGGAACTATGGGGGAAACTACTTATGCCTCCCGATGGGAATTGGGTATCCACCTATGAACAAACTGCCAATATAAATCATTTCACATATCCCTATGTCCCCCACAATACCTCCTTATGCCCCCCAAAAATTTCCTTATGCCACCATGAAGTAAGAAATGCAAGATATTTCTTTTCCATGGTGGATCCCAATCCCAATCTCCCGCCACAATAGATCTGATGCCACTAGCATTCACTTATGCCCCCACTCAATGATTCCACATAGCGTTCTTCTACACCATTCCTAGGAAGTCTACCCAACCAGCCAACAAACACACAAAACATTCACCATTCACATAAACATAAAAATAAATCAAATCATATATGAAGATCTAAGCTCCTACCTCTTCATGGTAGATTTTATTCCAATACAACAAGCTTTCAATGTCAAAATACACTCCCAAAAATCATCAATGACCAAGTATGAAATGCTCTCCAATATCCTTCAAAATAAACAAGAGCTCCCAACAGCCAAGGAAAATTCACCTCGAAATGACGGATGTACGACACAAAATGAAAATCCAATAACCAAGTAATCCATAACAAGCCAAGTAAACTAGAATTTAAGGAAGAGGGAAGAAAAGAGGAGGAGGTGGATCTATGTAGGATGCCACATCACACATCCTCAACTCCAACACCAAAACTCAACTTCGTTCCCCCAAGCATAATAAATAGGTGGGTGAAAATATGAGAAATTACTTACAATACTCCAACCAAGCCCACACCCCATAAGGACTGGAAATTTAAAACATGAAGAAAGTGCAATTAAAACATGCAACTTGACTTATAAAAATGCATTAAAAAAGTCTAAAATCAACCCTCCAACCATAGGTATGGTTGGTAAATAAAATTAAGAGGTATGGGACAATTTTTACTTGTCCCACAACCCTCCAAAATCAGCCTCCAAGGAAAAATTCGAATTTCCAAGAAGGTGGAGTGTTTCATATTCAAAAATATAACTTACACAACTCTTACACATACTTACACATTCTTACACATTACTTACACATCACTTACCACATTTAATACAAAATTCAACAAATTCTATAATTGCTTTCTTATATCCCAAATTTGATTTATTTATTTATTTTAACAATATGGTTACTCACATTAATTCTCCACAATTAAAAGAATAATGAAAGGGGTAAATACATCACAAAATAAACACATGCAAACAAAAATAAAAAGGAACCACATTAATAAAATACACATAAGCCCCTTGGTCACATTCAAAGGTAATCCCCCCCATGGGAATCACTCAACAAAATACAACACACACAACAAAACATGTTGCCATGGTGACCTTGTTGAATTCATCTATAATTTCAATGTGGTTGGTCTCCAATCCCCTGATATTTGTTGTGATATTTTAACCTGTAAAACACAAATAACTCCTTTGGTCTTGGTGGTCATATTAGAACATCCAACATGATATAAATTATAATCACAAAATCATCTATACATATGAATCACAACAACATCAAGGCAATCAACAATATCACTTACAATTTATATCAACAACTATATCATCATCATATAATGTCCGTTTTCTAGGTCTACTCACAATATCCACAAATCGCATGTCCGAATGACATTCAAAATATATCCATGTCAAATAGTATATCATCATCCACATATGAAGTGTCTCTAATAATCATCATGCATCATAACTAAATCGAGATCAACAATAATCCATGGTCCAACATCTAACATCATACTAAATCAAAACCATAATAATTTCCATAATGTAATCAACAGTATCAAGATCAGCATCAAAAGGTGTCAAAGGGAAGTGGGCACTACATATACACTCATTTTATAAATGTGTATATGCATTATTTTAGTTATTTCTTTAAAATAGGGGAAAATGCTCATACTCCCAATGGGGAAAATACAAAAAGAGAGTAATGGAAACAATACTAAAATATATACAAACCCTAGAAGAGGGTGTAAATAGAACTTTGAAAGGAAAGGAAAAATTATCATTCTTCTATGAGCTTCAGTTTGCCTCTCATGGCCTCCACCTCTTTCTCCTCCAAACCTACAAAAAGAAATGAAACAATAAGTCAAATGAAATGAAAGAGATGCTTTCATAATCAAGTGTAGGGTTAGTTGGAGCCCTAAATACAAGGGCTCTAATTGAATCGATCTAATGGATGAGTTTCGTTCCTACAAAAGGAGGTGGGAAGTGGGTGAGATAATTTTCTAATTTAAAATACATGGGTAGGATTTATTTGGGGCCAGTTAAGTGGTGTAGGGGTTGAGTTTCTTTTACATTTCTAACCAAATTCATTAAGTTGGACAACCCCTTTTTAAAACAATGCCCTTGACACCTTGTTTTGAGGGAAAATAAACCTTATTATTAAATAACTAGACCACAACTCTTGGAAATTATTTTGATTGTGAATAATTAAGGTCTAATTAAATGGTATTAAAAATGAAGGGAGGCGATTCCAACAATACCCTAAAATATTTAAATTTATAAATAACATTAAGAAATGTTGTTAAATTAATTAAGAAGGAAGCTAAGGGGATTATGGACCCCATTTACAAATTAGTAATATTAATTTAATAATCATCGGGTGTTGCCCAGAAATATTTTTAATGTCGTAAATTGTGTTTTACAAAAGAAATATTCCGTAAATTTTCTATTTCAACCTTAATTTTCTTGGGTTTCGTGCTGGTTATTTTGTGGGCGTTACATACAAAAATTCAGAATATTCCTTCCTTTCAATACTTGATGGGTAGTGTATACAGGTGCATCCAAATTGAGTTTTTGCACAAGATGGAAGAGTAAGAGTCAAAATTTTGGATCCATATTTTTAGGTATAGTATTTCATCTTCCAAAATTCAATCCCTTCTCAAATACTAAGGCCTCTATTCCTCACTCCTATAGATTATGTCAGAGAAATCCTTTGGTAGGAAATGAAGGGATAACCTACTTTCCTAGTAATGGTAACACCACATCTCCATGATTGTGATGGATATCCATTTTCCTTTTTTTTCAATTATGACACACCTTCTTAGGATGGAAAATTATTTAGTTAATACGCTTGAAAGGTCAAAATTATATGCCTCAAAATGCCCTTCCTCTAGCAGCTCGACCGTGTCCAATCATGAATATTTATAGGTTTGATTTCATCGATCACTATTTGATTATTTCTTCCTCCCAAATCTTCAAAAATTGCATATTCTCCTTCCCTTTTTCATGTGAAAATATTCTCTTTAAGTTTTATTACTATTTGAAAGAAATTTTTTGTATTCATGTATATGATTCTCTTTATCTACTATTATAGTTATATAGGTTTTGGATTTTTAGTTAAATTACTAGTAAAACATATGATCAATTCTTTTTATAAGATATATGTTATTAATTTAATTTAATTAGTTGTAATTACAATTTAGTGTTCCTCTCTTTATATATATTGAAATTTATATATAGGCTAATGTATACATACATTATATATATAAACACACATAAATACATATATATTATTATAATCATATCTTTTCTAAAACATGTGGCATGATAACATATTTAAATGGTACCACAGAATTGAAAGTTGAGTGCTACAAAAAAATACCACTAGTTAAATAATATAAAATACAAATTTTACGAGAAGTGATAGAATCGAAGAAATTCTTCCAGGAGCATGGATTGAGCTTAAAATTTAGTGGATACTCTCCCACGCTAGATGTTCTATGTGATTGTATCACAAAATATTGTCCTCCCTTTCTTAAAGGTAAATTGGATAGTTATCCCTGTGCCAAAGGAATTTTCATTGTTGTTTTTAGAGAGATTTGTGGTAAAAATAATATAGCTAAAAACATCTGGTTTTTCCAATCTCACTCTTTTGTCTGTAAACGCTAGTTCCCTTCATTTAATCTACTCACTAGGTATTTCTCAACCAAACTGGTTTAGATTCAAATACCTCATTTTCCATCTTTAATTTTGGGAGAAAAAACACCTATCTTCCATAAGAAACACCTTGCGAAATGTTTTAGATGCAGATAATGACACCATCGATTACACCCACAGAACTTATGCTTGGATCCTTCTTGAAATAGTATTGAACTTGAATTTCTGAACAAAATGTGGATTAAGATGGAATATCCTTTAGATGTATAATTTGTTTCACAATATTGGGTCATATTGCTGTTGATTTCCAACTCGATAAAGTAAAGCATGCGAGATTCACTTGGTAAAAATATGCCCTTTCATGCCATACCATGATTATTAAAAAATCTAAAGGAGATGGAGATATAAATTTTTATTTGGTTAAGCATGTCTCTAAATCTCCATTTAGGGATCTTGTGGCACAATCGATGGCAAAAAATTCTAGTGAAACGACATAGGATAATGTTCTTCATGCATTTCCTTTAAACGACACACCATTTCAGCTAGTTGAATTTATATAATTTCTTCTTCCCATTAAGGATTTATCATATGAATAGAAATTGGTGCATAATAGGAAAAAAACTAACCAGTGCAAGCCACTACACCTCGCTATATGTTTTGTTTGGGTTTCTTTATGATGTTTAGAATTTGTTTCTCTATTGTCTCACCTTGTGCTTATGATTTTAACTACTCTTTCAATGCTTCTTTTGTAACTGGGAAGGTTCCCAGCCTAAAAAACCCATTTACTCTAATTCAAAAAAAATGTGAGTTTTAGGGTGACTCATTTATGATCAGTATCATATGAGTAGTAGACCATCTACATGGCATCTCATCTTATGCAAGATTGAGTTTTAGTATGCCCAAATTTAATTGTAAATATGAAATTTTCATGAGATATAAACCAAACCACTTCAACCATACAAATAAATATCAGTTCATGTAAAAAGATAAATCCAGAAAGTTTTTATAAAACCATTTATATGTTATACTTAAAGCCTTTCTACATCTAAGGATGCAACAAAGGGATCAAAGAGTAGAACTTTGAACCTTTGGAAACTAGTGTCAAAACAACATATGGATGAGGCATTAGGTAATTGGTTTTATTTAAATGCAATTATATTTAATGTCGCACGGATTTTGAATTAGAAGAATTTAGATAAAAAAAAGTGGAGTTCGAAAAAAGGTGCATATATCCTTCTTTACAGGCTTATCTATAAATAAAATGGTTTTTTAAAAACATAAAAAAAAATGGTGATTGAAATACTAGCAATGATCAAAGCCTCTAGGAGATTAATAGGCTTTACGATATTGAGTGATGGGTAGTTAGATGTGTAAGATTCCATTTTCTTTCCTTTTTTGGTTTGTGTATTTCCATAAATGAGGTAGTGTTATTCAAGGTATTTTATGTCGTAAACCACATGAAAACCTGTGAAAAATATATCAAAGTGAATTTGGAAGCAAACATTGAATTTTTTATTAGATAGGGTAAAAACAGGGAACAACTCCCAGTGGCCGGTACATGAAACATAATAACGTTGAATCTCACAGAAAGAAACAAAAAGAGGAATATGAACAAAAATGGTTAAACAAGCTTAACCCAAAAACATCAAGGTCCATAAACCTAACCAGCGAGAGAAACAAAAACTACATAACTAAACCAAAAAATAGAGACAGTTCACCAAAAAACCTCTGAAATTTTTGTCGCAACACCATTAGTTTTCCCTTTGATTTTTGAATGATTTTTCTTTCTTGGTCTCAATATCCTTGCTGTTCTTGAGTTGTATCTTATTTTAAGGTGGATCCTCCTCTTCTTTTCCCACAGCATCCTCCTCTATCTCATCCTCATCCTCCTCTTCTTCATTAGAGCTGGTGACTCTTGAAAAATTTATTTTCCTCTGCTCTTCTTCAACCACTTCCAAACAAACCCTCGTATCCCAAAATTTTTCATCCAGATTATTGATTTTCCCCCTAATTCTATTCTGAGCCATGCATATTTGTTTGGTGGCTTCAATGATTTTGATCATACCATTTCTAACCAAAAAATTTGTCTCCACCATGACCTAACCATAGTCTCCAAGTACTGCACTTTTTACCTCAAGTCCTCATGAATTTTCTTAGCTTTCCAGATCATTTTTCCTTTTCCTTTCGAGGACCCAGATTCCTAAATTTTTTATCACACCAAATTCTTCCCCTCCTCACCTCTATGTTGGACCAATTTACCCTCAGGCATATCAATAAGACATTTCGCCATAGTAATATCCTCCTCCTCCTCGATTTGGGGCATGGGTTTATTCAACATAGATTTACTATTTTGAAATAGAGGGAGAATGATCCCCTCATGAATAGGGGTATCCATCTTACCCTAATGAAAATATTTCACAGAGGTAATCAAAGACATGAAAAAAATTAAATGGATACTTAACATTTTCTTGTGCTTGAACATATTTAGGAGGGATAAGTGATGAGTGTAAATATTATGGTACTTACCTTCCAAACCTAAATACTTCATAATGTGAAGGAAATACTCCCTCCACACACTAAGGATGTAGGACTAGGAAATGCCATAAGTGAAGTAATGCACCCTTTCCTTGGAAACAAAAAATTGGCTAATTTCCTCCTCACATCTATTCTTTTCCTTAAAAATTTTGAGGTCGTCTATGTCCATACCACTAATCTAGGAAATGGATTCCTTCAAAGTCTCAATTTCCATGCCCTTGACCACTGCCTTACATTCCCTCCATGCCAAGCCAAACTCTCTGGTAAATGAATGATTGTGCCCTTGCAACTTTTTTATATACTTTCTGAATCCCCCGACCCAATGCATGTGCCACATAAAGGGTCATCTACAATATTTTCATGGCTAGACAATTCCATCCTGACTCTATCTCCTCCCATGGCAACAAGAATATTTTATATAATCCCAGTTGAAATGACCTTTCCAATGTCAAATAAAGCCAAACACAAGCTTATTGTTTTAAAAACTGGGCCAATTTTCCTCGCTCGAGTGGACAGAAGTGAAATTATTATGATTTTGCAATGTATGTAATGTCATTAATATGCGCGAGGATGACATCACCATTATGCCAAAATTTGAATTCATTATAATTAACCCCCTCATTAGCAAGCCTATCCACACATGTGTTACCAAGGCAAGGAGTATGTTTGATGATGAAATAATCAAAACCTTTAAGATGCTCCTTAATATCAAAAATAAAGTTACCCAAAGCCCAATTGTGGGGATTATCCTTTTTAATGGCATTGATAATGAGAAGAGATTCCCCCTCAATTAAAATATGGTTGATACCTCTTTCCTTAGCTAGGCTAACACCCCTGAGCAATCTAGCCTCCTCCACATTGTTACTTTGACTACCCAAAGGCCCAACATAGGCAAGGATTAAATCACCTTCATGATCTCTAATAATGCCACCTCCCCTTACCATGCCAGGGTTACCTTTCAAATCCCCATAAAAATTTAGTTTGACCCTGCCCCTTTTCAATTTGGACCACTTTATGTGAATAGAAGGAAGAACACTTGAGGCGGACTATAGGCAAATTGTTTGAGGACTTCCACTTCCTAGCTAGAACAAGCCTTTTTAATCTTTCCTTTGAAAAGTTTGGAATTCTCTTTAATAGAGTTAATGAAATGAGAACTGACCTTTTTAATGTTAGCTTTATGAATCCTAAAGATGAGGGAATTACTTTCCTTCCATAAGTACCAGAAAAAATTGGTAAGGGCCATCTTCCCAAGCAGTAGTATGAAAAGAAAACCTGAAAAGACATTCCCATTGCAAAAAAAAATCTTTAATGGAATTAGGAAGAATCCAATGCACTTGGAACAAATCCATCACCTTAGTAAAGACTTCTTGAGAGAAGGGGCATGAGATGAAAACATAGTTAACACTATCCTCCTCTTTTTTGCAAAGTACATGCCTATTAGGTAGCACCATTACCCATTTCCTTAAATTATCAACAATGAGGATTTTGTTTTGCGCCACAAACAAGAAGAAAATGTTCACTTTAGGAGGAAAATATTTCACTAAAATTATACCCCAATATGCGTTTTGGATATAATCCTTAAAATTAAGGTATTAGGAAGATTTTAAAGAATAATTTCCCAAATCCTATTCCTTCCAAATAATAGAGTATTCATCTTTTTCAAACCTCGAGAGAAGAAACTCCATAATTCATGGTTGAGAGAAGAACAGGAGACCCTGTTCCCATTGAAATTAGGGGGTGGATTCGAAACCTCCAAAATGATATCATCATTAGAAAAATCTAATAGTCTTTAACCAACACTTTTCCCTTGTATTAAAAAAAATGCACCACAATTCTCCAAGGCTCTTCCTCCACAAGTAGTTTCTCAAACAACCAACAATCCCTCCAGAAGAAAATCTTGTTTACTTTCCCAATATTCCATTTTCTACCCCTGTTCAGAATCTCCCTAGAAGCAAGTAAATATTTCAAGAAAAAAGAACTGCAATGGAGATTGACTTGTAGGAAAAAAGTCTTTATTCTGTCAACATTCCCTAAGTATTTCCTTTTCATGATATCATTCTACATACCATATTCTTTTATCAATATTGCTTTAGCCACAAGGTGATCATTCATGTATATCATATTCTTCAAGCCTAGACCACCACATTCTTTAGGTCTAGTAAATTTATCCTAGGCCATAAGAGGGAATTTGAACTTCTCCTCCGCCCCAACCCACATCAACCTTTTATGTATTTTTTCTATCACCTCCAAGATCTAAACCGCTAACCTGAAAAGAGACATGACATAAATGGAAACGCCTTGGAGAGAAATTTGGAGCAATTGAATTTTTCTAGCTCTTAAGTAACAAGGATTCCCTTCCCGGTATCCAATTTCCTTTTTACTCTCTCTGGTAAATTCTTCCAGATTGAAAGATTTGACTTCTTATGAATGAGAGGCATTCCTAGGTAGGTATCTGGGAAATTTGTAATCTTGCAACCAAGGATACGAGTAGGTATCACTTGAAACTACTCATCCACATTAATGAAAAAAGCACGTTTTTGGAAATTGACAAGTTGACTAGAGAAATTCTCATATTCATTCAGAACACCCTTAAAACTAGAGGGTTCCTTAATAGAAAATTTTCCCATGAGAAAATTATCATCCATAAATTTATTGAGACAGATGGGAGGAATACCATTAGAAATTTTGAGTCCTTGCAAAAGATTAAGGTATACAACCTGATTGCATAGTCTACTTAAAGACTCTACCACAATAATATATAGGAAAAGGGAGAGGGGGTCACCTTGTCTAAGCCCCCTCCCAGATCAAAAGAAACCTTTAGGTTTTCCATTAAAAATGACAGAGAAACTAGCAGTAGAAATACAGACCATAATCATGTTAATAAAGAATTCATCAAAACCAACCGTGATCAAGATGGCCCACAAAAAGGCCCATTAAACTTTGTCATAGGCTTTCTGCATGTCAAGCTTAACAAACATCGTAGATCTACTAAATGTTTCAGCAGAATGAATGCCTTTTTGGATAACCATAATGTTTTCCAAAAAATTTCTGCCAAGGACAAATGTGCCTTGATTAGGTGAGATGAAATTGGCACCAAAATACCAACACAAGAACAACACAGTGAAATACAGGATAACTTTTTTTTTTTGACTTGCTTTGACTCAACACGACACAACATGTCGTCACAAGGTTACAACCAACACTTGGAACCATTTGTTACGGGGAAGACCACAAGGTCAGCACGGAAACATTCACACTTATCAAGGACAATTTATTTTTCTTTTTGACGAGACAACATGAAAGTCCAATCCACATGACACACTCACGGCTAGGGCAAGCCACAGTAAGAAATGGTTAGGGTTTATTTATTTTGGTAAGACACCCTTTAGCTCATGACTTAAGTTTTCAGAAGGAATCAATATATGGTTCGCACAAATTCATCTCACCAACTGAGTTAATTTCTTATACACTGAAGAGTAGTTCACTTAAAGTCTTCTCCTACTTACTAAATCTTAATATCTTCCAGAAACTAACCATTGTTTTCCTTTAAGCTTGTTTAAGAGTTCAACCCAAAGGGATAGTGTTCGCTAGTTTAGCTAGGGGTATCAATTTATAAATGTTTACTTCACAAAGGATGTTTTCATTTTGATCACTCATGGAAGTATTTGATTTCAAATAGATCACCTTTACATTTATTTGTTGAATATAAAATTATTATTTTTGTTTAGCTTCTTTAAGGGTTAACCGACTCATTTTTCTTTACTTATAAAATATTGTCGCTAAGTCTTAGAAAGATTTAACTTAATAATTTATTCTCAAGATCAAAGTTTTACAATACTCATATCAATGTAAAGATTGAATGCCATTTCTCACAAGGATAATTTCAAGCTTAACTACACAAGAACAAGACACTTTATTTCACCATTACCAAACAATACAAGGCAAGAGGTCATATCAACTCTCTTTACAAGCAATGTTACACAATTTACAACACATTGGACATTTTTTTTTTACAAGGAACTTCATAATGGTACAGATGAAACTTTTACACTCTTTTCTTCTAGTCTACTCGCATAATCCATCTGCACAAATATTAACTAAAGTCAGTTCGCAAGAACTGAGCATGTTAAGGCTACACAATGCAATAGTAAGCTAACAATTAACAATATCAAGAAAGGAATATTCTAAATTCAGAAATGGATTAAAACACAACTCACAACTCCAATATTAATCTCATGAGAGAGAAAACTAAAATTATCCAACAAGGAGAAAGTCCAAATACTAGTAAGAACAAAATTACATAAATCAAGGCAAGACCTTATGGGTTGGAAACAAGAAAGTCAAGAGTGTTGATATCTCCTTCATGTAATGCTATGGGTTACGTGATAGGAATCCAAAATTTACTCCATCCAACTAAAGGGGTCCAAGAGAAGACAAAGCGTACTAATTATGATCGTAGGCGCGAAGCAAAAAATGACGTTATCCAATTCTTCCAGGGGGGGCTTCAAAGTAATATGGGTTCGATGCCCTTAAAAGAACACAACTATAGTTTTGGTTTTAACCAAGGAGTTTACCACTACCTCCTTATCGGATTTCTTAAAACGTAGTACTAGTTAACCAAAACAAATCCACTTTTCCAAAAGCGTACGAAAGAGACACAGAAAGGGCCATTATTCTACCAACAAACCCTATCCTAATCATCAACTTCTCTACATAATATAAGGGAAGACTAAACTCAAAAGTCGTTAATAATTTTTATATAATTCAGACAATGTCAATAAACATTAAAATAAAAATTGATTTCCCTAACAAGGCCACAAAATGGGACCTTTTAGTAACCAAGTTTGAAGTATAAGGTATTCGAGTTCGAAAACAAAGGGATTCGATACGTAGAGGGCAAAACACCAACGATGCCCCAGACTCAAAAGACCTTACCACGAGTACAAGCACAAACCAAGAACCAACGCACATAGCTATCAGGAAGGTTACGCAGTGCGGTCAGGGCTAGAAGTTCTATGAACTCCTTGCCAAAGGTATAGAAGATGGAAAATTTTACCCGATCCATGTGGGCTTATCGAGGAAAAGTCTTAGCAAATATCAAACAGATAAATATAACAGCCACCTATGATATTATCACTGAAATCAGCTGTCATCTAACAGGAAACGAGTTCACGAGTCCAGTACCATGGATTCACCTACAACTTTTGTTTCAGTCTAGCTAGTAATAGCTTGCTTGCGACCCTTAATAAAAATTGTAGAGATTTCATTCAGTTAAACTTACAATGTTTCCCCTTGCTTTAATCATACAAGAGTTTACATCAAGAACTAGGTATAGTAATACTCTCAACACGTGGAGGCCAAAATAGATGCCAGGTTATCCCTCATCTAGACTAGGTACAACAGTCAACCATGTACAGTTCTAAAACAAACCCCAAATGCCATTTTCTAATCAAACATAAAGTAAGGAATGCCCATAGGCTTAAACAAGTTTCAGACACAACGTCACTATTAATGTACCTTTTAGCAAAACAAGAGAGCCCTAAACAGGAAATGCGTATTTATTCAACCAAAAGAGGTATGTAGGCTTAACCTTCTATTTAGTAACCTTCAATTATAATTACCATCACAGAATTCTTTTTAAAAGAAAGTCATATAAGCAAACAAAACTCAATAATGTTTCCTTCCCTACGAACTAGACTGCATCACTCAAAATTGCAGTAACCCATTTAGACAAATATGAAATAGAGTAAGCTATAAGAGAGGAAGGAACATTCCAAGCAAAATCAGCGAAATTGGAATAAGATTTAAAGGAACAACCACACAATCAGGCAGTGATATAAACAACCACGAAAACATCTAGTCTAGGCGCCATTCAAGAGGAAAGAAAATTCATTTCAAGATACTGAAAGAAGGTAGAAAACTATTACAAGGGGTAGATTTAACATGCCTGGTTTAAAACGCCATCTCCATATGCATATGATTGTTTCAATGCCGTTGCTTGCCTTTAACCCAAAGTGCTTTGCGAGCTCGAGCTAGCGCCACAATCACGCAGTGAAAAACAGCTACAAACCAACCCCATGATTTGAAGCTCGGACACGAGACACATTGGTTACACCACGCTCCTGGCTCGGGTAGGCATCTACCGTGATGATACACAACCTTTTCCTTCAAGCAGTACTCTCCTGCTTTTCCCAATCTCCACCTACTCTTCTTCTTGCTTTTCATCCTAGAGATGCATACCATACATCAGATCTGATGAAGTAAAATAGCACAGTCCAGTCCTCTTCACATTCAGAAAGGAATACTTTTTCGAAAGTGAAATAAATAAATAAAATAAACTCTGATTCCTTCTTATCACTGCAAGTTCCATATGATGCACCTTATTATAGTGCAAATGTGCAGCCCATCGCTTACAGCTTGCTTCACTTAGCAGCACCAAAAATCTCCATAAGAACATTGTCATTGTTTAAGATGAGAGAGTCGGATTGCATTTCCCACAACAAATTTCTCTAGCAATAAAATCTTGGAGATAAACTTGGTTGCAGTGTGGCAGTCAACATCTGTTAGAAGGCTCTTTTGAACTTAATATAATAGAGTGTTTCTCCACCTTGCTTATGCCACAGAGACTTGATATCATCATTTCATCTTTGTCCAATGAATTTTCTGGCTTTGCTTCACCAGGCATTACCAGAAATCTCAACAAGAACATTTCCCCCTTTTTTTTTTTTTGAAATGGAACTGCTTTACCTCTCTCACAACAATTTGCATTGCAACAATCTTGGACAACCTAGTGCAGTGTGGCAGTCAACACATACATTAAGGTTCCTGACAACTCTGAGAGTTGTCCCAGGGGAAAGGCTTAACAATCCAAAAGAAATTGCCATCTTCTCACTATGGTGACAGAGGAAAACTTTTACCTTCCCGATCACTCAGCACATGCTCTGAATCTAACAAAAATCCTGCTACCTTCATCTCCCAAGACGTTTTCTCCAACATTGTAGAGATCTCCCGTGCCTGTGGGTGTGATCTGTCACCTACACAAAAGCATGCACCATTTTATTGCCTGCCAATATAGTGACTCGTTGAAGATGCTCATATAATTGCAAAGCAAAATGTGCTTCATGAATATTCTGATATGATACAGATCCACACGTGAGAGATTCTCTTCCATGCGTTACAGCATAAGACAAGTAAAGTCTCAACAGAGAATCTCTGTAATAAACTTCATCGGGTCTCCTGACAACACTCTCACTGTCACTTAATCGATTTTGATAAAAATATCTTAAAGGAGAAATCCCGAATTGAGGATGCATTCTAACTGAACAGATAACAAGAGTTGGACAGCCTGCTCGATGGAAGCATTCAAAATGGCTTCTTCAACTGCAACAAGCCCGTTGCCTGGCCATTTACTGCTGAAATCACTTGCTGTGGATCCCACAAGAACACACCTTACACCTCCCAAGGAAAGTGGAGGTAACACGCCAACTTCCCTAGCTACCCTCATCAAAAACCACAGTGGACGCAGTGATACAGCGTGAATCAACACTAGCTAGCAGTGAAATAGCACTCTCAGCCTCAGCAAAACTTGCCTCAAGGTTGGATCAAGCTTCTTCCATGTTAAAATCTGGGACAGAGTGACTTTCCAAAATAAAAGGCAAGGCGGCTCAGCTAAAACTTTACCTCGTTCATCCACTACAGCTGCAAGATTTGCTACAACTGATCACGACTGTGTGGTCGTGTATAACCAGAACTTCAGGATTTCACACCCACGGCTCCTTGGGATCGCCCTATGGCAACTGCAAACACCAGACACCTCCTCACGGCTCTGTCCTAGGAGAATTTCAGTTCTACGCCCACGAATCTCGCCTGTACAGCACGATTTTTGCGAACCACACCCATTTCGCGTAGCAAATACGTCTGTTTCAGCATTGATGGAGCGCAGCAAGCATCCGTGGTTTTGGACAGAAACCACAGGCAGACCACGTGACAGAAAGGAGTCATTAGGAGATTTGCAAATCCAAAAATCAGTGGGTGCGGCCACCGACAGGGAGAAAAATTCAACACGCCAAGAAAAAGGGTGCAGGCTCATTAATGCCATGGCAGGAGGGAGACGAACACAAGGAAAGTCAGATAAAAATCTGATTCCATCACGTCACACAATAAAATCTCCACCTGCCACGCCAAGGAGATGAAGTTGGCCGAGTCCAGGTAAGTTAGGGGGGGGGGCATTACATTTCCTGTTATCAAATAACATTATGGAAGAGACCTAAAACCTTGTCCCGTGAAGTCCTATTTGGCTCTATCCAAGGAAGAAAGAGATACTTGAAGTAATTAATAATAGTTTCATTTATTTCCTGTTCATCAATAGTAAGTTCTACATCAATTTTTCTTATTTCCTTGATCTTGAGTTGATTGGTTATGTAAATAACAGAGAAATGAAAGAACTTTGTGTTTCTATCGCCCTCCTTTAACCGTTTAACTGTAGATTTTTGCTTCCACTGCACTTCCTCTTTGGAAAGGATATCATGATATTCTATGAGAAGAGTCTTCCCTTAGCTTTTAAAGGCCTGGTTAAGGCCATCTTCCTCCATCAGCTCCTCTAAAGTTCGTAGATCCTCCTGAATTATGCTTTTAGCCTAAAAAATATTCCCAAAAGTCTCCTTATTCCAAATTTTCAGGTTATTTTGTAGATGCTTTAGGTTATTCCCAAAAGTCTCCTTAATTTGAACATATCCAACGTTGAAGTGGGTATAGATAATGTGTATAATTTCTTTTATGGAATGTATAATTTTGACTATGGAGAAGTAGCCACATATTTTTTGGATCCTATGTGTATCACATTTCCTTCATTTGTTGAGATTTATGACTTAAATAACTTTATGTGGGCTCATGACAAAAATTCATAGAAGGACATCAATTATGAATTTCATTACAAACCACCACCTTACATTAAATATTTACACATAACATATTGGATAAACAAACACATTATTCAGGCCTTTTGAAACATTATTTTAATAACTTTTAATATCACTTTGAATAGAATGGTTTAACAAAAAGTAGTGTTAAGGTCATGTTTTTAATCATGTGGGATAATTTAATTATTTTGAAAGGTACAAAAGCAAATAATATAGACAAAATAACTCTAAACAATTATTTTTTGAAAGTGCGAGAAAGGTTTTAAAGTGTTTGAAACATGTTTTGAAGTCTTGTGTATGGTTAATGGTGATAAATCTTGTCTTGGTATGTTTTATGAAAAAAATAACTACTCTATAAGGAAATCATTCAAAACATATATTCAATCACATGGAAGAATATTATATTGAGATATGTGAAAAAATTGATTCAATGTTAAAAATGACGCATATCCCCTTGCATGCAATAGTTTACAATTGAAGGGTAAAAATTTTCATACACACAAAGAAAGTTATAGTGAAATCAATAGTATGCTTCACAAGGAAATATGGCTATTTGAATTAGATTGAAAAGTTGCAAGTGAAATCATAGATCAATGTTGGACAAACAATTTAGAAGAAAACATGCTTGGAATACAAGAAAAATATTATGTGATGTTAATCCCAAATGTTAAAGGATATATAACTAGTTTAGCCTCCATGGAGGAAATGCTTATGAGCTATAATGATTTGTTGTCAGAGTACTAAGGGAGGGAAAAATACTGTCAACTTGTTAAAGGAATTCAAGTTTCTTTGAAGACAATTTATCAAAGAAATGGACAAAGTTATTTTTTAACAGACTGAGAG
This sequence comes from Taxus chinensis, assembly GCA_019776745.2. NCBI lineage: Eukaryota > Viridiplantae > Streptophyta > Pinopsida > Cupressales > Taxaceae > Taxus > Taxus chinensis. The sequence goes on along the minus strand of CM034146.1, from coordinate 252,766,014 downwards.
ATCTTGTTAATATTCACAACAATTCATAGTTGTGTACAAAGAAAGCTGCAAAAGACTCCTCTACTTTATCTTCACAAATCCAACACATTTCAAAAGACGTAGCAGATGCAAATGATCTTGAATTCATTTCATGAGATGAATTATGTGGTGAATCTAATGATTATGATATTGAACCATTTCATCTATATTTTCTTGACAAATTTGGGATCTTTCAAAGTAAAACATGGGGAGGAATTTTAACGTTTAAAATCAATACTTAAATATCTATTCTTTAATTTTTTGACTTAAATTTTAAAAATACAAACCGTCTTTGAAATGGTGACTTTACAAGTGTAATGTTCTATTTTTATCTACTTATTAGGATGCATATATTTTTGCATACATAAAAAAAAATTGAGACTATTTAATCACATTTATATATTGACATTATTGTACATTAAATATGTAGTTTTAAAATAAAATGATTAAACGGTAGATTTATAGGATTCAAGGTTATTCATGATTTTTGTAGAAATTTTAGTGAGGATGACAAACAATTTTCAAATTTTATTCTTGTTAACTATAAATTAGAAAAAGAACCAGGCGACATAGTTATGAAGAATTTTTGACTAACTGAATTTGTAGCTTGAAATGGTAGGCATAATGAGTTCTTAGGATTAGCTGTTAGGGACACAAGGGATTTCATTTTGCCATATTCGCCTACGGCATGATCTTGTTGTCATTCCTTATTTATTTATATCTCTTGGAAAAAAATCCTTGGTCAATGGCTAGGCAACAAATTTTACACCATTATATGGACCATTGGACCACTTCCCACAGGATGTTATTTATAATTTAAATTAGCAAAAGAGGGAGAAAAAAAAAAAAAAAAAAAAAACAATAGCCTTTTATAATCCATATAGTTCACATTTTTTCATCAAAATGCCTTTTTTAAGGTCTTTCTCACTTAATCTTTTGTAACCTCTCTTATGAGTCATTGAAGTCATTGGTATTAAAATTACCCAATCCTTACTAGGGGATATTTTAAGAGTTATCTAAATCAAACAATTTCTTTGTTCTAATGGATATGAAGGCTTAAAATAATATATTACTTTAATAATTATAATATTTAGATTTTGAAAAATGTGAATGTTTATTTTTAAATGTTATAGCATAATATTCTTTTCAATTATATTTCTATACTAATATTTAATATTATCAATAATTTATTAATTTTATAATTTCTTTATTAATTAAATAATAAAATATCGTTTTATATATTTAATATGATAAAAATGTATCTATAATTAAAAATTTAGTATTCTTTTCAATTATATTCATATTAATATAATAATTATAAATTGCATTCAATATTAATTTTAAGTAATCAAATTTACCTATTAATCATACGTTGTCTTTTATTTTATTTTATTTTAGGAAATCATAACTTCAAATATTTTTGTTACTTAATTAAGAAGAATAGACGTAAAAACGTCTACATATTGCTAAACAAGATTTAAAACAAGATTGAAACGTAATAAAAATATGTTCAATATGGAGAGAGTATATCTCGTCAAAACTTACAGAATTCCCAATATTTTAATTTTTCCAACATATCAAACGACTTTGTAAGGATTATTTTGCTTCATTGTTTAGAAAGATTGAAATTTGACTGATTTAACACGTTTATGAAGGCTAAAGCAATAGACGCATAAGTAGGAAACAAGAAGCATTACATGAATGAAATCATTTCCGTGGATCTATCGACCCAAAAATAAGTAATAAATAAAAACAACGTGGGGGGAACAAAGTTGTATCTGGTCTATGGCCAAGGACTTGTGAAGAATAAGCTCAATGAGAAAGTGATTTTATTAGATCAGATATTTTTTATTTGAATATTTTAAATATTAGAAATATTGAAGTAAAACACAGCATTGATAAAATATATATTTCATTATATACCATTTATTTTTAAGGAGGAATTAATTATCCTCTTTATTTTCACATATTGATAATGTAAATAAACAACTATGAGACTGTCAAGGATTTGAAAACTATTTTAAGTCGGAAAACAAAAAACACATATTTCAATTTATGGTATGCACGATTATGATGGTAATTATAAAAAAAGAAGAGAGCAAACAGAAATATAACCAACTAAACATATGCATATACTCCTTATATTATCATCCATATCAGAAGCTGTCCCTTAGCAATTCTGAACTCTAAGCTTCATTGTCCAGTTGATGATGTTTGTTACATATATTATACTCAAATCCTTTGACAACTGTTTTCAAACATGAAAATGTTGTTCCTCCTACGAACACCTTACAAAGATTTCAATACAGATAACTATTTCAGCATTCTTAATTTAATTACATAAAAGATGACTACTTTGAAAAATAATAAAAACTAAAATCAATTTTCCCTTACCTTTGCGAATTCTGCCTCTAAAACGTGGTAATGAAATCCCAACAGTAGTTGATCCTACCTATAGAAGAGATGCACATTTGAATGATTTTTAAAAATCTTTTTAATGGCATTTGGGGGAAATGTGAGAACACTTTTCAATAGGCGCAACAATTTTCAGAGTCTATAGACATATCTGAAATAATAGTCATTAGGCGCCCATTCTTGCTTCCTTGTCATGAATCTTGACAGTCCCAGTTTTGTGGAGGAAGAGGTACTGGAGCATTGCAGGATTCCAACTGTGATTGATTTGCATATGTCCCATTATTAGCTGTTTCTGATTTTTTTTGCAATTCCTGGTTTGCCATAGACGAAGGGACTAAATGCTGTCCGAAGATAAGCTGCTGCTGCTGCTGCTGATGGGGATGTACATAGTTATTGCGTATTGACTGTAAGCCGTGATTTGGATATATTGAATTCAAAATTGGCCACCTATAAAATTGTCCAGGATCGATACTTAGCATGCTGGAGACACCTAACTGATTTGGTTGGTGCTGATAGGATGTTGTAAAGTCAGACAAGCGATGAGGTGCATCATGAGGAAGAAAACTGTGACAATGTCGAAGATCGATCCCTTGATTTGGATTAGGCAGGAGTTGAGTGTTGTGATTAAACTCGGGAAATTGAGATAAACATGGCATTGGTGGGGGATAGCCGCGTTGAAGAAAGTCAGAATAAGCGGCGCCGTGTTCTATAGCAACACGATTCTGCAATAGCGCCGAAATTTCAGAGTTTGGTATGACAGGGGATTGTTTTATTGTAGAGTTTGCGGCTGGATGCTGGGCGCCGCTGACAACGATTCCACTCCTGTCATTTGAGTTGACGCCGACATTATTTTTGTTATTATTTTTATGGTCCTCCAGTGTGGCGTTTTCTGGGAAGTTGAGTTTGGCCCTTGTGCCTCTGAATTTTAAAGCCGCGTCGTCGTAGGCTTTGGCAGCATCTTCTGCAGTCTCAAATGTTCCCAGCCATACCCGAGCTGCCTTCTTCGGGTCACGAATCTCTGCTGCCCATTTACCCCAGGGTCGCTGCCTTACTCCTCTATAACGCCTTTTTCTCTGCTGCTGCTGCTGCTGGTGGTGGTATTCTTGAACAATTTCAGGAAGCTTATAATAATCTTTTATCTTCAATCTCCCGTCATCTGAGCCAATAGGTTTTTGCTTCTGTATATCCTGAATCACCCACAAATAGATATACATCATTTCAAAAGTTTCTAGATCTACTGATATTCAGATGGCATTTCCTCAGAAGGGAAATTAAAGCTCAGTGGGTAAGATAATTTGCCTATCCTTTTGCTGCGAGGAGCCTAAACATCACATATGTTTGCTGTTTTATCAGATTGGTTTTGAATACATTCCTTAGTACTAAATATTTGTGAATGTGTACTTAGATTAATTTGACTCCAGGGTTGCCTTTTGTATTATGAGCAGTATGAGGCAGAAGCATGATTTTGAAGATCCAATTAACCTGCATGCCGGAGTAAGAATTTTTATTTTAGGGTACAGGAAAGTTTCTTCACTATTTGTTTTTGTTTAGTTTAGTTTTCTTTTTCAAGCTGCTGTCGTATTGAAGAAAAGGACATTCAGTAAGTTTTTCTAACATTCAATGTAGCGTAGACTTGAGGTTTGTAACTTTGGTCTTCCTACGACTTTAGTAGAAAGCTTATTTACTAATTATTTGTAAATTTATAGTTCTTCTATCTGAAGGAAAAAGATCTGGACTCTGATAACCTTCTCATCGATGGGGGTTTAAAGAGAAATTGTTGGCAAGTGACGGTTTGATAATCTAATTTTTCTATAGAAAATTGCTCGAAATTCGAATTAAGTGCAGTCTGTCTAAAATTTGTGGATACAAAATTTTGTAGAATGGATATTCCAGTCTTTGAACTAGATCTAAGAAGGTAGATATTCTGTGTACTTAATTAATACAATAAAAATCTTACCGTCGTTCATAATAAATCTAATAAGATAAGTTATTCTGTGTATCAGATTAAGAAAATTATTGTCCCAAAAATGATAAATATTTGTCCCAAAAATTAAATGCACTCGGCATTTTTTGATGTCTAATTTTTTTATTCTTAGTATGTTCTTTTATCATTGTGTATGTTTCAAATGTTGGACTTAACCCCATTTATTTCATAGTGCTCACGTTAATTGAACATGGAAAACGTTAATAGAGAATGTAACCTATAGTTTAATAGCACAAATCTAACCTTTATAAATTGATATAGATTAAAATCAATCAGTGTTATTCTAGGTCTTTATGCTTCTGTTGTAGCCAATGCATTTTTTGTCTGTGCTATATTTCCATAACAAGAAAATATAGATAAACGGACTGTATGTCGTAGTTTATCTGAATCTTATAACAAAAAGAAGGAAAACCAAATTAATTCCTCCGTCTTTAGCACTAATCAATTTAAGATGGCACATTATTTATAAACCTAATTCATTTGATAATTATCGGAAAGAGTAGAACGTTTATAATAGAAAAATTAAACCTCAGTAGGTTCTTTACTATCTGTTTATGTTTGGGTTGTTGGACTTTCTCCCTCTAGAATTTCATAGTGCTTCCATTAATTGAACAAGGAAAATGTGAAAAGAGAATTCTGGCAATAATATGAAGGTAGAAATCGGTCAGTTTTGTTATAGGTGTTGATGCTGCTTGCACCTATTACGTATTGTGTTGGGCATGAACAGATTGCTTATTGCAATTTGTCTCAATCGTTTAACAGAAGATGGATAGCTTCGCCGCATGTTTTTCCACGCATAGTTTTAGCTATGTTATTCGAATCCATTTGTTGTGATGTTCCTTGAAAATTATTTGTTTGTTATGTTTCTCGCAATATATAAACACCTATATCTCTGAATTGAATGTTTATATGATTAGAACACTTGTATACCACTATTTCCATATTAAGATTTTATATGTTGGTTGTGTTAGTTTTTGGTTGCGCCTGATTTTGGCAGCTAATTTGCAAAGGAAACCTTTTTGACAGATTTATTTGCCAAATCGTGCCCGATTTTGGCAGCTAATTTGCGAAGGAAACCTCTTTGACAGATCTATTTACAAAAACTCCTAATGCTACACGGCAACGTAAATACTTTAATATATTTTAATCTGTAAATGGTTAAAAACAAACAAAACCCAATTGCACTTTTTCGCAACAGGAATTTCTCTGTCTATCTTTTATCGCTTCAATTGCAGTACGATACCATAACTAAAAAGGGCAATGTTTATAATAAGACAGAGTGTATTAACCTCGAGTAGATGCCACCAAAAATGGCAGATCATCGATTTCTGTCTTGACGCCGACTGGTTTTGTGATTGCCGTCGAGTGCGGATCATCTCTGAGTCTTTTGAATCCCGTTAGCAGTTGATCTGGCTTCTTCTCCATCGGATGACTAACCCCTCCACTAAATACACGCGAAAGAGCAGAAATCATTACCAAACTGTCCTCTTTTTTCTTTAAATCGAACCATTCTTGATTCCGCACAGCATCCGATCCATCTTTTTGCTTCGCCACTTTGTACTCAGCTGGAAATATAGGGTTTCGCCAAACCTCAAACAGTTCCCAAATCAGAGAGCGACAAATATCCCGCTGTGGACATGGAATAATACTTCAACCCAGAACCGCTTGTATTGCTTTGACTTGATTCTTTCGGGCAGCAAACTACTCATATATTCCTAGCTATTACAGGAGCAGAGATTTTGGCCGTAGTAAACCTCAAACTTACGCTAGTGGAGATACACCGACTAACAGTAAAATCTGGGGTCCAAGAGTGAGACTAATGACCATGCGTTTATAAACTATTCCGACTGAAACTTTTCCACAGCCCCTTCCAATAAACCCTAAACTCTTCTACTTTCAGGCTCTCTACTTTGTATGAAGGGAAATAGCTTACCAGTCAAATCTAAGAGGTACCAAATAGTTGTATGAGCGTCACTGGTTTGGATTTTCCTTTAGCGAACGGTCACATGGTTTTCTTTTCTATTTCCCAATCTCTTAACCTCAAAAGTAATTTGTGATACCAATTCTTTTCTTATACTGTCATTGTTAGCCGTTCCTCGGTGTGGGGTATAAGTTACAAATTTGTCACGCGTACGTGGTAAATTTATTTTAAAATGAAGACGTGATGACAGGAAAAAAATGCAAGGTCGTGGAGTGCAATGCCAATGAGTTTTTAACGGGTCCCGATCGATAATTACTAGTAAATTCTGATGTATCAGGACAAGTTTTGCTATGTATAAATAAATTAGTGTGTTTTGATTCTTGTGCTGTGAAATATTACTTTATGTCAGGATAGTATGACTCGGTTAAAGTAGATTTTGAATTATAAATTTGCCTTTCATTCACCCATTCTCGAAACGCCAGTAGAAAGTTTCCCTTCGTCATCATTTGTCTTAGAAGTAGTAAGATTTTGTTCAAAGCATCCGGCGCCGACCATATTCTCTTACTGAGCAAATAAATCACTTTAATTAATTTGCATGGACCCCATGCGTATCATGATTTAAACTAGAAATCGTACTTGAGTGGTACAATGGAGATGTCGAAAAATATAAAGTTGAACTAGTGCACGGAAACATTAGAGGTGGAAGATGGGTGCAATACATGGAGTTAAAGACAATCTACGGTGCACTTGAAATATATAGAGTAGGTATGAAATGACAAACGGGAAAGTCAAATCAGGGTAAGTTAACTAAGTGAAACATAGTGCCTAGTGGCACAAATGGAAACTATTGCTAACATTGAGATGTATGTTGCATATCCTACATACTATCATTATTCATTCAAATAGCTAAAGAAATAAAAATGGAATCCTACTATTGTTTATGTTCATGATACCATTTCCGATTCATGAAGTGGACATAAAATCGTTTGGAGATGTATTCAAAATGGGAACAAAAACTGTAAAAAGTTGTCATTTCAAAATGAGTCCTAAAACTGTATATGATTTTTTCTTAAATAATAGTATATATTAAGATTTTTTAGTAACTAGAACATTGGAATACTTTATTTGGTTATGCAAGACCGGAAAACATTGCAGAAGTAACCTTTTGCCTCATGTCATTTTTTTCATATCCAAAAAAAACAAACACAAGAAAAATCATTTAATGTAAGGCTTGCAAATTTGTGTGAATAATTATTTTTGCCACAAATCCTATCATGGATAGCATGAGGGAATCACAATGTGAGAAGGCTAAGGAGGTCCAACATGAGAAGATATGGTAGGTGGTCATGCCATTTGAAAGTCCTCAAAAACTTGAATTTCTCCACCATATCTCAAAGAACACAAAGACACACAATCCTATAAAATAATAATGTGTAAAGATATAAACAAGAGTTGTGAGGATGTCTGAACAAATGTAAATTGTTACCATAGATACATCATTTTTATTGTTCAATGATATTTCGTTACTATACATGATCTGGGATACCCTGTATCATACTAATAAAGGAATAATGCTAGAGAACTTGTTATTATTATAAGTGAATCATTGAAGAAGATGGATGGCACAATTAATTCCAGTTTTATAAGCATTTGGCTGAAGAAAATGAATGGAAAACTTAATATAAGTATTGTTTTCCATGAGAAGCCTTGGAAATAACATAATCTTGGAATTTGGATGACTTTTGAAGATATTGAAAACTATTATAGAGAAGGATGATTCATTGCATATTTCTCATGCTAGTCAAAAAGTTAACTAGGAGATTCAGGGGGAGGATGAATAAGGGTAGGTATGAGCTACATATATTGGGAAAAATAATGTGGGATTGTTTGAAGATGACATAGTCATAAGATAGTTGAGTCATTTGGGGATCATGATAGACAGATGAGGAGATCAATATCCTAGATGGGTGTGATGATTTCTTTGCAAAGTAATACAATAAAAATTAATGATTTGATTTCTTTTAAGTTATAGATCGAAGGGTAATTATAGGGATATATCTATTATCTTTAGAACAATTGAGAAGAAGATTCCTAGTACAATTTATTATAGCTTTATCGAATCCTTTTTTAGGATAATAAGAAGAATACTAAAGACATGAATTATTTTCTTTGAAATGGCTTTCCGATAAAAGATTTCCTAGTCAATCTCAAAATCATTTTCCTTATTATTTTACGGGTGTTGTTCTTGCTACCTCAACATCACATGTCAAAAGAGTTGTAGTGCCCACTTCCCTTCAACACTTTTTACTATTGATTTCGATGTTGTTGACTATAATTATGGATATTATTGTATTATTTTGACTTAGAAGGATGTTAGATGATAGAGATACTTGGACTATTGTTGGTCTCAATTCATAGTATGATGTGTCTGGATTATTACAGACATTTAATATTGATGATGATATGTTGTTGACATAGTACATATTTATGACATGCGATATTATTGTCATATTGAGTAGACCTTAACAATTGGACTAATCTTGTGATCTTATTGATATTGGTGAAATGTAGAATCGAGATGTTGTTAGAAATTTTAAATGATATCGTCACTTTCCTAGATGATGCTTTGATTCCTATATAGATGATTGTGGATTTGTAGTGCCCACTTCCCTTTGACACCTTTTGATACTGATCATGGTATTGTTGATTATATTATGGACATGATTATGGACTTTATTATAGTCTGATGTTAGATGTTAGATCATGGATTATTGTTGACCTTGATTCTGTTATGATGCATGATGATTATTAGAGACATTTTTATATATTGATGATGATATATTGTCTGACATGGTTATATTATGGATGTTGTTCGTACATGTGATATTCGGATATTGTGAGTAGACCTAGAAATGGAAATTATATGATGATGATATAATTGTTGAGTAAAATTACAAATGATCTTGTTGGTTACTTGGATGTTGTTGTGATTCATATATATAAATGATTTTTGAACTTTATTTATATTTTTTTTATGTTTCATATATGGCCATGAGGTCGAATGAGGTATTGTGTTTTGCAAGTTAAAATATCACAACAGCATCGGGGGATTGGAGACAAACCACTTTGAAATTCTAGATGAATTCAACAAGGTCACCATGGTAAATGTATCTGTTTGTACGTGCACTACTACAAGGAAGGGTCATTTGAGACAATAATTAGAGACAAAAGCATGCTTTTGTCTCTAAATATACTTTCGTCTCTAAAAGTTTCCTTGTTTTAATTTTTTGTAATTTATTTATCTTTTCAATTACTATCTCCCTGTTATCCAAACCTAACCCTAATCTCTTGGAAAGCCATCACCGTAGCTTGTATGTCTCCCAGGTTGAATGACAGTTGGGTTTCTGTGGATGCAGATGTGGTGATTTGGGTCTCTGCCTGGATCATACCAGAGTCGTGTTCCCTACTACACTCTCGCATTCTATTCTCTGACATACAAACGAAACAGGACAAACGATTCAGAAAATGGGCTATACATTTCTGCCACTGCAAGGGTGTCACCCACTGAGATCTCAAACCGGACAACATTTTCTTTGTGAATGATTCTTCCTTTCCCAAACGCATCAAGCTCATCGACTTTGGCTAGGCTCGCTCCTTTTCTTAAGGTAATCTACACTGTCTTTTCTTTGTTTTTGAAGTCAAACAAGGGAACCGGCACATCGCCATTGTAATCTATCTTGTTGTTTAAGGATTCAATTCCAATAAAGCTACTTTAAACCATGTCTTTCCTCCCTAAATTTGACCTTTGAATGAGAAAAACCCTTAGCCACAGGTTTGGAATAGCTTCAGATGGAGTGGAGAGAGGATATGGCTAAAGATCAAGTAAGCCACTTTAATTTTTTCCCAGATTTCTTTTGCTTTTTAATATGCTTTTGTGGATTGATGGGAAATTTCTGTTCTACTTACTGGTAGTTTGTTATATGAAGCAAACCATCTTTTAGTTTGGCTTCTTTAATTGTCATGAAACAGATCAATGAAAGGAAACCTTAATGGAAGTCTCTAAGAAACTCCTTTATCTTTCATGTGTATATTCATATCCATAGTAGTTTTTACTTGCATGTTTGTCGTACATTGGTCTGGAATTCTTCTTTTTGTTTTTTCAATTTGAGGTAATTGCTGACCGAAATTTGAATTGCATTGTTTGAGTTATATCCAGCTTGAATGGCCACGGACAAGGGTAGCTTATCAGGTTAAAGTCAGCCCAACAACTCCTCAGACATCACCTGCCAAGATGGTACCTCCAATATGGCCCCACCTAGAAGACAATAGGTGTCCCTCTAATCACTGTGAACTTGGGGTTCTTGTTGGAATGCCCTCTGGAAATTTGAATTCTTCACAACTAGTTCCGCCACAGCCTCCACAAGATGACAACAATGGGGATAGTTCTCTGGTATGCATTCTGGTGATCTCTCATTTTCTTCCCATCCCTGCAGATTGATGCTATTTGTTAAGTAATTACACTAAGAGATATACCAAGTAACGATGGTAGAAAACATGGGTTTATGTGATGGTTTTTAAGGCTTGACTGTATTTTCCAACTAAACTTTGAGTTGAAGTTGCAGTACCAAATAATTCAAGCGTGTACATTTTAAACATAAATATAGTCGGAACTGAAGCACCGACGATATCCAAATCAGTTACAGTATGTAAATTTAACATGAATTTTCTTTCCCTGGAGTTATATCAACATTCTGTGCAATGAAAAAGCCTAATATGGTGTAAAGGACAGAGGGCTGGGTCGCAAGTTTCTGTCTCAGTGAATGAGACCCTTCTAGACCAGTATTGTTGAGAAGTTCTTCCCATTTTGGATTTCATACTACCAATTGTTATGATAATTGCATTTATAGGTTTGCCGTGGAATTTGAATTTGGGTGCAATGTTAGAAAACACTGTGGTCTTTCACAATGTAAGGTATTTTAATATTGACAATTTTACATTAGTATCTGGGTGTAATCAATAAGTATTGGTTTTCACCTTCTCACTATATTTGGTAAGAGGTTGGAGCGGATACCCCTCTGGCTTCATTTATCACGAATTTTTGATTTCTATGGTCATATATGAATCTTGTGATCTTGGAATTAATTTTTTTTCATTTAATAGTTTTAATGTTTGAGAATTATGCATAAGTGTTAATCTTCTTTTTTAGAAATTACAAATTATTAAACTCATATTTTCACACAAAACATTAGTCTCTTTACTATAAATGGACAGTCAGCAAGGAATACCTACCATAAGTTTATAAAGTTGAATGGAAGATTCCAATCGCTATAGAAAGCCAATTGCATAAGAAAAGCAAAGTAGGTTCAATGTAGCACAATGCATTTTAGTAAACTGGGTTAAAATTTGGCAGGGTCAACTTTGAAGAGAGGCACAAATGCATTCCTAGCATTGCTTTTGTCCATCACACGAGCTTACACCTTGTAAGGAATATACATGAGACTATATTCATTTGAGTCTTGAAAGTATATGGTGGAAGGTAATCACCAAGTTCGGATGAGGTCGGCAGCAGATGATTTTTCCAGATCTCCTACTCATAGAATTTCTATGTATTTATGACAACATGGAGACATTGAGTAGCTGCCTCAAATGTGCTGGAAGTTGTGTACCCAGCAGACCCAACGCAATGGAGTAACTACTAATCAAACATCGCATTGCATCATTGCTTAGATAAAAGACTCAACACACTATAGTTTTGTCATTTTACCTTATCAAATACCGTTTGACCCCTCCTTTGATGATACATTGACTTGGTGATTCTTCTTAGATGCCTCACTTTGATGATTCACCCTAGGCCTTTTTATGGCTCATTTAGCTGATTCACTCTCTTGGTGACCGCAATACTTATGAACTTGAAAGTTGACACGCAAAGTACACCATCATAATCCAGCATGTGTCAAAGCTTTTTAATGTGTGTGAATAACTATGTGAATGTCATCATACAGTGTCATCTAAAGCACTACATCTATAATTTGCATGAATGTGTCAGCAAACATGCACAATATGCCCCTTTGGAAACAAGGGATGCTGTAAAGGATTGCTTAGCTCAAGAGAAAGTGTTAGACGTGTAAAAATCATATAAGCGAAAACATCAATGATACAAGCCACATTTATTATATCAACTGTCGTGCCCACTTCCCTTCGACACCATTTTGTTTTGTTGTTTTCGAGACTGATTACTTCACTTATGGATTATTATGGCTTCTTGATTTAGCATGCTAGTAGATATCATAGACATTGAACTATTATGGATTTGATCTTTATATGATGCATATGGTTTACTGGTGGACATTTGATGACGATATTTGTATACTTTTGAAAGGGTTATTTATCTTTAATTATGACATGTGATATGTTTAATCATATTGAGTAGAACTTGATAATTGGATTAATGTGATGATCGTTTTGACATAAATGAAATGTGGAATAGAAATGTGCTAGAAAGTGTAAGTGATATCGTATTTACATAGATGATGGTAAATCATGTGTTGTTTATTTTAGATTATATTGTATATTTGGCATGAATGTTTTAATGCGGCCAACAGGCCGAAGGAGGTATTCTCTGTTCTGCAGGTATATTATATTCACAACAATATTGGGAAGTGGATACCTACCACATAGGAATTCGAGAAGAATCCAGCTAAGGTCACCATGGCAACAAGTAATTGTGTGTGTTAGAATTATTCGGTTAGGGAAAAATTGTGACCTAGGGGGCTTGTGTTGTTTGTTTTAAATTTCCCTTTTTTTTTATTATGCTAGTATGTGTTGCTCTTAGTAAGTGAAATTTTACTTGTGTTATTATTCATATTCTTTGGATTGGAGTTTACCCCTTTATTAGTCATGGGTTGTAGTGTCTTAATTAACCTAATTTGAAATTTTCCTAAACTAATTAAAGGATATGACCAAAGAGAGTTCATTTATTAGGCTTGATTTACTTGGGATTTTGTGTGGTTTGATGTGTGTTTAAGTTTTGAGTGTAGCACACTCTACCCCACATGGGAAACTCGAATTTGGCCTTATAGGCCAAGTTTCAAAGCTTGTGGGACAATTCAAACTTGTCCCACACCTCTTAAAACCCCATGCCAACCCTACCTATGGGTTGGAAGGCCAAATTTAGGGTCTTTTAGGTGTTTTGGGGGGATAAAAAGGGTAAAATATTAATTGCACTTCCTTTCACAAATTTAATTTTGTCCTTTGGGGGGAATGGGCTTAGTTGGAGTGTGTAAGGTGCTTGCCTTTCTTTCAACCACTTATTAATGGTGCATTGGAATATGAAGTTGACCAAATGATGTGGAGTGGAGGGAAAAGGAGGTGGCATACTACTTGGAACCACATCATCCCTCCCTCTCTTTTCTCTATTTATTTGATCCTCTTGTTTGTTTTAGGGGTTGGAAGTTTCATTTTTAATCTTTTGTATTTTGGAGAGGAGAGGATTTTGAAGGAGTTTGTGGATTTTTGAAGCTTGTTGATACTTGTGGGAATTTTGTTTGAGCTTGTGGATGCTTGCTTAATCTTTGGAGGTATTTGAGACTTCATACTTGGAACAAGCTCTACCATGGAAAGGTAGGAGCTTCACCTTTGTTTGTATTATGTTTTCTTCTTTTTGTTATATGAATGAGTACATATGTTGTGTTGAATTTTGTTGTTTGCAATGCTTGTTTGGAATTGGTAGAATGCCTAAGTTGGGAGTGGGAGGAGACTATGGGGAGTTTTATTTGAGGGAGGCATAAGAGATAATTTTCTTGAGGAGGGAGTTTGGGTTGGGTGCCCACCTAGTAAGAGAAATGCTTGCATTTTCTTCTTGTTTTTACTTGAGGGAGCCATAAGAGTTGAGGGAGGCATAAGAGTGGATGGAGGGATGCGGGGTACTTGAGGGAGGCATAAGAGTTGTTAGGGGTATTGTGTTTTGCATTGGAGGCTTTTAGGTGGCACCCATTCCCATTGGGAGGCATAAGTGGCCTCCCCATAGGTCTTACTCTTATGGCTTTCTTGATAAGCCTTGTGACTTGTTGTTGTGATTGTTTTCCCTCTTGTTGTGTTGTTGATTTTGTTTTGAAGGATTGTGGAATGAATGTGAAATCTTATGTTGAGTTATATGGAAGCTAGTAGTTTCCATGAGTTGGATTTTCTCCCATTGTAATGTGGTTGGGGCTCGGGGGCCAATGGAGAGGATGGCTTCTCTTTTCCATTGGGTATCTTGGTTGGGATAAGAGCGTTACCTCTCCCCTTATTTGGTTGTGAATCAAGAAAACTTTTGGAGGAGCTACCTTGTTGATGTTTGAAGCATTGGAGCCTTGTTGATGACAATGTGAAACCACCTTGTATTTTTACCCACCTTGAGTGGAGGAAAAATGTAATATTGCTTTGTATTTTAGCTTCCATCATTGTAAATTTGTTCCCACATTAAGTAGAAAATGTTGTAACAAGATGTTGAAGGAAAGTTGTTTTGAACTTCATTAGCAAGGTTGTAATGTGGATGGAATTAAAAGTTGAAATAAAGACAATCTATTTATTCTCCTTTAACTTGGCTTGGAATCTCATATGAGGATGTTGATCTTGTTGAAATGTTAGTAGTTCTTGCTTTAAAACTTAATGGAAATATTGTTGGACTCTTTCGTGGAATGTTAGGAAATTTACAAAAAATATACATATTAGATTTCATTTTGTTGCTTAAAAGAGATGTATTGAAAAGTTGAAATTTTAGTGCATTTTCCCTTCTTGTATTGTTGATGGAAAGAATTAAGTTTTAATTAGTTTCCAATATTCTAATAAAGCAAATTATGTCCTAGCTCTATTATGTTTATCTTCATTTAAGAATTCATTGTAAAATTATTTACAAATTAGTAAGGGAAAAGAAATCAAATCTATGTGAAAACCCATGAAATGCCTATTTAATTTGTGTAGGAAGGAATTTCAATGTTAAGCTCTAAACTTATTAAGTTTATTACCCACATGTCCTTACGGTTTAAAAAAAAAAGAAACTAATATTTGAATATTACTCATATTAAAGTAAAACTAAAACTAATGGGTTTATTATTATTGAATTATATTAATATTAATGTACTATTAATACTTTCTTTTATGTCTATTAATAGAAGTATACTAATAATTATATATATATATATATATATATTTTAAAACAAAACCTACGGCATGACCATAGCAAGTCTGCAATCGAACCTACGAATGAACTATCTTTTATTACAAAGCAAACTGTGCTCCATGAGTTTTCTGATTCGAAACAGACCCACCTCTGTACTAAGACGTTCGCACTAATTTGCAAAGCATACTACTTCATGAATATTCTGATATGGATCAAATCCACCTATATACAGATTCTCCCCATGAGCTCCACCTTGAAACTAGTAAGATCTCTATAGAAAATCGTTGTAATAAGCTTCTTCAGGTCTGCTCGTGACACTCTCTGTCCCTTAATCATTTTTGATTAAATATCTTGGACGCGAATCCCGAATTTTGAGGGTGCATTCGATACTCAACAGATAACAACATAGTTGGACAACCTACTTGTTCTAAGCGCTCAGCAAGGTCTTCTTTTCTGTTGCAGGCCAAGGCCGTGGATTCCCGCCATGATCTCACCTCGCAGCACCCAATGACAGTGGAGGTAAACCGCCTGTCTCTCTAGCCGTAGAGTCACCTCTCACCACCATTCTTTAACCTCTGTTCTGACCCGCACGGCCATGGCTGGGTAACCAGGCTGTCCCCTCACCTGTAGCATCTTCTACACCCTCCCTTTTTTGCTCGCGCGGCTAGGGCCGATTAAAACAGATCTCATGCCTGCTACACTGGCCTATAGCTTCACCTTTAATCACCATATTTAATCCACGTGGCTCAGGACAGATTAAAACCGCCGGCCGACTGCATAGTGTGTTAGACTTGCTAAATACAAGTGAAATAAATGGGAAAAAAGTATGCGGCCAGGTTGTGTAGCCTGCACGCAAGACAGTGAGTAAATATATTATGGAAGGTGGCTATTAAATCCACCCACCCCCAACCATATAATTTTTAAACATAGTTTGAAATGTTCTTCAGTGATAAGACTCTTGTCTTGTGTTTTTTTTTAATACGTGTAACCTACCTTAAAGAAAATAAATTTGGATGATTATAATATTGTAAACATTTTTACATCCTTAGTACTTTTAACCTAGTATGAAAGATGGATTTGAACTTCATAGCTAACAATGAAACATGTATTTTAATTAAACTTACATAATATACATTCATATGATTAAATATAAATTAAGGTTATTTTCTATTCCTTTTCACTAATGCTTAGTACACTTAGTTTAGTATAAAAGAATCGATTTCTAATGATACACCTAGACTTATAAATTTAAAAAAAAAATTAGTCAGAATTTCAGGTTGTGGAAGCAAGTTCTTGGCTCGTCGTCGTCGTTGTTTTCGCAGCATCACATTTTGGTATCAGAGCCGGGGGTTCGAAGCTTGGACCCTTGGGCACACGCAGAAAACACGAAATAGGAACATTTAACTTAGTGCAGAGCTAATTCTTTTAAAATATAAAACCACAATGTTGACAATTATAGGAAACAACAAATTTAGAAAACTGACACAAGACCTAGAACAATGAACTAACTCTCACCTTGATCTGTGTAGGAGGCATGGATTAGGCATGGGGTCTCTTCATATAGACCTAGATATACCACCGCCAGAGCAGGCCGTAGCAGCCATTCTACCTCAGATCTTACAGACACTCAAGGATGTCAATACCGCTATACGCGGAGAGCCCTTGGGAGGACGACTTGCAAGACATAGTTTGGAGCCATTAGTAGATGCCCAGGAATCCCCTCTACACAGCGAGGAGCACAGGCTAGAGAACTTCTGTGCAGAGTCAGCTAGGGCAGAGTCACCACAGAGAGGACATGGGGACAAGATCTTAGGACATAGGGACAGGTCTTGGGGCCCTAGACAGAGGGAGGAGCATACAGAGAGACCTAAGATCTGTCATACATCAGCTGCAGACCATATCAGGGAGATCCTGAAGCTACGACCATCTCACTATTCGGGTGATATAGGCGGTTTTCAGGCTGAGGCCTGGTTGGTGAGCTTAAGCGGATGCTTCAAGCTCTGCCCTTGTACTAGCAATACGAAAGATTGTGTTGCAATCCATCTTCTGAAGGATGGAGCAGGAGTCTGGTGGATGACTGAGGAGGAGAAGCTCCATGTTGACTTGGAGACGATTACCTGGGAGCTATTTGAGGAGCATTTCAGGAGCAGGTATTTACCGAGGAGATTTATACAGCAGCGGATAGATGGGTTTCATGACCTCCGTCAGGCATCGATGATAGTAGCTGAGTATGAAAGTCAATTTCTGGATCTACTCTAGTACGTTGACTATATGCAGGATGAGCAGGTACAGATTCATAGGATCATCCGGGGCCTAAACTTGGATTTAGGTGGTGCAGTGCGCATTCACTGCCCACAGACATTAGCAGAGGCCATGGAGAAGGCCTATATTACAGAGGAAATACGGGGAAAGACGCAACAGGCTAGAGATAGAGTTCGGAGCCGTATCCAGCAGATGCAGGATGGTAGGTCGAAGGGGTCAGTTCCTCCTCCATGGGGTGGATAGAGTTCAGGGCAGGCTTCATTAAGGCCACCATAGCAACAGCACCAGCAGCAACAGACCCGCCCACCTTACCGACCGCCTCAGAGATTTGATGCGCAGAGAGGACGTAGTATGGGGCCTCCTCCTAGGGGTCCCATCAGGACACAGGGTGCGCCGAGAGCTCAGTCAGCAGGAGCTCATCAGCAGAGACCTCAGTGGTCCATAGCCAGATCTTCAGGATCTGTAGCTCAGACATCTAGAGTACCAGCGGGAGCTGCTTCCCATTGGAGAGGACCAGGCAGCTATTATGGTTGTGGTGTTGTTGGACATCATTGGAGAGATTGCCCACAGAACCCTAATAAGGGTAAGACGTAGAGCTCAGAGCCTACTGTTGGAGATATGGCATGGAGTCATCGGATCTACACAGTGGTCGAGAACCGCCAGGCTGAGCATCAGAGTACTGTGATTGAGATGACAGGTAGTATTGGTGGTATTTCCACCTCTATATTATTTGATTCTGGTTCTTCTGATTCTTTTATTGCACCATCCTTAATAGATCATTGTAGGCTGGTGGCAGTTAGGCAGGGTCGTAGTTGGGACATTGAGATGGCTTCTGGAGCCAAAATTTTTGTAGACTCCTTAGTCAAGGAGTGTGTAGTTGATTTGGGACCCTTCACCAGTACCTCTGATCTTCGGATCCTTCCATTAGGATCTTATGGCATCATTTTAGGCATGGATTGGTTGTCCGCTCACAGAGCTAGAGTGGATTGTTACCATAAGACTATTGTTTGCATAGACGATCTTGGTGTAGAGTCAGTGATATCAGGAGTTAGGAGGGTCGTATCCATTCGCACCATCTCCGCTATGCAGCGTAAGCGGTGTGCGCGACAGGGTTGTCAGTTATTTGCTATTACAGTCACTGACAGATCAGAGGATGAGTCAAGAGGACCTTCCCTCGATGACCATCCCATATTATTAGAGTTTTCCAATGTGTTCCCATGGGAGCTACCAGGGTTACCTCCCCCATGTGAGATGGACTTCCATATAGATCTAGTTCCGGGCACAGAGCCTATCTCATGAGCACCCTATCGGATGACTACTCCTGAGTTATGTGAGCTCAAGTTGCAGCTTGAGGACCTTCTAGAGAAAGGACTAATCTGTCCTAGTGTATCCCCTTGGGGTGCACCAGTGATCTTCATAAATAAGAAGGATGGATCTCTTCGGTTGTGTATTGACTACTGTCAGCTGAATAAAGTAACGATAAAAAATTGTTACCCCCTTCCACGCATTGATGATTTATTTGATCAAATGAAGGGGGCTACAGTTTTCTCTAAGATAGATCTTAAGTTAGGGTACCACCAGCTCAGGATTGCGAAGACGGATATTCACAAGACAACATTCTGTATGAGATATGGCCACTACGAGTTCACAGTGGTACCTTTCGGTTTGACGAATGCCCCCGCAGTGTTTATGAGTTTGATGAATGGGGTATTCAGGACCTTCCTTGATCACTTCATGCTCATCTTCCTTGATGACATTCTGATTTACTCATGCACACATGAGGAGCACGAGGAGCACCTTCACCAAGTTCTTCAATGTCTTCGCGAGCAGCACCTTTACGGGAACTTGGAGAAGTGTGCGTTCTTTCAGCCTGAGGTGCAGTATTTGGGCCACATCATTTCTGGGGAAGGGATCGCAGTCGATCCTTCCAAGATTTGAGCCATCATGGACTGGCCAACACCCACTAGTGTGACCGAGGTGCGTAGTTTCATGGGTCTAGCAGGGTATTACAGGAGATTTGTTCAGGATTTTTCTCGGATTGCGCACCCCATCACTTCCCTTCAGCGGAAAGGGAAGAAGTTTGTATGGTCAGATAGATGTGAGCAGGCCTTCAGTACACTGAAGGAATGCCTCACGAGAGCACCTATTCTTGCAGTGCCAGATCCTCAGGGTGAGTTCTACATTTGTACAGATGCTTCCTTGGTAGGACTTGGAGGTGTGTTAATGCAGGAGGGTAGAGTAGTTGCCTTTGAGTCTCGCAAACTCAAAGATTATGAGCTCAATTATCCGACCCATGACCTTGAGCTTGTAGCAGTGGTACATGCCTTAGTGCGGTGGAGACATTTTCTTCTTGGCCAGAGATTTATACTCAGGACTGATCACTTGAGTCTTCGCTGCCTCTTCACGCATCCCAATCTCAACGCTCGTCAGCGGCATTGGATGGAGTTACTCTGTGAGTATGACATGGAGATAGAGCATGTGAAAGGGAAGGAGAATGTGGTTGCAGATGCCTTGAGTAGGTGGAGACATGTGGCTATGGCCACCTCAGTGGGCACAGATTTGCGGAGTAGGATCTTGCAGCAGCTTCCTCATGATAGTTTCTACCTTGCAACCAGAGCAGAGATTGAGTCTCAGAGACCGCTTGAGGGGAGATTTGATGGATTTTCATTAGAGGCAGATGGTCTTCTCAGACACAGAGGTCAAATTTATGTTCCTATAGATGGAGGCTTGAGACATGACATTTTGACAGAGGCTCATCGTGCACCTTATTCAGCCCATCCCGGGGTGAAGAAGATGCACGCCACCCTGAGACAGTTGTATTTTTGGAGAGGACTTTGGAGAGACGTGGCTTTGTTTGTGTCACGCTGTTTAGAGTGCCAAAGGGTGAAGGCCGAGCATCAGCATCCAGCTGGCCTTCTCTATCCTCATGCCATACCAGAGTGGAAGTGGGACACCATTTCCATGGACTTCATCGTTGGGTTACCTACGTCGAGATACCATCACGATGCCATCATGGTCATGGTGGATAAATTAATGAAGGTAGCTCATTTTTCTCCAGTGAAGACCACCTATACAGCGAGTGCTGTGGCACGAGTATACCTTGATGAGATTTTCAGATTACATGGGATTCCATGGAAGATCATTTGTGACTGCGACCCTTTGTACACCTCCCATTTCTGGACCACCATGCAGTATGCCCTCGGGACGAGGATTACTTTCAGCATAGCTTATCACCTTGAGACAGATGGACAGACAGAGAGGGTGAATCAGATTTTGGAGGATATGCTCAGGATGTATGTGATGGATCATCAGTCAAGATGGGAGGAGTATCTATATTTGGTGGAGTTTTCCTACAATAATAGTTTCCAGAGTTCTATAGGCATGGCTCCTTTTCAGGCATTATATGGTAGAGTGCAGGACACCTCTTAGTTGGGACAGGATTGAGGACAGGGTTTCCCTTCGGCCAGCATTATTACAGGACATGGAGCAGTAGGTTACCTTGATCAGATAGAGATTGCAGGAGGCGCAGGATAGACAGAAAAAGTATGCAGACCAGCATAGAACAAATCACAGTTTTGAGGTAGGCACGAAGGTGTTTCTTCATGTCAGACCGCATAAGATCCCTATCCGTTACGGAAAAGGTTCTAAGCTTGCTCCTAGGTTTGTGGGTCCCTTTGAGATCTTGGAGCGCCTCAGTCCCTTGGCCTATCACCTAGCATTTCCACCTAGCTTATCTCACGTCCATGATGTGTTTCACGTTTCTGTGCTTAGGAGATATATTTCTGATCCTTCTCATGTGCTAGATTGGACTGCATTGCAGCTGCAGGATTAGGGGTAGGTGATGGTGGAGCCCGTAGGCATTATAGATCGCAAGACCCTGGGAATTCGTGGTAGAGAGATTGATTACGTTCGGGTCCAATGGAACAGGTATGATGAGACTATAGCTTCTTGGGAGGATGTTACTTTGCTACGAGGATAGTTTCCACACCTTTTCCAGTGACTTCCAGGAGGAAGTCCAGTCTAAGGGGAGGGGGATGTAGTGCCCACTTCCCTTCGACACCATTTTGTTTTGTTGTTTTCGAGACTGATTACTTCAGTTATGGATTATTATAGCTTTTTGATTTAGCATGCTAGTAGATATCATAGACATTGGACTGTTATGGATTTGATCTTTATATGATGCATATGGTTTACTAGTGGACATTTGATGACGATATTTGTATACTTTTGACAGGGTTATTTATCTTTAATTATGACATGTGATATGTTTAATCATATTGAGTAGAACTTGATAATTTGACTAATGTGATGATCGTTTTGACATAAATCAAATGTGGAAAAGAAATGTGCTAGAAAGTGTAAGTGATATCGTACTTGCATAGATGATAGTAAATCATGTGTCATTTATTTTAGATTATATTGTATATTTGGCATGAATGTTTTAATGTGGCCAGCAGGCCGAAGGAGGTATTCTCTATTCTGTAGGTATATTATATTCACAAAAATATTGGGGAATGGAGACCAACCACATCGGAATTCGAGAAGAATCCAGCTAAGGTCACCATGGCAACAAGTAATTGTGTGTGTGTTAGAATTATTCGGTTAGGGGAAAATTGTGACCTAGGGGGCTTGTGTTGTTTGTTTTAAATTTCCCATTTTTTTAATTATGTTAGTATGTGTTGCTCTTAGTAAGTGAAATTTCACTTGTGTTATTATTCATATTCTTTGGATTGGAGTTTACCCCTTTATTAGTCATGGGTTGTAGTGTCTTAATTAAACTAATTTGAATTTGTCCTAAACTATTTAAAGGATATGACCAAAGAGAGTTCATTTATTAGGCTTGATTTACTTGGGATTTTGTGTGGTTTGATGTGTGTTTAAGTTTTGAGTGTAGCACACTCTACCCCACATGGGAAACTCAAATTTGGCCTTATAGGCCAAATTTCAAAGCTTGTGGGACAAGTCAAACTTGTCCCACACCTCTTAAAACCCCATGCCAACCCTACCTATGGGTTGGAAGGCCAAATTTAGGGTATTTTAGTTGTTTTGGGGGGATAAAAAGGGTAAAATATTAATTACACGTCCTTTCAAAAATTTAATTTTGTCCTTTGGTGGGAATGGGCTTAGTTGGAGTGTGTAAGGTGCTTGCCTTTCTTTCAACCACTTATTAATGGTGCATTGGAATATGAAGTTGACCAAATGATGTGGAGTGGAGGGAAAAGGAGGTGGCATCCTACTTGGAGCCACATCATCCCTCCCTCTCTTTTCTCTATTTATTTGATCCTCTTGTTTGTTTTGGGGGTTGGAAGTTTCATTTTTAGTCTTTTGTATTTTGGAGAGGAGAGGATTTTGAAGGAGTTTGTGGATTTTTGGAGCTTATTGATACTTTTGGGAATTTTGTGAGAGCTTTTGGATGCTTGCTCGATCTTTGGAGCGATTTGAGACTTCATACTTGGAACAAGCTCTACCATGGAAAGGTAGGAGCTTCACCTTTGTTTGTATTATGTTTTCTTCTTTTTGTTATATGAATGAGTACATATGTTGTATTGAATTTTGTTGTTTGCAATGCTTGTTTGGAATGGGTGGAATGCCTAAGTTGGGAGTGGGAGGAGACTATGGGGATTTTTCTTTGAGGGAGGCATAAGAGATCATTTTCTTGAGGAAGGAGTTTGGGTTGGGTGCCCACCTAGTAAGAGAAATGCTTGCATTTTCTTCTTGTTTTTACTTGAGGGAGCCATAAGAGTTGAGGGAGGCATAAGAGTGGATGGAGCGATAAGGGATACTTGAGGGAGGCATAAGAGTTGTTAGGGGTATTGTGTTTTGCATTGGAGGATTCTAGGTGGCACCCATTCCCATTGGGAGGCATAAGTGGCCTCCCCATAGGTCTTACTCTTATGGCTTTCTTGATAAGCCTAATGACTTGTTGTTGTGATTGTTTTCCCTCTTGTTGTGTTGTTGATTTTGTTTTGAAGGATTATGGAATGAATGTGAAATCTTATGTTGAGTTATGTGGAAGCTAGTAGTTGCCATGAGTTGGATTTTCTCCCATTGTAATGTGGTTGGGGCTCGGGGGCCAATGGAGAGGATGGATTCTCTTCTCCATTGGGTATCTTTGTTGGGAGGAGAGCGTTGCCTCTCCCCTTATTTGGTTTTGAATCAGGCAAACTTTTGGAGGAGCTACCTTGTTGATGTTTGAAGCATTGGAGCCTTGTTGATGAAAATGTGAAACCACCTTATATTTTTACCCACCTTGAGTGGAGGAAAAATGTAATATTGCTTTGTATTTTAGCTTCCATCATTGTAAATTTGTTCCCACATTAAGTAGAAAATGTTGTAACAAGATGTTGAAGGAAAGTTGTTTTGAACTTCATTAGCAAGGTTGTAATGTGGATGGAATTAAAAGTTGAAAGAAAGACAATCTATTTATTCTCCTTTAACTTGGCTTGGAATCTCATATGAGGATGTTGATCTTGTTGAAATGTTAGTAGTTCTTGCTTTAAAACTTAATCGAAATATTGTTGGACTCTTTTGTGGAATGTTAGGAAATTTACAAAAAATATACATATTAGATTTCATTTTGTTGCTTAAAAGAGATGTATTGAAAAGTTGAAATTTTAGTGCATTTTCCCTTCTTGTATTGTTGATGGAAAGAATTAAGTTTTAATTAGTTTCCAATATGCCAATAAAGCAAATTATGTCCTAGCTCTATTATGTTTATCTTCATTTAAGAATTCATTGTAAAATTATTTACAAATTAGTACGGGAAAGGAAATCAAATCTATGTGAAAACCCGTGCAATGCCTATTTAATTTGTGTAGGAAGGAATTTCAATGTTAAGCTCTAAACTAATTAAGTTTATTACCCACATGTCCTTACGGTTTAAAAATAAAAGAAACTAATATTTGAATATTACTCATATTAAAGCAAAACTAAAACTAATGGGTTTATTATTATTGAATTATATTAATATTAATGTACTATCTATACTTTCTTTTATGTCTATTAACAGAAGTATACTAATAATTATATATATATATATATATATATATTTATTAAAACAAAACCTACGGCATGGCCGTAGCAGGTCTGCAATCGAACCTACGCATGAACTGTCTTTTATTACAAAGCAAACTGTGCTCCATGAGTTTTTTGATTCGAAAAAGACCCACCTCTACACTGAGACGTTCGCACTAATTTTCAAAGCATACTACTTCATGAATATTCTGATATGGATCAGATCCACCTGTATAGAGATTCTCCCCATGAGATCCACCTTGAAACTGGTAAGATCTCTATAGAAAATCGTTGTAATAAGCTTCTTCAGGTCTCCTCGTGACACTCTCACTATCCCTTAATCGTTTTTGATTCAATATCTTGGAGGTGAATCCCGAATTTTGAGGGTGCATTCGATACTAAACAGATAACAACATAGTTAGACAACCCGCTTGTTCTAAGCGCTCAGCAAGGTCTTATTTTCTATTGCAGGCCAAGGCCATGGATTCCCTCCATGATCTCACCTCGTAGCACCCGATGACAATGAAGGTAAACTGCCTGTATCTCTAGCTGTAGAGTCACCTCTCACCACCATTCTCTAACCTCTGTTCTAACCCACGCGGCCATGGCTGGGTAACCAGGGTGTCCCCTCGCCTGTAGCATCTTCTACACCCTCCCTTTTTTGCTTGCACGGCCAGGGCTGATTAAAACAGATCTCACGCTTGCTACACTGGCCTGTAGCTTCACCTTTAACACCATATTTAATCCATGCGGCTCAGGATAGATTAAAACTACCGGCCGACTGCATAGAGTGTTAGACTTGCTAAATACAAGTGAAATAAATGGGAAAAAAGTATGCGGCCAGGTTGTGTAGCCTGCACGCAAGACAGTGAGTAAATATATTATGGCAGGTGGCTATTAAAGCCACCCACCCCCAACCATATAATTTTTAAACATAGTTTGAAATGTTCTTCAGTGATAAGAGTCTTGTCTTGTGTTTTTTTTAATACGTGTAACTTACCTTAAAGAAAATAAATTTGGATGATTATAATATTGTAAACATTTTTACATCCTTAGTACTTTTAACCAATTATGAAAGATGGATTTGAACTTCATAGCTAACAATGAAACATGTATTTTAACTAAACTTACATAATATACATTCATATGATTAAATATAAATTAAGGTTCTTTTCTATTCCTTTTCACTAACGCTTAGTACACTTAGTTTAGTATAAAAGAATCGATTTCTAATTATACACCTAGACTTATAAATAAATAAAAAAATTGGTCAGAATTTCGGGTTGTGGAAGCAAGTTCTTGGCTCGTCGTTGTCGTTGTTTTCGCGGCGTCACATCAACTAACATGGTATGGGATCAACTCATCTTCTCCTGGATCAAAAGTGGCTGCAGATGCTTCTGCAGCTCTGTCATCTGCATCCATTGTCTAGAGAAAGAATGACCCATCCTATGCAGAAAAGTTACTTAATCATTCTAAATCTGTCAGTATAGAATTTAATGTTGTTGTTTCAACATAATTTATGTCCAAATGTTAAAGATATTTTTTATGCTATAATAGCCTATCTTATAACTATTGCAGCTCTTCAAATTTGCCGATGAATATCGTTGATCATAAACAACTTCATGCCTGTTCTATTGCTCCTCCTCAGGGTACAATGTATGTATCAATGTATATATAATTAATGTTGTGAAAATCAAATGAATAAGAAAGATATCAAATTTAATGTAATTACATGTGTACGATGAGTAGGATGAATTTTTGTGGGTGGCAGCATGGCTGTACAAAGCAACACATAATCAATCCTATTTAAATTCAGTTGGGACAACAAATTTGCAGGTGCCCAAATAATCTTGGCACAAGTAATCAATACAAATAGATAATTAGATACATTTACTCATTCCATTACCCTCTTTTGGATTAATCTTATCATATAACAAACGAGTTTATGTAACAAGAGTATTTATCAGTTGAGGAATCCTTGCAGAAGTACAAAACTGACGCAGATTCGTTCATATGATTTAAGAATTATGTTTCTTCTATGTTTAAGAATTGGATATGAGTCCATATCATTTGGCATTTTGAATAAAGAATTGTTGTTTAAAGATTTGGAAAGATGGTTTTTTAATTTTTGTGGGTGTATATCAGGTGATGGCTACATTTGGATGAAGTTGAGGTGATTTACTAAAGTTGAGGTGAGTGTAAATATGAAAATTATCTTCTAAATAAATTTCTTGAATCTAAAAAATATCTTTCCGCCCTTTCAAATAAATGTATTAAATCTGAAAAAATGTCATGGAAAGGGTTCCCTTACAACCACCTCATAGTATCTCAATAGGCATTATCATCCTCCATAATTATTCAAGTAGAGGGAGATGTGAAAGCATTTTTGTGTATTGTATATGTTATCAATTGAGATTTAGGAAGCATATAGAAATATTTAAGGTCTGTCCATTACATCCACTTCCCAAATCTCTACAAGTCATGAAATATTTTAATTCTTTTCTCAAACCAAATCAGGGTAGAGTAGCCTCTTGTTAAGGTAAGGATCCTTTCCTTGACAAGATCCTTGCCTTGACAAGAGGCTGTTATGCCCTCCTTTGGTTTGAGAAGGCAACTAAAATATTACATGACTTGTAGATATTTGGGAAGTGGATGGAATGGATAGACATTAAAGCTTTCTATAACCTTCCTCAGTCTCAGTTCAGACTATATACAATGCTCAGAAATGCCTTCACAACTCCCACTACTAGACTAAACTAGAACTATACCTTCCATATCCTTGACTAAGACTTCCAGAATATGTGACCCTCTCTACAGAAACATCTAAGAATTGCAAGCGAGAAAGATTACCAAGCTTCTAGAGAATTCTACCACCCAATCCTGCCAAACATAAGTTTGATATGATCAAAAAATATTGTTGCCTGTGGGTCCAATTGATCAACTTGTATTGTAATTGGGTTATCATAACTTAAATCCTTTTGTGTCTCATATTAATTTGTAGAGGTTTCCATAATTATTCCAGTGGTAATTGTCCTCCTTAGAAACTCAAGATGTTAAGAATTTCTCACTTGTGTCTTGGAATGTTGACAAAGATAATATTAAACTTATTCTTGTTAATTCACTATCCATAGGCCTTTAGATAGACGTTTATTCTCTATTGTAGTACTTTTCATATTTCACTCTAGACAAGACATGAGATAATTAGTGTCATCAGAAAAATGGAAGTTGGAGTACCCCTGTCCTCATTCAATCACCAGGATTCCTAAGATAATTAGTGAACTTATAATGAATGAGATGATTCTGATTCCCAATCCATGTACAACAGTGAAGAATCATGTATCTAAATAGCAACAGTCAAATCAAAAGAATGGTGTTTGTTCTTTTTATATGTTGGGTTATTGCAGAAGGTTAGAGACTGAACTTAGAAACATACAAGTCATATTTCTATGATTATTAGTCATCTTAATCATTTCCTAAATAATGCATTATTTCATTAATGGATGAACTACTTGCCTTTGCAAAAGATATGGTGATCCACCCTAGAATGTTCGGTATTGAGGCTACTCCTAGTTCTAGCACATGTATGTAAAACTCTATGAGAATTATTATCAGTTCCACACTTCATAGAAAATTCTTGTTACCATACCTAATATTTTAAGATATCAATTAATTTAACTTTAGCAACTTTTATTTTTCTTACTCTGTCACATTTTACACAACTAGGTAAATTTTGTCTCTGATAACTTTCTCCCCACATGAAATCGAGACACAAGTTTTTGCAAACTTGTTCTTTTCTATCAAAAAAAAATTATCTCAAATTTTCAAACAATTTGGCTGATTATTTTTCACTTTATGATGATTTTTCTTACTGAAATATGTTTTTCTTTTGAGTTGTCTCAGAAGTGTAGGTCGGTAATTTGGTCATAAATTTCTCTATACATACCCAATTGACCTCATAATAGATTCGTTGGATTTGTATTTCCAAGGTGCTCTTACTGTTCAAATTTTATCGCTTTATGATACTTCCATAAAAAGTTATGCACGCTGTCCTAAAACTGGGTTTGCACAATTTCCACAGTTCAGATCGAGTTTTTCTTATAAAATGCAAAATTTGAAATTTATCAGTAACTTAAAAACATTTTAAAATACCCATTGTTGATATTTAAATGCCTAGGAAGTTTCATGCAATTACTCTTCACCAATCACTGCCAGCTCTCTTGAGTTCTTCTCCTTTTACGCCTAAATACTATACTTTTCATACTCCTAGAACTGTCATGCCAAGTTCACTCGTGTGAAGCCCTAAGGACTCAATTCCCTTTCTAAATGCTTGAGAGGAGTAAAAATATGATTAGTTCCTGATTTGGTGATTAAGCTCATCATATTTCATAAGATATAAACATTTCTCTACAAACCTTGACCAAGGGTTTCCATGGAGCCCGAGAGGGATGATTTTATTCCAATTTCTTGAATTTGATGTCTAATGTCTATAGATAAGCTCAATAACCTATGTATTATATATATATATATATATATATATATCTTTTAAAACAATCATATATACATGAAAAGCTTCTTCTATTTCTTATACATAGTGAAAATGTTACACAGTACAGTCAACTAAGAGAAGGATAATGAGAGATTGAACATTTGCATTTGAATATGCATTCAATTATTGTAAAATTCCTTCATACCTTCATTCAGTTATTGTAAAATACCTTCATACTAAGGAGGTAGAGGTGACTTCCTTTGTAACGTGCTCCTAGGATTAGGCTTCGGACTGTATCTTTCTTCCTCTTTCTAAACTGTCATGGATGATTCACAAAATAACATTAGGAGAACCAAAATTCCTTTTGAATCTTGCAAGGGACTCACTTACCATTAAATATAATGATATTGAAATAGAGAGTGACAACAACGGGACAACTGTTTTGACATTTCTCTAAACATAATTTAGATGTGAAATGAGAATACAAAGAAAGGTCATCGGTAGTGTTGTCTAGTTCTATGTACTATTTTCCACCACTGCGGGCTTTGTTGCTACTGCTATGCCATCAGAGCTCTTATGTCACCACCACAGTTTTCCAACTCCTCACTAGTCTAGTTCCTTAGTGGCTCTTCTATAGACTTGGCTGCAACATCACCGACTTGCATGGTGAAAGAACAATAATTATTGGCTTGTTCAACAAAATATGAATCTCATAAAAGGCTTACTAGACCTACTTTCTAATTGTGATTTTTGAGTACCAATGACATGTGGTTTGCATTTCAATGGAAGTTGAGGATAGATGAAGCCTTGCATTGGACCCTGTGCTATGAAACAAACTTCAAGTCATAACTGGTTCTCACATTTGATTACTAGGAAGGTTTAATGACATTTGAAATAAAGTAGTGAACACAAATAACACATACTCCAAAAACTATGGAGTGTTGTGACACACATAGAGCAGCTTTCTACCTATATTCTTAGAAGCTAGAGGAAAATATTAATTGGAATGTAATAGTTGTGTCAATCAACTAGAAGAAACTATGCTTAAAGTGGATGTGAGCTAAGTTCAGTAATATTACATTTGAATAAAGTTGGCAAACAAAATTTGGTTTTTTATTTTTATTTTTCTTCTGCAATAACATAAATTGTTTGCTTAATTATTAGGAGATGATCAAATGGAGGTTTATTATGTTTAACATAAAAGTGAGTTTTGCATCGTATTAGATGTTTTGTGTGTGCATCAATTTAGAGACAGATATGAAAGGATTTATGAGTAGGATATGCCAATACGTAATTACAATTATAAAGAGACAGATGCTAATGTTGTGAAGTTTTCATGCCATACATATGTGCATAAAGTTTTATGTCGCTAATAGCTTTCTCCCTCTTGGTCTTGTAGTATGTTTCCAAGATCGACCCATGAAACATTTGCATAAAAGATTTACCAAACCTTTAAGAATAATAAATGTTTTAGAAAACCAAGAATTTCACGTACCAACTTCACTATTTTTCACTATCCTGGTGATGTGAGAAACTGCTTTGATTTACTTGTTATTTGTAATCCCTCTATTCTTACCAGCAGTGCCTTTTGTATCATGGGAATTCTGATTTTTGTCTTATGCATCTGGCAGGTTACATATCAAACTGATTTGTTCCTTGATAAGAACAAGGATTATGTTGTTGTAGAGCATCAAGGTCTATTAAGTTCTTCAAAATGTTTCTTTGTTGCAAGTCTTTTTCCTGCTTTGCCTGAGAAATCTTCTAAGTCAGCAAATTATGTCTTCTAAACCATTGCTTTTTTTAATCTCTGCAATTGATTTCTTCTAACTACTATCGTATTGTTAATGTTTGAATATTCACTTTCTTGAAATTATGATAGGTAGTGATACATGCTTGTAATATTTTTCTGTCATGAATACTATTCAAAAGGTTTGTGGTATTATTAACTCCTTTAAAATTCTATGTAGCAACAACTGCAATCTCTCCTAGAAACATTGAGCTCAATAGAGCCTCACTACATAAGATGTGTGAAACCGAACAGTGTTCTAAAGCCAGGCATTTTTTAGAATTACAATGTTTTACAACAACTATGTTGCGGGGTAAGCAGACTTTGGCCTAAGATTATTACATTTTGAATTCAAGTTTTCTGATGACTTGTATGAAATTTCCTAGTTCAGCCAAAAGGTTAGCATACAGAAACATAGAATCTCGATTAGAATGTGTGGCTCATCTGCATTGCAAGGTGTCATGGAAGCAATCAGGATTAGCTATGTTGGATATCCCACAAGGCAAACATTTGATGAATTTCTTGATTGTTTCGGTATTCTCGCCCCTGAAGCATTGGATGTGAAGTATGTCTTCAAAGTCTTTAACACCATTTTCATATAATAGATTAGAAATAATCATTCTTCAAATTTTTTATGCTACTTTATTTAAAATTTCAAATTGTTAGCACAGAATATTGGATTCTAATATGGAGACTTCTTACCATATGTTGTAGCTATGATGAGAAGTGTGCAAATAAAATTTTACTAGAGAAAATGTGTCTCCAAGGTTTTCAGGTATGGCCAATTGCATGTCTACACATGTCAGGGTAGTTACTTTCCTTTTGCTTGTTTCAAACATATTTTATTATGTGAATTATATTGGAAAAATTGCATTTGCTTGATGTAAAAAATTTTATTATAAAGGTGGCCTATCTAATCACAACCTTTTACATTCCATATTCTACTAACATATCTCTTAACAGCTTTCGTTACTTAACAGATTTTCATACCTGAATACTCTTAATGCCCTTTTCACCTCATAGTTTCTAATTACCCATTTTTACTAATGTACAAATCATCACCTGAAGATGATTGATTATCCCAACACCCTACCTAATCAATCATTTGAGAGAATATTTGGTCTTTGTATTTCTTTTATTCTCACTCACTTAAGTTGCATGTACCACCACAATCCATACTGAAGAGATTCTTGAACATTCACTAAATTCATGCATTCCTATGACATGCAATCCCTATGAAACCCCTTCCTTCTGCATAGTGAAAAATGTTGCTTGTTATTAGTTTTAGCTCCTCTATGTTTCTGAATTTAGGAAAATCCAACAAAAAACTAACATGCAAAGAAACTGATCTAAAGACAAAACAAAAAATGTAGTTGAATATAATATAATTTTATTGACAATGGAGCTTTGATGTTCCATACATCCACAAGGAGAGAATCAATCACTTAAGAAAATTACCAAGTACATAAAAGTATAAATTGCAAAATGTAAATTAGAGAAAAGATCACAATTATTCATGTTTATTGTGGATTATCTTGACTCATTTTCTGTTATACAGGGGCATTTTCATCAATTTTATTTGAAATTGCTTTAAAGTAGGCTAGCTTTAATTGGTCTATTGGTGAGTGTTGTGCCTCAATGATTTCACTGGGCATTGTTTGTATATAATGTTTGTATGTTTTTACTCAATTTTCATGCATGTAGTGTAGAATATCCACTAAAGAAAAAATAGATGAATAATGGCTTCTTTTTTGTTTTTCTGTATAGGCTTATATCAGAACATTTTCACTAGGCATGTGTGGAATTCTAGGGATTATAATGTCTGAGGTTAGTCCTTGATATAAGTTATGAAAATGGATTGATAGTAATGAGTTAGTGATAACTATTTTTTTTGAAAAAAATGTAAAGATCAGGTCGATTTAGTAAAAACTAATTATTGTCCTAATTTAAATGTAATTTGTGAATAATTTAGCAGAATTGGAGTAAAATATGTGATCATAATTTCTTAGAATCCAATGCACCTTCACTACTAACGATAGTAGAGAATTGCATCAAATTTGAGACAATCAAAGCGAAGAACATGAAGATGACTGTTGCCGATGGAGAGGCAATTGCTCAAAATTAAAGTGAAGAAAAATAACCTCAAAGTAGCAGTAGGGAATCATATGGATCACTTGAAGTTGGTGGTGGAGAGAAAGTGTTAATATTGTATATCAAGGGTCAATGGAATTTAGAAACCCTTTTGTATTTTATCATTGTATTTCAAGGGTTAACAAAATTTACACACCCTTTTCTATTTTATCCTATTTGATATTAATAAAATATTTGTGGACCCATTTTTTGGGCACAATATTTAAATCAAATTGTTGTTAATTTATAATATTAATTACCAGACCACTCCAACATCATAGATGATTTATAACTTTTTTTATTGCACTATATGATATTTGGTTATTACGTAGTTTTAAAATTCATATTTTTCATTCTTTAAATTCGTATCATCTGTAGAGGACAATAAAAATTGAAATTAGTATTTTCTCCAGAGAGACAAAATGTTAGTATTCAGTATTGTCTCTAAGGAGACGATAATGATATTGTCTCTAGAGAGACAAAAATGATATTGTCTCTCAAGAGACAAAATATGTATCAATCATTATTGTCTCTTGAGAGACAATAATTACAGACCCGCTTTGAGACAATAATAGAGACAATATACAACTTTTTTATTGTCTCTATTTGAGACAATTTAGTCAAATTATGTCTCTATTAATGTCTCAAATGATCCCCCCTTGTAGTAGTGGTGTTTGTGTGTGTTAGGGATTCCCATGGGGGGGTTAAATGTGACCAAGGGATTTTATGTATTTTTCTTTTAATTGGTTCCTTTGTTTATGTTTGCATGTGTTTATTTTGTGGTGCATTGACCCTTTCATTATTTATTAAATGGTGTGTAATATTGTGAGTAATCGTTTTGTTAAGTTAATTAATTAAAATATGTCATAAGAAAGTAATTAATAGAGTTGTTGGCTGTGAATTAAAGTGTTCTAAGAGATGTGTAAGTTAAATTTTGAGTGTGAAACACTCCACCTTCTTGGAAATTCGAATTTGTCCTTGGAGTTTGATTTTGGAGGCTTGTAGGACAAGTTAAACTTGTCTCATACCTCTTAAATTTATTTACCAACCATACATATGGTTCAAGAGTTGAATTTAGACTTTTATAATGCATTTTGAGAAGACAAATTGTAAGGTTTAATGGCACTTTCCTTACATGGTTTAATTTCAGTCCTTTAGGGTGTGGGTGGATTTGAGTATGTAAGTAAACTGTCATATTATTCACCCACCTATTTATTATGCATTGGAGAATGAAGTTGAATTTTGGGTTGGGATTGAGGATGTGTGATGTGGCAACCTACATGGATCCACCTCATCCTCTTCTCTTCCCTCTTCTATGAAATTCAAATTACTTTCCTTGTTTTGGGTTGGTTCACTTTTGGAAACTCTTTTTGGGGATGAATTCTTTTACTGTTTTGGAACTCTTGCTTTGGAGAAGATTTTAGAAGATTTTTGCATGCTTGTGTTTGGCTTATTTAGATTGCTAGCATTGGGATAAAGCTTGTTTTGGAACTTGGAACAACTCCATCATGGAGAGGTAGGAACTTGGCTCTTGAAATGATTCTTTTTTGTTTATGGAATTGTTTTTGTTGTGAATGTTTTGGCATGTTTGTGGGATGTTGGATAAATGGC
This sequence comes from Taxus chinensis, assembly GCA_019776745.2. Classification (NCBI taxonomy): domain Eukaryota; kingdom Viridiplantae; phylum Streptophyta; class Pinopsida; order Cupressales; family Taxaceae; genus Taxus; species Taxus chinensis. The sequence goes on along the minus strand of CM034146.1, from coordinate 252,731,227 downwards.
CTATGAATGGTGTAGGAGAAGACTATGGGGTTTATTTTGTGGGAGGCATAAGTTTTTTAGGGAGGTATAAGTGTGGAGGGAGTTGAGATTTGGGTTCCACCTTACAAAGAAATAGCTTGCATTTCTTTATTCATTATGGGGTGCCATAAGAGGTTGGGTAGGCGTAAGGAAATGTGAGGAATAAGGGGTACTTAGGGAGGCTCAAGGGCATGTCAAGGATTTGATATACTATATTTTGGCGGGTTGAAATTAGATGGTGATACCCATTTCTCCCTGGGAGGCATAAGCAACATATCCCATAGTTCTTGCTTCTTTGGCTTGAATGATGAAACCTGAGTTTTGTTTGATATGTTTTAATGTGGTTGTAAAGTATATTCTATTTTAGACTATGTTTTAAATGTGAAAATTGCATGTGTTTGCGGAAGCCTATTGTTTCCATGAGTTGAAACACTTATTTTATTGTGTTGTGGTTGTGGCTCAGGTCAATGAGGAAGGATGACTTCTCATTGTCATTGGATGTCTTGGTTGGGTGGAGAGTGTTGCCTTTACCCTGCTCTTGTTGTGATCCGAATTGGAAGAATGATAAATCTACATGTTGTTGTTTTGTAACAAAGGAGAAAAATAAAACAGTTTAACAGTCCCTCGTTGAGATAATTTCTTATTGTAACCCTTCCTCACTCTGAAGTGGATGACCATGTATTTTTATTGTGATGGAGAGATTTTTATGTATCATCTATGAAAATTGTAAATTCAAAATGTGAAAGAGATATACTCTATTTCTGTCTTTGAAAGGAATGTGAAGAAATTGTATTTTGTATATTGCATTTGAGAAATGAAAAAAATAAGTTGTAAAATATTCATGGAAATAATATAAGTTGTATTACTTTGTTTAAAAATGGCATTGTTATATTAAAATATGATCATTGAAATGCACTATGAATTATCTATAGGAAAGTTAAATAAAAAAGGTGATATGCATATGAAGGAAATGTATTAATCCGTTATGTCTAAAATGTTTGACCTTGGAAAAAGATAGAAACTACATTTTTGTTTTTATGCTTTGGATTGAAGGAAAGATGAAATATACAACTGACTAGCATGGAATGAATTCATAGTTTTAAGTTGGTGAATGTAACAAAACTTTTTTAAGTTGAAGTTCTGTTAGGTAATTTTTCTTAGTGACAAATATTAATTAAAAAGAAACAGCTTGACACTATAGTATCTAAAAGACCATTTTAAATATCAATTTTTATTTGTAAAGGCAAAACAACACCAAACAAACTAAAACACTTAAGAAATTTTTTGAGAAACTTTCAAATCGAGCAATGGCAAAATTGCAGACCTTTTTGTTGTAAAAAATTGGTAATTTTGAAATGCAACTCAATCAAATAAATTTAACCTTGAAACCTATCCCAAAACATTCCTAGTGAAATCCTCCATGCCTGGTTGGCATGTTGAGAAAGATAAAATGACAAATTTGAACAAAAATTTTACAAGTTAAAATGACCAGTTCACTTTTATAAGTGACCAGAAAACGTTTTCTCAAAATTGACACTTTAGAATTCATCAAAAGTAAGTTCTTATAGATTTTTTGCAAAGAGGGAACTGAGATATTTCTAGAAAGTCCTCATTTTCAAAAAACTGAGTTCCCTATCAAAAGTTATGGCCTGCTGAAGTTTTACTTCATTTTTGGCCTCAAAATTAATCTAAGTGATAAATTTAAATGATTAAAATATTCACTAGTGGACCCATAGGTTTAAGTTTTCCCTTTTGCATTTTTTTCCAAAAAAGTGCTAAAGTTATGAAGTTTTCCACCACCCCGTTTTCCTGCAAACCTCATTGTTATCAAGATTAGTCTAAGTTCAGAAAGGGAAAATTTGGAAAATTTTCCCCGCCGCCCCTCCCTTTGCCTTTATTATGCATTGCTGTAGGCACATGCTTTAACTTAACCCTTTTGATTCTAACTTTGGAAAATTTCTGAAAATTCTCCACGGCCCTGCATCCTCGCCCTTACCTAGGATATGAACTTTCGTGTGTGTGTGAGCCCGCGTGTTCAATTTAACTTTTTTATTAAAACCCTTTGGAAAAATTTCATAACTTTCTTTGTTGTCCCATAGCCCCGTAGGCAATGATTGCGTGATACGTGACCTCATGAGGTGATGGCCGAGGAGCAGAGGGTTTCTTAAATATAAAACTTTAAAACTTCCTTTGGAAAAAATCTTAAAGTTACTCTGTCATTCTGCCGCCTGTACCCAATGGTTGGCTGACACGTGACAACCTTAGGTGTCGGTGGAGGCAAAGAGCATTTTAACCCATGTATCCTTTTTCTTTTAAAGTCTTAAGATCATATGTTTGTCCCGTAAGTCGTTTTTCCCCGTGTGAATCGATGATCGATATGTGGCACTTGGAAATGCTGACATGTTTCCGCTTTCGGGTTCGTGGGAATGCGGAGGTAAATTATGCCTTTGTCCCAAAAGGGAAACAGGGCTAAATTTCTTCCCCGCTCCACCAGCCCATGTCTTGAAAATTTTTTCTCCACCACCCTGCAATTCCTTCTCCGGGAAAAATTTCTCCTCGCGGTTTGCAGGATCGCCCTTGGGAAAATTTTCCTCCCTAGGCCCGCAAACCCGTTCTTGGGAAAATTTTCACCCCATGGCCCGCCGACCCATAACTTGAGAAATATGCAAAGTTAGGAGGACTTATTTATATGACTGGAAAGGTTAAGAAATTTCCTATCTAATGGGAACATTTTTTGAAAGTTTTGAGTGCATTATTTTTGAGAAAAAAATTAAGTTGAATCTTTTAAGCCTGTTAGAGAGTGGTATAGTGAGAAATTACCCTCTTAACCTAATTGATTAATCTAATTAAACCTAAGTTTGGACCTAGTGATCTTTTATAATTTTTTCATATTAATAAAACTATAAGCTATTAATAGTATTTGACTTTGAAGCTTACTGGCGACAATTGTTGTCTTGTAACATGGTTGTAGAAACTTTTTTAAAAATTCCATAATTTTCCTAAATAATCATAAGTTGTTCTTGGGTCTCAAGTGGGTTGTTTTTATGGGTGTTACACTTGGTATGAGAGAAGTGGTTCAAAATCCTAGGCCATTGGGCACACTTGAAAAATTGACACATGAACTTTAAACCTAGCACACTTTTAAATCTAGAAAACAACTTAGTTTAGAAATTGCATATTTTAGTAAACACGGAAACTAAGTAAAACCTAGAATAAGGAACTAACTCTCATTTTGCTTTGTACAGGAGGCGTAGATAAGATGAGGAGCCTTTTCACATAGACCTAGTCATACCACCTTCAAATCATACTTTAGCAGCCATCCTACCATAAATTTTATAGACTCTTCAGGATGTTAATGTTGCTCTATGCAGAGGGACCGTAGGGGCCCATTCAATCAGACATGATAGGGTGTGGTGCCCACTTCCCTTTGACACATTTTTGATACTGATCATGATACTATTGACTATGTCATGGACATTATTATATTTTTATTTATTATAATGTTAGATGCTCGATCATGGATTATTGTTGAGTTTGATTCTTATATGATGCATGATGATTCTTAGAGACATTTTATATGTTGATGATGATATATTGTATGACATGGTTATAGTATGGATGTTGTTTAGACATGTGATATTTGGATATTGTGAGTATACCTAGAAATGGGAATTATTGGATGATGATATAGTTGTTGATAAAACTATAAATGATATGGTTAGATTAATTTGATGTTGTTGTGATTCATATATCTGGATGATTTTGTGAATTATATTTATATTATTTTGGACGTTTTGATATGTCCATGAGGCCGAAGGAGGTCTTTTTATTTTGCAAGTTTAAAATATCACAACAAACATCAGGGGATTGGAGACCAACCACATTGGAATTCTAGATGAATTCAACAAGGTCGCCATGGCAATTTGTTTGTGCGTGTTTGTTTGTGTTAGGGATTCCTATGGGGGGATCACCATTAAATGTGACCAAGGGATTATGTGTATTTATTTATTTTGACCCTTTGTTATGTTTGCATGTGTTTATTTTGTGGTGCATTGACCCTTTCGTTATTCATTAATTGATGTGTAATATTATGAGTAATCATGTTGTTAAATTAATTAACTAAAATATATCATAAGAAAGTAATTATAGAGTTGTTGACATTACATTAAAGTGTTGTAAGAGATGTGTAAGTGATGTGTAAGTAAAATTTTGAGTGTGAAACTCTCCACCTTTTAGGAAATTTGAATTTGTCCTTAGAGGCTGATTTTGGAGGCTTGTGGGACAACTTGTCCCATACCTCTTAAATTTAATTACCAACCATACCTACGGTTGGAGAGTTGAGATTAAACTTTTATAATGATTTTTGAGAAGGTAAATTGTAGGTTTTAATTTCACTTTTCTTACATTATTTAATCTCATTCCTTTGGGGTGTGGGTTGGATTTGAGTGTGTAAGTAAATTGTCATATTATTCACCCACCTATTTATTATGCATTGCAGATTGAAGTTGACTTTGGGGGTTGTAGTTGAGGATGTGTGATGTGACATCCTACATGGACCCACCTCAACCTCTAACCTTCCCTCTTATATTAAATTCGAATTCCTTTCCTTGTTTTGGGGTTTCTTCATTTTTAAGACTCCATTTCTTGGGTGAATTCCTTGTTTTTTTAGGATCTCTTACTTTTGGAGAGCCTTAAATGTTGTTGCATTATTGTTGTTTGGTGGATTTTTGGATCGTTTCTTTGAAACAAATATTGTTTGGAACTTGGGAAACTCCATCATGGAAAGGTAAGAGCTTGGATCTTGAAATGCTCTTCTTTTATGAATGTAAATGTTAATGTGTGAGTGTTTGGCATATTTGTGCACTGTTGGGTAGATGGCCTAGGAATGGTGTAGAAGAAGACTATGGGGATTATTTTGTGGGAGGAACAAGCATGTTTTAGGGAGGTATAACGATGGAGGGAGTTGGGATTTTGGTTCCACCTTATAAAGAAATAGCTTGCATTTATTTACTCATTATGGGGTGCCATAAGAGGTTGGGGAGGCATAAGGAATGTTAGGGATTTGATATACTATATTTTGGTGGTTTGTAATTCAGGTGGTGATACCCATTTCCCCTTTTTGGGAGGCATAAGAAGCATCCCCCATAGTTTCTTTCTCCTTTGGCTTGCTTGATGAAGCCTTAGTATTGCCTGTCATGTTTTAATGTAGTTGTAAAGTACATTCTGTTTTGGATTGTGTTTTTATTGTGAAAATGTTTCTTGTGTGTTTGTGGAAGCCTATCGTTGCCATGAGTTGGATCACATCTTTTATTGTATTATGGTTGGGGCTCAGGGGCCAATGAAGAAGGATGACTTCTCCTCTTCATTAGATGTCTTGGTTGGGTGGAGAGCATTGCCTTTCCTCTACTCTTGTTGTGATCACAATTTGGAAGAATGAGAAATATGCATGTTGCTTTCCTAGAGATAAGAGAAAGACAGTTTGACAGTCCCTTGTGAAATGAAATATTATTTTAACCTTTCCCACTTGAAGTGGATGAACATGTAAATTGTTGTAATGGAAAGATGTTGTATTGATTTGAAATTTGTATATTGTAATGTGAAAGAGATAAAATCTATTGTTAGTGTTTGAAGGAATGTGAAAGAATTGTATTCTATATGAGGAATTTGAGGAATGAAAGAAAAATTCAGATGTTGGATTTGAAAACAATAAGGAATTGCACTACCTTCCTCAAATCTCATCATTGTATTGAATTTGATCATCTAAATGTGGTTTGTAATCTATGTTTGTAAGAAAGAAATGCGTATGAAGGAAGTGTAATAATTTTTCTTTTGAAATACGTAAAATTTGGAAAACAAAGATATATTTTAGTTTTGAATAGTTGAATTGAATCAACTAAATGTATTAGATTAGAAATAAAATCAATCCTAATACTTAGAAGATGAAAAAAAGGACAAATAGACATTTTAGAATTTGATCTCAGTTTTGTATATCAAACTAGAAAATGATTTACCCAAAAATGCATAGTTCAAACTTGCAGTCAAGAAACAACAATGAAACATTAAAATTAAATATGATATGGTATGGATGAATGTAATTGGAAAAAACACTTAAGGAATTTCCTAGAAAACTTGGAAAAATCGGGCTCAAACCATTTTGTTGTCATTTTTCTGTCAAAGTTGTAAATTTTCAATATAGAACTAAAAAAGACCAATTAAATATTAAAACCCTTCTTAAACCCATCTAAAAAAATTTTATCCATGTTCGTTTAACATGTTGAGAGAGGAATAAGATCAAAATGAACAAAATTCTATAAGTTAAAATTTACCAGTTTGCACTGTAAGAGTCTGCAAAATGTTTTCAAAAAATTGACCTCTTAAACTTTATCAAAATAAAAATTAATTGATTTTTGTGTAAAGATGTTGTCGAGAGATTTCCAGAAAGTCCTCGTTTTCTAAAAACTGAGCTCTCTATCAAAAGCTATGGCCTTCTGAAGTTTTTCTTCATTTGGTGTCAAAAAATAATTTTAACTGTACAAAAAAACAATTTGGGAAAAATTTCCTTAGCAAACCCGTGGACCCGAATTTTCCCTTAGAGCTTCAAAAAAAATTTGGGAAAATTTTCTAAATTTTCTCCACCTTCACGCCAGCCTACAGCCAATCAGAGACTGCACGTGGCACCACGAGGTGTTGACGAAGGGGCGGATCCCTTTTTGACTTAGCACTTCAGAAAAATTTTGGGAAAATTTTCCAAAGTTTCCCTGCCTCCTTGCCAACCCGTAGCCAAATAGAAGCTGCCATGTGGCATCATAAGGCAATGACAAAGGAGTGGGTCCCTTTTTTCCTTTTTACATTTCTGAAAATTTTGAGAAAATTTTGGGAAATTTTTCCAAATTTTTCTCGCCGGCCATAGGCAATCAAAAGCTGCCACATGGCATCATGAGGTGTCGGCGGAGGCGTGGGTGAATCTTACTCTTTATGCCCATCGGGGTGTTAAACCTATTTTATCCCCACCATCCCACTTTACCCGTGTTTGCTTAGGAGGCCCCACATGTCCCTCGCAGAGTTACGGGAGCGCGGGGGCAAAGGTGCCTTTCTACCCCTTGGGAAATTTTTCTCCCCGTGGCCCACAGCCCTGCCCATGGGGAAAGTTTTCTCCCCGCAGCCCAAAAACCCACCCGTGGGGAAATTTTTCTCCCCGTGGCCCGCCATCCCACCACTAGTAAAAAATTTCTCCCCTGGGCCAACAGGCCCGCTCTTGGGAAAAATTTTCACCCCGAGGCCCGCCGGCCCATAACTTGAGAAATATGAGGAGTTATGAGGACTTCTATATATCACTGGAAAGGTGAAGAAATTTTCTATCTCATGGGAATAATTTAGGTAATTTTTCAATGTGTTAACTTTGAGAAAAATAAAGTTGAATCTTTAAATCGTGTTAGAGAGTGGGTATGGTGAGGAATTACCCTCTTAACCTAATTGAACTTTCTAACCCTAAATTTTGGACCTTTTGACCTATAATTATTGTCAATAAAAGAAAATTATATTGTAGCGGATTAGAATTGAGCTGGAACTTGTTAGTGAAAACTATTGTCTTGTAACCTAGTTGTAGACTCTTTTAAATAAAAGAAACTATTCCATAATATTCCTATCTAATCCTAGGTTGTTTCATGGGTCTCAAGTGGGTTTTTTTAGCAAGCATCACATAGGATGACATCCATTGAGGCTCATGCATCTCCTCAACACGAGGAGCATAGAAGAGAACTCCTATGAGGAGTCAGTTAGAGCTGAGTCACCACAGATGTAGTGCCCACTTCCCTTTAACACCTTTTAATACTGATCACCGTACTGCTTATTATATTATGGAAATGATTATGGAATTTATTATAGTATGATGTTAGATGCTAGATCATGGATTATTGTTCACCTTGATTCAGTTATGATGCATGATTATTATTAGAGACATTTTTAGACATTGATGATGATATGTTGTTTGACATGGTTATATTATGGATGTTGTTCGGACATGTGATATTTGGATATTGCGAGTAGACCTAGAAATGGAAATTATTTGATGATGATATAATTGTTAAGTAAAATTGCAAATGATCTTATTGGTTGTTTGGATGTTGTTGTGATTCATATATCTAGATGATTTTGGAGTTTTATTTATATTATTTTGGATGTTCTGATATGGCCACGAGGCCGAAGGAGGTATTATGTTTTTTAGGTTAAAATATCATAACAAACATCGGGGGATTGGAGACCAACCACTTTGGAATTCTATATGAATTCAACAAGGTCACCATGGAAATTGTATTTGTTTGTATGTATTTGTGTTTGTTAGGGATTCCCATGGGGGGATCAACTTTTTAAATGTGACCAAGGGATTTTATGTATTTTTCTTTTAATTGGTTCCTTTATTTATGTTTGCATGTGTTTATTTTGCGGTGCAATGACCCTTTCATTATTTATTAAATGGTGTGTAATATTGTGATTAATCATGTTGTTAAGTTAATTAATTAAAATATGGCATAAGAAAGTAATTAATATAGTTATTGGCCTTGAATTAAAGTGTTGTAAGAGATGTGTAAGTGAAGTGTAAGTTAACTTTTGAGTTTGAAACACTCCACCTTCTTAGAAATTCGAATTTCTCCTTGGAGGCTGATTTTATAGGATTGTGGGATAAATTAAACTTGTCCTATACCTCTAAAATTTATTTGCCAACCATACCTATGGTTGGAGAGTTGAATTTAGTCTTTTATAATGCATTCTGAGAAGATAAGTTGTAAGTTTTAATTGCACTTTTCTTACATGGTTTAATTTCATTCCTTTGGGGTTTGGGTTGGATTTGAGTATGTAAGTAATCTGTCATATTATTCACCCACCTATTTATTATGCATTGGAGAATGAAGCTGACTTTTGGGCTGGGGTTGAGGATGTGTGATGTGGCATCCTACATGGATCCACCTCATCCTCTTCTGTTCCCTTTCTATAAAATTTGAATTTCTTGCCTTGTTTTGGGTTGGTTCACTTTTGGAAACTTCTTTTGGTGGTGAATTTTTTTGTTATTTTGGAGCTCTTGCTTTGGAGAAGTTTTTGGAAGATTGTTGCATGCTTATGCTTGGCTGATTTGGATTGCTAGTATTGGGATAAATATTACTGTTTTGGAACATGGAACAACTCCATCATGGATAGTTAGGAACTTCACTCTTGAAATGCTTCGTTTTTGTTTATGAAATTGTTTTTGTTTTGAATGTTTTCGCATGTTTGTGGGATGTTAGATAGATGGCCTAGGAAAGGTGTAGGAGAAGACTATGGGGTTTATTTTGTGGGAGACACAAGTTTTTTGGGGAGGTATAAGCGTGGAGGGAGTTAGGATTTGGGTTCCACCTTACAAAGAAATAGCTTGCATTTATTTACTCGTTATGGTGTGCCATAAGAGGTTGGGGAGGCATAATGAAATGTGAGGAATAAGGGGTACATGGAGAGGCATAAGGGAATTTTAGGTCTTTGATATAGGTGATGATACCCATTTCCCCTTGGGATGCATAAGCAACATTCCCCGTAGTTCTTTCTCCTTTGGCTTGCATGATGAAGTGTGAGTTTTATTTGCTATGTTTTAATGTGGTTGAAAAATACTTTTTTTTTTGGAGTATGTTTTAAATGTGAAAATTGTGTATGTGTTAGTGGAAGCCTGTTCTTTCCATGAGTTGAAACACATCTTTTATTTCATTTTGGTTAGCGCTCAGGGGTCAATGAGGAAGGATGGCTTCTCCTTGTCATTGGATGTCTTGATTGGGTGGTGAGTGTTGCCTTTTCCCTACTCTTGTTGTGATCTGAATTGGAAGAATGATAAATCTACATGTTGTTGTTCTGTAGCAAAGGATAAAAAGAAAATAGTTTAATAGTCCCTTGTTGAGATAATTTCTTATTGTAACCCTTCTTCACTCTGAAGTGGATGACCATGTATTTTTATTGTGATGGAAATATGTTTCTGTATCGTCTATGAAAATTGTAAATTCAAAGTGTGTAAGACATATTCTTTGTTTCTGTCCTGGAAAGGAATGTGAAAGAAATTGTATTCTGTATATTGCATTTGAGAAATCAAAAAAGAAAAGTTGTCAAATATTCATGGAAATAATAGAATTTGTCTTAATTTGTTTCATAATGGCATTGTTATATTGAAATCTGATCATTCAAATGCACTATGAATTATCTGTAGGAAAGTTTTAAAAAAAGGTGAAATGTGTATGAAAAAAATGTATTAATTCATTCTGTCTGAAATGTTTGACCTTGGAAAAAGATAGAAACTGCATTTGCGTTTTTATGCTTTAGATTCAAAGAAAGATGAAATATGTAATTTACTAGCACAGAATGAATTCATAGTTCTAAGTTGGTGAATGTAGCAAATCTTTTCAAATTTGAAGTTGTATTAGGTAATTTTTCTAAGTGAAAAATATTTTAAAAAAAATTAACCACATGACACTATAATATCTAAAAAACCAATTTAAACATCAATTTGTATTTTTCAATGTAAAACAAAACCAAACAAATTTAAACACTTAAGAAAATTGAAAAGAAACTTTCAAATCAAGCAAAGGCAAAATTACAGACCTTTTGCTATAAAAAAATTGGTAATTTTGAAATGCAAGTCAATAAAATAAATTTAACCTTGCAACCTATCCGAAAACCTTACTAGTGAAATCTTCCATGTTTGGTTGGATGTTGAGAAAGAGAAAATGAAAAATTTAAACAAATTTTTTACAAGTTAAAATGACCAGTTCACTTTTTTAAGTGACAGCAAAACGATTTCTCAAAATTGAAAATTTAAACTTCATCAAAATTAAATTATTAAGTTTTATATGCAAATAGGGCATCAAGAGATTTCCAAAAGTCCTCATTTTCCAAAAAATGAGTTCCCTATCAAAAGTTATGGCCTATGAAGTTTTAGTTCTCTTTTTGCCACAAAATTAATCTAACTATTAAATTTAAATGATTAAAATATTCACTGGTGGATCAGTGGGTTTAAGTTTTCCCTTTTGCACATTTTACCCAAATCGTTAAAGTTATGAAGTTTTCCACCGCCTCGCTAGCCTGCAAACCTCATTGTTATCATGACTAGTCTAAGATCGGAAAGGAAAAATTTAGAAAATTTTCCTTGCGTCCCCGCCATTCGCCTTTGGTATGCATTCACGTGGGTGCATAGTCGCATGATTTAACTTAACCCTTTTGATTCTAACTTTGGTAAAATTTCTTAAAATTCTCCATGGCCCTACAACCCCGCCCTTGCCTAGGATACGTACTTCTGTGGGCGCGTGGGCCCACACGTTCAATTTAACTTTTTTATTAAAACCCTTTAGCAAACTTTCCTTACTTTCTCCATCGTCTTGCAGCCCCACATCCAGTGATTGGATGACATATGGTCTCACAAGATGATAACGGAGGATTAGAGGGTTTCTTAACTTTAAAACTTTAAAAATTCCTTTGGCAAAAATCCTAAAGTTACTCTGTCGTCCCGCCACCTACACCCAATGGTTGTCTGACATGTGGCAACCTTGGCGTTGGCGGAGGAACGGAGCATTTTAACCCTTGTATCCTATTTCTTTTAAAGTCTAAAATTTGTATGTTTTCCCCAGAAGTCCATTTTCCCTGCGTGAATCGAGGATCGACATGTGGCACTTGGAAATGCTAACACGTTTCCCCTTTCAGGTTCGTGGACGTGCGGAGGTGAATTGCACCTTTGTCCCAAAAGGGTAAAAGCACTAAGTTCCTTCACTACTCTGCCACCTCACAATTCCTTCTCCAGGTGAAATTTCTCCCTGTAGTCCACAGGACCACCCTCAAGAAAATTTTCCTCCCTAGGCTAGCTGGCCCATTCTTGGGAAAATTTTCACCCCATAGCCCGTCAGCCCATAACTTGAGAAATATGAGGAGTTAGGAGGACTTCTTTATATCACTGGAAAGGTGAGGAAATTTCCTATCTAATGGGAATATTTTTGGGAAGTTTTGAGTGCATTAATTTTGAGAAAAAAATCAAGTTGAATCTTTTAAGCCTGTTAGAGAGTGGTACAGTGAGAAATTACCCTATTAACCTAATTGATTAATCTAACCCTAAATTTGGACCTGGTGATCTTTTATAATTTCCATATTAATATAAATATAAGATATTAAAATTATTTGACTTTGAATCCTGCTTACGACAACTGTTGTCTTGTAACCTAGTTGTAGACTCTTTAAAAATATATATATATTCCCTAATTTTTCTAACTAATCCTAGGTCATTCTTGGATCTCAAGTGGGTTGTTTTTACGAGTGTTACACTTGGTATCAGAGAAGTGGTTCAAAATCTTGGGTCATTGGGCACACTACAAAACTTGAGACATGAACTTTAAACCTAGCACACTTTTAAATCTACAAAACAACTTAGTTTAGAAGTTACATATTTTAGTAAACATGGAAACTAAGTAAAACCTAGAATAAGGAACTAACTCTCGTTTTGATTTGTGCATGATGCGCAGACAAGATGAGGAGCCTTTTCACATATACCTAGGCATACTACCTCCAGATCATACTATAGCATCCATCCTACCACAAAATTTTCAGACTCTTCAAGATGTTAATGTCTCTCTACACGGAGGGACCGTAGGGGCCCATTCAATCAGACATGATAGGGTGACATCCATTGAGGCTCATGCATCTCCTCAGCACATCGAGGATCATAAAAGACAACTCCTATGAGGATTCAGTTAGAGTTGAGTCACCACAAAGGGGACAGGGAGACCGAGTTTCAGGACATAGAGAGAGGTCTTAGAGCCCTAGGCTTAGAGATGAGCATACAGAGAGGCCTAGAGGCCGTCAGAACACAGATGCAGATCACATCAAGGATATCCTAAAGCCTCAACCATCACATTATTCTTGTAACACATGTGGATTTTAGGAAGAGGCCTAGTTGGTGATCTTGATTGGATGCTTCAAAGTCTTTTCTTGTTCTAGGAACATGAAAGCTCGTGTTCCGATCCATATATTGAGGGATGTATCTAGTGTCTAGTGGTAGAAAGAGGAGTAGAAGCTCCATGTTCATTCTAAGATAGTTACCTGGGATCTCTTTGAAGAGTGATTCAGGAGTAGATATTTGTCACGGAGGTTCATACAACAATGGATAGATGATTTTCATGACCTTCGACAGGCATCTCTTATAGTAGAAAAGTATGAGAGTAGATTTCTGGATCTACTCTAGTATGTTGATTACATGAAGGATGAGCAATTGTGGATCCACAAGTTCATCTTGGGCCTAAATCTAGACATTGGAGGTGTAATATAGATCTATTGTCCATAGACATTAGCCGAGGCTGCTAAGAAGGCTTATATAGCAGAGGAGACTTAGGGAAAGACCCATCGGGCTAGAGACCAAGTCCAGAGCCACATATAGCTGATGCAAGACAACAAATTAAGAGGGTCATTAACTTTTCCATATGGTGGACAGGGTTCAACACAGTCATCTTTTAGACCACAGCAGCAGCAGTAGTAGTTATGCCCACCTTATAGACCTCCACAGAGGTTTTATGCATAGATAGGTCAGAGTATGGAGCCTCCTCCTAAGGGTCCCATCAAGACATAGGGTGCCTAGAGAGCTCACTCAGAAGGAGCTCGCCAGTAGAGACCTCAGCAGTCCACAACAGGGTCATTAGGATCCACACCACAAACCTCCAAAGTACCGACTGGAGCTATTACTTAGGGGAGAGGATTAGGTGGTTTTTTTGGGTGTGGTGTTACTGGACATTTTTTAAGAGACTGCCCACAGAACCCTAATAACAAGGGTAAGGTACAGATCTCAGAGCCTACTGTTGGTGACATGGGGTGTAGTCATAGGATGTACATAGAGGTCGAGAACCACCAATAAGAGTATCAAATTATAGTTATTGAGACTACATGTAACATTTTGGGTATTCCTACCTTCATTTTGTTTGATTCTGGTTCTTTTGATTCTTTTATCATACCATCTCTAGTAGAGCAATGTAAGCTAGTGGCAGTTAGGCAGGGTCATAATTGGGATGTTGAGATGGCCTCTTGAGCCAACATCTCTGTAGACTTCTTGTTTAAATACTGTGTAGTGGATTTGGGACCTTTCACCACTACCTTGGATCTTCGTATCCTTTTGTTGGGCTCCTATGGAGTCATCTTGGGCATGGACTAGTTATCTACACACAGGGCCAAAGTGGATTATTACCATAAGATCATATCTTGTACATATGATGTAGGAGTTGAGGCAGTAATAGCAGGGATCAGGAGACCCATTTCTATTTGCACCATATCCAATATGCAGCTTAAGTGGTGTATGCAACGAGGTTGTCAAATGTTTGTTGTCACAGTTAGTGACTGATCAGAGGATGGGTCTAGTGGACCATCGCTAGAAGATAATCCCATTTTGAGAGAGTTTACAGATATCTTTCCAGGGGAGCTACCGAGGTTACCACCCACACGTGAGATTGATTTTCATATAGATCTTGTTCCAGGAGAAGATCCTATCTCACGAGCACCTTATTGGATTACTACCCATGAGCTCTGCGAGCTCAAGTTACAGCTTGAGGCCCTTCTAGAGAAGGGATTAATTTGTCCTAGTGTATCCCCTTGGGGTGCACAAGTGATCTTTGTAAAGGAGAGGGATGGATCCTTGTGATTGTTTATTGATTACCACTAGCTGAACAAAGTGACGATCAAGAATCATTATCCTCTTCCACGCATTGATGATTTGTTTGATCAGATGAACGGAGCCACCATTTTCTGTAAAATATACCTTAAGTTAGGCTACCATCAGTTAATGATATTGGAGGTGGACATTCGTAAGACTGCCTTCCGTATGAGATATGGCCACTATGAGTTCATAATGGTACCTTTTGGTATGATGAATGCCCCCGCAGTGTTTATGAGTTTTATGAATGGGGTATTTATGACATTCTTAGATTGCTTCGTGCTCATATTCCCTGATGACATTTTGATTTAATCATGTGCATGTGAGGAGCACGAGGGACACCTTTTCTAAGTTATTTAGTTTCTTTAGGAGAAGAATCCTTACGTGAACTTGGAGAAGTGTGCATTCTTTTAGACGGAGGTGTAGTATTTGGGTCATAATATTTCTGGGGAAGGTATCGCCATCAATCATGCCAGGATTAAAGCTATCTTGGATTGGCTAGAACCCACTACTATGACTGAGGTGCGCAGCTTCATGGGATTAGTAGGTTACTATAGGAGATTTTTCCAGGACTTCTCCCTAATTGCCCACCCCATCACTTCCCTTCAGCAAAAAGGGAAGACATTTTTTTGGTCAGACAAGTGTGAACAGACCTTCAGGACACTAAAGGAAGGTCTCACTACAACACCTATCCTTGTAGTATCGAATCCACAGGGTGAGTTTTTCATTTACACAGATGCTTCTTTAGCAGGGCTTGGAGTGTGTTGATGCAAGAGGGTAGAGTAGTGGCTTCTGAGTCTCGCAAACTCAAAGATTATGAGCTTAATTATCTCACTCTTGATATTGAGCTTGCGGTAGTTGTGTAAAATTTAGTTCAATGGAGGAACTTTCTACTTGGTCAGAGATTCACACTCAAGATAGATCACCTGAGTCTTTACCACCTTTTCACGCAGCCTAATCTCAATGCTTGTCAGTGGCGTTGGATGGAGTTACTCTGTGAGTACAATATTGAAGATAGAGCATGTGAAAGGGAAGGATAATGTGGTTGCAGATGCTCTTAGTAGACAGAGACATGTGATTATGGCCACTTCAGTGGGCACAAATATGTGGAGTAGGATTCTTTAGCAACTTCCTCTTAAAAGATTCTACATTGCAATCCTAGCAGAGATCGTGTCCCATAGACCCCTTAGAGGGAAGTTTGATGGTTTCTCACTAGAGGCAGATGGTGATGAGGCCAGAATATGTTAAATTAATGTATAATATATGATCTTATCTTACTCTCCTTTTTATTAAGTTTGATTGCATTGTGTGACTTTTAATTGATCTAATATGAGTTAGGATGTAACTATCTGTCTTTTGATTGATTGTGATTCTAATGTTAAAATCTATAAAATTCCTGATGTAGTGTGTGTTTGAATTTGGTTTTGTAATAAAGTAGGTCTAATCATTCGAGGAAATGAACCAGGTGACATCTAGTATGTTTTTAATAATCATATGTTCCAACACAGCTTAGTTCGAGAACTTCCAAGCTAGCTCCGGAACTCCATCACAGAGTCATCTTCTAGTTCTGGAACTTTCAGACTTAGTTCCAGAATTCCTGGGGATAGCTCCGGAACTCTCACAATTTTTGGTCCTTAACAATTTCCTATGGTTCTGGAACTTCTCCAAAGTTTCGGAACTAGTGGGAGTTACCTATTTTAAAACCACATCCGGAGATTTTACATCTACGACCCCTTTCAATCAGGAATGGAAAGAAGATTTTAGAACGTAGATCCAAGAAGAGTTATCCTACAGCTATCTGATCAACTGCAATCTGACTCAGCATATATTTTGTGTATGATTCGATTTCATCAGAATCATTGAGATAGATGTGATTGTAAAATGTATAAAAAGGTAAACCTGCAATAGATAGAATATATATATATATAGAAGATATAGAATGAGATAGAAATACAACAGAGAAAATAAATAGACTAAGTACTCAGATCAAGTACGTTTTGTAATATTGAATGTTTTATCAATAAAATAGCCATTCTGATTTGAGAGAATTCTGAGTTGTTAAATCCTGATTTGAGGAGTAAGGGCCCACTCCCCTAAGGACCAGGATATACGTTTATTTGGTATTTATATTTCTTTAGTAAATAGCTTCAATCTGTTAATTCTGCGTTATTTTAATTCATTTAAGTTAAACTTTGTTGTGTATTTATTCGTGTAGGTGTTTAGATAGATTCTTATATTTCTTGTAATTATTTTCAGGAATTCTAAATTAAGTGTGTTTAATTTCATAAACAAGTTTACATTCCAAAAGCAAATGTGTTTAATTCCATAAGCAAGTGTGTTTATTTCTATCAGCAAGTGTGTTTCCATTCTGCACAGTGTGTTTCCTTTCAGCAAAGCTTTCAGTGTGTTTACTTTCAACAAGTTTTCATAGTTTGATTTAAATAAGGTTTTACCAAGAAGTCCTTAAGACATTAAAAGATCCCCCAGAAAATACAAGAATAACTATAATCAACTACTAGATTGATGAAATTACTCTTATTGCATATAGCTTTAGACACACCCCTAGTTTGATATGACATCAACAAGAAGTTGATTAAATGAAGGGAGTAATGACAACCATCATTTTTGGTGCCGTTGTCGAGGAACACTAGTTAGAACTTCCTAATTAAGTGTTAGCAAGAGCAACAAAACATACATCTAGTAGTTGAATAATCTTCCCTACTATATCCCTAAATATATGAGTAGACCAAGAGACTCACAAGGTAGATTCCTTCCAAAAACATCTTCAAAAGAATTCATAACATCCTCTAGTCAAAGTAAGGAAATTGATCAAGAATTGGAGGCACCGCCATCCCCTTTCAGACAAGAAATGGAATTGCCACCTTTGCAATTCTTAGATTAGTCACCTGAAGGAAGTGGAACTTCTAGGAGAAGGCTTATTACCCAAAATCCATTTAGGGAAAGTTTCGATTCTCAATTGGGTAGTCAACCTCCTACTCCTGATTTTTCATATTCCCCAAGGCATATCACTTACCACATTGATTGGGAGGAAAATTCAGAGAATATTTTTAAAATGGCATGACAAGCTGAGAGAGAACCTGATAGGAACTTTACCTATCCAATATAATTGGGAGATGATGATACACCAATGAAAAATATCTCACCTACACATTTACCCACATTTAGAGGGATGTCATCTAAAGATCCTAACAAATTTCTGTTTGAATTCAAGGTACTATGTCAGACCTATGATTATAAAATAGATAATCAAAAGCTAAAGTTGTTTCCATCCACTTTGAAGGATGAAAAAATGAGGTGGTTCATGGGATTACCATCGAACTCTATTACCACTTGGGTAAACATGGAAACTGCCTTCCTAGACAAATACTAGGATTATTATAGAGGGAGGAATAGGAAGGAAGAATTCTTCAAAATCAAGCAGGAGGAAGATGAAAACATAGAAGACTATTTAAATAGATTCCTCTTTGTTAACAAGAGATGTGGATTTTCTCTTTCAGAAGAGTTAAGTAAAACCATTTTTCTTAAAGGTTTGGATGATGAATCTAGGGAAGCCCTTAACTTGATAGGAGGTGGAGACATTGATCAGATAAAAATGAATAGAATTAAGGAGATTTGTAGAAGCTATTCTAGAACAAGAGGTGGAATTAGAAAAGAAAAATCAGTGAAAAGTCTGAATCCAGATATGAACAAACTAATGGATGAATTAACAAACTATAAAACAGACATTTTAGTTCAACTAACCTCTACTATGGATGGATTACAAGCTAAAGCAAATTCCAAAACTAAACCATTGGCTATGTATTGTCTGAGATGCAGGAAGAAGCATACATTAAGAGATTGTCCTTTGGATAAAATAAAAATGTGTCTTATCTGTGAATCTAAAGAACATGATACTGATGTTTGTTCCTTCCTATTATTAAAAATTAGCTTAAACAAACCAGTACCTCATCTACAACAGAAGAATTGAATTTTGTTCAGAGACAACCCAACCAAGGGTAGTTTATGCCAAGATCAATTCCTAATCCATGGATGATGCTAGGGGCTACTTAGCTAGTACCGCAAAATTGGGGACAACCACCTTGATTATCTCAACCAAATTTGAACCTTCAAGATTAGGCAAATCAAGCTTGGTATGCTCAAGGACATCAACAACCATGGGTTGGTCAAGGAAATCCTTATGCTTGGTCACAAACTAGATGGAACCCTAACAATTATGCTCAAGGAAGAACATATCGAAATCAGAATCAATAGGCCATCATGGGATCCCCTCCACCAAATTCACAAACTGAAAAATGTAGTCCAAACACAAATGTCAACACAGCCAGTAGCAAATCCAAGAAACAAACAAACAACCCCTGTTTATGGAACAAAACCAGAAAAATTAGTTGATTTACATGCAATGGATTATAAGGATATTCAAACTAGATCTTGGAAAATCATTAACAATCCACCCCTTGTAATCACTGAAATGACAGAAGAAAATGAAATTCCTAGTACTGTTGTTCGAAAAGAGGATATAGAAATAAAAGAAAAGGAGCCAAATAGTAATACTACAGAGACTCCATTTTCAGAAAGATTCAAATAAGCTTTAGAAATCAAAGAGTCTGAATTGGTACAGGAACTAAGGAAATTGCATATTGAAATACCACTGTTATAGACAATTAAAGATATTCCAGAATTAAACAAATTAATCAAAATATTATGTATGAAAAATCCTGGCAGGAAGAAATAGTACCCCAAGACTATCAAAGTAGATGGGAAACTTGTTGATTTATTAGGAGAAAAACTTCTACTTCCTAAATACAGAGATCCTGGAAGTCCTGTTATTTCTGTCTCTATGGGAAATAAGGATGTATATAATGTTTTGATAGATCTAGGAGCTGCTATCAATGTAATGATAGTGGATACTCTAAAAACATTGCCATTAACGGGTATACAACCTACTAATACCATATTACATATGACAGATTAGTCTGTAGAAAAACGAGAAGGAATTATTGAAGATGTGGCAGTTATGGTGGAGTCATGGGAATATCCAGTTGACTTCCTTATATTACAGCCAAAAGGTAAAACATTGGGTTATCCCATTATTTTGGGTAGACCATGCTTAGCTATAGTTGTTGCTTTGATAGATTGCATGTCAGGTGATATGACAATCTCGAATGGTAAGAACTCTAAACAAATTTCCTTATATCCTACTGCACGACATTTTACTGATAATCATGAACAATTGTGGGTTGATTCTCCTAAAAATAATAAATAAAATGTATTCTTTGGCTATGATCACACTGCAGGATCATGTAAGAGAAGTGTTATGCAAAAATCACCCCTTGAGGTAATTTTGATGACATGCATAAAACTCTTCAGTCCTGACCAAGTAGATTGATTCAAGGCCCAAAATCATGTTTTCAAGGTCCCTTTAGTTTCTCTCTAACTTCCCCATCCAAGGAAAAAATCCAAGTTAGAGAAAATTGAAAAAATCCAAAAAATGGAGTCACATGCTTGTTTTAATGCATTGCGGGTCTGGAGGCTGCAGGTTGTACCAGTAAGGGTCATGCCAAGGTTCGTCGTATCAATTTTGGGGCCGAAATACAAAGGAATTGGCTAAGTCATAACCTTCCATCCCAGGTGGTCTGCGGGATAGTTGGGACATCAGGACACGCGGGACGCGCAAATCCAAAATCACTGCAGGTAAAGAAAATTGGAAAAAGCGGAAGTTTTTGTCCTGTGCGGTCCGCGGGACATTTGGGACACAAGTACACGCGGGACGCAAATCAGCTGATTTTTCACAAGTCAGTATATTACAGGTGGTTTGGATATTTTCATCTGGGACAGTCAGGATAAAAGTATGTGTGGGACGTGCAAAGGTGAAAATGTTGTAAAAGGGGCTAAGATAAATGGATGCGGTCGATGCAGAAGTCAATGGCCTTCATGGCCTGATCAACGGTGAATGCACAGGAACAAGAAGGCTCGTATTGGTTGATGTATAAAAATGAGTCTAGGGCATCCGGGACACGTGGACCTAATTTTTCCACAATACCTGCAATTCAAAGGAAAAGTCAATGTTTGACCTGTGAACTTCAAATGGCCATAACTTTTGACTCCGAGCTCCGATTTTCACAAAATTGGACTTTCTAGAATGAGCACAACATCCTCTATCTCAAAAAGATTGAATTTATTAATTTTTATGAGGGTATATATATTTAAATAAAAGAAACACATTCAGCTCCACTCAGTTAATGCTCATTCCCGTCAAATGACAGAAAACGTCTGGCAGACCCAAAATAGTTGCTTGCACTCAAAAGGACATAAATTTTGCATTTATCAACAAAAGCATGCAAAATTTGTACCATTGGAATCATGGCTCCGAGACTGATGCACAGCAATCAAGAAATTCTATATTTGATGAGATATTGATGGATATTTTTCATAAAACGTGGCCAGGTTCATGACAGTGTTTTATTTGGTAGTTGGGTGTGCAATTAAGAGTCATATTCATCATTATTTCTATGTTGCAGCACCTAGGATAGTATGGGGAGCCTTTTACAAGTAACACAATCATTTCACTCAATTTAATGCCTCTTACAAGTGGTTGAAGGACAGATTTTGGGATTTCTATTTTTCACTTCTCTCTCTTCTCATTTTTTGATAAATTGGAGTGTTAGGCTCATTGTAAGAGAGGTATTTTTGTTGTAGCAAAGCTCTTTCAAAATTGCTTTGTGAAGCCAATGTGCTACAGGCCCTTATATTAAACTCTTTGCATGGTGATCTAGGCCCTTATCTTGTAAGAAATTGAACTGTGCATATCATGAAGCAATAAAATACAAGTTTGTGGATGCATATTCCTATGCTGTGTTTTCTTGTATTCTTCTTGCCCCTTCAACCTTGATTACAAGTTTATTATGTCTATCTTATGCTCTTGCAAGAATCCATTATTATTTTGCATGTATGAAATATTATTGTGAATGCATTTTCAGATTGTGGAGAACTGTTATCACCCCTTCTATGATGCATTTTACTTCTAGTTTTCATGCATTGGAAGACTATTCTCACATCCTCTTTTTCTAGTGTATCACCATTGTAGTGTAGGCTTTCATTTTAGGTACTCTCTCTCCTTGGTCCCTTGGAAAGTTAGATTAGGACAGTTAATTTACCCTACATTAGAGTAAATTGTGGCAGGTAGTTTAGGAGAAAGAACCAACTTTCTCTGGAGGTCTATCTCAAGTAGCAAGTCCCACAACTTGGAGATAATACCCATGTTATCCAATCATACCGTGAACTCAAGTATATGCACTTGTGTAAACATAAGGGTTTTGTGATCCGGTGATAACAAGAAGTAGAAGAAATGATTAATCCACCATTGGATGAGAACCTGTTGTCCTCGAAACAATCAGAAATAGTTTTGGAACCCACGAACTTAGTTCCAGATCCTACAGCTATAGTTTTGGAACCACCACATTTAGTTCTGGAACCACGACAATAGCACTTCTCTTTTATTGAAAATCATTTCACTCTAGAGGAACAAGAATTCTTGTGGGGAGAGGATGAATCAACAGCTTCAGTTTCAAGTACTGTTATATATATCTACCCCCTAGGTAAATATAGACAACAACAAAATATGGAAATCAAGGAAAATCAAAATCCTTCATTTCAGGTTTCAGAGGGTGCATTGCATGCCTCTACTCCTTCCAAGGTCATTTCAGGTTTTCATTCATGCAAAACAAGTCTAGAATTCTGAATCCTTCATTTCATATTTTAGAAGTTACCAAATAGGTCCCCAGTCCCGAAATCCTTCATTTCAAGTTTTGCGGGATGCATTGCATGGCTGAAAACTCAACGCAAAGAAAATATGTTGTGCAGGTCTGAAAACCCAACAAAAAGGATTTCAAGTTTTGGGTTTCAGGAAATACGAGACATGAAGCATGCAAATCACAAGACATGTCCCAATGCTTGGGATTTCCAAAAACCCGAAACACTACCTAGGCAAATCAGGTTTTGAAGTCCGGGAAACAATTCGGGAAAACATAAGCATCAAACACATGTCGAGGCACCCTCCAAACCTGATGCAAATGCAAAGGAGAACCATGAACCCGATAGGAAGCAGACCATGATGCTGGAAATATTCAAATTGCCATAACTTTTCAAAGGGAGCTCAGATTCACGCTAGAGAGGACTTTTTAGATATCTTTATTCGAGTGAGAATAATTTCTTGAAAAATTCAAAATACATTTCACCATTTTTTGGGTTTGCTAGGGTTCTTACCTACCGCCATAGTGAGATGAATTAAATGTATTCTGGAAGTGGTTGCGGTAGATTTCTAATTCCTCTCTTCTCCCGATATTTTTCATCCTATAAATTGTAAGGAGGGGCTTCTTTATAAAGGTTGGACATTCTTGTTTTACCCCTCACTTCTTCTCTTATCAGAAAGTGGATTTGTGGAGTTCCAAAACCTCCCATTCAAATTTTAATACATGTTTGTGCCTCTTAGCCATTGCAATGAACTGTATCAATCTTTGGAGCAATAAAAACCAAGTCTGTGGATGATTTCAACCCTCTCTTGTATTCATTGCGTTCAAGTGATCTCTCATTGCAATTTTGGTTACTTGTGCATGTTTATTGTATTGCATTTTTATGGTTTGTGTTTATTGGCAAAACAATTGTTCATCATTCCTTTGGTGCATCACCTTGGTTAGATTAGGTTTATTTTCTTGCATTTTCTCAACCCTGTCTCCTTGGCAAGTTAGATTAGGTTTTTTTTAGTGAACCCTCTACAAATTGTTTGTGTGCACCTGAACAGAGGAAAAGGAACCGGCCTTCATCTCGAGAGATTTCCTAATTTTCAAGGTCCCACACTTAGGAAAAGCTCTGTGTTATGCAATCGCACTGAGATTCTCAACCCAATGAGTTACAGACATTTAAAGGTGCTATGATTTTCTATAAATATTTTTGGCATGCCTGGTGGGACCAAGAGGTCATTCCACAATATTTGAATGAATTTTCAAGAAATTTGGAGTCAAAAATTGCAAGTTTTATAATTTCATATTTTTCACCTTCTGGGCTGAACTCTGAAATTGATTTTCAAGGGCTTAACTCACTCACAACAAGTCAAAATTTCACCAGTTGGTATATCTGAGGGTAATATTTAAAAGGGTATCTTTAGTTTTTTGAAATTTTGACTTTTGAAACTTCAGAATTTTTTGAATTTCAGGTTTCAAAGGGTGCATTACATGCCTCTACTCCTGCCAAGGTCAGTTCCAGATTCAAAAGTCTGGTATTTTGAGGTTTTCGGGACTGTCATTCCAAATAAAATTTCAAACTCCATAATCTTAAATACACAGATCCCTCAAATTTTTAACTTTATTTTTGTCGAGTTCGGTGTGTAGCTTGTCAAAATATATCCTTCTGAGGCTTATTCCCCAACACATCTTACGACTCTGAAGGGATAGAATCTAGTCGTGTAGCAGCACAAGTTGCCCAGGTACATGAGAAGATTTCAAACTAGGTCTGATACTCGAGAAAGGGGGCTATTTATCTACTTGGAACTATCACCAGGTAGAGGAAGGAGAGGAAGAGGACCACAAAGATCACCATCTCCACCTAACAGGACTTTGTCTACACCTCCACCTGGTAGACCAGTTTTCGCATCAATTAGGATTCTTAGGCCAATCGTAATGGCACATCTACCACAAAATCCCTTCGTCAATTTCATGGGCAGTAGCCCACTTTCCCTAAATGCTCATAATCATGTTCCAGTTGCAGCGCTAAGGAATATCCCCTATTTCACAGGAGAAAATCATACTACTCCTATTGACCACATCTATGATATTGCCAATGCATGTGCAATACATGAAATAAATGAAATGGATGTTGCAGTCAAGTTGTTGGCTTCATCTTTCAAAGGTAAGGCCTTACAATGGTTTAGGAGCCTAAAAGTAGGGTCTATTATGAATTGGAACCAACTTTGTTAAGCCCTTTGCAACCAATTTGGGGAGAGGGAAAACAATTTGTCTTTATTGGAACAATTGACCATAATAAAAAGGGCTCCTAACAAGCAAATGACATATTTCAACTTCAGATTGTAATGGACATGGGACAACATTCCAATAGTTGTTAGACCAACTGCTAAAGGAGCTTTCCTTTATTTCTTAAAGTCTATAAATTCCGACATAGCCATGATGATCCAATCAATGGGAGGAACAACGCTGTCAGGGGCCTACGACAAAGCTATCAGAGCAGAGAACTGTTTGATCCAAGTAAGTAAGCTTGCACCAAGACAACCAATACCAATCTATCCAGATATGGGAAATCCTACGACCAATCAAACACCAAAATTGAATCCCATTCCAACCCCTAGAAATCAAAGCAATAATGAAGCATCGACTTCTTCAAATACTTCAACAGAATTACAGGAGGTTATGAAACAACTACAGAACCTTGGAAATGAGCTAGTGACTATCAAAAGACAACAAGCTCAAACTTATAGACTATATCACCCTCAGGCTCAATACAAAGCTAGGCTCTCATACCAACAAAATAGACCACCAGCTCAGGATGTAAATCAAAACCAAAACACAAGGACAACCTCAAGCTACCAAGAAATTTTGACTGTTTGATAAAAATGCAATGACATCCTCAAGAGCCTTGGTTCGAACACAAAACAACATGGAACAGAAGTACAATTGGTGTTATCCCTGTAATTTACCTCATAATCAATCAACATGTTTCAATGGTGCACTAAATCAGGCCTTGATGGTGTAAACCATTGGTGTGTCTCAAGAACCAAGCCAAGAAGGGAATCAATAGTAAGAAACACAACAAGAAGGACGTCCAATAGAAACCATGTTGGCCAATTGGAAAACGGAAGACTTCTATGGAGTTAACCAATAGCCTTTTCAAGGCATGGCTTCCAACACACGGTCAAAGAAGAGAAGTAGAGAAGAGGGATAACCGTCTAATCCAGTTGTTTCTCAGCCCACTCCTACACAACAAGGGGTCAATAGACCAAATGCAGCTCCAAATGTGAAAAAATAGCCCAAGGTACCTGTTGTAGGAACACATGCGCCTGTTCAAGCTCCAGAAAAGGTTGTGCTAAGTAATGGATAGAAAAATGACAATTCATCCCCTTTCAACATCATCGATCAAATGAAGAAGACACATGTGAACTTTTCCATGTGGGAATCACTGGTAATCACAGGTAAGTGAGATTTATTGCAAGCTGCAATGGCTAACTGGTCTACCTTGAATGTATCAAACTGGGGACATAATAAATTTCTCACTAATACAGTGCAACATGATGGAGGACAGACGAGAAAAAATTTCAAGCCTCCACCATTTTGTGTCATTGATTGTTGGAAACCACTTGGTACACAACTACATGATAGATTCAAGGGCAAGTAGTTCAGTGATGCCAAAGCAAATAGCGGATCAACTGGGTCTGATGTATGAGCCAGTTCTGAAAGGAGTAGTATAGCTAGATGGAACAGCAGAAGGAACAGTTGGGATCATCAAAGGGTTAAGCCTAACACTACATGCCTGTCCTAATGTCACAGTTCTGCACGATGTTTCTGTAATTGACCTTCCGCCACTCTTTACGTTGTGTCTATAAAGAGACTTCACTACAAAAATTGGTGGATATCTATCTGCAGATTGGTCACACATGATTTTAAAGACGAGGTATGGGGTTAAAGAAGAAAATAGGTCAGAACCAACTGCCAATTTCCATATTGAGCCTCATCTACCTAGTCATATCAATGCAAATTGCTCAGCCTTTGATCAGGAGGAGTGTTCAAATGATCTAGAAATAGGTATTAAGGTTGAGGGAATTTATCATTTGACTTTTGATGAATGGGAAAACAAAATTCATGCATTTGTTCCATATAAGGAAATTGAAAAATCTGAATTGGGCGTGTATTGTGTACATGAAGAAAATTCACCCATTCCCAACATCATTAAGCCTGAATGAAAGGATGACAATGAAGTTTGGCAACTATTTTTTGATGGTTCAAGAAGCAGACAAGGTGATGGAGGTGGTGCAATGTTCGTTTCACCACAAGGCATCAAATATTTTTTAGCTTTTCATTTCTAGTTTTCCTGTTAAAAAAAAACGGCTGAATATGAGGCATTGATTCATGGACTTCATTGCGCCAGTAAAAAGGGCATAAAGAACTTGCAGGTGTTTGGAGATAGCGAGTTAATTATCAACCAAGTTAGGGGACAACATGCTAAAAAGAAAGACCTGTTGAAGAGCTACAGGAATAGGGTATGGGACCTCATTGAGGATTTCAAAGCTTTCAACATTGTGTCCATACCCAGGAAGAAAAATGAAGCCACGAATAGGCTTGTAGGAGTTGGAAAAAAATTTGATGTAGTTGAAAACGTCAAAAGGAAAAAAACACAGCAACATATCAATGTGATTGTGAGGCCAGTAGTGCTAGATAATAACACAAGCTGGCAGGTGTTTGAGAATGATCAACAAATCATCAATTTATTCTAAAAAGAGGCTGAATTCTCAGCTAGGAATCAAGACAGACTAGAGCAGAAGTACAGGGATCAAGTAGTGCAGCTATGGATAAACAAGCTTCACGAGGGTTTAGTAACATTGTAGTCTACATTCAATCCTAACGACTAGTTCCGTAAGGAAAAGGCTAACATACAAGTCAAAGGAGAAGATTCAGAGCCAATTTCAGTTGGGGAAGGAAAAACACTTCAAACTGGTAAAGTGGTCACTAAATAGGAGAAATCAGATTTCATACAGCTTTGCCAAGAATTTCCAGATGTCTTCGCTTGGAGCTATAAGGACCTACGAGGATTCAACTCGAAGTTGGCACAACATACCATAGAACTGGATCCAAATGCTAAGCCCATTAGGTAGAATCAAAGACCAGTCAACCCTCGCATTGAGCCTCTAATGAAGAAATAGCTAAACAAGCTAATAGAGGCCAGCATTATATTCCCGATCAAACACTCAAGTTGGGTTACAAACTTGGTACCGATTAGGAAGAAGAACAGAGAAATCAGGTTGTGCATGGACTTCAGAGACCTCAACAAGGCATCTCTCAAAGACCATTACCCACTTCCTTTAATGGAAAAAATCCTACAAGTGGTATCCAATTTGGAGAGATTCTCTCTCCTTGATGGCTACTTAGGGTATAACCAGATAGTGGTGAAAGGAGATGACCAATTTAAGATGGCTTTCACAACCAAATGGGGCAACTATGCCTACAGGAATATTCCATTTGGGCTATTAAATGCTGGAAACACTTTCCAAAGGGCAATGGATATGTCATTCAAGGGGTTGATCAATGAAATAGTTCTGATATATCTTGACGACATCACTGTATTCTCTAAAAACATAGCGGATTGCCTCTTTCATCTAAGACAGGTATTTCAGAGGTGTAGAAGATTTTGGGTATCATTGAATCCCAAAAAATGCATATTCTTGGATCACGAAGGCAAACTTCTAGGCCATATTGTTTCAAAGGAGGGATTAACGATTGACCCAGAAAGAGTTGAGGCAATTAGAGCATTGCCATTGCCAAGTCATAAGAAGGATCTTCAAAGCTTCTTAGAAAGGATCAATTTTATCCGCGGGTTTTCTCTAAACTCTGTAGCTCTCGTAAAGCCAGTAATGTTGATGTTAAAGAAGAGCATGGCATTTAAGTGTATAGTTGAAGGCAAGGCAGGTTTTTAGTCAATAAAAGATGCTATATTTCAATCTCTAACTATCGTCAATCCAGATTTCTTCAAGGATTTCATGTTATATGCCTTTGGTGGTGGGGACACAATTTCTACAATCCTAGTACAACAAAACAAAGAGGGATCAAAACAACCAGTTACTTTCTTCAGTCAAGGCTTGGAGGAATATGAAACTAGGTACTCTTTCATTGAAAAACATGTCCTTGTAGTGATTAGAAGCTTAAAGAAATTCAAGCACCTAGTCTCAAAAAACAAGATCCAATTGTTGGTCTCTCATGCAGGAGTTAAGGAATTCCTTCTAAACAAGGATCTAAATGAGAAACATTAAGGATGGATCACTCATGTCATGGAATATGACATTGAAATTAAGGACACTAAGATAGTCCATAGAAAGGGATTATGTGAACATCTGGGCTCGTGCCAACAAGATGAAGTAGGTGACGAAAAGGAGACTGTCTTGGTACTACAGGATGGTCAAAAATAGGAAAATGATGATGTGCCCACTCCTTGTTGGACTCGTAATATGATACACTTCCTACAGATAGGCATATTCCCTACAGAAATGAGAAAAGCAAAGAGGAGACACTTTAGATTGCAGCCATTCCATATGTGCTTGTTTATGGTGTTTTGTTCAAGAAAGACATCAATAGAGTTCTATTGAGGTGCATTGGGACATGTCAAATTGAGAGGGTGTTACAATATTTTCACGATGGAGATTTGGAAGGAAATTTCACCCCACGGGTAACAACTCTTAAGATAATGAAGGTAGGGTATTATTGGCCCACAGTGTTCAATGACTGCTATACATGGATAAAAAAGTGCAAAAAATGTGCACTCTTCACAGGAAAAGAAACACTAGCAGCACTTCCATTACACCCAATTTCGGTTGACCAACCATTTGTGCAATGGGGATTGAACTTTGTCGGGTTCATCAATTTGAACTCAAGCCAAGGCCACAAGTGGATTCTCATGACAATGGACTATTTCACCAAGTGGTCCGAAGCAGTAGCGCTCAAAGAAGCAAATGAGTCTAACATACTAGAATTTTATGAAGGAATAGTGACCAGGTTCGGTGTGCTGGTGACTATCATATTGGACAATGCATTGGCATTCATAAGTTCCAAGATTACAGAATGGGTTGTCAAGAATGGAATCTACTTGAGCACCTCTTCCACCTATTACCCATAGGGTAATGGACAGGCAGAGTTCACGAACAAGAATTTTCTAAGAATCATCAGAAGGACTCTAGATAAAAACCAAAGAAAATGCATACCAAGCTAAAATCAGCATTATGGGCTAACACGATAATGCCAAAGAGGTCTACAGGGAATTCTCCCTACAAGATGGTCTATGGGAAAGAATAAGTATTGCCTATATCATTAGAACTACCTGCATTGGAGCTCATGAAGCAGTTGGAGTTGTCTGAGTTCGAACCAATGGAGGCCAGGTATGCATAGTTGATGGAATTGGAAGAAATCAAAGAACATGTAGTTCAAACAATTGAGAAATATCAGGCCTTAGTAAAGAAAAATGGTTTGATAAGAAATCGGACCTAGTTCTGAAATGGGATGTAGATTGGGAAAAACCAGGAAGGCATTCCAAGTTTGATGCCATTTAGAGTGGCCCCTACATGGTTATGGGATGTAAAAGCAATAATGCCTTCCAATTGTCTACATTAGATGTAGAAGAACTTCTGATTCCGTTTAACATAATCTATCATAAACATTGCTACTAAAGATAATCTTCACCCTTGTAAATAACATCCTAGGATTTTATTTCCTCTAAGTGCGGATGCACATTTTCTTGTTGTAGTTAGGTTTTAGTTTCCCTAAGTCATTCGGAAAAAGTTTTGTTGCTCCCAGATTGAATTTCTACAGTTCAGTGTGCTCTCGAAGGAGTTGTGGTACCAGGCTCAGGATCAAATATAAGGTTGGTTTCAGGTTATTGCTTATGACTCCACACCCAATGGATTCCTAAAAGGTCACTGATCTTCTACATAGCAGGCAGGTGATCCCGTTGAGTCACCAAATTGTCATATATATCTACCCCCTAGTAAATATAGACAATAGCAGAATATGGAAATCAAGGAAAATTGAAATCCTTCATTTTGGGTTTCAGATGGTGCATTGCATGTCTCTACTCCCGCCAAGGTCATTTCAGGTTTTCATGCATGCAAAACAAGTCTGGAATTCTGAATCCTTCATTTCAGGTTTTAGAAGTTGCCAAATAGGTCCCCAGTTCCAAAATCCTTCATTTCAAGTTTTGGGGGATGCATTGCATGGTTGAAACTCGACACAAAGAAAATATGTTGTGCAGGTCCGAAAACCTGACACAAAGGATTTCAGGTTTTTGGTTTCGGGAAATACAAGACATGAAGCATGCAAATCGCAAGACATGTCCCAATGCTTCGGAGTTCCAAAAACCCAAAACACTTCCGAGTAAAATTGGGTTTTGAAGTCAAGGAAACAATTCAAGAAAACATAAGCATCAAACACATGTCAAGGCACCCTCTAAACCCTATGCAAATGCAAAGGAGAACCACGACCCTGACGGGAAGCAAGCCCTGATGTGGGAAATATTCAAATGGCCATAACGTTTAAAAGGGAGCTCGGATTCATGCAAGAGAGGAATTTTTTGAAAGCTTACAGGGTCCTCTATCCAACTACGACTGGATATATTTATTTGGGTGAGAAAAAGTTCTTCAAAAATTCAAAATAAAATTCTCCATTTTTTGGGTTTGCTAGGGTTCTCACCTACCACCATAGTGAGATGAATTAAATGCAATATGGAAGTGGTTGTGGTAGATTTTGAATTCCTCTCTTCTCCCTCTCTTTTTCATCCTATAAATTTTAAGGAGGGGCTTCTTTCTAAAGGTAAGACATTCTTTTTTTACCCCCCCCCCCCCTTTCTTCTCTTATCAACAAGTGGATTTATGGAGTTGCAAACCTCCCATTCAAACCGTAATACATATTTGTGCCTCTTAACCATTGTAATGGATTGTATCAATCTTTGGAGAAATAAAAACCAAGTCTGTGGATGATTTCAACCTTCTCTTGTATTCATTACATTCAAGTGATCTCTTATTGCAATTTTGGTTACTTGAGCATGTTTATTGTAATGCATTTTTATGGTTTATGTTTATTGGAAAAAAATTTGTTCATCATTGCTTTGATGCATCACATTGGTTACATTAGGTTTATTTTCTTGCATTTTATAAACCCTGTCTCCTTGGCATGTTAGATTAGGTTTTTTTAGTGAACCCTCTACAAACTTCTTGTGTGTACTTGAACAGAGGAATAGGAACTAGCCTTCATCCAGAGAGCTTTCCTGATTCATAAGGTCCCACACCTGGGAAACGCTCCATATTCAGGGGTGCTGTGATTCACCATCAATAGTTTTGTCACACCCAGTGGGACCAAGAGGTCATTCCATAAGATTTGAAGGAATTTTCAAGAAATTTAGAGTCAAAAATTGCAAGTTTTACAATTTCATATTTTTCACCTTCCAGGATGATCTCAAAAATCAATTTTTAAGGGCTTAACTCGCTGAAAACAATTCTAAATTTTACCAGTTGGTAGATCTGGGGGTAATCTTCAAAATGGTATCTTTATTTTTTTTAAATTTTGATTTTCAAAACATCAAAAAATTTTGAATTTTGGGTTTCAGAAGGTGCATTGCATGCCTCTACACCTACCAAGGTCAGTTCGAGATTCAGAAGTCTGGAATTTTCAGGTTTTCAGGAATTTTATTCCAAATCAAATTTCAGACTCCATAATCTAAAATACACGGGTCCTTCAAATTTTTTACTTTATTTTTTTTGAGTTCAGTGTGTAGCTTGGCCAAATATAGCCTTCTGAGGCTCGTTCTCCAACGCATCTAGCGACTCCAAAGGGATATAATTCAGCAGTGTAATAGCACAAGTTACCCAAGAACATGAGAAGAATTTGAACCAGGTCTGATACTCAAGAAGAGGGGCTATTCATCTACTTGCAATTATCACCAAGTAGAGGAAGGAGAGGAAGAGGACCACAAAGATCACCATCTCCACCTAACAGGGCTTTGTCTGCACCTCCACCTGGTAGACCTTTTCTCACATCAACCAAGATTCTTAGGCCAATCATAATGGCACATCTACCACATAATCCCTTTGTCAATTTCATGGGTAATAGTCCACTTTCCCTAAATGCTCATAATCAAGTTCCGGTTGCATCGCAAAAGAATATCCCCTATTTCACAGGACAAAATCATACTACTCCTATTGACCACATCCAGGATATTGCCAATGCATGTGCAATCCATGAAATAAATGAAATGGGTGTTGCAGTCAAGTTGTTGGCTTCATCTTTTAAAGGTAAGCCCTTACAATGGTTTAGGAGCTTAACAACAGGGTCTATTACGAATTAGAACCAACTTTTATAAGCCCTTTGCAACCAATTTGGGGAGAGGGCAGACAATTTGTCTTTATTGGAACAATTGACCACAATCAAAAGGGCTCCTAACAAGAAAATGACAGATTTCAACTTCAGATTCCAAAGGACATGGGACATGATTCCAATAGTTGTTAGACCAACTACTGAAGGAACATTCCTTTATTTCTTAAAGGCTATAAATTAAGACATATCCATGATGATCCAATCAATGGTAGGAACTATGCTATCAGGGGCCTACGACACAGCTATCAGAGCAGAGAATTTTTTGATTCAAGTAGGGAAGCTTGCACTAAGGCAACCAATGCCAATCTATCCGGATATGGGAAATCCTACAACTAGTCAAACACCAAAATTGAATCCCATTCCAACCCCTAGAAATCAAAGAAATAATGAGGCATCGACTTCTTCAAATACATTAAAGGAATTATACGAGGTTATGAAATAGCTACAGAACCTTGGAAATTAGCTAGTGACTATCAAAAGACAACAAGCTCAAACTTCCAGACCGTATCACCCTCAGGCTCAATACAAAGCTAGGCCCTCATACCAACAAAATATACCACTAGCTCAGGCTGTAAATCAAAACCAAAACACAAGGATAACCTTAATATGCCAAGCCATTTCGACCATATGATCAAAATGCAACGACATCCTAAAGATCCTTGGTTTGAACACAAAACATGGCATAGGAGTACAACTGGTGTTACCCCTGTAATTTACCTCATAATCAATCAACGTGTTTCAATGGTGCACTAAATCAGGCCTTGATGGTGTAAACCATTGGTGTGTCTCAAGAACCAAGCCAAGAAGGTAATCAATAGTAAGAAACAAAACAAGAACGACCTCCAATAGAAACCATGTTGGCCAATTGGAAAACGGAAGACTTCTATGGAGTTAACCAATAGCATTTTCAAGGCATGGCTTCCAACACATGGTCAAAGAAGAGAAGTAGAGAAGAGGGATAACTGTCTAATCCAGTTGTTTCTCATCCCACTCCTACACAACAAGGGGTTAGTAGACCAAATGCAGCTCCAAATGTGAAAAAATAGCCTAAGGTACCTGCTGTAGCAACACATGCGCTTGTTCAAGCTCCAAAAAAGGTTGCGCCAAGTAAGGGACAGAAAAAGGACAATTCATCCCCTTTCAACATCATCAATCAAATGAAGAAGACACATGTGAACTTTTCCATGTGGGAGTCACTTGCAATCCCAGGACAGTGAGATTTATTGCAAGTTGCAATGGATAACTGGCCTACCTCGAATGTATCAAACTGAGGACATAAGAAAGTTATCACTAATACAGTGCAACATGATGGAGGACAAACAAGAAAAAAATTGAAGCCTCCACCATTCTATGTGTAATTAATATTTGGAAACCACTTGGTACACAACTACATGATATATTCAGGGGCAAGTAGTTCAGTGATGCCGAAGCAAATAGCAAATCAACTGGGTCTGAAGTATGAGCCGGTTCTAAAAGGATTAGTATAGCTAGATGGAATAGCAATAGGAACAGTTGGGGTCATCAAGGGGTTAAGCCTAACACTACATGCCTGTCCTAATGTCATAGTTCTATAGGATGTGTCTCTAAGTGAACTTTCGCCACTCTTTGCATTGTGTCTATCAAGAGACTTCACTACAAAAATTGGTGGATATCTATCTGCAGATTGGTCACGCATGATTTTCAAGACTAGGTATGGGGCCAAAGCAACAATCAGGTCAGTACCAACTACCAATTT
The DNA here is from genome assembly GCA_019776745.2 of Taxus chinensis. Taxonomy (NCBI): domain Eukaryota; kingdom Viridiplantae; phylum Streptophyta; class Pinopsida; order Cupressales; family Taxaceae; genus Taxus; species Taxus chinensis. Next base: position 252,696,639 of record CM034146.1, on the reverse strand, counting down.
CCATATTGAGCCTCGTGTACCTAGTCATATCAATGCAAATTGCTCAGCCTTTGATCAGGAGGAGTGTTCAAATCATCTAGAAATAGGTACTAAGGTCGAGGGAATTCTTGATTTGACTTTGGATGAATAGGAAAACAAAAGTCATGTATTTGACCCATACAAAGAAATTGAAGAATCTGAATTGGGCATGTATTGTGTACATGAAGAAAATTCACCCATTCCTAACATCATTAACCTTGAACAAAAGGATCATAATGAAGTTTGGCAACTATTTTTATATGGTTCAAGAAGAAGACAAGGTGTTGGAGGTGGTGCAATGTTTGTTTCACCACAAGGCATCAAATATTATTAAGCTTTTTGTTTCTAGTTTTCCTATTCAAGCAACACGGCTAAATACGAGGCATTGATTCATGGACTTCATTGTGCTAGTAAAAAGGGCATAAAGAACTTGCAAGTGTTTGGAGATCGCAAGATAATTTTCAATTAAGTTAGGGGATAATATGCTACAAAGAATGACCTGCTGAAGAGCTACAAGAATAGGGTATGGGACCTCATTGAGGATTTTGAAGCTTTCAACATTGTGTCCATACCCAGGAAGAAAAATGAAGCTGTGGATAGGCTCGCAGTAGTTGGAGCAACGTTTGATATAGTTGAAAACATCAAAAGGGAAAAACAACAACCACATATCCATGTGATTGTGAGGCCAGTAGTGCTAGAAAATAACACAAGCTACCAGGTGTTTGAGAACAATCAATAGATCGTTAATTTCTTGTAAGAAGAGGCTGAATTTTTGGCTAGGAATCAGGACAAACTAGAGCAGTAGTACAGGGATCAAGAACTGCAGCTACAAAAAAAGAAGCTTCCCAAGGGTTTAGTAACATTGGAGTCTATCTTTAATGTTAACGAGTAGTTTCGTAAGGAAAATGCTAACATACAGGGAAAAGGATAAGATTCAGAGCCAATTCCGATTAGGGAAGGAAAAACACTTCAAACTGGTAAAGTGGCCACTGAACAAGAGAAATCAGATTTCATACAGCTTTGCCAAGAATTTTCAAATGTATTCACTTGGAGCTATGAGGACCTCTGAGGATTTAACTCAAAGCTGGCACAACATACCATAGAACTGGATCCAAATGCTAAGCCCATTAGGTAGAATCAAAGACCAGTCAACCCTCGCATTGAGCCTCTAATGAAGAAAGAGCTACACAAGATAATAGAGGAAAGCATTATATTCCTGATCAAACACTCAAGTTGGGTTACAATCCTAGTACCGGTTAGGAAGAAGAACATAGAAATCAGGTTGTGCATAGACTTCAGAGACCTCAACAAGGCATCTCTCAAAGACCATTACCCACTTCCTTCAATGGAAAAAATCCTGCAAGTGGTTTCCAGTTTGGAGATATTCTCTCTCCTAGAAGGCTACTCAAGGTATAACCAGATAGTATTAAAAGGAGATGACCAGTTAAAGATGGCTTTCAACACCAAATGGGGCACCTATGCCTACAGGAATATTCCATTTGGGCTATTAAATGCTGGAGCCACTTTCCAAAGGGAAATGGATATGTCATTCAAGGGGTTGATCAATGAAATAGTTTTGATATATCTTGATGACATCATTGTATTCTCGAAAAACATAGTGGATTGCTTCTTTCATCTGAGACAGGTATTTCAGAGGTGAAGAAGATTTGGGGTATCATTAAATCCCAAAAAATGCATATTCTTGGATCACAAAGGAAAACTTCTAGGCCATATTGTTTCAAAGGAGGGATTAACGATTGACCTAGAAAGAGTTGAGGCAATTAGAGCATTGCCATTGCCAAGTCACAAGAAGGCTCTTCAAAGCTTCTTAGGAAGGATCAATTTTGTCCAGGTTTGTTCCAAACTCTGCAGCTCTTGTAAAGCCAGGAATGTTGGTGTTAAAGAAGAGCATGGAATTTAAGTGGACAGTTGAAGGTAAGGCAAGTTTTTAGTCAATAAAAGATGCTATATCTCAATCTCCAACTATCGTCAATCCAGATTTCTCCAAGGATTTCATGTTATATGCCTTTAGTGGTGGGGACACAATTTCTACAATCCTGGTACAACAAAACAAAGAGGGATTGGAACAACCAGTTACTTTCTTCAGTCAATGCTTGGAGGACTATGAAACTAGGTACTCTTTCATTGAAAAACATGTCCTTGTAGTGATCAAAAGCTTAAAGAAATTCAAGCACCTAGTCTCAAACAACAAGATCCAATTGTTGGTCTCTCATGCAGGAGTCAATGACTTCCTTCTAAACAAGGATCTAAATGAGAAATGTGCAAGATGGATCACTCATGTCATGGAATATGACATCCAAATTAAGGTAACTAAGATGTTCCATGGAAAGGGATTATGTGAACAACTGGGCTCAAGTCAACAAGATGAAGCAGGCGATGAAAAGGAGACTATCTTGGTACTACATGATGGTCAAGAATAGGAAAATGATGATGTTCCCACTTCTTGTTGGACTCATAATATGATAAACTTCCTACAGACAGGCATATGCCCTCAAGAAATGAGTAAAACAAAGAGGAGATATTTTAGATTACAGCCATTCCATATGTGCTTGTTGATGGTGTTTTGTTCAAGAAAGACATCAATGGAGTTCTATTGAGGTGCATTGGGACATGTCAAATTGAGAGGGTGTTACGATATTTTCACGATGGAGATTTGGAAGGAAATTTCACCCCACGGGTAATAGCTCTAAAGATAATGAATGTAGGGTATTATTGGCCCACAGTGTTCAATGACTGCTATACATGGATTAAAAAGTGAAAAAAATGTGCACTCTTCACAGGAAAAGAAACACTAGCAGCACTTCCATTGCACCCAATTTTGGTTGACCAACCATTTATGCAATGGGGATTGGACTTCGTCGGGGTCATCAATCCGAACTCAAGGCAAGGCCACAAGTGGATTCTCACGACAATGGACTATTTCAACAAGTGGTCCGAAGTAGTAGCACTCAAAGAAGCAAATGAGTCTAACATACTAGACTTTTATGAAGGAATATTGACCAGGTTCAGTGTGCTACCCACTATGATATCGGACAATGCATTGGCATTCATAAGTTCCAAGATTACAGAATGGGTTGTCAAGAATGGAATCTACTTGAGCACCACTTCCAACTATTACCCAAAGAGTAATGGATAGGAAGAGTTCACGAACAATAATTTGCTATGAATCATCAGAACGACTCTGGATGAAAACCAAAGAAAATGGCATACCAAGCTAAAATCAACATTATGGGTTGACAGGATAATGCCAAAGAGGTCTACATGGAATTCTCCCTACAAGATAGTCTATGGGAAAGAAGAATTATTTCCTATATCATTAGAACTACCTGCATTGGAGCTCATGAAGTAGTTGGACATGTCTAAGTTCGAACCAATGGAAGCTAGGTATGCAGAGTTGATGGAATTGGAATAAATCAAAGAACATGCAGTTCAAACAATTGAGAATGATCAGGCCTTAGTAAAATAAATGGTTTGATAAGAAAGCAAGAGCAAGGACCTTCTAGGAAGGGGACCTAGTTCTAAAATGAGATGTAGATCGCGCAAAACCAGGAAAACATTCCAAGTTTTATGCCATTTGGAGTGGCCCCTACATGGTTACGGGATGTAAAAGTAGTAATGCCTTCCAATTATCTACATTGGATGGAGAAGAACTTCCAATTCGATTTAATAGAATCTATCTTAAACATTTCTACTAAAGATAATCTTCACCCTTGTAAATAGCATCCTAGGATTTTAATTCCTCTAAGTGCGGATGCACATTGTCTTGTTATAGTTAGGTTTCAGTTTCCCTAAGTCATTCGACACAAGTTTTGTTGCTCCCAGGTTAAATTTCTATAGTTCAGCGTGCTCTCGAAAAAGGAGTTGTGGTACCAGGCTCAGGATCAGATATAAGGTTGGTTTTAAGTTATTTCTTATGACTCAACACCCAATGGATTCTTAAAAGGCCAATGATCTTCTAACTAGTAGGTAGGTGATTCGGTTGAGTCGCCAAATTTTTATATATATCTACCCCCAGGTAAATATAGACAGCAACATAATATGGAAATCAAGGAAAATCGAAATCCTTCATTTCGGATTTTGGAGAGTGCATTGTATGCCTCTACTCCCTCTAAGGTCATTTCGGGTTTTTATGCATGCAAAACAAGTTTAGAATTCTGAATCCTTCATTTTAGGTTTTAGAGGTTTCCAAACAGGTCCCCAATCCTAAAATCATTCATTTTAGGTTTTGAAAGATGCATCACATGGCTTAAAACCCATCACAAAGAAAGAATGTTACACATCGTCGCAAAACCGACACAAAGGAAATATGTTACGCAGGTTTGAAAACCTGACACAAAGGATTTCAGGTTTCAGGTTTTGGGAAATTTGAAACATGAAGCATGCAAAGCGCAAGACATGTCTCAATGCTTGGGAGTTCTGAAAACCCGAAACACTACCTAGGCAAATTGGGTTTTGAAGACGGGGAAACAAGTCGGGAAAGCATGGGGCAAAAACATGTCAAATCACCCTCCAAACCCCATGTATATGCAAAGGTCCAACTTCTGAACCCAAAACAAAGGGAAATCTTGGCAACACTAGCAGAAGTGGGTTTTGGGAACAAAAAAAACATTCAAACACATGTCCAAACACCCTCAAAACCCGATGCAAATGCAAAGGAGAACCCCAAACCTGACAAGAAGCAGACCTTAACGAGGTAAATATTCATATGTCCATAACTTTTCACAGAGAGGACGGATTCATGCACGACTTTTCAGAAAGCTTACACGGTCCTCTATTTATTTGGGTCAGAACAAGTTCTTCAAAAATTCAAAATACAGTTCACCATGTTATTTGGGGTTGCTAGGGTTCTCATCTACCGCCATAATGAGATGAATTAAATGCAGTCTGGAAGTGGTTGGGGTAGATTTCAAATTCCTAGCTTCTCCCTCTCTTTTTCTTCCTATAAATTGTAAGGAAGGGCTTCTTTCTAAAGGTTGGACATTCTTGTTTTTCCCCTCCCTTCTTCTCTTATCAGCAAGTGGATTTTTGAAGTTTCCAAACCTCCCATTCAAACTGTAATACATGTTGTTCCTCCTGGCCATTTTAATGGACTGTATCAGTCATTGGAGCAATAAAAACCAAGTTTGTGGATGATTTTAACCCTCTCTTTTATTCATTTCATTCAAGTGATCTCTCATTACAATTTTGGTTACCTATGCATGTGTATTGTATTACATTTTTATGGTTTATGTTTATTGTAAAAGCAAGTGTTTATCATTCCTTCGGTGCATCACCTTGGGTTAGATTAGGTTTATTTTCTTGCATATTCTAAACCATGTCTCCTTGGTAAGTTAGATTAAGTTTTTTGAGTAAATCCTCTACATATTGTCTCTGTGCACCTGAACAGAGGAATAGGAACCGGCCTTCATCCAGAGAGCTTTCCTGATTCACAAGGTCCCACACTTAGGAAAAGCTCCATGTTATGCTAGCACACTAAGAGTCTCAACCCATCGAGTTGTAGACATTCAGGGGTGTTGTGATTTGCCATCAACAATTTTGGCAAGTCTGATGGGACTAATAGGTCATTCCAAAAGATTTGAAAGGAATTTTCAATAAATTTGGACTTAAAAATTGCAATTTTTACAATTTTGGATTTTTCACCTTCCAAGATGAACTCTAAAATCAATTTTCAAGGGCGCAACTTTCTCAAAACAAGTAAAAATTTCACCAGTTGGTAGATTTAGAGGTAATCTTCAAAATGAGTATCCTTAGATTTTTTAGATTTTGACTTTCAAAATTTCATGGTTTTTAGTGTTTCAGGTTTTCAAGGTCGGAGAACATCAAAGAAGACCCAACTCCTTCATTTTGGGTTTTGGGGGATGCATCACATGGTCTTATTCTTCACAACAGTCATTTCAGATTTTCCTAGGTGTTGAATAAGTCCTTCAAGTTCTGACTTTAGTGTATTTCAGTTCGGTGTGTAGCTAGGCCAAATGTTCGAGGCATGTTCCCAACACATCTGACACCAAAGGGATAAATTCAGCTTTTTTAAGTTGCACAAGTTGCCCATGACCATGAGAAGAATTCCACTCTGATACCTCTCGAAGAGGGGCTATTAGCACTTGCAATATCACAAGTAGAGGACCTGAGATTCATAATTACAAAGATCACCATGTCCATCCTAACAGGGTCCTTCAACACCTCTTTGAAATTCCATTTTTATTATTCAATAGAAGTTATAGGAGTGTTACTTGGAAAAATCTAGCCTTGGATAATGAGCTAGTGACTATCGAAAGACAACAAGCTCAAACTTATAGACTGTATCACCCTGAAGGCTCAATACAATTCAGGCTATCATAGCAACAAAATTGCCACCAGGTACATGTAAATCAAAATTTAAACTAGGTTTGATAACTCAAGCTACCAGGGGCTATTTGTCCGTACTGATAAAACTATCACCTCAAGAGCCTTGAGTTCGAAGGAGAACAACATGGCACAGACAAAGATCACCTATGTACCACCTAACAGGAACTGTTGGTGCTAAATCAGGCCTCCATGGTAGACCATTTGTCTCACATCAACCAAGAATTCTTAGGGAATCATAATGACACATCAAGAACCGAATCTCATTTATCAATTTCAAAACGGGTAGTAGTCCTATTTCCCTAATGGACAAAATCAAGTTCCAGGATTCCAGCACTAAATGGTCAAAGAAGAGAAGTAGAGAATAGGGATAATCATCTAATCCTTGTTTCTCAACCCACTTCACAACAAGGGGTAATAGACCAAATGCAGCTCCACATGTGAATAAATAGAAAGGTACCTATTGCAGTCAAGTTGTTGGCTTTATCTTTCAAAAGGTTGCGCCAAGGCCTTAAAATGGTTTCATCCCCTTTCAACATGTCTATTATGAATTGGAACAGCATGTTCAGCCCTTTCAACCATTTGGGGAGAGGGAAGACAATTTGAGATTTATTGGAACAACAGACAATGGCCAAAAGGTCTGCCTCAAATCAAACTGACATAGAAAGTTCTCAACTAATATTGTAAACAGATGGGGACAGGAGAAAAATTTGAAGCCTCCACCATTCTATGTATCATTTATTGTTGGAAACCACTTGGTACATAATTGCATGATTGATTCAGGGGAAAGTAGTTCAGTGATGCCAAAGCAAATAGCAAATCAATTGGGTCTAAAGTATGAGCTAGTGTTGAAAGGAGTAGTACAACTAGATGGAATGGCAGTAGGAATAGTTAAGGTCATCAAAGTGTTAATCCTAACACTACATGCATGTCCTAATGTCACAATTATGCAGGATGTGTTTGTAATTGACCTTCTACCACTCTTTGCGTTGTGTCTATCAAGAGAATTCACAGAAAAAATTGGTGGATATCTATCTATAGATTGGTCACACATCATTTTCAAGACGAGGTATGGGGCCAAAGAAACAATCAGGTCAGAACCAATTGCCAATTTCCATATTAAGCCTCATGTACCAAGTCCTATCAATGTAAATTGCTTAGCCTTTGATCAGGAGGAGTGTTCAAATGATTTAGAAACAGGTAATAAGGTCAAGGGAATTCCTTATTTGACTTTGGATGAATGGACAAACAAAAGTCATGCATTTGACCCATACAAGGAAATTGAAGAATCTGAATTGGGCATGTATTGTGTACACGAAGAAAATTCACCCATTCCTGACATCATTAATCCTGAACAAAAGGATGAAAATGAAGTTTGGCAACTATTTTTCGATGGTTTGAGAAGCAAACAAGGTGGTGGAGGTGGTGCAATGTTTGTTTCACCACAAGACATCAAATATTATTCATCTTTTCGTTTCTAGTTTTCCTGTTCAAACAACACGACTGAATACGAGGCATTGATTCATGGACTTCATTGCGCAAGGAAAAAGGGCATAAAGAACTTGCAGGTGTTTGGAGATAGTGAGCTAATCATCAACCAAGTCAGGGGACAACATGCTACAAAGAATGACCTGCTGAAGAGCTACAAGAACAGGGTATGGGACCTCATTGAGGATTTCAAAGCTTTCAACATTGTGTCCATACCCAGGAAGAAAAATGAAGTCGTTGATAGGCTCGCAGCAGTTGGAGCAATGTTCGATGTGGTTGAAAACATCAAAAGGGAAAAAACACAACCACATATCCATGTGATTGTGAGGCCACCAGTGCCAGATAATAACACAAGCTGGCAGGTGTTTGAGAATGATCAACAGATCATCAATTTCTTGCAAGAAGAGGCTGAATTCTCAGCTAGGAATCAGGACAGACTAGAGCAGCAGTACAGGGATCAAGTAGTGCAGCTATGGACAAACAAACTTCCCAAGGGTTTAGTAACATTGGAGTCTATCTTCAATCCTAACGACCAGTTCCATAAGGAAAAGGCTAACATACAGGTCAAAGGAGAAGATTCAGAGCCAATTCTGGTTGGGGAAGGAAAAACACTTCAAATTGGTAAAGTGGCCACTGAACAGGAGAAATCAGATTTCATACAGCTTTGCCAAGAATTTCCAGATGTCTTCGCTTGGAGCTATGAGGACCTGCGAGGATTCAACCCAAAGTTGGCACAACATACCATAGAACTAGATCCAGATGCTAAGCCCATTAGGTAGAAGCAAAGACCAGTCAACCCTCACATTGAGCCTCTAATGAAGAAAGAGCTAAACAAGCTAATAGAGGCAAACATTATATTCCTGATCAAGCACTCAAGTTGGGTTGCAAACTTGGTACCGGTCAGGAAGAAGAACGGAGAAATCAGGCTGTGCGTGGACTTCCGAGACCTCAACAGGGCATCTCTCAAAGACCATTACCCACTTCCTTCAATGGAACAAATATTGCAAGTGGTATCCGGTTCAGAGAGATTCTCTCTCCTAGATGGCTACTCAGGGTATAATCAGATAATGGTGAAAGAAGATGACCAGTTCAAGATGGATTTCACCACCAAATGGGGCACCTATGCCTACAGGAAGATGCCATTTGGGTTATCAAATGTTGGAGCCACTTTCCAAAGGGAAATGGATATGGCATTCAAGGGGTTGATCAATAAAATAGTTCTGATATATCTTGACGACATCACTGTGTTCTCCAAAAATGTAGCGGATCACCTCTTTCATCTGAGACAGGTATTTCAGAGGTGTAGGAGATTTGGGGTATCATTGAATCCCAAAAAATGCATATTCTTGGCTCACGAAGGAAAACTTCTAGGCCATATTGTTTCAAAGGAGGGATTGACGATTGACCCAGAAAGAGTTGAAGCAATTAGAGCATTGCCATTTCCAAGTCACAAGAAGGCTCTTCAAAGCTTCTTAGGAAGGATCAATTTTGTTCCGCAGGTTTGTTCCAAACTTTGCAGCTCTCGTAAAGCCAATAACGTTGATGTTAAAGAAGAGCATGGCATTTAAGTGGACAGTCTGAAGGCAAGGCAAGTTTTGAGGTAATAAAAGAGGCTATATCTCAAGCTCCAACTCTCATCAATCAAGACTTCTCCAAGGATTTCATGCTATATGCATTTGGTAGTGGGGACACAATTTCTACAATCCTGGTACAACAAAATAAAGAGGGATCAGAACAACGAGTTGCTTTCTTCAGTCAAGGCTTGGAGGAATATGAAACTAGGTACTCTTTCATTAAAAAGCATGTCCTTGCAGTGATCAAGAGCTTAAATAAATTCAAGCACCTAGTCTCAAACAACAAGATCCAATTGTTGGTCTCTCATGTGGGAGTCAAGGACTTCCTTCTAAACAAGGATCTGAATGAGAAACGTGCAGGATGGATCACTCGTGTCATGGAATATGACATCGAAATTAAGGTCACTAAACTTGTCCGTGGAAAAGGTTTGTGCGAACAACTAACCTCGAGTCAATAGGTTGAAGCAGGTGATGAAAAAGAGACTATCTTGGTACTACATGATGGTCAAGAATAGGAAAATGATGATGTGCCCTACTCCTTGTTGGACTCAGAATATGATACACTTCCTATAGACAAGCCTATGCCCTCCAGAAATGAGAAAAGTAAAGAGGAGATACTTTAGATTACAAGCCATTCCATATGTGCTTGTTGATGGTGTTTTGTTCAAGAAAGACATCAATGGAGTTCTATTGAGGTGCATTGGGACAGATCAAATTGAGAGGGTGTTACGAGATTTTCACGATGGAGATTCCAGAGGACATTTTACCCCATGGGTAATAGCTCTCAAGATAATGAAGGTAGGGTATTATTGGCCCACAGTGTTCAATGACTGCTATAAATGGATAAAAAAGTGCAAAAAATGTGCACTCTTCACAGGCAAAGAAAGACTAGCAGCACTTCCATTGCACCCAATTTTGGTTGACCAACCACTTATGCAATAGGGATTGGACTTCATCGGGGTCATCAACCCAAACTCAAGCCAAGGCCACAAGTGGATTCTCATGGCAACAGAATATTTCACTAAGTGGACCGAAGCAGTAGCGCTCAAAGAAGCAAATGAGTCTAACATACTAGACTTTTATGAAGGAATAGTGACCAGGTTTGGTGTGCCAGCCACTATCATATCAGACAATGCATTGGCATTCATAGGTTCCAAGATTATAGAATGGGCTGTCAAGAATGGAATCTACTTGAGCACCTCTTCCAACTATTACCCACAGGGTAATGGACAGGCAGAGTCCACGAACAAAAATTTGCTAAGAATCATCAGAAGGACTTTGGATGAAAACCAAAGAACATGGCATACCAAGCTAAAATTAGTGTTATGGGCTGATAGAATAACACCAAAGAGGTCTACAGGGAATTCTCCCTACAAGATGGTCTATGGGAAAGAGGCAGTATTGCCTATATCATTAGAACTGCCTACATTGGAGCTCATGAAGTAGTTGGAGTTGTCTGAGTTCAAACCAATGGAGGCCAGGTATGCAGAGTTGATGGAATTGGAAGAAATTAGAGAACATGCAGTTCAAACAATTGAGAAAGATCAGGCCTTAGTAAAAAAATGGTTTGATAAGAAAGCAAGAGCAAGGACCTTCCAGGAAGGGGACCTAGTTCTGAAATGGGATGCAGATCAGGAAAAACCAGGAAGGCATTCCAAGTTTGATGCCATTTGGAGTGGCCCCTACATGGTCACAAGATGTAAAAGTAGTAATGCCTTCCAATTGTCTACATTGGATGGAGAAGAACTACCGATTCCGGTTAACGGAATCTATCTTAAACATTGCTACTGAAAAGAAAAGGTCTTCACCCTTGTAAATAGTAGCCTAGGATTTTAATTCCTCTAAGTGTGGATGCACATTGTCTTGTTGTAGTTAGGTTTCAGTTTCCCTAAGTCTTTCGGCACAAGTTTTGTTTCTCCTAGGATGAATTTCTATAGTTCAACATGCTCTCGGAGAAGGAGTTGTGGTATCAGGCTCGGGATCAGATATCAGGTTGGTTTCAGGTTATTGCTTATGACTCCATGCCCAATGGATTTCTAAAAGGCCACTGATCTTCTACCTAGAAGGCAGGTGATCCCGTTGAGTCACCAAATTGTTATATATATCTACCCCCTAGGTAAATATAGACAACATCAAAATATGGAAATCAAGGAAAATCTAAAAACCTTCATTTCAGGTTTCATAGGGTGCATTGGATGCCTCTACTCCCGTTAAGGTCATTTCGGGTTTTTTTGCATGCAAAACAAGTCTGAATTTTGAATCCTTCATTTTAGGTTTTGGAAGTTTTTAAACAAGTCCCTAGTCCTAAAATAATGAGAGGTTTTGAAAATCGTATGGCCAAACACCTGACACTAGGAAAGGATGTTGCGCATGGTCTTGAAGTCACAAAAGAAATATGTTGCGCAAGTCCAAAAACCCGACACAAAGGATTTTGGGTTTCAGGTTTCAGGAAACATGAGACATGAAGCATGTAAATCACAAGAAAACATGATTCTTGGAAGTTCCAAAAGCCTACCTAGCAAAATCAGGTTTTGGGGTCATTCAGGGAAACAAGTTGGGAAAGCATGGGGCAAAAACATGTCAAGCCACCTTCCAAACCCAATTATGCAGGTCCAACTTCTGAAACCTGAAACAAAGGGAAATCTTGGAAACAGTGAAAGAAGCTGGTTTTGGGAAAACACAAGCATCAAACACATGTCGAGGCATCCTCCAAACCCGATGCAAATGCAAAGGAGAACCCCGAACCCGACAGGAAGAAGACCCTGACACAGGAAAATATTCAGATGGCCATAAATTTTCACAGGGAGCTCGAGATTCATGCAAGGTTGGAATTTTCAGAAAGCTTACAAGGTCCTCTTCCCAAATATGACTAGATATCTTTAATTTGGTGAGAAAAAATTCTTCAAAAATGTAAAATACAGTTCACCATTTTTTTGGTTTGCTAAGGTTCTCATCTACCGCCATAATGAGATGAATTAAATGCAACCTAGAAGTGGTTGGGGTAGATTTCAAATTCCCCTCTTCTCCCTCTCTTTTTCTTCCTATAAATTGTAAGGAGGGGCTTCTTTCTAAAGGTTGGACATTCTTGTTTTTCCCCTCCCTTCTTCTCTTATCAGCAGGTGAATTTGTGGAGTTCCAAACCTCCCATTCAAACTGTAATGCATGTTTTGCCTCTTAGCCATTTGTAATGGACTGTATCAATCTTTGGAGCAATAAAAACCAACTCTGTGGATGATTTCAACCCTCTCTGTATTCATTACATTCAAGTGATCTCTCATTGAAATTTTGGTTACCTGTGCATGATTATTGTATTGCATTTTTATGGTTTGTGTTTATTGGCAAATAAGTGTTCGTCATTCCTTTGGTGCATCACCTTTATTAGATTAGGTTTTATTTTCTTGCATCTTCTTAACCCTGTCTCCTTGGCAAGTTAGAATAGGTTTTAGAGTAGACCCTATGCATTTTTATGTGTGCATCTGAACAGAGGAATAGAAACCGGCCTTTATCCGGAGAGCTTTCCCTATTCACAAGGTCCCGCACTTGGGAAAATCTCCATGTTATGCAATCACACTGACAGTCTCAACCCATCGAGTTGCAGACATTCAGGGGTGTTGTGATTCACCATCAACAATTTTGGCACGCCCGGTGGGACCAAGAGGTCATTCCATAAGATTTGAAGGAATTTTCAAGAAATTTAGACTTAGAAATTGCAAGTTTTACAATTTCAAAATTTTTACCTTCTAGGTTGAACTCCAAAATCGATTTTCAAGGGCTTAACTTGCTCAAGACAAGTCAAAATTTCACCAGCTGGTAGATCGGGGAATAATCTTCAAAACGGTATCCTTAGATTTTTGGATTTTGACTTTCAAAATTTCACAGTTTTTAGTATTTCAGGTTTTCCCAGGTGTCAAGCATGTCCCAGGTTACGACACATGGTAATTCAGGTTTTATAAGTTGCATTGCATGACCTGAGTTTCCATCTGTACCTTTTGGGGATTAGTAGTTGCACAGCAAGACCTAAAAAACTAAATTGAAGAACTGTATCTTCCGGGTCCTTCAAAGTTTTAAATTCTATATTTAATATTGTCAGGTTTGGTGTGTAACTTGGCAGAATCCAGCCTTTTGAGGCTCATTCTCTAACACATATGGTGACTCCAAAAGGATAGAATTCAGCAGCGTAGTGGCACACGTTTCCCAGGCACATGAGAAGAATTTGAACTAGGTCTGATACTCAAGAAGAGGGGCTATTTGTTTACTTGTAACTATCAACAGGAAGAGGAAGTAGAGGAAGAGGAACACAAAGATCACCATCTCCACCTAACAGGACTTTGTCTACACCTCCACCCGGTAGAACTTTTCTCACGTCAACTAGGATTCTTAGGCCAATCATAATGGCACATCTGCCACCGAATCCCTTTGTCAATTTCACGGGCAGTAGTCCACTTGCCCTAAATGCTCAGAATCAAGTTCCAGTTGTAGCGCTAAAGAATATCCCCTATTTTACAGGAGAAATTCTCCTATTGACCACATCTAGGATATTGCTAATACATGTGCAATCCATGAAATAAATGAAATGGATGTTGCAGTCAAGTTGTTGGCTTCATCTTTCAAAGGTAAGGCCTTACAATGGTTTAGGAGCCTGGTAGTAGGGTCTATTACGAATTGGAACCAACTTTGTTTAGCCCTTTGCAACCAATTCGGGTGGAGGGCAGACAATTTGTCTTTATTGGAATAACTGACAACAATCAAAAGGGCTCCTAATGAACAAATGACAGATTTCAACTTCAGATTCCAACAGACATGGGACAGGATTCCAATATCTATTAGGCCAACCACCGAAGGATCATTCCTTTATTTCTTAAAGGCTATAAATTAAGACATATCCATGATAATCCAATCAATGGGAGGAACAATGCTGTCAGGGGCCTACGAAACAGCTATCAGAGCAAAGAACTGTTTGATCCAAGCTGGTAAGCTTGCCCCAAGGCCACCAATGCCTCTCTATCCAGATATGGGAAATCCCTACAACCAGTCAAGCACCAGATTCGAATCCCATTCCAACTCCTAGAAATCAAAGCAATAATGAGGCATCGACTTCTTCAAATACTTCAAAGGAATTGTAGGAGGTTATGAAATAGCTACAGAACCTTGGAAATGAGCTGGTGACTATCAAAAGATAGCAAGCTCAAAGTGCTAGACCGTATTAGCCTCAAGCACAATACCAGGCTATGCCCCCATACCAACAAAATAGACCACCAGCTCAGGCTGCAAATCAAAACCAAAACCAGGGACAGCCTCAAGCTGCTAGGCCATTTCGACCGTATGATCCAAAAGCAATGGCATCCTTAAGAGCCTTGGTCCCAACACAAAATAACATGGCACAGGAGTACGACTGGTGTTACCCTTGCAATCTACCCCACAATCAGTCAACGTGTTTCAATTGTGCACTAAATCAGGCCTTGATGGTGCAAACCATTGGTGTGCCTCAAGAACCAAGCTAAGAAGATAATCAGCAACAAGAAACGCAACAAGGAGGACCTCCAACAGAAACCACATTGGCCAATTGGCAAACGGAAGACTTCTGTGGAGTTAACCAACAGCCTTTTCAAAGTGTGGCTACCAACACACGGTCAAAGAAGAGAAGCATAAAAGAGAGACAACCATCTAATCCAATTGTTTCTCAACCCACTCCCACACAACAAGGGGTCAGTAGACCAAACATAGCTCTAAAAGAGCAAAATCAGCCTAAGGTACCTGTTGTAGCAACACATGGACCTGTTCAAGCTCTAGAAAAGGTTGCACCAAGTAAGGGACAACAAAAGGACAATTCATCCCCTTTCAACATCATCGATCAAATGAAGAAGACACATGTGAACATTTCCATGTGGGAATTATTGCAAGCTGCAATGGCTAATTGGTCTGCCTCAAATGTATCAAACTGAGGACATGAGAAAGTTCTCACTAATGTAGTACAACATGATGGGAGCAAGACAAGAAAAAATGTGAATCCTCCACCATTCTATGTGTCATTGGTTGTTGGAAACCACTTGGTACACAACTGCATGATAGATTCATGGGCATATAGTTCAGTGATGCCGAAGCAAATAGCAAATCAACTGGGTATGAAGTATGAGCCAGTGTTGAAAGGAGTAGTATAGCTGGATGGAATAGCAGTTCAAATAGTTGGGGTCATAAAAGGCTTAAGCCTAACACTACATGCCTCTCCTAATGTTACAGTTCTGTAATATGTGTCTGTGATTGACCTTCCACCACTCTTTGCATTGTGTCTATCAAGAGACTTCACTGCAAAAATCGGTGGATATTTATCTGCAGATTGGTCACACATGATTTTCAAGACAAGGTATGGGGCCAAAGCAACAATTAGGTCAGAACCAATTGCCAATTTCCATATTGAGCCTCATGTACCAAGTCCTATTAATGTAAATTGCTCAGCCTTTGATCAAGAGTAGTGTTCAAATGATCTAGAAACATGTACTAAGGTCGAGAGAATTCCTGATTTGACTTTGGATGAATGGGAAAACAAGAGTCATGAATTTGACCCATACAAGGAAATTGAAGAATCTGAATTGGGTGTGTATTGTGTACACGAAGAAAATTCACCCATTCCCGACATCATTTAGCCTGAACAAAAGGATGACAATGAATTTTGGCAACTATTTTTTGATGGTTCGAGAAGCAGACAAGGTGCTGGATGTGGTGCAATGTTGATTTCACCACAAGACATCAAATATTTTTCAGCTTGATGTTTCCAATTTTCCTATTCAAACAACACAGCTGAATACGAGGCATTGATTCATGGACTTAATTGGGCCAGGAAAAAGGGCATAAAGAACTTGCAGGTGTTCGGAGATAGTGAGATAATCGTCAACCAAGTCAGGGGACAACATGCTACAAAGAACGACCTGCTGAAGAGCTACAAGAACATGGTATGGGACCTCATTGAGGATTTCGAAGCTTTTAACATTGTGTCCATACCCCGGAAGAAAAATAAATTTGCTGATAGGATCACAACAGTTGGAGAAACTTTCGATACGGTTGAAAACATCAAAAGGGAAAAAGCATAGCCACATATCCATGTGATTGTGAGGCCAGCAGTGCTAGATAATAACACGAGCTAGCAGGTGTTTGAGAGTGATCAAAAGATCATCAACTTCTTACAAGAAGAGGCTGAATTCTCAACTAGGAATCAATACAGAATAGAACAGCAGTACGGGAATGAAGTAGTGTAGCTATGGACAAACAAACTTCCCAAGGGTTTAGTAACATTGGAATCCATATTCAATCCTAACGACCAGTTTTGTAAATAAAAGGCTAACATACAGGTCAAAGGAGAAGATTCAAAGTCAATTCTGGTTAGGGAAGGCAAAACACTTCAAATTGGTAAAGTGGCCACTGAACAGGAGAAATCAGATTTCATACAACTTTGCCAAGAATTTCCAGATGTCTTCGCTTGGAGCTATGAGGACCTGCGAGGATTCAACTTGAAGTTGGCACAACATACAATAGAACTAGATCCAGATGCTAATCCCATTAGGCAGAAACAAAGACCAGTCAACCCTCACATCAAGCCTCTAATGAAGAAAGAGCTAAACAAGCTAATAGAGGCAAGCATTATATTCCTGATCAAACACTCAAGTTGGGTTGCAAACTTGGTATCAGTCAGGAAGAGGAATCCACTTTGTGAAATAGTCCATTTCCATCAACAAGTACATCAAGAATTGATGAAGAAATTCTAGAAAGTAGAAATGACAAATAATTTGACCTACAAAGAGATAAGTATCATAATTCTCATTACTATCCTTTTTTCCAGTATTCTGTCTCAAGAAATTTTTGGAGATGTTGTTACATACCATATGTTGTTACCACATACATGTCCATTAAATACTTTAATGAAATGCTTGCCATAAATCAGTTCATCACATATTGGAACCAAGCATGCTGAAATTTAACTAGGTAAAACTTTAAACATTTACAGTTAAGTTGGTTAAAGGACGATGAAGAAGCTAAATTGTTTGATGTTCTAAACAAAAAAACTAAAGATTTTTCTTGGTATTACAAAGACATGAAGGGGATTCACCCAAGTATCTGCACTCATCACATCTATACTGAAAACATTAAACCAGCTAGGCAGCCTCAAAGAAGGATTAACCCAGCTTTAAGGGATATAGTCAAACAAAAAATTGAAAAACTATTACAAGTAGGGTTCATCTACCCTATCTCAAATAGCCATTGGGTATCTCCTCTTGTGATAATTCCCAAAAAGAATAGAAAATGGAGAATATGTGTTGACTATAGGGAACTGAACAAAGCCACAATGAGATATTATTTTCCCTTGCCATTCATAGACCAAGTCCTAGATAGCCTTTCAGGTAAATAGTAATTTTCTTTCTTGGATGGCTTTAATGGGTACAATCAGATTAGAGTTGTTGCTAAGGATCATGACAAAATTACATTTACATGTCCATGGGGAACCTTTTCCTATAGGGTGTTACCATTTGGTTTATGCAATGCTCCTACAACTTTCCATAGAGCTATACTTGCAATCATTGTTGATCTAACAAATGATTGTGTTGAGGTATATATAGATGACTTCACTGTACATGGAGAAAAATTTGAAGATGCTTTGAGAAATTTAGACAGAGTGTTAACAAGATGTGAACAACACAACTTGTCTCTTAGTGATGAAAAATGTTTGATGATGATGGATGAGGGGATTATATTAGGAAACCATATTTCAAAGAGAGGAATTCAAGTGGATCAAAAAATTTTGGATCATTTCAGATTTACCTATTCCTCAGATCCCCACAAATATCAAATCATTTCTAGGGCATGTCGGGTACTATAGGTTCTTTATACAATATTTCGGTAAAATTTCTACCCCCCATGTTTAATTTTCTAGCCAAATACTGTGGTTTTCTTTGGGATGAAAAATGTCAGCGTGATTTTGAAGAAATTAAAGAAAAATTAATTAGTGCCCCAATATTGAGAGGACCTAATTGGGAAAAGCCATTTCATATCCAAACAGATGCCTCAAATTATTCCATTGGTGCAGTATTGGGACAGAAACATGAGGAAGGAAAGATGTATGCCATTTATTATCTTAGCAAGAATCTTACTCCCACTAAAAATAATTACACCACCATTGAAAAATAATTTCTTGTTGTGATTTATGCAATCAATAAATTTAGACATTACAATATAGGGTACAAGATATTTGTACACACAAATCATTCAATAATTAAGTATTTAATGAGCAAACTAGTGGTTGGGGGAAGAATAATTATATTGTTATTACTTTTGTAAAAATTTGATATTACCATTATGGAAAATCCAGGTGAATCTAATATGGTTTCTGATTTTTTGTCAAGACTAACCACCACAAGGGAGCAAGATCCAGTCAAGAATAACTTTCCAGATGAACAACTGTTTGTAATCTCAGCAAGTACACCATGGTTTGTTGATATGGAAAATTATCTTGCAACAGAGAAGTTTCCTCCTTATTTTACTAAGAAACAAATAAAGAAGTTAATTAAAACCAGTGCACAATTAAAATGGTTAAAAGGAATGTTATTTAAATGTGGTCCTGATTATGTCTTACGCAGGTGTGTAAGAGAGGATGAAATATTTGACATCCTCAGAGCATGTCATGATGAACCAAATGGAGGAAACTATTCAGTGAAAAGAATAGCTCATAAGATACTTGGAACTGGTTATTATTGGCCATCTTTGTACAAGGATGTGAAGAGATATATCAAGAGGTGTGATCCTTTTCAAAGAATGGGACAACCAACTTTCACCAACAAAATGCCTCTTCAACTTCAACTTATGGTTGAACCATTTGAGAGATGGAGATTGGATTTTTTTGGTCCCTTTAATCCTCCTTCAAAAGGAAAGGAATATATTCTTGTGTGTACTCACTATGTGAAAAAATGGGTAGAGGTGTAAGAATTGACAAATGCCACTGAAGAAATAGTTGTTGATTTCCTTTGGAACAGAATTATGATAAAATTTGGAGCACCAAGGAGTATAGTTTTAGATCAAGGGCCACAATTCATGTCTAATATGATCCAATCTTTCACAATGTATTACCAAATCAATCATAGGAAGTCCTCTACTTACCACCCACAGTCATATGGACAAGCTGAAGTAACAAACAGAGAATTAGAGAACATCCTTACCAAAATAGTTGAAGTTGAGAGAAAAGATTGGGTAAAGAGACTACATGAAGCTGTTTGGGCTTATAATACATTTTGGAATACTACAACAGGGTTTTCACCATATGAATTAGTCTATGGGAAAAATCCCTTGTTTCCTATAGAGTTTAAACTTTAGACATTGATGACAGCGGTAAAGGTGGGAATTTAGTTGAATACAACTCAGAAAGAAAGAATCCCTTAACTCAATGAGTTGGATGAATTAAGGTTGGAAGCACTTCAGTAGATAGAGATAATTCAAGAGTAAAGGAATCAATGACATGATACAAACATAAAGAAAAGGCAATTCAAAGTAGGAGATTGGGCATTGCTATTCGATTCTAAGTACCAATAATTCAAGGGCAAATTGATGACTAGATAGTTGGGACTCTATCAGATTGAACATATTTTTGACAATGGTTATATTCAGTTACTTCCCATTGATGGCAACAAAAAAACACTCTTGCTCAATGGACATAGATTGAAACTCTATAGGAAGCCTCCCACTAAGGATGAATTTTTGAGGAAGATTGAAGCAGACAAAGAATTTGATCATATGGAAGAACCCAGTTCTTCCAAAATGATCAAATAACCAGATGATAGATATAAATAAAGGGAAGAAGATGAAAACCAACAAATGACATTTTATTCCCCAAAAAAAATTTAAAAAAAAAATTCTCTCAAAGGTTAATTAAAAACCAACTAATGGTGGTTGACCTCTTCTTGGCTAGTTCAAATAATGGAATTCTTTTGAATTTCAGTTGTCTTATCTAATCATGAATTTTTTCCACTTGTAGGAATGACAAGTCATCATAGCAAAGGGGTTACATCATCAAGGACAGTAATTATGTCTTTTAACTTATTTAGGGTTGATTAAATGTTTACATGTGTGATTTGACTTAATTTAAAAGTATGTATGATGAGTCATCTATTTATACATTATGATTACAAGTGTGTAATCATGAAGTTTATTTGGATGGAATAAGTGGTGGAATGGTTATCATTAGTAATCATTATTGCAAAAATCAAGTGAAATAAGATTGCAGAGATATTTTGAAGAAGGAACAATGAATTGAGTTTGTATTCTGCAGCAAAGAACAGAGAAATCATAAGTTCTACAGCTAAGAAATAAGGTTCCACAACTAAGAACAAAGGTTCCACAGCCAAATTCATCAATTCCGCAGCTAAGAAAAAGGGCCTACAATCAATTCACACAAAATCCAAAGAGACGGAACTCAAGCTGATATGGGGATTAAGAAGAAATCATAACTAGAGGAGGATTCCCAGCTGCTCACAGACAAAGAAGTGGCATCCATATTTGAGCATGAAGGATGGCTTGAATTCCTAAAGAAATTTTCAAGGCATAATGACGAATTGGTAAGAGAATTTGCCATAAACTTAGAACAATCTAGAACAAAGGTGAGAAATGTCTTTATTCCTTTTTCTTTGAATACTGTAAGTAATGTGTCTGGAGTACCCATTGTGCATGTTCCACAACCTACCAAGGGGACTTTGAAAGAACTGGTTGAATTATTACTGTAAGAAGGAGAAGATGAACCCCCAGTACATCTATAATACAAAGAAATCCATAAAAGAGGTCAAAAGGGCTAGTTTTCCCAAACCCTTTGATAGGGTAGCATTTTGGGTAGTAAAATATTTAACCTGTGATGGTCATTTTGGGTCTGTGGGAAAAGAAGTCTTAAAAATTCTCATATATCTGACATATGGAGCCACCAAACCTAAGTACATAATAAACCTTCCAGGGTTTCTTTTTTATTCTATTCACACCATGACTTAGAGGTATTTCTGGGGTGTTGGGACAATTATGCATCATGGTCTAATTCATTTAATATGCCAAGACCATTTTCTGTCATAAAAGAATGGAGAAGAAATTTGGGACAAGTTTCTTAGCAAGTTCAAGAAAAACCCTAATATTATCAGAAGAACAATTCCAGTCCCATTCTCTCCTTCGACTAATATATAAATAGATGCCCCTATAGAAGGATAGAGGGAAATAGAAAGAGAAAATATACCAAAAAGAAGAAGGTTGGTGAGAAAGATAAAAAAGTAGAGCTTTCTGTACCAGTGAAGGAAATCCCTTCTTCTGCAGTAGCTTTAGGGGAGCCAATATCTATCTCTGATGATGATAGCTCACCCATACAAGAGCAAGAAAGAATAGTAATAAGAAGCTCTAGGAAGAAGTCCATTGTTGGGTATGATGAACTTCCCTAGAGAAGAAAATTTCATAAAAGGTCAAGGGGAACCCCAGAGGAAAGGAGTGAGAAGAAAAGGATGGAAGAAGAAGCTACTGACATGTTAGGAAGCATGGCCATGACTCCACCTGAGCCAAGTCAATTTGAAATGGATAGGGGAGAGTAGAGATTTGAAGAGAAATAGTTTCAGGAATTGGCTGAACCATTAGCAGTGCCTCATGAAGAAGAAGATTTGGCATACAAGATAAGAAAAGGAAAATTTCCTTTGATAGAGGAATAATTCTCAACTCCTCAAATAATCTCAGAGGAGGAAGAAAAACAACAAGTTAAACAGGCTCTGTTCTTTTCTAGAGTAGAGCTCATTATCAGAGAAAAAGATGAGGAATTGGAATTCCTCAAACTTAAATTGGAACAAAGGGAAACACTCATTGAGGAGCTAAAAACTCATCTTGTAGCTAGGACTAAGGAGTTGTCAGCAACCAATAAGTAGCTGATAGAAAAAGAGGAATAATTCTAGACTTCCAGAAAATAGATTGTTGTGTCCATAGCCTCTGCACAGACTGAGTTGACCTATTTTCCTCACAAACAGCTATGGGATGACATTTTCAGAGAGCTCAGAGAAGCCAGAACATCAAATGAAGAATTAAAGACCAAGATGGAGGAAGAGATGAAGGCAAGAAAAGAATGGGAAGAAAAATTTTATAAGGAAGAAGGAAATAAATATAAATGCCTTACCAAAATTCATACGGTCTGTATTATGAGTGAGAAATTTCTTTCCTGCAGGAGGCCTTCTCCTTCATATAGTGTGCTTTTGGAAGAGTAGTTTATTTGCTGGAAACTTTCAAGAATTATATGTGGACTTCCACAGGAAGTACAAGATGAATCTGAATTCATGGCAGCTTACTCTCTATCCAACCCTGAGTAAAATAATATCCTGTGTGAATTTTATCTTTGCAATTATATGCTAGAGAAGAACACAAGATTTATGATCAACTTGTATGTAGGGGAGAGCCAACTTAATGCATTTGTCTCTATTTTACAAAACCAGATTGCATGGAAGGAAAGGGAACCTGAATTTTTATTAAAATCCAACTCAACAAGCCTCTGTATAAGAGCTCACTATGGTAAACCTTCTGCCTTCCTGATGCATTTCAGAACTCATGCCTTTGATAGGAGATTCAAGACACATTACCCTACCATTATAAAAAAGAGTATTAATGCCTTCACCTCCTATGAGGGGAAAAATTTGAAGATATTTATGAAGGATGCTCAAAGCGGTGGGAACTCCTTACTATTTCTTTGAAAATAAGGGAATAACTTTCCCCTACAAATATGATCTAGAGTTTAGAGAGATCCAAAGCATTATGCACAATAATTCCTCAAGTTAATGAAATCTACGGGCATATATGGATGGGAATGTGAACAAGCCCCCCTCTACTTCTCACCCCCATGTCTCCTTGGAAAACCAGAGAACCTCAAGACCCTGCTGAATTTGAAAAGTGGGAGAGGAAAATAGAAGAAGGATTTGGGTACAGTACATTTGAGCTTAAGCATTGGGAAATCTAGTTTCAGCTATTTTATCTGAGCAATCACATGGAATGCAGAACATATGATCCCACTTTTGAAGAATGAGTTTGTAAAGGGACTTACAAACAACTAAGTTTGGGGGAAATGATGAGGCCAGAATATGTCTGATTAATATATAATATATGATCTCATCTTACTCTCCTTTTTATTAAGTTTGATTGCATTGTAACTTTTAGTTGATTTGATATGAGTTAGGATGTAACTATTTGTCTTTTGATTGGTTGTTATTCTAATGTTAAAAGCTCTTAAATTCCTAATGTAGTGTGTGTTTGAATTCAGTTTTTTAATAAATCAAGTCTAATCATTCGAGAAAATGAAGCAGGAGGCATTCAGTATGTTGTTGATAAGCATCTATTCCTACACAGCTTAGTTTCAAAACTTCCAAGATAGTTCTGGAACTCCATCACACAATCATCTTCTAGTTCCAGAACTTTCGGACTTAGATCCAGAACTCTAGTATTTAGTTCCAGAATTTTTGGACTTAGTTCCGGAATTCCACAGGATAGCTCCAGAACTCTCACAGTTTTTGGTCCTTAACAGTTTCCTATGGTTCTGGAACTTCTCCAAATTTCTGGAACCAATGGGAGTTATCTATTTTAAAACCACATCTGGAGATTTTGCATCTACGACACCTTTCAATCAATAAGGATGAGAAGATTTCTGAATGCAAATCCAAGAAGAGTTATCCTACAACTATCTGATCAACCGCTATCCAACTCATCATCAATTCTGGATATGATTAGATTTCATCAGAATCATTGAGATAGTTGTGATTGTAAAATGTATAAAAAGGCATACCTGCAATAGATAGAATATATATAGAATGAGATAGAAATAGAACATAGAAAAGAAATAGACTAAGTACTCAGATCCAGTACGTTTTGTAATACTGAATGCTTTATCAATAAAATAGCCATTCTGATTTGAGAGAATTCAGAGTTGTTAAATCTTGATTTGAGGAGGAGCAAGGGCCCACTCCCCCAAGGACCAGGATAATCGTTTATTTGGTATTTATATTTCTTCAGTAAATAGCTTTGATCTGTTAATTCTGTATTATTTTAATTCCTTTAAGTTAAACTCTATTGTGTATTTGTTCTTACAGGTGTTTTGATAGATTCTTATATTTCTTGCAATTATTATCAGGCATTCTAAATTAAGTGTTTTTAATTTCAGAAGCAAGTGTGTTTAATTCCATAAGCAAGTGTGTTTATTTCCAACAGTAAGTGTGTTTCCATTCTACATAGTGTGTTTCCTTTTAGCAAAGCTTTCAATGTGTTTACTTTCAGAAATTTTTCATAGTTTGATTTAAATAAGGTTTTACCAAGAAGTCCTTAAGACATTAAAAGATCCCCTAGAAAATATAGAAATAACTACAGTCAACTACTAGATTGATGAAATTACTCTTGCTGCATATAGCTTTAGACACACCCCTAGTTTGATATCACATCAACAAGAAATTGATTAAATGAAAAGAATAAGGACACCCATCAAATGGCCTTCTCAAGCACAGAGGTTGGATTTATGTTCCCTGATACAGAGGCTTGAGGAAGGACATATTGACAAAGGCACATCGTGCACCCTATTGAGCCCATTCTCGGGTAAAGAAGATGCACGCTACTTTGAGACAGTTGTTTCACTGGATAGGACTTCATAGAGACATGGCTCAGTTTGTGTCACACTATTTAGAGTGCCATAAAGTGAAAGTTGAGCATCAGCATCTAGTTGGGTTTCTCTTTCCTCATGCTATATCGGAGTGGAAATGGGACACCATTTCCATGGACTTCATTGTTGGGCTACCGATGTCGAGATATCACCACGATGCCATCATGCTCACGGTTGATAAATTGACAAAAATTGCTCACTTTTCTTTGGTAAAGACCACTTATATAGCTAGTGCAGTGGCACAGGATTATCTTGATGAGATTGTCAGGTTACATGGGATTCCATGGAATATCATTTGTGACCACAATCCTTTGTATAATTCTCATTTTTGGACTACCATGCACTATGCCCTCGGGATGAGAATCAACTTCAGCACAACATATCACCTAGAGAAAGATGGATAGACTGAGTGGGTGAATCAGATTTTAGAGGATATGCTCAGGATGTATGTTATGGATCACTAGTCGAGATGGGAGGAGTACTTGTAATTGGTGGATTTTTTTGACAATAATAGTTTTCATAGTTCTATAAGCATGGATCCTTTCTAGGCCTTGTATGGTAGAGAGTGTAGGACACCTCTTTGTTGGTACAGGTTAGAGGACAAGGTTTTTTAGGACCAGATTTATTGTAGGACATGGAGCAGTAGATGGTTTCGATTAGACAGAGACTACAAGAGTCACAAGACATGCAGAAGAAGTACGCAGATCAACATACAATTGACAGTAGTTTTGATGTGGGAATGAAAGTGTTCCTTTATGTTAGGACACATAAGAGCCCTATCCATTATGGAAAAGGTTCTAACTCAGCTCCTAGATTCATTGGTCCTTTTGAGATTTTGGAGCATATCATCCCTTTGGCCTACCATCTAAATTTTCCACCTAGCTTATCTCACATACATGATGTATTTCATGTTTCAGTGCTTGGGAAATATATTGCAGATTCTTTTCATGTGTTGGATTGCACCTCCTTGCATGTGCAGGATTAGGGGTAGGTGATGGTGGAGCCTATTCACATCATAGATCACAGGACCCTAGACCTTGGAGGCAGAGAGATTGATCAGGTGTGAGTATAATGGGACAGATACGATGAGACTTCAACTACTTGGGAGGATGCTACTGTGTTACGAGTTCAGTCTCCACATTTGTTCCATTGAATTCCAGGAGGAAGTCGAGTCTAAGTGGAGGGGGGTGTAGTGCCCACTTCCCTTTGACACCTTTTGATACGTATCATAGTACTACTACTTATATTATGGACTTTATTATAGTATGATGTTATATGTTAGATCATGGATTATTATTGACCTTGATTCTGTTATGATGCATGATGATTATTAGAGACATTTTTATATATTGATGATGATATATTGTTTGACATGGTTATACTATGGATGTTGTTCAGACATGTGATATTTGGATATTGTGAGTAGACCTAGAAATGAAAATTATATGATGATGATATAATTGTTGAGTAAATTTGTAAATGATCTTGTTGGTTGCTTAGATGTTGTTTTGATTCATATATATAAATGATTTTAGAATTTTATTTATATTTTTTTGGATGTTTCATATATGGCCATGAGGCCGAATGAGGTATTTTGTTTTACAAGTTAAAATATCACAACAACATTGGGGGATTAGAGACAAACCACTTTGGAATTCTAGATGAATTCAACAAGGTCAAAATGATAACTGTATTTATTTCTGCGTGTTTGTGTGTGTTAGGGATTCCCATGGGGGGATCACCTTTTTAAATGTGACCAAGGGATTTTATGTATTTTTCTTTTAATTGGTTCCTTTGTCTATGTTTGTATGTTTTTATTTTGTGGTGCATTGACCCTTTCATTGTTTATTAAATGGCCTATAATATTGTGAGTAATCATGTTGTTAAGTTAATTAATTAAAATATGTCATAAAAAAGTAATTAATAGAGTTTTTGGACTTGAATTAAAGTGTTGTAAGAGATGTGTAAGGATGTGTAAGTTAACTTTTGAGTTTGAAATACTCCACCTTCTTGGAAATTCGAATTTGTCCATGGAGGCTGATTTTAGAGGCTTGTGGGACAAGTTAAACTTGTCCCATACCTCTGAAATTTATTTACCAACCATACCTATGGTTGAAGAGTTGAATTTAGACCTTTATAATGCATTTTGAGAAGACAAATTGTAAGTTTTAATTGCACTTTTCTTAAATGGTTTAATTTTAGTCCTTTGGGTGTGGGTTGGATTTGAGTATGTTAGTAAATTGTCATATTATTCACCCACCTATTTATTATGCATTGGAGAACGAAGTTGAATTTTTGGTTCGGGTTGAGGTTGTGTGATGCGGCATCCAACATGGATCCACTTCATCCTCTTCTCTTCCCTCTTCTATAAAATTCGAATTGCTTACCTTGTTTTGGGTTTCTTCACTTTTGGAAACTCCTTTTGGGAGTGAATTCTTTTGTTGTTTTGGAGCTATTAGTTTGGAGAAAGTTTTGGAAGATTTTTGCATGCTTGTGCTTGGCTAATTTGGATTACTTGCATTGGGATAAAGATTGTTGTTTTGAAACTTGGAACAACTCCATCATGGAGAGGTAGGAACTTGTCTCTTGAAATGTTTATTTTTTGTTCATGGAATTGTTTTTGTTGTGAATATTTTGGCATGTTTTTGATATGTTGGGTAGATGGCCTAGGAATGGTGTAGGAGAAGATAATGGGGTTTATTTTGTGGGAGGTACAAGTGTTTTGGGAAGGTATAAGTGTGGAGGGATTTGGGATTTGGGTTCCACCTTACAAAGAAATCACTTCTATTTCTTTACTTGTTATGGGGTGTCATAAGAGGTTGGGGAGACAAAAGGAAATGTGAGGAATAAGGGGTACTTGGGGAGGCATAAGAGCATGTCAGGGCTTTGATATACTATATTTTGGCAGGTTGAAATCATGTGGTGATACCCATTCCCCCTTGGGAGGGATAAGAAGCATCCCCCATAGATTTTGCACATTTGGCTTGCATGATGAAGCGTGAGTTTTGTTTGCTATGTTTTAATGTGGTTGCAAACTACATTCTGTTTTGGATTTTGTTTTAAATGTGAAAATTGCATGTGTTTGTGGAAGCCAGTTTTTGTCATGAGTTAAAACACATCTTTTATTGTATTGTGGTTGGGGCTCGAGGGTCAATGAGGAAGGATGGCTTCTCCTTTTCATTGGATTTCTTAGTTGGGTGGAGAGTCTTTCCTTTCCCCTTCTCTTGTTGTGATCTGAATTGGAAGAATGATAAATCGACATGTTGTTTTTCTATAGCAAAAGAGAAAAAGAAAACAGTTTAACAGTCCCTTGTTGAGATAATTTCTTATTTTAACCCTTCCTCACTCTGAAATGGATAACCATGTATTTTTATTGTGATGGAAATATGTTTCTGTATCATCTATGAAAATTGTAAATTCGAAATGTGAAAGACATATACTTTGTTTCTATCTTTGAAAGGATTGTGAAAGAAATTGTATTATGTATATTGCATTTGAGAAATTAAAAAAAAAGTTCTAAAAGATTCATGGATATAATAGAAGTTGTCTTACTTTGTTTCATAATGGCATTGTTATATTGAAATCCAATCATTCAAATGCACTATGAATTATATGTAGGAATTTTTTTAAAAAAAGGCGAAATGTGTATGAAGGAAATGTATCAAACTATTATGTCTGAAATGTTTGACCTTGGAAAAAGATAGAAATTGCATTTTTATTTTTATGCTTTGGATTGAAGGAAAGATGAAATATACATCTTACTAGCATGGAATGAATTTATAGTTTTAAGTTGGTGAATGTAACAAATCTTTTCGAATTTGAAGTTCTGTTAGGTAATTTATCTTACTGAGAAATATTAATCAAAAATTTAACAGCATGACACTATTATATCTAAAAGGCCAATTTAAATATTAATTTGTATTTTTAAAGGAAAAATGACACCAAAAAAACTAAAACAATTAAGAAAATTTTAAAGAAACTTCCAAATCGAGCAAAGGCAAAATTGCACACCTTTTTGATGTAAAAAATTGGTAATTTTGAAATGCAACTCAATCAAATAAATTTAACCTTGCAAACTATCTCAAAACCTTCCTATTGAAATCCTCCATGCCTGGTTGGCATGTTGAGAAAGAGAAAATGAAAAATTTGAACAATAATTTTACAAGTTAAAATGACCAGTTCACTTTTTTAAGTGACAACACAACTTTTTCTCAAAATTAACACTTAAAACTTTATCAAAATTAAATTATTAATCTTTTTTTGTAAAGAGGGCATTAAAAATTTTCCATAAAGTCCTCATTTGCCAAAAAATGTGTTCCTTATCAAAAGTTATGGCCTTTTGAAGTTTTACTTCATTTTTGGCCTCAAAATTAATCTAACTGTTAAATTTAAATGATTAAAATATTCACTAGCGGACCCACAGGTTTAAGTTTTCCCTTTTGCACTTTTTGCCAAAAAGTGATAAATTTATGAAGTTTTCCTCCACCCCATTGGCCCACAAACCTCATTGTTATCAATATTAGTCTAAGTTTGGAAAAGGAAAATTTGGAAAATTTTCCTCGCCGCCCCGCCCTTTGCCTTTGGTATGCGTTCCAGCGGGCACGTGGGCACGTGCTTTAAATTAACCCTTTTGATTCTAACTTTGGAAAAAATACTAAAAATTCTCCATAGCCCCACATCCCTGCCCTTACCTAGGATATGAACTTTCGTGGGTGCGCGAGCCCATGCATTCAATTTAAATTTTTTATTAAAACCCTTTGGTAAAATTTCCTAAATTTCTCCATCATCCCGCAGCCCCACAACCAATGATTGGTTGACACGTGGCCTCACTAGGTGATGATGGAGGAGTGGAGGGTTTCTTAACTTTAAAACTTTAAAACTTCCTTGGGCAAAACTCCTAAAGATACTCCGTCGTCCCGCCACCCGCACCCAATGCTTGGCTGACACGTGGTAACCTTAGGCGTTGACAAAGGCCCAGATAATTTTAACCCTTGTATCCTTTTTGTTTTAAAGTATAAAATTTGTATGTTTCCCCCATAAGTCTATTTTCATCACATAAATCAAGGATCGACACGTGGCACTTGGAAATACAGATACATTTCCCCTTTCAGGTTCGTGGGCGCGTGGAGGTAAATTGTGCCTTTGTCCCAAAAGGGTAAAAGCGCTAAATTCCTTCCCCGCTATGCCAGCCTGCACCTTGGAAAAAATTTCTCTACTACCCTATGATTCCTTCTCTGGGTGAAATTTCTCCCCGTGGTCCGCAAGATAGCCCTCAAGAAAATTTTCCTCCCTAGGCTTGTAGGCCCATTCTTGGGAAAAGTTTCACCCCAAGGCCCACCAACCCATAACTTGAAAAATATGAGGAGTTAAGAGGACTTCTTTATATCAATGGAAAGGTGAGGAAATTTCCTATCTAATGAAAACATTTTTGGGAAGTTTTGACTATGTTGATTTTGAGAAAAAAATCAAGTTGAATCTTTTAAGCCTGTTAGAGAATGGTATAGTGAGAAATTACCCTCTTAACCCAATTGATTAATCTAACCCTAACTTTGGACCTGGTAATATTTTTTAATTTTATATTAATAAAACTATAAGATATTAATAGTATTTGAATTTGAGGCTTGCTTGCGACAACTGTTGTCATGTAACCTGGTTGTAGACTCTTTGTTTTTAATTATTCCATAATTTTCCTAACTAATCCTAGGTTGTTCATGGGTCTCAAGTGGGTTGTTTTTACGGGCGTTACAGGATTGATATTGTATATTTTATCTTAGATGTTTTGATTCGACCACAAGGCTGAAGGAGGTGTTATGTATTTTGTAGGTAAACATGTCACAACAAACAACGAGGGGGTTAGAGACCAGCCACATTAGAATGCTAGATGAATTCAACAAGGGTCACCATGGCAACATGTATCTTGTTGTGTGTATGTTTTACTTTTTATCAAGGGGTCCCCATGGGGGAATGGATCACCTCCAATTGTGAACAAGGGGTTTGTGTGTTATCATTTTAATTAGTTTCCTTTATTTAATTTTTTTAATGTGATTTTATAGTGATGTATTCTCCTTTTATTAGTTACTTGATTTGTGTCTAGATTAGTAAATAAATCATTTCACTAAACTAGTTATGCATGGGTCAAAATATTTTCTTTTATTATATTTAATGGCCTTTTGGGTTATGTGTTGTAAGTTGAGTGCTAGGGATCTTGAGTGTTGTACACTCTACCCCTTCATGGAAATTCGGATTTGGCCTTAAGGGTCAATTTTGGAGGCTTGTGGGACAAGTTAAACTTATCCCACACCTCTTAAATTACTATACCAACCCTACCTATGGGTTTGGGGTAAAACATAGACCCCATTATGTGTTTTGGGAAGACAAAAAGGTAAAATTTTGTTGCAATTTCTTTCATGTAATTAAAGTTTGTCCTTAGGGGGTGTGGGCTTGGATTGTGTGTGTAAGTAATTTGTCATTCCTCTCACCCAACAATTTATTGTGCATTGGAGTTGAGGTTTGACTTGTGAGGTGGAGTTGAATATTAGTGATGTGGCATCCTACATGGAACCACATCACCCTCCTCTCTCTCTTTTCTATTTATTCAAGTTATTTTGCTTAATTATGGGTTACTTGATTTCTTTTGTGCTCTTGCATTTTGGAGTTTGAGGATTTTGGAGTGCTTGTGGATCTTGTTTGGGATTTTTAGTGATTGTTTGGGTTGAAGAAGATTGGTGTGTAACTCTTGGATCAAGCTCTACTATAAAAAGGTAGGAGCTATACTATTGATAAATACTTTTTTTATATTGTGTTTATGTGTATATTTTTTGAGTATTTTGGAATGCTTGTTGGGTGCTTGGGTAGATTTTCTAAGTGTGGTTTATGAGGGTACTATGGGGATCTTACATGTATGAAGGCATAAGAGTTCATTTCATGTTTTGGAGGGAGTTGGGTGGGGTGCCCCACCTTGGACAGGAATTTTTTTTCATTTCTTACTTGGTTTATTTTTATAAGGGAGACATAAGAGATTATAGGGAGACATAAGAGAATGTGGGAGGCATAATAGGTTATTGAGGGAGGCAAAAGAGTGTGTAGGGGTTTTGAGATGTATATTGGAGGGTCTTAAGGTGGGCACCTATTTCCCCATTAGGTGGCATAAGTGACCTCCCCATAGATCGTTTCTCCTTTGGCTTTTGCATTTTGAAACCTTGTATATTTTGTTGTTTCTTCTTATGATTGTAGTTTGAGTTGTTTTTGTTTTGGAATGGTTGTGAAATCCTTGTATTGTGATGTGGAATCTTTTTTTGTTTCCATGAGTTAGATCCATTTTTCATTGCTATGTGGTTGGGGCTTAGAGGCCAATGAGGATAATAACTTCTTCTCCTCATTGAATTATTGGTTTGGTAGAGTGTTTCCTCTCCCCCCTTTTTCTTGTTGATCAAGTGAAGGATGGTGGAAAAATTTTTGGTGTCCAAAAGAAATCCTTCTTTGTGAGAAAATCTTCTTGTTATTCCCACTCAAGGTGGAAGACTTGTATTGTAAGTTGTAATATTATTTGAAGGAAACTCATTGAAGAGTTGAAAATTTTCCTTTCTCTTTAAATTCTAGTATGGAAAGAAAAGAATCAAAATGGAAATCATGTGTAAAAGTTTAGTTGAAAATTGTATTGTGAGAAAGAAAGTTTACTTTTATTGTGGAGTGTATTGTGGTAAATGCGAAAGAAGAAAATAGAAGTTGTAAGATGTTAATAGTGTATGCATAGAAAAATTTAATGTAGAATAAAATTGTTATAGTTATTTGAATAAATAGTTGTAGTGGAAATGGAAAGAAGCAACAATTTCCAAGTATAATGCTATGTTGAAATGTTGCATTTTGTAGTAAGGATAAATAACAATATTAGAAGTAGATTTAGTTCTTTTTTTACTATTGGACTTGAAAGAAAAATTGTTGAACAATATGAAAATTATCTTGTAGCTGTTGTTGTTACTATTAAAATTTAAAAAATGCTTTAAAAAAGAGTAATTTTTCTATGGAATGAATAAATGAGTTAAATCTTACAACTAGAAACTTTAGGCATATAAAATTAAGTTCAGAGTGACCTTTAGAATACCCTAGTGACTTTTTTTTTTTGAAAAATCTTAGATTTGAAGGTTCTGTTTTTATCAAACAGGACCATCTCTCTATGTAGAGCGACAGTCTTGTAACCGCCGCTCAGGTAAGGTAGTGGTCTTGGAACTACCGCTCAGGAAAGGTGGCAGTTTGTGAAATTTCACCCAGGTGGGACAGAGATCCCAAGACCATCGGCTTGCTCTAGATGGCGGTTCTTTCACTTATTGCGGAAAACATAAATCCATGCCTGTGTAAATTTTAACTTGGTCTAAACTAAAAATTAAGCATGTAAAAATTAAGAGGAAATGTCCAGCAAGCAAATAATGGTTAAAATTCATTGTTCAAAGAAAATAAATCTTCAATGGTTAATTAAAAGTACCCAATCTCATGTATATTAATGAAGGTAGGGTTCACCCCAAATAGAGAATCCAAATCACAAATAACTTGGTAATGACAACATATTTGGAAAGGAAACCCTTTCAATCCTTGAATGAAAGAAATTACAATGATAAATCTACAATCTAAACTAAACTAAGCTTGATTTTTTGTAGACTCCTCCATAGTTCTTCCTTTCTTGCTCCCATGGCTTCCATCTCTCCAACCTGCAAATTAAACAAAAATAAAGTGACCAAATGGGGAGACTAGGGTAAAGAAAAGGATTTAATAGAAATTCATAAGGATATTTAAGGCTAGATTGGAACCCTAGGATCTAGTGACCACAATTGAATTGATCCTAGGGTTGAGAATCAACCCTACATTTTTTTAGTATGAATATGTATTATAGATGGGTGAATGGGGCCATTTAAATACCTTGGTGTGCAAAGTCATTGATTAAGTTCCTAGTATGTCGTAAGAAAATAAATGTAATTGAATTTTAAACTACTAAGATAATGGGACTAAAGTAACTGAGTATGAGGTAAATTATTACGGTGTGAATGTTAGTTACGGAGGAGAAAAACATTTAACTAAGTAGATTATTTTGACATCTTCCTAATTTTTTTAAATTTAATAGACCTTAGAGATAAATTAAGAATATTTAATCATTTAATTTAGACCTGGTCCATCCTTTGTAATATAGTGATTATTGGTGAAAATATAATTTAATGTACACTAGGGGTTGACACCCTTGTAACCTTTTAACTTTAAAAAAAAAATCCACAACTTTCGAGTCAAGTGTTTAAGGTTTTAATGCGTTCCTAGAACGTCATTTTTTTATGGGCATTACAAGAGTGATGAATCCTCTTTGGTAAACTCCTAGTAATGTGTTGGAAATACATATTTTGGAATCATGGTTTCATATTAATTGGAGAGGATTTCCTAAATCTAATCTTAAATATATAGTTATAGGTTGGTTTGTGGTAAAGTTTTAGTGTTCCAAAGAAAGAGATATAATCCTCTCTCAAAACTATTTTATGAAGAGGAATGGATCCATGTTGAACTATATTAGTCATATTTTATGAAGTATGAAATTGCTAAGGGGTGGATTTACTCATGATCAGACTATTCTCTTTAAAATTTTAATACATGAGGTAGTAGATATTTTTAAAATAATTTTGATTCTTTTTATGGTTTTTCCAATTGGGCCCTTGGTATATTTGTAGTACATATGCTACTTTTGTGTGAATTAAGGTGGAAGACAAGTGAATTTTTTCTTAAGTTATAAAAATTAATCTTAATGTGGAAGAACAAGTAAAACCTATTAAATATGAGGATTTAGTTTTGAAATACAATCTCCATCAGGTGAAGGATCAACGCCGACATTTAGAGACAGAATGTCCTCCCATTCTTTATAATCCCTACAAAAACATGTTTTCTTAAGGGCATTTAATTCAGAATTGGTTTGGAAGAAAAAAAATTGGCATCCAGTGAAGGCACAACACAAGGGGAATCACGTTCGAAGGATTTAAAACCGTTGCATTTATCAAGCACCATAGCCTCTTCAGTAGATAAAACTATATTATGGCCCATATAAAGTTTGTAAGAAAAATTGAAAGCTACTCATTCCTAATAGAAGTAGAATCATTTTCATATGAATATGAATGCACTCTCAGTATCTTGAAAAGTAGGACTAATTTCCACTAATCACATGGTGTAATTATAGATGATTCCTAGTATAAAAGACTATTGGCTACGAAAATGACTACAGAAGCAAAGATGGATGTGAAATTTTACGAAGAGGATCATATGAAGATTTGTTGCACTCTTGATGGCTTGATGGATAAAATTTAACCCCAACATAGGATTTTTCCATCCACCTACTTGGGACGATGGAATAGAGTTTTGAGGAGTTTGGGAAAATGGAATAGAGTTTTGAGGAGAAAGAATACCCTAAGTTGCAATGTATTTTTGATGAAGTTTCATATCATGATATGAATATTTTTTTTTGTAATTATGGATTTTGAATACATCACAAGAGGTTAGGAGTTCAAATCGTTTCTTGTTTCCCATAGCAACGTGTCAAAAAATGACATGCTTTTGTCAATTTTGAGGGGTAAAAACAAGGGGGAAGGGGGGGGGAAGTCAATGATGGAAAATTTGGTTGCATAATCTTTAGAGGCCATTAAAATGACATATCATAGAATGGTGGTGGATATTTTTATACTATAATGAGGAAAATCATTATAAGATATGGGTGTCACTAATCCCCTCTTCAGTTCCTCTTTGGTAATTTCTCTTTGGGTTTTTAGGGAGATAGGATTATATAAAAACTTACAAAGAAAGTACGACATCAAAATCTTCAGCAATAATATATTTTGTGGCTTATAATATTGTATCGAGTTTCTCATTGGGTTTATAGAAGACATAAAAATACTTTTAAAAAATAAGAAGGGAGATTTCTAGAATCAAATACTTTGAGTAGTGCTCTTGAAACAGTTCTAGTGCAATATATTCAATAATGTAAAGGTAAACATGATGAAGGATTTTTTGTTGAAGGGAAGATGGAAATTATAAATATTAGTGCTACATCCATGAAATTTGAGCCACATTAATTTGAGAAAAATGAAGTTCAAACTACAAAATATTTAGAACTAAAGCTTGAGAAGATTAGTAATGTTTTGGTGTTAATACACAATTATTCTGAAGTATTTAATATGTGAGTTTTATAGAGCAATATAGAAAGATATTTTTTTTGGATTTAGATGTACAAACAAAGACATTCCCTATAACCTAGTTTGGACAACAAAGATTCCTTAGTTCTCCTAAACCAAGATGAACATAGTGCTACAAAAAAAATTTAGTGGAACTGTTTAGAGGATTTGGTGAAGGATGTTATGAATTTTTCAAATATGAGAAGAATATTCTTACTTTTGTATATTTTTTTCTTTTAAATTATTAGCGTTGATATTTCATGCCCATAATTTCAACTCCAAAATATAACAGTAAAATTACTGGGATAAAATTTTCTTTCTTTCATTTCTTGTTACATGACACCACTTGGGCTCAAATAGAGTAACTAAACATCACATAAGACACACATACAATCATGGACCCAGATAATCAACAGGATAAAAATGATGCACGCCAATGCTGCAGTTTTCCAAACAAACAAATACAAACAATGAACCAACCAGAAAAAGAAACCAAGGATAGGGATGTTCCACAACACATCATTACCATGGTTACATCTTAGTTACAATTAGATTTCTAATATCATTTATCAATCGATTATAAATTCACATTATCAAACCACATATTCTAAATTCCATTTTAGGATCAACTTATAAGAAGCACACTTAGTTTGGCTCTTTCTTACTTAAAATTATTTCCATAACTCAATAGTTATTTTTTAAATATTAAACACATACTAAACTTTTTATGTGCGTTCGTATGCTAAATTTTTATTTTCTCAAATATGGTTATTTGATGTTTAAATTATACCTTAATTACACAAGGTAAAATAACATGAAGACAAGAGGAAAACATATTAGTATTTATAGTAGATATACGTTCAAGTTAACTTTTGTTATAAAATTCCCTCCATTAGGTTACCTTAATTTTCCTGTTATAGTTGTTATAGTTCAATAGATGGTTTAAGTTGATTTCACACTTTCATATCATGAATGTTTATATAAGAGTTTATGTTTGTTCAAATGCTTGATCTCAACTGGATCAGTTTGTATTAATTTTCTTAAACACGTGAGAATGCCTCATTAAGTTTTATACAATTCAAGTATAAGCTTATTCTTAATCTAATATCTTCTATAATCTTGTACTCATTACACTTATGTTTTTAATTTGGTCTCATTATTTGCATCATTTTACAACAATTATAAATCATAGAACACTTACTTTGCACTCAAGTATTTGAGCCTATAAGGAGTGCGACCTCACACAAGACAACACATTTCATTGCTCTTAGACACTCAAGTATTAAACGTATATTACAAGTGAGACATCCAACAATTTTATGCATTTCAAAGGCCTTCCAAGGAATTATTTCAATCATTGGGTAAATATGAATCAAAGTTTATTTCGCTAACAATCTTAAGAAAGGTCCCACGATCTATTAACTTTAAAAGAATTCGAGGTGGGAGAAACTACACCATACTACAAGAAAATAAAAGAGATTTCAAAATCATTACCTCTTAACGCCTTCAAGAAACCAGACATAATCCAATACTATTCACCAAGGGAGCAATTTATATAAGAGGGACAAAAATGGTTCAAACACAAGAGTTTAATGCATAGTCAAATTGACATATAGCCTCCAAATGTGTCATTTAGATCTCGAAATGAGATCAATCGTAGGTAATACCCCCAACTATCTTGGCAAGACTTTGGCCACCCATTAAGATACCAAGGCTAATTAGGAACATGAGGATTAAACTTAATCATGATATGATGACACCTACAACACCTAGAAATGTTTGTCTCACTTTCCCAAATATGACAACATTCACATAGAATAGTCATTGCCTCACAAAATACTTAAGGGAATGGTCTCTTCTAAGAATTGTGTTAGGTTTAAGAAAAGAAGACAAATTGGGCGGATTAAATAATTTATTAGGTTACGAGGGTGTTACGAAATTAGAAAAGGATTGTTTGAGAGGGATGGTATGATCAAGGTTAAATATTCACTTTAATGTTATTGTGTAAATAAGATAAGTTTACTACAAAAGTTATGAGTTTATGAATGAACCATAATAATTACCTAGAAAATGATAGTTTCAAATATCTAAACCATAAGAACCACAATTAAATCCATATATTCATGAAACCACGAAGTGAATAGTACACCCCATTTTTTTCCTAATTTACATTGCTAACTATCTACTTTGTTAATCAAATTAACATTTTTTCTACACAGCTAGTTAGATATTCCTTTGGTCTCACACCTACTAGCATATAAAAGTTTGTTTAAAACAACGAATATTCGAACCACGTTTTTTTCCATATGTAATGTTTAATAAAAATAAATTTAAGAAAAATAACATTTTTAAACACAAAATTAAATAATGCATTCTTTTTTAAGTCACTTCATTCAACATTTGTAAAC
Organism: Taxus chinensis; assembly: GCA_019776745.2. Classification (NCBI taxonomy): domain Eukaryota; kingdom Viridiplantae; phylum Streptophyta; class Pinopsida; order Cupressales; family Taxaceae; genus Taxus; species Taxus chinensis. Next base: position 252,657,923 of record CM034146.1, on the reverse strand, counting down.
TATGTTAATGTACAATATTTCAATATCATATCACTAATGACAACATATCACACTCATAATTCTTTTTGTTCTATGTACTTGCAACCATCGAAGGGTCAACCCTAGGACTGGTATGGAAAATCCTTACACACTAGAACAAACCAACACATTCATCAGTTCAAGAAATCAAAAACTATATAGAGAGAGATAGAGATATGGAGGGAGAGAGAAAGAGGAGTGATTCTTTCCTTCAACACTCACCCTTCAACATTCATTTACACTTTTCTTTTTTTAGATTCAAGAGAGGGAGTGAAGGCATAAATGATAACATGAATTATTAAATTCCTTCAATTAAAATGATGCAAATAGCAAATATATACAAGTGGCAGATAGTTGGTAGGAAGGAGAACCATTGACCAATTGTAACAACTAAATGACACATAGGCATAACCGTAGACTAATAATGTATTAATTAAGCCTATGCTAACATTCCCTCCCATAATACATTGTTTATACAAACATCATATTTTCAGATAGTGGATGCCCCTTATTTCAAACATGGAAAAATGTGTTTGCACTCTCCATGTAGCTTTCACACCTTTGAGGTGGCATGCCATCTCGGTGGCTTCATGGTCTTAGTGAAACCTTGGTTTTTCCTTGTAGGATTACCACAAAGCTCGAAGTGACATGAATACATCGCTCTGTGAATATCCTCGGTGGTTTTCGATTTCCCTGGATTACCATAAACCCTTATGGTTTTCAGACTATAGGTTCACCACAAACTTGGAGTTGGCACGATGTCTCAACTACACACTTCGGTGGTTTTTCGGATTTCCAAAAACACTTTAAAAAAGAATCGAGCACTACTTTAGTGCTTTTTCTCCTCACTATGTCCTTCATTCAAGAGGTACCAAACTGGAAAATGCTTTGCATATTTATTGAACACACAAAACACACAACAAAACAACACCACGCACAAGAAAAATAACAAAAACGTCACCAAAGCAATGATGTGAACCTGTTGTAGGTTAATCGCGAGTGGACGTCAATTTTCCTCCAATCTCCGTGTATGTTGCAACCTCAAGTAACATGCTACTTAATTAACAGATATAGCTTTGATGCAAAGTATGATTCTGTAATCTCCTATATGTTATGAACATGTCCATTTTTCTCGGCAATTTATGCTTGGTTTGCGAACAACATCTATCACAGAGAAGTGATGAGAGATTTTTTATATTAATCATGGGGCATAAATAGCGATTTTTAAGCTTGTGGAAATGCAGGTACATATTGACCTTTCCGAAATAACCTAGCTGGCACTTGTGAAAAAGGATATGGTGGTGATGCATACCTCTGTCGTTATCCCTACCTCTTGGATGCTTCTTGTCCTTCCTCATACGACCATCTCCTACGCTCACATGGCCTATATTCTTATTGTGCTTCTTCAATATGATATCTCTGTAATACTTGGAGCATAAATTACTCGTAGCAGAACTTCGGAAAAATACACAGTTATTGACGTAAAGTTTTATTCCTTCCGAGGCTTCACATCCGGTACCAGCGGGGCCTATATTCAAACTTTCTTGTGCCATTCTTTCCATCTACCACTTCAAGTCCTAGATGGAATAGAAATGATCACTCTAAAATTTCTCCACAACAAGTCACTATTATCACACTAACAAAGAAGAGGTTTAAGCTGCAAATTCTCTTTGAACTTCTAATGCTCAAAAGGACTGCTCCAACGATTACACATATCAACGGAAGCTTCAGGACCTCCCGAAACCCTCCCAAACAAAATAAAGAAAATTCAGGCTAACCTTTTTTGAATTCAGATCTTGTTCTGCCAAAAGTTTCAGGTCTTTAGGTTTCCACACAGGCCAAAGGATATTTCGGCTCCGATACCAATGAAGGCAAAGACGATAAAAAGAATTATCAAATGCCTTAAATTAAAATGATGCAGAAGCCAAATATATGCAAGTGACAAAAATTTGGCAGGAAAGAGAACCATCAACCAGTTGCAAAAACTAATTCCAAATAGGTATAACCGCAAACTAATCAATGTATTAGTTAAGTCTATGCTAACAGGGAGTAGGGAAGAAAAAGAAAATCTAGTAATCGTTTTCTTTTGTATTTCGAATATCATAACCACTATAAATTTCACATCCATTTTTATTTTATTTCAAACCCATCTACATTATCAAACCATACATGTTTTCAAACCATATATGTTTTCAACATCAACCAAAATTTCATAGTTATTTCTAGAGAGAGAATAAGGAGAAGAGAGAAAACATTATAAATTATAAAATCCATTAATAACAAAGTAATTTCATTATATAATATTCTACACAACACTTAATATATGTAGAAATGCTTCATGAGTATTAGCAAGTCCAATGGGAGCCTCAAAAGGAATTTCTAAGTCAAGTTGTGAGTTTTCAAAAATTGGGCAAAACAACTCAAGTGCTTACAATCTGGGTCCCGAAAATACTTTTTTAAATTTCAAACGTATATTTCATCAATTACTACTTAATACTATATATAAAAAAACTAATCGGACTCAACGGAGTTTGATTAAGACATACATGGCTGAAATTAGAAAGATGACTCTGGAACCATTTATCGTAAACGTCTCAAGCACGAGTATCGCATAACAAGATGTGGGCCCCAAAACCCTCTTGAAATTATAACTTAAAAAATAATTTTCATGAAACTGAGACTTGAATTCAATTCTCACATTGGATGTCTAGAGATAGGTAGGGGTAATTTGAAACTTCGCCAAAGCAATGTGGCAACTGTAACCTAAACCGATCACATTTTCTAAAAACTGGGAGCATCACCCCAAGTGATTGAAATAATAAATGGGATTTGCAACTCGTATTTACAAGGCATAAAATCAATTTTGTCAGTTATATCTATGGCCTTCATGGTTTTTTGAACCATTAGGCATCATACTAGTGATCTAGGTTGGTAAAACGATGCACGGTGTATGGGATCAAAACTATTTTCTTCTTTTTTCAATTTTTCAAGCACGGTAAGAGATCTCATTTTTTAATTTAGTTGCATCCTCTATTGTTCTAAAGAAATTATGACCAAATAGGGAATCATACAATGTGAAATTTGAATGCTAGAGGAAGGTAAATCCATACCTATTTCTGACACTTATTGGAGACATATGATATGGGATTTTTGTCAAGGATTTAGAGTGGTGACTTACATTCTCTTTAAAAGTTTGCAACACCTTTTCCATGAATCCATTTTTTGCAATATATCTGGCAACCATCACATCTCATGTGAGTGCACTCCTTTGGGGAAAATTTATCAATAAAATCGCATGCCTTAAACATGCCTTCACATTTGCACACATATCTACCATAGTACTTCCCACTACTACACCCGACAACAAAGCTTTTCCCATACCTATTTTCAAACTCCTATTTTAGAATTTTCACATATTGGAATTAAGGCCATTCATCAAATAACCAAGCAACTAAACCCATAAAATTCACCATAGGCTTTATTAGTACAACCTTGATATAGTTTGGAGTATCCTCAATATAACTAGGTGGAAAACGAAGTCCATACATGCTCACGAAGATAAATATAAATATTATTTTCCTCTAAAAATATACAAGGTGTCTATGAGGCCATATTCGTTTTGGAAAAAAAATTTCAAACCATTCACATGTGAAGGTAGAGATAGAATAAAAATTGTTTGAATGACTTTCCTTCATTAAAACACCATGGAGGAAATGACTAAATAGCAACAGGGAAGGTTACAAGGAAAGGAAACTATCGACCACGAATATGCCAGCTAGCATAACTGACACGATCAATTATCTAAACAATGTATTAACCTAATAATAATGCTAACATTTGTAATGCCACCTAAACTCTCCCCACTCGAGACTAAGAAAAACCTAGGTTTAGTTTTTAAGAAAAATTAAGGAATAATTTTTTTTTGTTTGTTTAGGTGTTCCCAACAAAACAAAAATTCCAATGTCCATCCCATCTGTTATGGAAACATCCTACAAAACACTAAGAGAGATAAAGTCATCCCTAGTGCCACTAGATTATCTACTTGCATGGCATGCGGGAGAAATTTTCCTAGGCATGGAAGAAAGGAACGAAAGAGACTCATTCTCTCTCAAGCGCACAAGTCGGGCGCAGAAGAGACTCATTTTCTCATGGGCATGCAAGACGAGCACACAAGAGGCTCATTTTATCATGGGCACGCAAGACAGGTGTGAAAGAAGCTCAATTCATCATGAGCATGCAAGACGGGCATGTAAGAAGCCCTAGGCACGCAAGATGGGCACACAAGGCATGAACACAAGAAGTCCAGGCGTGCAGCGTGCGCACATGAAGCTTTACCCTTTTCTTCTAACTTCAGAAGGCCATAACGTGAGCTACGGAACTCCGTTTTTGGAAAGTGAGGAATTTTCAGAAAGCTCTTGATGTCCTCTTTGCACAGAAATGATTAACTTTTCATTTGGATAAATTTTTAAGGGTCAATTTCATGAAAATGATCTGTAGGATTTTTAAATGCAAGCTGTTAAATTATAACTTATAAAATTTTACTCAATTTGGTCTTCTTCCTCTCTCAACGTGTCAAATAGGCATGGAGGATTGTTATTAGATGAATTTGGGATGGATAGCAAAGTTTAAATTGTTTGATTGAAGATCAATTCGAAATTTCCAATGCTTGACAGCAAAATGAATGCAATTTTGCCTTTGTTCGATTTGAAAGGTTTCAAAAAAAAATTCTTAAGTGTTTTGGTTGGTTTAGGGTCGTTTTGATCATATAACCTCAATTCAATCATTTTATTTCATCTTCTAAGGTTGCAGGGTCGTTCTGTACATTTTTAATAAAAAAATTTGTAGAGTTTATAGTAAAATAAAAAAAGAAGTTTATGCATTTCAGAAATGGAGATTAATCTATTTCTTTTGTCATGCTATAAATACATTGAATCAATTCCATACTAGTTTTAAATAGCTATCTTTCCTTTAATCAAAATGTAGAAAACAAGGATGCAACATCTATTTTTCAAATCATACATTTCAAAAAAACAGAGCAATGTATTTTCTTCATAAGTATTTCTTTCCTTCAATCAGAGATTTTGATTACATTTAAAAGATCATATTCAATATCACAATGGAATTTGAGAAAGGTAATACATCATTTATTGATTTTGAAATACAACTTTAAAAAATATGTATCCTTCTTTCACATTCTTTCCAAAAAAATCAGAAAACTGAGTATCACTCTTTCACATTTCAAATTTCAACTTTCATTGTCAATGTAAGGTACATTTCCATTACAATTCATATATAGATCATCCACTTCAAAGTGGGAAAGGGCTAACATAAGATTTCATTTCACAAGGAACTTTCAAACTATCATTTTCTCACCTCCAGACCAGCAACATGTGGATTTCTCATTCTTTCAATCTAATCACAACAAGAGCAGAGGAATTCCAACACTCTCCACCCAACCAAGACATCCAATGGAGAGGATAATCCATCCTCTCCATTGGCCACCGAGCCCCAACCACATTACAATGGGAGAAGATTTCAACTCATGGCAACTACTAGCTTCCACAATACTTAACATAATAATCTCACATTCATTCCATTTACATACAACATCAACAACAACAACAACAATAACTCAACAAGAAGAAAACAACCAAGCAACAAGATCACAAGGCTTTTCAAGAAAGCCAAAAGAGTAAGACCTATGGGGAGGCCACTTATGCCTACCAATGGGAATGGGTGCCCACCCAAAAGCCTCCAATGTAAATCACAATTTCCTTTACAAACTCTTATGCCTCCCTCAAGTACCCCTTATACCTCCATACACTCTTATGCCTCCCTCAATCTCTTATGTCTCCCTCATAATAAGGACAAGAAGAAATGCAAGCATTCCTCATACTAGGTGGGGCACCCAACCCAAATTCCCTCCACAAGAAAGTGATCTCTTATGCCTCCCTACAACAAAACTCCCCATACTCTCCTCCCACTCCCAACTTAGGCAATCTACCCACACCCAACAAGCATTCCAAAGAGACAACAACACTCAACACGACATATAAACACATAAATTAAAAAGAACATAATTTAAACTAAGGTGAAGCTCCTACCTCTCCATGGTAGAGTTTGTTCCAAGTATGGACTTCCAAGCCTTTCCAAAGATCAAGCAAGCATCCAAAAAGCTCCAAAAATCCACAAACTCTCTCAAAATCCTCTCACTCTCCAAAATTCAAGAGACTAAAATGATCATCTCACCCCCAAACAAGCAAAAATGATTCAATAAATAGAGAAAGGAGGGGGGTATGATGTGGCTCCAAGTAGGATGCCACCTCATTTCCTCTCCACTCCACATCACTTGGTCAAGCTCATATACCAATGCACAATTAATAAGTGGTTGGAGGAATGACAAGAACCTTACACACTCCATCTAAGCCCACTCCCCAAAGGAAAAAATTAAATATTTGAAATAAAGTGTAATTAACATTCAACCTTTTTATTCCCCACAAAACATCTAAAAGAGCCTAAATTTGACCCCCCAACCCATAGGTAGTGTTGGCATGGGAATTTAAGAGGTGTGGGACGAATTTGACTTGTCCCACAAGCTTCCAAATTTGGCCTCTAAGGCAAACTTCGAGTTTCCCATGAAGGGTAGAGTGTGCTACACTCAAAATTCAAACACACATCACTCAACACAAAATCCAAGAGTAAATCAAGTCTAATAAAAGAACTCCTTTTTTTTGTCACATCTTTGATTAGTTTAGGAAAATTTAAATTAGCTTAATTAAGACACTACAACCCATGAATAATAAAGGGGGTGAACACATATCCAAAAATCTAAATAATAAAGCAAGTAAATTTCATTATTAAAAGAAAACACATACAACATTATTAAGAAGGGAAATTAAAACAAATCAACACATAACCCCTAGGTCAAAAAATTTCAATAACCAAATAATTCTAACACACACATAATTACATGTTGCCATGGTGACCCTAGCTGAATTCTTCTTGAATTCCGATGTGGTTGGTCTCTAATCCCCTGATGTTGTTGTGAATATAATATACCTGTAACCAGATAATACCTCCTTTGGCTTCATGGCCGCATTAAAACATTCATACCAAAATATGTGATAAAACTCTAAAATCAACTATATACGGAACAATATCATCCATGCAAATAAAATATCACTTATAATTTATAGCACATTTCTATTCCACATTTCATCCATGTCAAAATGATCACAACATTAATCCAATTATCAAAGGTCTACTCAATATGACTAAATACATCACATGTCAGAAATATAGATAAATAACCCTATCTACAGTATATCAATATCAACATCAAATATCTCCAATGGTCCATATGCATCATATACGAATTGAATCAAAAATAGTTCAGTATTTCTAATATCTACTAACATGCTAAATCAAAGAAGCTATAATATATCCATAATGCAGTCGACAATATCAATAAAAAATAATAAAAAAGGTGTCAAAGGGAAATGGGCACTACAACATTCTCCGCCCCCTTAATACATTATTTTTATAAACATCATATTTCATGATAGTGGACTCTCTTATTCCAAACAAAGTAAAGATTTTTTACACTCTCTGTGTATCTTCCTCACCTTTGAGGTGGCATGCCATCTTTCTTGCTTCAAGGTCTTGGTGACAGCTTGGTTTTTGCCCACAGGATTACAAAAAATATTGAAGTGACATGAGTACATCTCTCTATGAACATCCTTAGTGGTTTCCGATTTCCTTGGATTACCATGAACTTCTATGGTTTTCCGACTGCAGGTTAACCACGAACCTTGACGTGACAAGATGTCTCAACTATACACTTTGGTGGTTTCTCGTATTTCTACAAACCCTTTACACAAAAACCAAGTGCTAATTTAGTGATTTTTCTCCTCACAATTTCCTTCATTAGGGAGGGGAAAACATGGAAAATTCTTTGAATGTTATTGAAAAACACATTTCAATAAACATAAAAAACACAATGCACAACAAAAACAGTAACAAAAACATCACCAAAGAAATGATGCAACCTAACATATTTTCTAAATGTTGCAAGTGATCACTTCTTTTCCTTGAAAAAACTATCACATCATCCTGATACATGGTAATGAAGTCATTTATATATCCAAAGAATTCTATATCCATTTCTCTTTGAAATATAGCTTTGACATTCATCAGGAAAAACAACATTGTGACATACAAATAGCTTCCCTAAGGAGTGGTGAAAGTAGTTTTGATTCTCTCTGACTGCTTCACAACCACTTGGTTATACCCAAAGAAACCATCCAAAGTGGATAACAACTTAGAACTAATAAATAATTGCAACATGTTGTCCATATTTGGCAAGGAATATTTGTCCTTGATTTATGCCTTATTTAAATTTCAGAAGTCAAGACACAATCTTATATCCCCATTTTTCTTTCAAATAGATACCAGGTTTGCTACCCATGAGGAGTATCTTGTAGGTTTTATAAGTCCTCCATCCCTTAACTTTTTATACTCTTCTTGCATTTCCAGAGAAAAGAGTGGATTAATTGGTCTTTGCTTCTGCCTAAACCTCTTGGCATTAGCTTCCAGGGGTATTTCATGTTGAAAATGGCCTTCCCTGTACGCTTTCATTTCTGAATATTACCAAGCCAAGCAATTTTGGTACTTTTTTAGCAATTAGACATATGAATGCTTTTCTTCTCTATTCAAGTTGTTGCTTAGCCATATCCTAGACTAAATTTATCCTTTCTTCCCAAGTTATATTCTTCAACATCTCTTGAGGCTGACATGTGTTGTGTCTATTAACAATCCAGTTAGCATTATCAAAATTTGATTCCAATGCAACCAAACCTCTCGAAATAGTATTGGTTTTCAATTGGATAATGTCTTTACCAAACACGGTCTCTTTTCCATCATTTACACAAACCATTAGTTCCCAGTTCATACTTTTATTGGTGAATTCAAATTCATTATGTAGAAATATTTGGACCTGAGCATCATCTTCAAACACCTTCCAGTGCTTGATATTGTCATGGACAGACGACCTAGTCAATATTTCAATATCATATTCACAATAGGGAGACATTGTACAATTTTCAAACCTAGATCCCAATACTTCCAATTTATCTTCTACAGTATTATACTTCCTATCATGATGTATTATATTGAAAGAATCAAACATTTCAATGAAGTCCGAAACTGCATGCTTGTATTGCTTCATTCTTTGATTCTTTGTAGCATACAATTTTTTGATTTTTTTGACTATTAACTATGAATCTCCTTTAACAATAACGTCTCTAACACCATACTTCCATGAAATCCTTAAATCCAAGAGCAGTGCTTCATACTCAGCAATATTTTTCATGCACTAAAAATTGAGTTTACAATAAAAGTCAAACTCCTCTTGGCTTGGAGATATCAAGACAACACCAGCACCATTACTAGATCTAGAACAAGCCCTGTCAAACATTAGGGTCCAAGGAGAACCAACCTACTCAGGATATTCACACTCATCAATTTTATGCTCCTTAGAATCAACATAACACACAAAGTAACCGACATCAACATCTATGTACAATACTTCATAAGAAGCATTGTTAGGGTCCTCAATGATATGCAATATTTTATCTCACTGTACAACTTCACAAGGTTCTTCTCAACTAGTGTGGTTGCATATGACATGTCCATTTGTACGCTTCCACCCACAATAGCTACCCATTTTTTGGATAATAAAATCCCCCTTTTGGCAAGACAATCCACTATAACCACATTCATGGTTAAGCATTTTCCTGGATAAGCTACTAATTGCACTACTAATCCCTTGACATGTCCAATTATTAGCACTTATCTTGAATCCATAGCAGTACATTTCCCGAAAGCTATTGTTACCTTGATATTTAACTCATTCATTACCTCAAAATATTCCTTGATAGCAGTACTCTTGCAAGTTTATCTAGACTTAGATCTATAGATTTCCTCCTGATTGAAAAAATATTGTTTTAAGTTTTTAACTCTCTTGGAACATACATAGCTAATTAAATTTTCTTGGGATTTGAAGATATTTAAAGTATTTTATAGTGAATGATATTGCTTTTAACTTATTAATTTATTTATAGAGATCCCCTACACCTTTCCTCATCATATTAATTTATGGGCTCATAACCAAGGACAAGGAATAGGTGAGTAAGGGAAATTACTTCCTTTCCCAACCTCACGCCACCTATAAGAGGCACGGGCTCAACACCGAAGGTTGGTGGGTAAAATAAGTGTGTAAATGAAATATTTCATTTAGATTCGAGATATATAATTTTTTGGTTGTTTTTGAACTTTAAATTGTGCTTTTGAAAGGGAGATTTTTCCCCTAGCCTAAACCTCACACAACTAGGAATTGTTATCCAATTTTTCCCCTTGGGAAAATATTGATCAAACATGAACTTGCACACAGATAAGATGACAGGGTTGTTTCGGTCACAAAGGCTTGCATTTCAAGGTTGGCGAAGAAAGGAACGGGCTGAGTAGGTTGCAAAGAAATTCAAGAAAAGAAGAAGTCCAAAATTTGGGTTTCGGACTTCAGAGGTGGAGCTTTTCAGGGATGGCATAAGGCAGATTTTGGGGACTCAACAAAAATAAAAATATCTGAAACCCAAAACTCCAAAAGTCCCAAATTACATAATTTTAGGTGTTGGGGTTTTGGATTTCTCGATGGAGAAAGCTGGAAAAGGGAGCGATAAATTTCTGAAACCCGAAACTCTAAAAGTCCAAAATTTCAAAATTTTGGATTTTTTGGTTTCAGGGATCTTAAAGTGAGCAAAAATCCCAAACTCTAAAATTCCAAAAGTCTGAAATTTCAGACCTTTAGGTTTCAAATTTTCGAAGGTGCAGAATTCGGGCTTTCGGAGATCTCCGGTGGCAAAATCGGAAAAGTGATCAAAAATGTCTGAAATCCCAAAAGTCTGAGTCCCGAAAGGGTTTGGATTTCAAAATTCAACGCATGTTTCAAGATCAATGCGGTGGAATTTTCAGTTTTTAGAGTTTCAAAACTTCGGGTTTCAGGGTTTCAGAACTCTCGAGGCGATTTGGGTGATGAATAGTGCAAAAGGTCTGAAAAAGGAAAAATGTCTGAAAGTTTTAAATTTCAGACTTTCAGACTTTCAGAGTTTCGGTTTTGGATTTTTGGAACTCACAAGCCCCAACATGAAAAAATCTCAACTCAATGTCTGAAATCCCAAATTCTTAAAGTCTGAATTTTTAGACTTTTGGACTTTCGGGTTTCGAAGTTTCAGAACTCTCAGTCTGCCATTTTTACAGAATGACACCTTGACCTTCAGATGGCCATAAATTTTGAATGGGAGCTTAGATTTGCACAAGAAATTTTTGTTTGGAAATCTCTCAGAGTCTTTCACTCAACTACGAATAAGTTATTAAAAATTAGTGAGACTAATTTATTCAAAATTAAAAAATACATTCTACCATTTTTTAGGGTGTCTGACTTCTCACCTACCAAAATAATGAAGTATGGGATTCCTTTCTTTCCCCACAAGGAACATCACATAGAGGCATGGGTTTTATAGTAGAACCCGTCATTATTGCACTTGAATTCAATGCATTTCTTGGGTGGTTGGAGTAGGATTTTGAAATTCTTCTATCTCCTTCTCTCATTCTTCCTATATATTGTAAGGAGGGGCATTTTTCTAAAGGTTGGACATTTTTTCTTTGCACCCTCCCTTCTTCTCTTTTTGAAAGTGGATTTGTGGAGTTCAAACCTACCATTCAATATGTAATGTAATTTTGCTCTTCTTGGCCATTGTAATGGACTGTACTGAATTTTTGGAGCAATAATACATATCTGTGGATGATTTTCAACCCTCTCTTATGTTCATTGCATCTGTCTGATCTCTCATTGCAATATTGGTTATATGTGTATGGTGGTTGTGTTACATTTCAATGGTTTGTGTTTAATGGTAAAGAAAAATTTTGGCATTCCTTTGGTGCGTCACCTCTGTTAGTTTAGGTTTAATTTCCTACATCTTCCTAACCCCTTCTCCTTCTAAAGTTAGAGCAGATCCTCTACAAAGTGTATGTGTGTACCTGAATAGAGGAATAGGAATCGACCTTCATCTGGAGAACTTTTTTGATTGTAAAGTCCCAGACTTTCGAAAAAGCTCCATGTTATGCAATCACACTGAGAGTTTCAACCCATCGAGTTACAGACATTCATGGGTGTTGTGATTACACATCAACTGTAAGATGAGAGGACTCATCATGGAAGATTAAGATAGGTGAAAAAATGACTCAAGTAAAATGTTTAGAATGATTTTTCTACCAAAGAGGTTGTTTTGGGGAAAGATATGACATCATGAAGCTTCTAGAGCAAACTAAGGGAAAATAAACTATGCTAGAAGGAAGCTATAGAAAAAACCAAGTATACAGGCCTTTCTAGGATTAGTTTCAAAATTTTGGCTTTTCCTGTTGAACAGATGAAATGATAAGAAATGTTGATGAGAATATTATGAATGTTTTTAGAGATTCGAATTGATTATCACCAATGATTTCTGAATTTTTTGAAGTTCCTTGATTACAAATTTCACATAATGAGCTAGAACATGATAATGTAATGAGGCTGCAATAGTATATGTATATGGAAATGCAGGTGGATCATGCGTAGTATCTCCTTAGGTTAAGATATGTGACGGATTCACTAAATTCCTCACCTTATAGTGTACACAAAAAAGCTTCTATGTTCTTATATTCCTCTATGACTCGATATAGGCCAAACCATTTGGTCCTAAATTTGGTTCCTTCACGGGTTTTCTTGTATATCCAGTTGTCAAGTCTTAATACCATACCTCCCTCACATATTTCATAATCGTATACCTTCTTATTATACTGATGACCCATCATGTCAGCATAAATAGTATGTCGCAGCTTAGCATTAAGCCAAGCTTCATTGAGGCGTTCTAACCCAGAGAGTCGTGACTCACAATAACTCTCTCCTCCTAAAATTCATTTTAGTGATATTTGGGGATTGGGTATTTCAACTTTAAGCGGTGATACCTATTCCAAACTGAACACCAAAGAATAGGGGGTTTCCCCTATCGAAATTCTCTCTATAGGCCCACAAGGCCATAAATAACTTTAAGTGCTAGTTGCGCTTGTTCTCCTTTACAATTTTTAGGAGAATTAACTTTAGCATATTTTTACTCGACTCAACCTGTCCATTGGATCGAGGGTAATAGAGAGAATCCATATTGTGATTTATCTTGAAATTTTCACATATTTCATGTACTTCTTCATTCTTGAAAGACATACCATTATAAGAGATAATAACTTGTGGGAACTGGTACCTACAAATAATTTGTTTCAAAATGAACTTTGTAACTACACATCCTGGTACAATTGTAAGAAGCATAGCCTCAACCCACTTCATAAAGTATTTAGTGGCCATGACTATGAGATTGTGGCCATCTATTGGGGAGGGAGATAACTTCCCTATCAAATATAACCCCCACATGTAAAAGGTCCATGGTGTTGCAATCGATTGTAGAGCCTTGGTAGGTATATGGATCTCATGAGAGAAATCTTGATATTTGTGAGACCTGCACACATACTCTACGACATCATGTTCTAATGAAAGAAAAAAAAATAACCCATTTGATGTATCTTTCTACTAGTATCGTGGCCTCCAAATTGAACCCCACAGACTCCACTATGGGCTCCATCAAGGATCTTTTCAAAGTCTTCCTTATCGACACATCTTAGAAACATTCAATTGATGGCTATGCAATATAACACTTGTTTTATGATTACATATTTGGTGGTTATGACACGTACAAGTATTCTTTTTTACAAATTTTCCCCTTTAAGGTACGCATGGTCCATAATAAATTTAATACTATCAGAATACCATGGGCACACAAAAATGGGAGGCTTGGTTTCAACATAGTATATGCATTTTTTGAGAAAATCCAAGTAAACTAGATCCCCTCCATCGAATGGGTTGTCATTTAACCAATCTATGATGATCTATCCTTTAACATAATTTTGGTTAATGAACATTAATTCGAACTCACCCATTAGATTCATGAATCAACCAACTTTCTTAGATAAAGAACCATGTGTTAGACATTTATGTAGATGATCTGTCTTGACAATGACCCTTGTTTCTTGGTTAAGCATGTAATGTCTTAACCGATTTTTTAGAAAAACTATAGCAATACATTATTTTTATTCTTGCATATAATGTCTCTCATAGTCGAGCAATGTGCAACTGATGAAGTAAATTGCACACTCACATTTGTCATCATCTTCTTGTGCTACCATGTAAGCTAATCTCACATCTGTAGCCCATGAGTATAAAATGAGAGGGTGATATTATTTAGGAGGCATGAGATGTGAGGTGATAGAAGGAATCACTTAACTAATTCAAGTGCCTCATGACACTCACCCATCCAAATTTTGCAGCAATTCTTCTTTAACAAGTTGTTTATAAAATGAATAGAAAAGGTTAAATCAAGAATAAACCTTCGGATTTCACAAAGATTTCCTAGAAAGTACTTAAGTCCTAACTCGTCTAATGGTAGGATCATTTCTAGAACCAATTTGATTGTTTCTAGATCTACATTGATCCCTCATGAAGAGATGATGTACCTAAATAATTTCCCTCCCATAAAACTGAACAAGCATTTTTCTTGATTCAGAGTAATCTCGTATTCGATTAGACAAAAGAGGATGATGCAAAGCACCTCATGGTGATCAGAATGCTTTTTGGCATCAGCCATACGGTCATCAACATATGATTCCATAATCTTGTAAATAAGATCATGGAATATGTAAGTCATTAACCATTGGTAAGTGGCACCAACGTTCTTGATACAAAAAAACATGATTGCGTAGGAATAAGTTCCCCAAGGAGTGATAAAGGTCATCTTTTTCTGATCTTCCTTGGAGATTCTAATTTGATTATACCAAGAAAATCATTCCATAAGGGAAAGTAGCTCATAACTAGTTGTTGCGTCAATGATGAAATCGATGGATGATACTGGGAAATAATTCTAGGGACATGATTTTTTTATGTCCCAAAAGTCAATGCAGATTTAAATATTTCAACTCTTTGTAAAAATGGGGACAATTTTGGACACCTATATTGAGTAATCAATAGGTTTGATAAACCCCACTTGTAAGAGTTTCATAACATCTATTTTGACCATTAGCGCCACCTTTGGTTTCATAGGTCTATATTTTTATTTGATGGTCTTATCGTCAGACTTGGTTACTAGGTTGTGGACTGCAAAATGCGGAGCAATTCTCATCATTTATTTGTAGCTAAATGCGAAGGATTTTGAAATTTATTTAAGAACATTTTTTGTGTATTTCAAATTCTTCAGGAGTCATTAAAGAACCTAGATTAAAACTTTTTGAGTCCTCCTCTGTATCGATATTGCTATTGGTCACCCCTTTGATAAAATAGGCATTACCCTCTTCAAACTCAGGAAGGGCTGGAGGTAACTATAACTTTCCTTCTTCTTCTATTTCACAAATCTCAAGGCCTTTTGAGGAATAAGGATCCATTGTGTGATCTCAAAAATAGGAGGAAGAGTGTGGAAGGAGAGAAAATACTCTCTTACGATGTTGGTGATGTAAATTTGTATAAGAATTAAGGTACCCTATGATAGCCTCATATTTTTTAGCATAATCCACAGAAGCAGGCTTGTTTTCAGCTGCAACATATGGTAAGATTGGATTCATTTTCCTTTTGTGAACTAAGGGTTCAACACAAACTGAAACTGTGAAGTTGGTATCTTCTAACTCTTTTCTTATATAGAAGAGAGATGCAGAAGTATCTAAAGAATCAACGAGAAAGTTTTGTTCACATGTGATGGCTTCAATTTAAATGAAGTAAAAATATTTAGTTAAGTTGAGTACAACAATTTTATAGTGTTGTAAGTGTTCCACCCTCACCTCATATACTTCTAAAAATTATTGGCGTAGCAACTGATTAACACGATGAGATCCCTCTCCACCATCATTTCGAGCTTTTGGTGTGACAACAAATCGTTTAGTATCACCTGGGAGGTCACCCATCCCAGAACTACTCTGGGGGCGGTGCGCTTAACTGGCTGGTATCAGAGCTGCACAATTTTCCGTCACACCAAAATCTCGAACTGATGGTGGAGAGGGATCTCATCATGTTAATTAGTTGCTACACAAATACCCTCCTGCACGATGGAGCTGGGTATACACCCAATCAGGCCCAACGGTATATTAAGAGGAAGTGACACTAGAAATTTCTGGGGAGGTCACCCATCCCAGAACTACTCTGGGGTTGGCGCGCTTAACTTCCTGGCTCTGATACTAAACGATTTGCCGTCACACCAAAAGCTTGAACTAATGGTGGAGAGGGATCTCATCATGTTAATCAGTTGCTACACCAATAAAACTTAATTGGCAACAAGTTGTGAATCACCCAGCACTCTAATGTTACCCAATCATTTTGGGTATAATGACACCAAGAAGGAGAACCTTATATTCTGCCCCATTTTTTATACATTTAAAGTCTAGCTTGAAGGAAAAAGGTATGACCTTCCCTTCAGGAAAAGTGAGGATCATGCCTGCCCCCATGCCAAAGTGGAATTTTTCTCCATTGAAATTAAGAGTCCAACAATTGATGTCAGATTGCCCTTTTTATCTTCTTCCTTTGCTTCTAAGACTTCAACCATGCAAATTCCATCAGCTGTAAGAGAGCCGAGTCCCAGAGCATTCCTTATGCCCATGGAATCAAATGGAAGGATAATGGGTAAATCATTATCTAATAGCTCGACAATCTTTACTACAGGAATCCCTTCAATAAAAATAGTAGCTTCTGATTCCATTGTCGGAATTAGTTTTCTCTTTGCTATTGAAATAGTTGGCTTGGTCAATTGGTTTGCAGGGAGCTCAAACTCATAATATATCTTGGGATTCTTCTTTAGGTTAGCTAGATGAATGTCATAGGGCTTCAAGAATCCCTATGCAATGAATAATTTCCATCTAAGAATCTAGCTTCCTTAAATAATGTAGAAGAGGTTGCCTCATGTGATGTGTCTAAGGGTGGACGAGAATCATATTATAGGTTGTTTCCTGGTCTATAATATCAAACTCTGTAAGAACCATCTCGGGTCCCTGGGTAACTAGCAGCAGTATGGTTCCAATTCATGTTGTTTTGAGGTTATCATACCCTCTTAGTGTGTTTCTCATTGAAGAGCAATTGGTTTTTCTATAACCTAACTTCTGGAGAAACAAGAAAGGGACAATATTGATTATATCCCCATCATCAATCATCATGCACTTTATGTATTTGTTGTAAATCCAAACCTATATATACAGAGCTAGATCACCTCTACATTCCAATTAAGATTATGTGGGCATATTGTTCTTATTGAATACGAGTCCAACATCTCTTTCTGGCTGCCCAGGAGGATAGACATCAAAGTATATTTTATTTATTTACACCTCTAGAGGAGGGGCGACATTGATCAAATTTCCAAGACCCAATGCTTCTAATAAAGCATCTCTATGACCAGGGGAGTTCTTCAACAAATCCAAGGAGGATATGTGAGAAAAATTATTTGTTAAATCATTGATCAATTCATAAGTCCCCATTGGCTTTCAATGTGT
This sequence comes from Taxus chinensis, assembly GCA_019776745.2. Lineage (NCBI taxonomy): Eukaryota > Viridiplantae > Streptophyta > Pinopsida > Cupressales > Taxaceae > Taxus > Taxus chinensis. The sequence goes on along the minus strand of CM034146.1, from coordinate 252,640,247 downwards.
TTCATGAACATCATCCGATATAGATTGGTAAATAGGAATGGGCTACGAAGAGTAGTCTTGGGTTCTATTAGTAGTGTTTATTCGGGGTTCAATTTATAGTTATACTAGACCTACGATCTTAATATTTTGGAGACCATCTAACGCAGGTGCCAATGATGGGTTTGACGAAGTCAAACCATCATGATAATTTTTTGATATTTTCTCTACAAAAAAATTCATGATTTACTGCAAAAAACCCTTCGATCAAGCTAGTAGTTTTTGATTCCGTTGTGGGAATTAGTTTTCTCCTTATTGTTGAAATAGTTGGCTTGGTCAATTGGTTTGCAGGGAGCTCAAACTCAGAATATATCTTGGGATTCTTCTTTAGGTTAGCTATATGAATGTCAAAGGGCTTTGAGTAGCCCTATGAAATGAAGAATTTCCATGTAAGAATCTAACTTCCTCAAATAATATAGAAGAGGTCACCTCATGTGATGTATCCAAGGGTGGACAAGAATCATATTATAGTTGGTTTCCTAGTCTATAATGTAAAACTCTGTAAGAAACATCTCAAGTTCTTGGGTAACTAGCAACAATATGGTTCCAATTCATGTTGTTTTGAGGCTATCATACCCTCTCAATGTGTTTCTCATTGAAGAGTAATTGGTTTTTCTGTAGCCTAACTTCTGGAGAAACAAGAAAGGGAAAATATTGATTGCATCCTTGTCATTGATCATCACGTGCTTTATGTACTTGTTGTAAATCCAAACCTATAGACACAGAGCCAGATAACCTCTACGTGCCAATTAAGATTATGCGGGCATCTTTTTCTTTTTGGATACGAGTCCAACATCTCTTTCTGGCTGCCCAGGAGGATAGATATTGAAGTATATTTTATTTATTTGCACCTCTAGAGGAGGGGTGACATTGATCAAATTTCCAAGACCCAATGCTTCTAATAAAGCATCTCTATGAGTAGGGGAGTTCTTCAACAAATCCAAGGAGGAGATGTGAGAAAATTTCTTTGTTAAATAATTTATCAAGTCGTAAGCCTCCACCGGCTTCAAATGTGTTTCATGAACATCATCCAATATAGATTAGTAAATAGGAATGGGCTGTGAAGAGTAATCTTGGGTTCTTTTAGTAGTGTTTATTCGGGGTTCAATTTATAGTTATACTAGACCTACGATCTTATTTTTTTGGAGACCATCCAATGTAGGTGCCAATGATGGGTTTGACGAAGTCGAAGCATCATGATAATTTTTCAATATTTTCTCTATGAAAACAATTTCATGATTTACTGCAGGAATCCCTTCGATCAAGCAAGTAGGTTCTGATTTCGTTGTGGGAATTAGTTTTCTCTTTGCTATTAAAATAGTTGACTTGGTCAATTAGTTTGCAAGGAACTCAAACTTAGAATATAGCTTGGGATTCTTCTTTAGGTTAGATCGATGAATGTCAAAGGGCTTCGAGTATCCCTATGCAATGAAGAATTTCCATGTAAGAATCTAACTTCCTCAAATAATGTAGAAGAGGTCACCTCATGTGATGTATCCAAGGTTGGACGAGAATCATATTATAGTTGGTTTCCTAGTCTATACTATAAAACTCTGAAAGAACCATCTCGGGGCCCTAGGTAACTGGCAGCAGTATGGTTCCAATTCATGTTGTTTTGAGGCTATCATACCCTCTCAGTGTGTTTCTCATTGAAGAGAAATTGGTTTTTCTATAGCCTAACTTCTGGAGAAACAAGAAAGGGACAATATTGATTGTATCCCCATCATCGATCATCATGAGTTTTATGTATTTGTTGTAAATCCAAACCTATAGATATAGAGCTAGATCACCTCTACATTCCAATTAAGATTATGTGGGCATCTTGTTCTTGTTGAATATGAGTCCAACATCTCTTTCTGGCTGCCCAAGAGGATAGACATCGAAGTATATATTTTTTATTTACACCTCTAGATGAGGGGTGACATTGATCAAATTTCCAAGACCCAATGCTTCTAATAAAGCATCTCTATGACCAGGGGAGTTCTTCAACAAATCCAAGGAGGAGATGTGAGAAAATTTCTTTGTTAAATCATTGATCAAGTCGTAAGCCCCCACCGGCTTTCAATGTGTTTCATGAACATCATTTGATATAGATTGGTAAATAGGAATGGGCTGCGAAGAGTAGTCTTGGGTTCTATTAGTAGTGATTATTCAGGGTTAAATTTATAGTTATACTAGACCTAGGATCTTAGTTTTTTAGAGACCATCCAACGCAAGTTCCAATGATGGGTTTGACGAAGTCGAAGCATCATGATAATTTTTTCCTACTGGGATACCCTTGTTTAATCCATTGGGGTCCATCTTACCATTGTTAGGATATTTAGAAAGGGGATCGATAAAGATCCTCACCAATCTATTTTGAGGGGATACAATCCCCACAAAAGTATACTAAGTTGGCATTGTAGGATTCCCCAAAAACATCTTGACAAAGAGCTACCTTTGGTCCTCTAGTAATTGTTGTAGGAACTTGTGACAATCTCGACAAGTTCTATCATCATGTCCTTGGACCCTATGGAAACCACAATATAGGTTAGGATCTTAATCCCAAGGTCTTTGGTTTGTGTTTTGTTATGGTCCAAAGTTCCAATTTTTATTAAAATTTTGGTTATTGAAATTGAAGTTCAAAGGTTGTTTCCCTTGATTTTGATATTGGTTTTGGTACCCATTTTGGTACTGGTTAAGACCTTGAGCTTAAATTTTTTTTTTGTTGTGGAGGACGATTGAAGTTTACCATGTTAATTATATGAGAAAACTTATTTCTCCTATGATCATTACCATTTGTGTTATTGTTAACCTTATCTGTACTCGAGGTGTTAACAACATTTGGTTTCTTCACTTGATATGAAATGCCTTTGGTTATAACACCACGGTTTTTTTAGGACCTCAGGTCCTTTGTTTTTGTTTGCATTATTGGGGTAACTTGAATTACCTTGATTAGGAGTGATCAATATCCCATTTAAACCATAGGTCTTTCGACCATTATCTATTTGTCCTTGATCTATATAGAGAGCACCCTCTAGCACCTCTTTGTAGCTCCTTAGAGGGAATTTATAGACTTATTCCTTCATCTCTCAGTTAAGATATTGAAGGAATAGATCACAGAGCTCCATCTAATCCATGTTGGGATTGCTTTCCGAAGAGTAGAGGACTTGTTGTCATCTCTTGATGAAATGGACATTAGAATCATAATGTTCTTCCTTTATATATACAAACTCCCTGATTCCTATCCTTAACAACTTGTTCATGTCAAAATATTTGATGAATTCACACACGATTTATTTAAAGGAATGTATTAAAGGCTCAGGTATCCTATAATACTAGTTGAGAGTGATTCATTCAAGATTCATAGGGAAGATCTTTACAGCAACTGCATCCCTTGGGAGCATATCTTGAATGGAGGTCGAATACACTTTGATTTACACATTTAGATATCCCTCCTCATTAAATTTAGGAAGGTCTAGTAGAGCTCTTAGGAGCATAATGCTATGTATGGTAAAGTCGAGGGGATCTTTAAGATATTTAGAGTAGGCCCCAACAAAGTAAGACTCAACCATTTATGATCCTTGTTGGGGAGGAAGAGGTGGATTTGGTTGTTCATATAGTTCAGTGTAAATGTTCGTAGGGGCATAAGAAATCCCTTGTGGCTGACCATATGGACCAGAAAAAGAGTACATATCCCCCTCTAGTGACTTAGAATACATGTGTACATATGGGGGAACGTTACTCTGGTATAAAGTTGGAGAGGAAAAAACAGGGAACGATGCATTCCCATTTGGGATGGCATTTGAGAATGCACTTCCGATTGGTGCCTATTGAGGATATCTGTATGTAGTATGAGGGGGCATACCCAAGGTGCCCAATCCTGTGATAATATCTCCGAGGAAAGGAATACCCATGTAAACCAGACGATTTGGTGCACTATGCACTTGACCATTGTTCTGCAGATGATGGAGAACCATTCCTTTACCAATAATATGAATCATGAGTGGTTTGGGAAAGTTATAATTCCCTAACCTTTTCCACCAATGTCGATATGACCTCGTCTGATGATGGCATGATTTTTTGTTTTAGTGCATGTTTTTTAACCTTGCTAGGTTGCAAAGGAGTGTGATATCCTGCTATAAATTTTTCGGTGTTCTTCCACCCGTCTTTAGAAATATTTTTTGTTATGGGAGGTGTAGAGATGTTATTCTAAAGTAAGACATCAACATGTCCTTACACCCTATCTAGAGGTTGATTCATGTTTTGGAAGCATTTCTCGCTTCAGGTGTAATGTGCTAAGTACTTCTCATCCAATAGTGAGGGTTGATCAGAGTGCATATTGATTTGTGATCTGAAAAAAAACCAAGGAGCTGAGCCTGCAGTGAAATTCATATTGTTGTAACTAGAAATTTCATCCTATTGTATAAGCGTAAGTTGGTAAATCTCCTTGATCCTAACCGAGGATCCAATTTTGGTCCATTGAGGAGGATTTTGAGACATATGAATATTACTTTCATAGTTTTACACCCACGTAGATAGTGTTAGCATTAGTTTAATATTGTTTAAATATTTAATACATTGTTATGGTGGACAGTTATAACTGTCACCCTCCACCCGCAGCCTTTATAAGGCTCTGCACTCTTCTTTGTTATAACATATATTGATTTCATTGAATATCAGTCTATCTCATGCTCATGCCTTCATTGGTATCAGAGCACTCATCCTCTCCCTGCGTGGAATCTTTGAGGAGGCATTTCAATTATTTTATTTTTTCTCATATGCTTCTTCATTGGTATCAAATCGCATCATTGCTTGGGCGCGTGTGAAGAGGATTTAGTGTGGTCTGTCTTGAAGTGACGCTTAAGATCATATCAGAACAGGGAGAATCTAGTGTAGAGTTTCCATTTAGTATTGGAAACTTGAAGACCCTTGGATGACACAGTTTGTTGTCACTTGGGAGTTTGGATTCGTGGAGCACAAAGCAATAATCAATTAATTTTCTGCAGTCAAAAGATAGGCATTGAAGGTGAAGAAACCTGTTTTGACATTTTGAACCTCCATTGGAAGTTTTGGCGACCAGTTTGCAAATCTTTGGACGTGTGGTAGAAAGAAGATCATTGCATGGAAATTAGACCTGCAGCATTGGATACGTGTATCAAGAATCCAAACCTGCGTTGGAGACTTAAACTGTTGAAATTTTGATTTCAACCATCTTGTAACTGTGTCCAACCATTTTCTGCAAATACTCTCAAGAAGAAGACGCATAATCGATGATTGGCAAGTGGTGTATGGTTGTATTTTTTCTTAGACCATGACAGATTTGTTTCATGTTTGGCTGACTGGTAATTTACTTCCTACTTCACCATTTTTTTTTGTTTCATTTTGTTAGAAGTTATTATGGACATTCACTTGGAAAAATACTCGGGGTTAAACTTTCATACATGGAAGGTGAAGATTCAAATGCAACTTATGCATAAAAACTTATGGGGTATAGTAGATGGGAAAGAGAAAAAGCCCACAGACGCCGCCAAATTAGTAGAATGGCAGTGCAGAGATGATAAAGCAAAAGCCATTATTGGCCTTGCTCTCTCCGATTCTGAACTCCATCATGTTGATCTCAATAAATCTTCCAAGGACATGTGGGATAATTTAAATCAATTATTTGGAGTGAAAGCAGTGAACGCGAAGTTTTCCGTAAAACTTCAATTATATAGATTCAAAATGGAAGAAAGCGTTTCTATGTCTAGTCACATTAATCATCTTCGGTCTCTGCTCCAACAACTAGCAGAAGTCAAAGCTATGATAGAAGACAAGGATGCCAAAGTGATCCTATTAAACAGTCTATCTTCTAAATACAACAATTTTGTTTTTACTCTCAGTCAAATTCAATCCAAATCTCTAGATGACATGATTATGGCTCTTCTCGCAGAGGAAAAACACATTACTGGCGATGTTGCAGAAGGTGATACTCAAAAAAAGAAAGTTCATACAATGTGGAACTATCATATCCGAGCAAGAGATGTTCTACATGGAAATATAAAACACAATGGAGCTAATACTGCTCATATAGAAGATCCACAAGATTCTGACGAGAGTGAGGAAGTTGTTGATGAGATTGGATTCACATCATCTCTAGTATTGTAAGCATCTATACAGGAGGATGGAGGACGACGGAGGCTGGAGGAAATCCAATGACCTCTTGCAAGCCACAAGTGATGAGGCCGCCAACAGAGATTGTGGCAGAAGTAGGTATTGAGGACCTATTCCTCAATTTTTGGCTTGTTTATTTCAGTTTCAGTTTTGCGTCATGTTCCTGTTGTTTTGTTATTCAATAAAGTACAAATGATACAAAGTTTCCTATTTGGGACCTTCTAATTGAAGAGCGTCATGGGGAATAGAAAAGCACTAAAAGCAGCACATGGTACTTGCCCTGGGTTCATGGTAATCCTGTAAAACCACCGAGGTATCATCCTCTTCGGTTTGTGGTATGCCTGTAAAACCACCGAGGTAAAATCCTTTTGGTTTGTGGTAATCCTATAAAACCACCGAGGGTGAACAGTCGGAAAGTGTTCCTGTCCCTCTAGGTTTCTGGTTAACCTTAGAAAAACCATGTGAGACCATGTAGGCACATGCTCGTGTGAAGACCCTCTTTGCGGTTTTCTCTTTAAGGGGGGGGGGGGGGGACCTATTATCAGGAAATGTATATTTGTACGATCAATGTATTAAGGGGGGGAATGTTAGCATTAGTTTAATATTGTTTAAATATTTAATACATTGTTATGGTGGACAGTTATAACTATCACCCTCCACCCGCAGCCTTTATAAGGCTCTGCACTCTTCTTTGTTATAACATATATTGATTTCATTGAATATCAATTTATCTCATGCTCCTGCCTTCATTTTTTTTTTCTTTTTTGAGGAGGATTTTGAGACATATGAATATTACTTTCGTAGTTTTACACCCACGTAGATAGTATGGGTGACTGCTATTGTCTACCCATTTGGTAGTAATATGCCTCGAGACCCTAAATGGGCCAGTCATATCCATGTTGTCTAGACATATTCGGGGTATATGAATACCTGCAGAATAGTGGGAGAGATGAAAGATGGATTAAACAAATGGAAATGAAAAGAGACTAGATCTTCACATTGGGTTCACGATATTATACGGATGAAAATTGACACAAGACCTTCAATCACACTGAACACCCCGAGGTCATGCTGAGGCAAGCGATGTGGAAATGTGGATGGCTAAATGATAGAGAAATGGGGTATGTGGACGAAAGTGTGTCTAAAATGGGATGGGCAAGTTGTGAAGAGAAAACAAGTTCCTCAACACGTAATAATGGGATCTTCTCATGCAGAGCAAGGAAGGCATCTCTAACTTGAATGGTTCTGATAGATGGATTTGAAATAATTTTTACATAGAGATTCCAGTCAATATCAAGTTCCACGAAGATTCTTTCTAATGGTTGCAGAATGTGTGGAAAACCAATGGGAACCTTGTAATGATTTCCAGACAAGGTCATGGAATATGTGAGGGAGGTGTGGATATCGATAATTCTATGGTTAATTAGTTAGAGTAGTCTAAAATGTGAGGGATGGGTTAGCTTCCTTATTTAGAATGCTTAGCTATCGAATGATGTATAGTGGAAGTGGTGATGACCTGAAAACTAATGAGTGTACTCCTATGTCGAGGTCCAACTGGCCTTTAGGCCCTTGCAGTTGGGGAACCCGTGGATCACAATCATAAAATATTAGATGGTCATGTATGTTTAAATGCTATTGTAAGGCGCAGTCCAGTATTCATAGGATTTATCAGTCGTGATATTCAAAAAATTTAATTGTTCAATCTTCTCAGCATATTATGCTGGTGTTCTAAGTACAAGAAGACATAGTCCAATATTTATGTCTGTAATTAACTCGAGATCGTTAGGTTGTGGGACCAATGGATCACTGGCATATGTTTTTTATTTTTGTGGTTCGTTTATGGTAATGGATTGAAAAGATATAATTTTTTTAAACAAATAACAACTAATCTAATTGAATCAAAACTATTCTATAGTTTTAGTATTTTCAATAAATGAATGAAACAAAACAATACAAAACAACCACTCTAAATAAAATAAATGTTTTTGTTCTTTTCTAGGATAACAATACATACATAGGAAATAAATTGCTTCTAATTTAATTAATTAATCTAAAATAAATAAATAAATTGGGTGTAGTTGCTTATATGTGTAGAATAAATCTAATCTATTTTAAACAATGAAAGATTTTATAAATCTATTCTAATTAAATGAAATATTTTCCAATAAGTAATCGTGGATTTGTTAAATCCTCTCCTATCTCAGATGCATGGGAATATTGAAAGCTTTAGAAGTTTTTCTTCTCTTGTAACCTCCCGGATATAATTTGTGAGAATCTAAGGCAAACCAAAATATATGTCAAATGTATTATCTCTATCCTAGCAAAAAAGGCTTCCTCAAGATATACTTCCCTCAAAGCCCATAGAGATAGGGAAGGAAGAGTCGATCAACAGAAACTCCTATGGAAGATGTAAATCTTCTTTGAAATTGAATAAACTATTTGCAATGAAGAAACTAGCTTTTTGTACTCTATTTGATATATATTTTTATATGATTCAGAAATAATAATATGAAGAAATGAAGAAAACTAACATCAACCCCAACCTAGAAATATAGAGCAATGGAAAATGCACTTGTGTTATGCTTTGTCCCCTCACTTTTTTCTTTTCAATCTCTTGTGTTGACGTGAGTTCAAGGGATTTGGAATGTAATAGACGCAACAATGAGAAGTTGTTGGAGCAATGACAACTTCATAACAGTCATGTAGCAATGCAGGTGGAAGAGAGATAACACAAGTGAATAGAGCTTGGCTATGCAATTTCAAGGGAAAATGTGGCATCTCATCAATACAAGAATAGTAAATATGATATTCAACCATTTTCTTCAAAACAAGCGATGATTTTATAGAAGGTTTGCTCGGTTGTGCACTAACACACTTTGCAACCATGGGGTTCCAGATCAACACATGAAGAGGTAGTTAACAAGTAAATCAAAAATCATGTAGAAGAGGAGATTGCCATAAGTCACTCAAGCTGGAAATCATCTAAAATAGGTAAGAAACGTGCTTAAAAAGTGAACTTGATTGAGGAAATCACGCGTCAATTCTCATGTGAAGATTCTGGAAAAAGTGCACATCACCACTGCCCTATGTAAACAACAGTTACAAGACCACTTCCCTTCCTGGGTGGTGGTTACAAGACCGCCACAAATGCAGGGTGACGGTTTTGCAACTAAAGGCCAAAACTAAGGCAAAATGAAGTGGGAAGCTACAAAAAAGGAAGAAGTTGTTAGGTAAGGCAAACTAGGCTATAAATATAAGCTACAAGGAGGTTCAGGAGCTTGAACACCTTTGGAAAAGACATGAACCATCATTGGGAACATTTTGTAACCATTTTCCAATAATGTAGCAAGTGTAAATTCAGGTGCATGTAGGGACCCTATCTCGTACGAAAGTGGAGACAAAGAGAAGACAATTAGGAACAAAAAAAACAGCCTCTACCTGTGGCTCAACTCATGAAAACAAACCAAAAAAACAAACTAACAACATTCCAAATGAAAACTATCTCATCTTTATGAGTCCTTCCCTTTGAAATATAATTTGTAATACTTTGATAATTTGTAGATAAAATTAACAATGATAATGAATCTACAATTGTAAAAATAAATAATTAAAATACATCATTCTTAATTTTTTTTTAAATTTTAAATTTGATTTTTGAAATTAAGCTATAATATTATGGTCTTTAATTTAGTTTTTAAAAATTAGGAGAAACAATTAAAAATTAGAAAATGAGAATATTGTCAAAAGTGTTCCTACATGCATGTGTCACTAACTATATGGGTAAATTTTGTTTTGTTTTTTGTTTAAATATGTGTCAATCATGACCAAATAATGATTTCCTATCAAAGGTGTGGTTACTAGTCCATAATAATATTCAAATGTCATTACACATGTTTACTATGGTAGAAAAATTTAATGGAGACTAATGGCAATCAATAATGCGTATTTGTATCAACTATTACAACGTTCTAGGTTTTTTTTTAACGAAACAAATTTCACTATAAGATATAGGGTATAGTATCCACAATGTTTTCACATTTTTGTTGTGGATATTTTAATACAAATTGTGAATCCAAATTTGTAGACTCCACCTACAATAATTTTGTAGAAACATAAAACGTGACAAAATTTTTGAAAAAATCTACAATGAAAATAGGGGCATAAAATTCACAATAGTATACTTGTTGAATTTGTCATAATTTTAATATTGTTACAAACCTACAATTAAATTTTTTGTGTAAATATTTACAATTTACATATTGTTGTCAATCCACAATTATAAAATCATGACATGTGTTTCAATAGTTAGAACTTAGTAGTAGATAAAATCTCAATTATTAAATTATAACTATTTTCACGATTTTATTTTACATAATGAAATAGAAAAAATATTAAATTAAATAACTTTGAAATAGATTAAATATGTAATAATGATTAGAAAACTAAACTACAAATAAATATGCAATTTTCAAATAATTTTTTATTAATATTAATATCTAGTATTTTACTAACGTAGTCAAACAATGAGAATTAGAGATAAAACTTAAATATAATTTCTATTCTAAAGATAGAACTTTTAATCATATATATTGAAAACAATTCATGCGATGCATTTAAGATTAATAAATTATATCTAAAAGAGTCGTTTCACTTTTTTAAAACATGCAAAAGAACTATTTTTCCAATCCGAATATTTAAAAATAATACTTTTAATAAAAAAATAGTTTCGAAGAGATAAATCTCCAAAAAAAAGGAAATAAAAATATTTTGAACTTTGCATTTCTTTTTCATAAATATATGAAATTTGGATATCTCATATAGTAATTTGTATACTCTCCACCCATTCAAATTGGTCATTCGAATGTACATTGTGTGATTGAAAGTTCAACTGAGGGTGAAACTAGATTGAACGTAAATTGTGTGGTTGAATATAAAGAAAATGATCTAATTTATTTTGTTCGAGGAGCAAGCCATTACTATCTCACATTTAACATTCTGCGTACAAAAGAAACTTCCATAAGACACATTTTAAAAATAATTTATGATAAAAAAAAAAAATTATTGTTCTCCTTCAAATATTAATCATCAAGGAGACGCGTGTAATTGACAATAGCACTTGTGGGTGGGAAAAATAAGTATATGAAGTGAGTTTTCAATAAACATGGTCAGCTTTGAATTATATATTATAGGGAATTTAAGGCTGGACCTCTACCTAACAAGAGAAACAAAGGGGAAATGAGAAAAGATTAGGTTGGATTGATGGAAATGAGAACAACTGTAACGTAGAAAGAAATTGAATCCCCGCATTGGTGGGAACCGGACCCTAGATTAGATCTTGGTCTGAGAAAGCTTTCAGAGCCATGGAAGAGTAGATTAGGGGTGGCTCTCTCTTGGGTGGATTGATTATCTAGGTCTAAACTTGTGCTCACTCCAATAGACCATATTTGGGATCAGGATGGCCCTTCATTGCACATGTATGATGCCCTGACCTGAATTGGAAGCATCGTTGGTTGCAGACCAAACATTGATGCAATCATAACCTGTACAAGGAGGAAATGGATTCATCTGGTGGATGTGATTGCTATTTTAAACAGTTGTTTTATGTTTCAGTTCAAGACAGAGGAGGATCTCCTCAAAGCTCTCACTCGAGGACCATGGGTTTTTGGTAAAATAGTCCTCCATCTTTCCAAATGGCACCCAAGTTTCGACCTGAAGAAAATGGTACCTTGCGCCTTCCTAGTTTAGGTAAGTCTCTCTACCTTGGCCCTTGAGTTTTTGGACAAGGATGTTACTGCAGGTATTGTGAAAGTCATGAGGGAGCCCATTGCTTTTGATGCTACTATTGTAGTCGTGACCCATCTAGTGGAAACTTGGTTTTATGTTAATGTGGTATCAGGGACCTCTTTTCTTGATTCAATTAGACTAAAATCTTTGTATGGGGTTTTTGATCAACCTTTAGTGTTCGATCCCTCCCTAGTTTTCTATGAAAAATGTAGAATGACTGGGAATGATGTTAGCACCTCTGTGCGATGTGCTAAAGAATGGAAAAAGAAGCCTAATATTTCTGTTCCTAGTTCCTTGATTCCAGTGCTCGACTCGGTTGGAAACATGTTGGGTGAACTACTAGGTGGGCCTTTTGCTGACCAGCGAACAAGAATGAAGATTCATGGAGGTAAAAAAGGAGAGGTGTCATTGGTGCAATCTCCACTTGTCGCCTTAGGCGTGAGGGTACATCCGCTTTCTCCTTCCCCTACTCCAGCAAAAGACCAACAAGCCACATTATATGAGCAAGACGCAAACTGAGAGGATCTTAACAGAAATAGCGAGGAGGAAAACAATGAGGATTCAAAGGAGGGAGAGGAAGAGCAAGAGTATGAGGAGGGCTATTCGACTGACAATGAATCAGAGGATCCTAAGTAGGATACAGAAAAGGAGTCCCTTGCTTTACTAGAAACGACATCTCAGATGGATGACTCATTTGAGTAGGAAAGATGGAAATTTTATGAGGAGAAAAACATAACTTCTTCAATCCAGCATAGTCCCACCTTGGCTGATTTCACGAGACTAATTCTTGGAAGGGGCTCGGCAGCAATTGTTACTCACAAGGTATTGTTGACAAAAGATGCACTCATACAGTTGTGGCTAAAATTCGATCCCCTGAGGACAACTTGGAGGTGGTTTTGAGGAATACCATCGAGAATGTCAAAATGAAGGCTCCACTTAGAGTGCTTCACCCACAATTTGATCTGGACTCCCTTAAGCTGCTGGACTTCTTAGAGGGCAAGAATTTTAGAGATTATATCAAATGGGAATCTTTTTTTTTTTTCCGGGGGGGGGTTGTAGATGATTATGAGAATGGATGGAACACAGTGCAATCGAGAAGGGACAATCGCAAGTATTCATTACGGCCATGTGACAAAAACACATGGAGAAGGGCCAAAACATGGGTAGATCTAGAACCACCTTTGATTCTTGTCTGTTCTTAGTCCTGATGTAGCTTTTATTTCCATCTAGATCTTTTTGTCTCTTTGTTGTTGTGTGCAGGCTTCGGGTTGACTCTCTGTTGATATCATGCTTACTTTGTGCAGACTTTGTGTTGTCTTCCCATCGTTTTTGGGTTCCTTGTTGACTATGCTACTTACTAGTCTTGTTTCTGTCTCTTGCTTTGTAATGGTTTATCCAGGCTTTAGATATGTTTTGTTACTGGGTAGGATCATAGCCAAAAAACCTTTATCATTAATTTAAAAATATATATTATAAAAAATTTCTAAATTTTTTACAATAGAATTTTAAACCAATTACTTTTCTTCCGATAAAATTGTCATCACCAAACCAATAAGAAATTTGTGATGAAATATTAGAAGTTACTATTACTATTAAATAATTCAATAGGTAATACCATATAACAAATCTGAAATAAATATATCAAATTTCTATGCGTCAACATTTTTTTAACATAAATATATTTTATTAGTAATATCCAAAACAACAAACATTAGGAGCGGGTGATGTTTGTAATGAATGAAAACAATCATTAGAAGATCAGAACGGGATAAGATGTTATCTTAATCCACTAGTCCAACCTGGACGAACAATCCTTTTGTCTTTTTCCTGCCAGCCAAAATGTGTAAATGGTGGCTGTCACTCTCATGACTTATCAATCACTTTGTATAAGACATTGAATTATCTTGTTATATAATTTGTAATGGAATACATGGATACCATGCCAGTTGCAGGGAATTCTTTGTCATGTTTCATGTTGAAGTTAGGTTTATCCCAAGTGCAGTGCACGTATAACTATATTGTAACATCAACCTTCCCATTAATGATTGTGCGAATAACATCATTGGGAGGTAGAATTTAAAATATAAGGTACAGCTACTGGTGGATAAGCTTCGTTGATAAGGGTAATGTCCATTGGACTCAAAAACGTGTAGACCTTAAATTCATGTTATTGTTTAAATTATGCATAATTCTTTTCGGGCATCATAAAGTCGTCGCTTATCGTTTACATTGATTTAGGAAAATCTTACGTTCCACTTACATCACCCTATCTCCATTAGAGACTCAACATTTATCTACAGTGCTGATGTCGTAACTGTAACGCTAAATCTAAGTTATATATTTTATATATGACGTGTAATCAAATTAAAGATAAATGTTATCCAGCTTCGATGCATGGTTTGTGTAACGTAACTACCAATTGTATACGAGTTACGAAGCAAGAGATTCAAATGTTTTAACTCTTCATTAATGGAGTTTAGACTGATGAAAATGATGCATATTCTATTATTGTTTTCAAATATAACACTATCTGTATTATCTTAATTCTTATACATAATTTTTATTTATTTATTGAAAAGTGCTTTTTTATATTAATAGAATAATATATACAACGTCATTCTTATAAAAATGGGTGGAAGAGTCACATCCTAGAATGCCAAAAGTCAAATCAAGCTATAAAAAGCCTCGAGAGAGGCAAGTCAACACGAAAACAAGTACATAAATAATGCGAAGTTCAACCAAAAAAAGACAGATAGCTAAGCAGCAGTCGTGAACATAGAGGTAGGGGGGGGGGGGGGGGGGACTGTCATGCTTGTCGCCCCAACCCAAGCTAGAGGGGTGAGCCTCATCAACAATAGCATCCCACCCAGCCCATCCATTATCATGTTTATCACTAGAGTCATTAGTAGGCCGCGTAGGAAAAATTGCCAACGAAAGCCAAGGAAACCTATCCAGAGCAGAAAAAAACCAACTAGAGGCACATATCACAGAAGATACAGATAAAGGAGGACTACAGTGAGGAGATCTTCGCCAAGGAGAAAAAGTTCTCGGGCATCGATGAGGTCGCCCACACCCGCGGCTAAGAGGCGAAGATCAGCAGGGTAAAGGCGGCGAACGACGGTGTGGTGGTGGCGAACGACGGTGAGGGGGTGCATTCAGGGGAACCTGACTGACTGCACAAGGGGTAGAACCCCAGTGATCAAGGAGGTGTTGGAGATGCTCCACCTCGATCCTAACCTTCTCATCCAGATTTTTAATCTGAAGCATGACATTAGAGATCACAACCACTTTATGAGTAACAGAGAAATCATAATCAAGTGTAGCATTATTAAAAAATGCATTATTTCTATCTTTCCATAATGCAAATAGAATTTCAGTTCTTAAAATGTCCTGGAATTGGTTGTAAATTGCAGGTAGCATGATCGAGGTCCCCAGAAGAGCCATTTTCTAAGAGAAAAGATCAGATGAAAAGGGTTGGAAAAGGGTATGAATCCATTTCTAATCCATTTGTGCCCGATGGCAAATCCAGAAAATGTTCTTAATAGACTCTGATTGTTGGCAACACATATAGGCCAGATGAAGTCGTAGATAAACAAGTCGAGTGTCACTCGGAAGGTCCTAATAAAGGATGCGCCATAAAAAAAAGTGCATTTTTGGGCTCGATATGAGCAAACCAAACCCTCTTGAAATGACGAGCCCAGACAGGGGACGAATTCCTACACATAATAACTTTTATAGTGGAAAATAGTTAAGGTATTTTCAACTTATTGTATAGTGGAGAATGGCTAAGGTATGTTAAAAGTTGAAAGCTTATTAGAAGTACCATAATGTAATCTAATAAATTTTATGGATTCATCTGAGTATCTTAGAAGTTGGGATTTTGAAGACCAAATCGACATTTCAATTTTAGGATGAAAGTTTTTAAGTAGTTTGAATGCAAGATAAATCATGTTTAGATTACAACAAGACCCTTAAGTAAAGTTTAAGGTAGAAGTGTTTATCACAACATCCAATGATAAATCTATATTTTTCTAACTTATAATTTTATTAATATTATTATTACCATTGGCATGTATGTTTCAATAGTGTTTAATATTGTTATGTATTACTAATTGAATCAAATCTATCATGTAATAATGTAAATCAAAAGAATAGATTTAGAAACATTTGATTATGAAACTCTATCTAGAAAATGAGTAATCCTTACTATTAGATATTTTATATTAAAATTTCGTGATTTTTTTATTTTTTTTATTGGTAAAAGAATTTTTTGGGAGGGGACCATACTCTGTGATACAAGGAGGCACAAAACCCAGATGTAGCGAGAAATATTACAGCAAAGAGAAAGGCCTAAAAGCCAAAATAAAACATGGAGCACAAAGGTAGTGGACTAACTGCCGCAACAAACCTAAAAACTATTTTCTACCCCTATTACGAGTCATGGTGGGATGGATCATAGGTGTAACATTTTTCTTAACTTTTGTCCATCCATCCTCACCTTTGCTCAGAAAAAAGATGTCCACTTTCTGCAAAGACTCGGATTCTACAGTTCGAACATTATTTCGGGGGAAGGGTACTCACCATATTGGAAGCAATGTTCAAATTTGAAGTGGATACAAGTGCTACTATTTTTTCTAATTTCTCACGCTTCCATTCTAATTCATGAAGGAGGGAATCAATCATTAAAGTTTCATAGTTGGCAATTTTCCCTAAATTTTGATTTTTCTCAATGGTCAGCATATATATTCTATCATCACGGAATATGTCTTCAGCATGTTATCCACGGACTACCTCCTTCGGATTTGGCAGAATTGGGCTCAAGAAGTTTGAGTTTGAAATCTTTTCCGACTTGGACTTGGGGGGTGATAATCTTCACCGCTAACCCCGACTAATAACTGTCACTCATCCTTTTGCATGCATCGTCTTAGCCAATGTTTTGCTCCCACGTTAGTTTCTCCAGCTCATCTCCCACCGATCCATCCAAAGTCAATTCAACGATCAGTTCTTTGACATCGTGAGTGGGTTCTCCGCCTCCCGAGGTGGAGGAATTGGGCTACGAACCTCCCCCTGAACTGCATTTTCTCCTTTTCCTGTTTGCACTGGAGTTGTGTTTTTTCCTTCATCTGTTTGCAAATCTTTTTTTTTTTCGGTTTTTATTATTCTCTTAAGAAATCATCTCTTCAAAAAACTAATCCTCCATTAATTCTAATAAATTTAGTTAATCGAAATATAAAAATTCCAATATACAATAGTTTATATGTCAGCGAGATGATGTCATAAAAATGATCTATATACAATGATCTTTAGACTTCTATGGAATTGGTAGAATTGGATAAGGGGATACGTTCATTTCCTCTTGTTTCATCAGAAAACCAAAATCCTAAGGAACAAATTGAAGTTATGATTGCAATCCGTAATAATGAAAATGTAAACCTGAATATTGAATAGGGTTGGACGAATGTGAGTTGAAAAAAGAAAGAGAATAATACTCTAGTTAAGATGCACTTAAGATCCAATGGGAAGGGATCTCTGTGATGAGTTCTTTGAGTGTTTAGATCTTCTTGCATTGCAGGTATGAATGTGTTGTTGGTTTGGATGTGATGTTTTTTGTTGTTTCTTTGTGCCACTGGAAGAGGAAACCTCATTTTCTCTTCATTGGTACATTTTTTTATCCAATTTTGTACGGGGTAGGGTCCCCTTAACCCTTCTTTACCTATAATCAAAAGAAAAAAAGATGATGTTATAACGGAAATGGAAATATAATAAAACATTCTTATTCATTTGTTACTCTACATTCCAACTTTCTTTATCCTAACAACATTTCTCCCATTTTTTATTTTTTTTATAATTGAAATAATATTAGAACTTCACTGTTGAAAAAGAATAAATAATTGAAATATGTATCACAGCTTCTAAACCTAGTTTAGTGTTTTCTTTTCGAATAAAATTAAATTTTCCACATAAACCTTTTTATATTAATAAAGTGTAATAACTAGTCGATAATATTGTTTAAACATCGTTACACCATTTGACGTCATTAATTTTATACATGGTATTGCATTGTAATCGACACTTACGTCACTCACAAATGTGTATTTACATCAACTACTAGAGTGTTCTAGTTTTTTACTTTTGTAGCCAAGAATGCTAGCTTGAGGGTTAATCGACAATGTTGTTGTGTGTGCCATTGCTTGACACAACACACAATAAAGACCAATTATTTCGTAGAATATCGAGAAAATGGTCCTAATTAATTGTTTTTTGAAAAAAGATGTAACTGAACTCACATTTAAGGGAATCATATTTTTAATTTTTTAACCAGGAAAACTTCCATAAACCAGATTTTGTAAATATTTTCTAAGATTATTTTTTCATGTTATTATTTTGTTTCAAGCAATGGACATTATACAGACAGATATAACTTACAATGACATTTAATGCGTATGAGAAATGATTATTGGCATTAATATTGTGCTTCAAGTAATGGACAATATGCAGACAAGTATAATTTACAATGACATTCAATGGGTGGGAGGAATGATTATAAGAGCATAAGATCTCAATAAGGATGGTTAATATCGAATTTTATATTATAGGATAATTTTGTTTTTTTTTAGAGAAGAAATCAGAAAATAATGATATCTTCGATATATAGTCATGGAGTTTTGAGATGACCGTAACCAGCATGAACAAAAGTAGTGGGGCCTATGGTCTGGACCAATGGAAAAAATAAATAAATTAATCTTTTTTTTTATTACATTTGTGATTGGTTTAAACTGTAGGCCCTACCACGTTTGTGTATTATGGATAAGGATCGCCGGAGTTTTGAGTCATTTTTCTTCCCCGAATAAATATTTTAGAGCCCAATACAATGGCACAATTAGATTGAGGCCTCCCATCAACATTCAACAAGAAACATTTGATAAAATACAAAATTCTTCATCAATATCACACAATTAAATAAATAAAACTATGTAACTCAAATGACTATATATCACCGCTTTTTAAAAACTGTATATTATACATCGGTACTACTTTTATTCAAACAATAACTATTTGCAATGAATGAAAACAATCATTAGCAGAACAGAACGGGATGGAGGAGTTACCGATGGTTCATGGTAACAGCTGGTATTAAAATCCACTAGTCCAACAAAATCATTTGAACTATATCCCATTCAGTATATTTTTGTCTTTTTCCCGCCGTACGACATGTGTGAATGGTGGTTGTCACTCTCATCACTTATCAATTAAGACATTGAATTAGCTTGAAAATTTATATGTGACGCAATCCATGTAAATTTTAAAAGGAGGTACTATAGTTGCTATGCCCGTTGCTCGCAATTTGTATTCAAATGTTTCCGTTGGAAGTTTGGGTCATCCCCAGTGCAACCCATTTTCTAACATTGCCCTGCGCATTAATGAGATGCTAAATTTCAAGGATAAACTAGTACAGCTGCTGGTGGATAGGATTCGTAGATAAGGACAATGTCTGCTTCATTAAAATACTTGTAGACCTAAAATTCATGTAAAACTAAAACTAGTAAGAATAGCAACTTCAAGTTTATTGTTTACGTTATGCTAATAATTCTTTAAGGCATCGTAAAGTCGTCGAAAATGTATCGTTTTCTTTAATGTTATGTAAGATTTAGGGAAATCTTTACGTTTCACTTACATCACCATATCTCCGTAGAGAGTCAATATATATCCATAGTGCTGATGTCGTAACTCTGATGATAAATCTCATGTATATATGGGGTTTAATCAAAGAAGGGCTTAACTTGCCGGTGCGTTCAAGCTTATATTGACGCATCTGGCGGGCCCCACAAAGAACTGACTGGGCAGTCAAAACATTAGACCTAAACGCCGTTCGCTGTTTCCCGCCAGATGACTGCACATAAAACAAAAAAGAAAAAAATATTTCCGTCCTAAATTGCAGAGGGAAAAAATAAGAAAAAGACAGGATCACTCGCAGAAAAAGACACAAAAAAACAGGGAAAATATAAGAAAAAGACAAGAAAACTATTTCCGTCCCACGGAAGTCGCAGAGGAGTTCCTAATCACGTTCACACGGATAGTCACTGACGAGAGTTGGTAAGCCTATGTGGATGCCAATTAACATTTTTTTGTTTTATTAGGATCAGCAGGCATAAGCATTTCTTTCCCATTCGGACTAGTGATTGTAACTTCTTCCTTAGGATTCAAGTCGCCTACAAATTTCCATATTAAGGTTTCAAGACATATTTCTACCACACATTTTGCCTAAAACTGTTAATGATACAATATGGGGAACTCGTGCATATATTGCAGGAAAAGTTGAAGACCCCTATTGTTTTTTGGTGGACAATGATTATCACTGCACATTCATAGGTTTTTATGTTTTGTATTGTAAAACTATATCTTCCAACAGAACAAAGTAAAAAGCAAAGTATTTGAAGCTCAATAGCATACTTACACAGGTAGTCTGAGCATACTCCCTTTACTATCTCTCCTTGGTCATTAGTATAAACAAGGCGTTCAACACAGAAAGAAACCTGCGCAAGATGTCTCCTCAGTAAGATTTAACTGAAATATAACAGAGCATATCAATTGTCATAAAGCTGTTAAAAGTGAGGTCGCTTCTGTTTCAAAGAGCAGCAAACAAAGCATATTATAAATTACAGCTGATTCTTAAAATAAGAAAGGACGCCGGATTGTGTGCAACCCCAATTACCAAAAAAGAAAAGAGACAAGGAATACATGTTTTGGATAATGTGATTGTGAGAAATGACAATGGAGCTTACTGTTTTGGAGTCACCAAAGTCCCCGAGTGCACTGCTGGCAATGGAATAAAGGCAGAGCTTGTGGGGCTTGCCATTCTTGTCTACTCCTTTAGGCATGATCCCAATGGATTGCCCTTCTTTGTATGGCACCTCTCCTGCACATCCCCAACAAAACAAACCATAATCGGATTTTGTCAACACTAATAAGGATGCTTGGTATAACAACTCAATAGTTTCAAGTACTTAAATAACTATTTCTGAAAGGTGGGTGATGAGAGCACGTGTCTGACAATGTCATATAGAGAGGAAGGCTCAGAGAAGTCCACCAAAACCCCTGCAGTCTTAGACTACAAACAAAACAAGCAATGCATTAATACATTCAACACACATTGCATTCTCAATTGAAGAATTTCTTCATGTTTCATAATTCAAAGCTCACCTATGACAGAGAGCCCAACAACATAACCAAATCATTCAGAACAGGGACCTCTAGAGGTTCATCCAGGTTGGCTATCTGATTAAAAAAAGTAAAATCTGATTCAGTCGCAGTAAAATGTATCATACAGGAATACTTCTTGTTGGCGGGTACTTATTCTCTCTTTACTATTGTAGGCTGATCGCATTTTCATCTTGAAATTGCATCCTTAGCCCACCGAACAATTTTTCATTTTCTTTAACCAAGAAGTTACCAATTTGTAATTGCAGTTGAAGGTTCATTTGTTGACTAATTTCGTTAATTATCTTAAACTCTTCATTTTTCAAAGTAAATGCCTCTATTGATATTGAATGCCTCCCCTGAAGTATGTGATCTTGTTCGCTGTGGTTTTGCAAAATTTGTGTCAAGAGGAATCCTAATTTACACTTGTGTGATGAGGGCTTGGCTTTGAGTTACAAATAAAAATATTCATTTGCCTTGTTATTGTCTGTCACAACAAATCTCCTATTTTTCATATACTTTGTATGTAATTGAGAAAAATACTTGTTGTCCAAGTTAAATTTATTCAAAGTAAAACATCATTTCAGGTGTTTTCCCTCCATGAGTCCACATGTTTCCTACTGCTTTCTAATTCAAAGGGTGTTAACTAATGCAGTTGAATTACATTCTTGGACATGGACTGAACTGAATGCTGCAATACCGTTTTCCTTATCTGAATGTTGCTGATGCATTGCATTACTGCAGCCAGTAATTGCATTTTTGTATTCCTATTTATTTAATTACATTTTTTAAATTCTAAATTAATATGTGTAACTCTCTTCTTGCTTGTTTGTTTTGTAGATGGGTTCAAAGTGGAAGTCTCTATTATCTCTTCCAGTGCATAATCCCCCACCTAGAGAGTTTTCTTCCAAGGAATTGGATTGGAGCGAGGTGTAGTACAACTTATGTAGTGAGAAGGATATTGTTGCATGGATACAAAGAGATCGCATAGATGATTTCCTAAGGGGTGAATGTAAGAGACCAGGCTATCCCACCACATTTCACATCCAGGATAGTACATACAATCATGCGCCATGCGATCTCCAAAAAGTTAGGATCGATAGATCTCTTCAATACATAATGTAAGTACGATGTTTTGTAATATATGTTTTTAAATATTTGATTTGGAATATTTTTATAACTTGATTTATGCATGTGTAATATAGTTACTAGTGTACGTATGGCCCCCGGGATTATAGGCCTCAAGATGAGGCACAGTATGACATTTCTAAGGTTCCAAAGGTTGGTCAGAATAGTTGACTTGGGCGTAAGCATTTACGTCGTGGATGCCAATGTCATTTTTCCATCCGTGCGTTGATGAAGCTACAAGATTGAGCTTTGATTACATATAACAAGATGAACCATAGAGATCACAAGGGAAAAATTTTCCGTGGGCAAGAGACCGATGACTATAGGGGTAGTCATTGTTCTTTGGCTCCACACATAAGTGGCGCATTGAAGGATTGGGTAGAGAGTTTGTTATTATTGGGCTTGACCCCTGAACTTGTTCACAAAAAACATCGTCACATGGTCCATGAGAAACTCACATTATTCAATGGTCAAACGAAGCGGGATGATTTCTTGAGCAAAGATGATATTCGCAATATTGAGGGAAAGATGAAATAAGTAGAATACAAATTTGAGCTCAATGATGCAGACAGTGTTAGAACATTTGCCACCAAAAATTCTGAAAAGGTATTTGTGTATGAAGAATTTATTAGAATAGGAATGGAAGAGCATCAATTTGTGTTAGGCCTCCAACTTCCTTTCCAGCGTGAGTGGATGTTGAAGTATGCACACAACAACATACTTTCAATGGATTCCACATGTGGGACAAATGCACAAAAGGTACTTGTAGATATGTATATTTGAAACTCTGTAGTTTTTATAGTGTAAAACTTAACATTTTTCTTGTCTTATGTAGTTCATGTTGTATACTATTGTTGCATTTGATAATATGCATAATGGGCTTCCTGTTGCATGGGTATTGATGTCGAGGGCTACTGTTCCCGACTTGACATTGTGGATGCGTAAGTTGGTGGTTAGTGTGCATTGTCACATGTTGGAATGGAAACCAAATGCTTTTATCGTGGATGATGCTCGTGCTGAAATTGTTGCTATTGCTTGTCATTGAAAACAATGTTTTAGCTACTAAATTTTCTCTTCCCTATTATTTTGGCATTGTGAGTGCAGGGAAGTGTTTCAATGTGAGGTATACCTCTGTAGTTGGCACGTGATGAGAGCATGGCTCAAAAACTTGATTGCAAAGGTGAAGGATGTTGAAACAAGGCAAGCAATTTTTAAAAGCCTAGGTGAAATTATGCACAAGTCTCCTACTGAGGAGGCAACAATTCATGATGCGAACATGTTCATAGAAAAATATGCAGCTCAAGAATCATTCATCACATATTGGAAAGATCAATGGGCCCACCGTATTGGCATGTGGGCTAGGTGTTTGCATACAATGCCACATGTAGGTCAAGAGACAAATGTTGCCATAGAAGTATATCACTCTCATTTGAAGCACATGTTTCTAAATGAAATACAAGTTTGCACCCATCGCAGAGTGGATTGGTTGGTGACTAAGTTAGTGACGGTTGTATTTGTTTACTATTGGTGGACCCAAATGTGTAAGGAGAATGGATTTTATAGGAATTTCAAGCTTGAGCAATTGGAGAACAAGTCATGGATGAAATCTCTATGCATCTTAGATGGTGATGTGAAGTTCTCTAAATTTGACCTTGATGTGGCATGGGTCAAGAGCCAAAGCAAGGAAGAGAAATATTACAAGGTCTATAACGTGGATCACTTTTTTGCATTATGTGAATGCATGTGGGCAGCCCAAAGCCATGTGTGCAAGCATATATTGAAAGTTGCTGATTTGAGAAAGAGAATGGGAATGGAACTTTCTTCCAAAATAAATGTTTCATTTTCTTCAACAAATCATGCTTCTACCCATGTAAGTGTTATTTTTGTATTTTTTTTTACCATCCCTTACTTTTTTGAATCTATTAATGGTTTTCATAGGGTTATTAACAAGCATCCTTTTGTGGCTTATTCAGGATGAAGCTAATAACAATTTTGTTGACCTCATCAATGATAATGTTGGGTATGATTATGCCAATGACAATGTTGGTAATTCTAGTGTAAACCAAAATGTTGTTGGTGATGTGAATAATCCCAATGATCCCCAAATTGTAAAGATCCGCAAATTGTTAGACATAGCTCTTCTTTCTTTACTAGTTCAAAGGAGAAGTCTTAATTTCCTTGAGAAGGTGGTGGAAGATGCTTGTAAAAAATTTCGAGCACATTCAATCTTCAATAATGGCGTGGTTTCTCATCCCCATGCACAACCTTTTGAACGTGTAAAAGATAATTATGGGACCTCTCTAAAATGTACAATAGATTTTGTTGAGAATATGGCAATTCGTAGGCATGCACCACCAACAAATGAACATGCTGAATTCCCTCCAAGACGTAAAGGGCGATCAAAGCATGTTACATTTCAGGAGGACTTGGATAGAGCAGCTGTAAGAGGTGTAGAACAACAGTAGTAAAAATATTGCAAGGACTCCTTTGCTATCCCATTTTTGTAAAGACATTTGGTCTTGTAAATACAAATTCAAATCTTTGTTGGGCATTAATATTATGTTTTACAAATTATATTGTAATGCCTTTCATGTCCCATTTTTT